>CP136058.1:105050785-106250785 GCA_032464435.1 Aegilops umbellulata | reverse complement strand
GATCTCATCATCAGCCGAGCCGTCCCCGAGTGGTCCTCGAATTTCTTCGAGTCAGACCGTCCTCCCACTGGCCTCCCGACTGAGAAACTCTTTCTCAAGGAAAACCCCATTCCGAGCAACAAACACTTTGTTCTCTTCCCGGTTGTGGAAGCTATATCCCAAGGTTTCCCTCGGATATCCCATGAATATGCATTTGTCTGACTTAGGTGTAAGCTTGTCTGACATAAGTCGCTTGACAAATGCTTCACAACCCCAAATCTTTAGAAAAGACAAACTAGGTGTCTTCCCAGTCCACATGTCATGTGGTGTCTTGTCTACGGACATTGATGGTACCCTGTTGAGTGTGAAAGCTGCAGTTTCTAGAGTGTATCCCTAGAATGACAAGGGTAAATCAAATTTGCTCATCATAGACCGAACCATGTCCAACAAGGTACGATTCCTCCGTTCCGACACACCGTTTCTCTGTGGCGTACCCGAAGGTGTGAGCTGAGGTACTATACCTCGGCTTTTCAAATGATCATCAAACTCCTAGCTCATGTACTCACCTCCACAATCAGATCGTAGAAGCTTTATAGTCTTGCCGAGCTGATTCTCAACCTCGTTCTGAAACTCTTTGAACTTTTTAAAAGTTTCCGACTTGTGCCTCATCAAATAGATATATCCATATCTACTCAAGTCATCGGTAAAAGTCACGAAGTACTGATAGCCACCTCTGGCAGTTGTGCTCATTGGACCACACACATCACTATGTATAAGCTCCAACAGCTCGGACACCCTCTGGCAACTCTTTGCGAAAGGGGACTTAGTCATCTTGCCTAGCAAGCATGATTCACATGTCTCGAACGACCCAAAGTCAGACGAAGTTAGGAGTCCATCATCATGGAGCTTCTTCATGCATTTCAGACTAATGTGTCCAAGCCGGCAATGCCAGAAGTAAGTCGGATTTATCTCATTAGGCTTATGCCTCTTGACATTCATGTTATAGACCGGTTCTTGGTCTAGATTCAATATAAATAGCCCATCAATAATGGGTGCATAGCCGTGGAACATACCATTCAAAAATATCGAACAACCATTGTCCTTTAAATTGAATTCATAACCTTGACTCATCAAACATGAGGCAGAAATAATGTTCCGACTAAGTGCAGGAATGTAATAACAATTATTCAATTCCATAATGAATCCAGAAGGAAGCTGGAGTTGCATCGTGCCGACCTCCAACGCAACAACCCTTGCTTTGTTGCCGACCCTGATGTCAATCTCCCCTTGTGCCACACGCCTAGTTCTTACCAGCCCCTGCATCGAGTTGCAAATATGAACAACTGATCCGATATCAAATACCCAAGACCTACTAGGTATGTCAGCAAGGTAAATGTCTATAACATATGCAACAAGTTTACCTTTGCCTGAAGAAGCATTTCCGGCCTTCTTGCCATGCTCTGCAAGCCACTTGCTACAGTTCCTCTTCCAATGACCAGTTTCCTTGCAATGATAGCAAATGGTCTTTGAGTCCGGTCCAGACTTCGGCGCAGCGGCGGAGGTTACCGTCTCCGTGCCCTTTGCCTTAGCCTTTTTCTTAGACCAACTCTTCTTGAACTTAGCCGATCTCTGCACCATCAACACTTGATGCGTGCCTTTCTTAATATCCCGCTCTGCCACTTTGAGCATCCCATGCAATTCAATGAGCTTCTTATCCATGTCGTGCATATGATAGTTCAAGATGAACGTCCCATAGCTAGGCGGAAGAGAACCCAGAACTGCATCAGTAGCCAGCTCATCCAAGAGCGGGAAGCCCAACCGATCCAAAGCTTGCACATATCCGATCATCTTGATCACATGCGGGCTCAGTGGATCACCTTCCTTCAGCTTGCAATCCATCAAGGATCGCCAGATGTTGAACCTTTCGGTCCTAGCCTGTGTCTGAAACATGCTATTGAGACTCTCGATCATATCCTAAGCCTCAACATTTTCGAAATGCTGTTGCAAATCGGGCTCCATACAAGCCGGCATCAGACATCTGATCTCCATTGATTCATCAACGAGTTTTTGGTAGGCATTCTTAGCAGTGGCACTAGCATTATCGGCAGGTTCCTCTGGAAGTGGATCCTCTAGAACATGTTCCTTTTTATCACGCTTGAGAACAATTCTCAGATTTCTATACCAGGTGGTAAAGTTTGTTCCATTCAGTTTATCCTTTTCCAGAATTGATTACAATGCAAAGTTGGGTTGAGCAGGTGGTGCCATTGATCTACAACAGAAAATATGCAGTCACTAAGCAATGTGTTTATGTAGAGTAATTCTAGCCTTAAACATATAATACTCCAACTGAAGTTGGCATCCCTCCACAAACTCTCAGTGATTCAGGATCCGACTAACACATGTGACTAGTGAGCTTTAGCATCACTGCTAGACAACATGCCTATTGGGTAAGCAACTCCTTGCTAATCGTATCTCTATACAACTCCTGTCGGTCAAGAAGGTATCTCATACCCCGGCCCCAACCTTCTTTGCCACAAGGCCCAAAACTGTTTTGATAGCCCTGTCAAATTAACCTGATGCAGTGCATGTTCGTGTCTGACACGAACCCTTCAGTTCAAGGACACCCAGCAGCACCTCAATTTTATGATCCCACTACTAGACGTACTTGACGTGCGAAGGTACAACATCGGGGATGGCAATTCGCTTGATATTAACAAGGGATCTTTCTACCATTCTAACATGCATAGAAACAAAGAAGCATAACAATCACAAATAAACATATATTGTGAAATAGTATGGCTCCTTCATGGACGTTCTTCTAGGTCGGCTCCGACTCCGATGACCATCTAGGAACTCCATCTTGTTTGTCACGCCCGGACGCCAAGCCACCAACCTGATCTCTATTATCCAACTACTACAAATAGTAATGAATTTTACATAGAGTCACAAGTCGACACGCAGGTTGTTATACAATATTATGACAGCACTTTGGCTCCTGCTGGCTGACAAACATGACACGCAGGTCATGTATAAATTACACACATGCATGACATACACATGAGCCATACTATTCACATCAAACCCTGCAAAATAAAGTTATGCATAGAATCGCATTCTACCGGTTTGAGTGATCGTGTACGAAATACAAGGCGCTGCAGAATTCTCTGATCTGACCGATCTCATCGATCATCGCGAATCCGATTCGGATTTATGTTTCACTGTTAACCTCGATGGCGGATAACCGACCGGTAGGGGTAGATCGTGTCACGGCCTCATCGATCCCGATTATCAGAAAACATAGCCACATCGATCCCCATGTGCAGTTGATCTCATCAACCGTGCACATAGCCAATCTCATAAATGACGACAAATCTCATCTGCCGCCTCCACATATCTAATATGCATAAGATCTGAATCCAAATCCTATAGCAGAGGCTCTGACATCACTGTTGGGTTCTACAGTAGGGTGCGTCGAGTGCAAATTAAAAATTTCCTACGCGCAGAACAACCAAGAACATGCAACGGGAGATGGATCACAGTTTGTTACCACTAGACGCGCAGTGCCATGCAGCAGAAGAAGAGTTGGGGCAGCGCGTTCGCGTGGATCGTCTCCTCCTCGTCCGATCTCCCTCGAGCAGTTGGTCGTCGGTTCCCACGTACAGGTTCGCCGGAGAAGCACAAGTGCACCGCCTCTAACGGTATCCGCGCGTGCAGGAGGAACGTCGTGCGGCGGACTGCTAGGTTCGATCACACAACCGGCGGCGAGTGGAGGTGTCTATTCACAACACATGCAATTCCTAGTGACAGTGCCGAAGCGATCAACCGCATGAGTGTGCCACACCCCACTTTATATATAGGTGTCCGTCGTGGGCTCAACACTTGGGCCTCGCACGGACCCTAAAAGCCCATAAGTCTACTCGGCCACAATCCGAATACAGCTCGGATGACATCCGAGCAGTGTCCTCGGATCCGACCTTGTAGGTTCCTTCCCTTAAGCGTGCGACCCCTTAGGTTCAAGTCGGCTTGGTCGCAGTTCGGATCACCTCTGAACTGCATGGTTGGTAGCGGCCTCTAGCAATGCATGCCGAACACCAAGCAGACTATGAAGCTGGATAGCAAACCTGTACATCACACTTCCATTCCTTTTACCACACGATATACGTTGTCGAGCTCAAGGCGATTCTGTCATCCTTGTGCTAGCCCGACCTCTTTCTCATTCAAGTGATGCCGACCACTATCCAGATTATCTCATAATCCTTGTCGCATGGCCATGCTTATCCTGGTCGGATCACACGAGGGGCCCAGAGTATACTCTCCTGATCGGAGGGGCAAATCCCATCTTGCTCGACCATGTCTTGCAGCATGGGTCTGGACAAGCCTGTAACCTACCTTTGTAACTACCCAGTCACAGAGTAGCGTTTGGTCGGCCCAAAGCAAGTCTGTCACCATCTCGAGTACATGCGCCAGCTCAGGTCATAGGACATAGAACGTATGTTGTACTAGAGACTCACAGATGACATATCGCTGCGTCTCATAGTCGGGTCTGTCCGACTCGGACCTTATCTCGACTCGGATCTGACTACGTCGAATCCGACCAGATCCTTCCAAGTCCATATTATCCGGTTAGCATCCAAAGCTCCATGGCTAGTGAGACCAAGCCATCGACCGTGTCATATGCTAGTCTAGTCAGTTGCGCGTCCACACAGCCCTTTCGACTAGGGACCTTTTAGGACAGTCATCATGCAATGCATAGTCCCACAAACAAGTCACGTACTTGCTGATACACATCATTGATAATGTCCAAGGACTATCTTTATTCATAAACACATAGGAAATATCATCATACATGATTGCCTCTAGGGCATATCTCCAACATCTACTTTGCTGCATCATCCTTTCCTCTTTGGGGAAATCCAACGCAGTGCTCAAGAGGTGGCAAGAAGAATTTCTGGCACCGTTGCCGGGGAGTCTACGGAAAAGTCAACATACCAAGTACCCATCACAATCCCTTATTTCTCGCATTACATTATTTGCCATTTGCCTCTCGTTTTCCTCTCCCCCACTTCACCCTTGTTGTTTTATTCACCCTCTCTTTTCCGTTTGCCTTTTTCTCGCTTGCTTTTTGTTTGCCCGTGTGTTGGATTGCTTGTTTGTCGCGATGGCTCAAGATAATACCAAATTGTGTGACTTTACCAATACCAACAAGAATGATTTCCTTAGCACTTCGATTGCTCCTCTTACCAATACGGGAACTTGTGAAATCAATACTGCTTTGTTGAATCTTGTTATGAAAGATCAATTCGCCGGCCTTCCTAGTGAAGATGTCGCTACTCATCTAAATAGCTTCGTTGATTTATGTGATATGCAAAAGAAGAAAGATGTTGATAATGATATTGTTAAATTGAAGCTATTTCCTTTTTCGCTTAGAGATCTTGCTAAAGCTTGGTTTTCGTCTTTGCCTAAAAATAGCATTGATTCTTGGAACAAGTGCAAAGATGCTTTTATCTCTAAGTATTTTCCTCTCGCTAAGATTATCTCTCTTAGAAATGATATTATGAATTTTAAGCAACTTGATCATGAACATGTTGCACAAGCTTGGGAGAGAATGAAATTAATGATACGTAATTGCCCTACTCATGGTTTGAATTTTTTGATGATTATACAAAAAATTATGCCAGATTGAATTTTGCTTCTAGAAATCTTTTAGATTCGGCCGCGGGAGGCACTTTTATGGAAATCACTTTAGGAGATGCTACTAAACTCCTAGATAATATTATGGTTAATTATTCTCAATGGCACACTGAAAGATCTACTAATAAAAAAGTGCATGCGATAGAAGAAATTAATGTTTTGAGTGGAAAGATGGATGAACTTATGAAATTATTTGCTACTAAGAGTGTTTCTTATGGTCCTAATGATATGCCTTTGTCTACTTTGATTGAGAATAATAATGAATCTATGGATGTGAATTTTGTTGGTAGGAATAATTTTGGTAACAACGAGTATAGAGGGAACTTTAATCCTAAGCCTTATCCTAGTAATCCTTCTAATAATTATGGAAATTCCTACAACAACTCTTATGGAAATTTTAATAAGATGCCCTCTGAATTTGAGACCAGTGTTAAAGAGTTTATGAATTCACCAAATAATTTTAATGCTTTGCTTGAAGAGAAATTGCTTAAAGTTGATGAATTGGTAGGAACGTTGATAGAATTTCTCTTGATGTTGATTCTTTAAAGCTTAGATCTATTCCTCCTAAGCATGATATCAATGAGTCTCTCAAAGCCATGAGAATTTCTCTTGATGTTGATTCTTTAAAGCTTAGATCTATTCCTCCTAAGCATGATATCAATGAGTCTCTCAAAGCCATGAGAATTTCCATTGATGCGTGCAAGGAAAGAACCGCTAGGATGCGTGCTACGAAAGATGCCTTTATTAAAGCATGTTCTTCCAATTCCTATGAAAATCAAGATGAAGATATAAAAGTTATTGATGTGTCCCCTATTAAATCTTTGTTTTGCAATATGAATCTTGATGAGACTGAATATGATCCACCTTTACCTAGAAGGCGTTCCAAAAATTAGGAGTTTTTAAATCTTGATGATGAAATTGATAAAAGTGGGATTGAAAAGATTAAAACCCTAGATGTTGCTAAACCCACTATTTTGGATTTCAAGGAATTTAATTATGAAAGTTTCTCTTTAATTGATTGTATTTCCTTGTTGCAATCCGTGCTAAATTCTCCTCACGCTTATAGTAAAAAATAAAGCGTTTACCAAACATACCGTTGATACCTTGATGCAATCTTATGAAGAAAAACTTGAGTTGGAAGTTTCTATCCCTAGAAAACTTTATGATGAGTGTGAACCAACTATTAAAATTAAGATTAAGGATCATGAAATTTATGCTTTATGTGATTTGGGTGATAGTGTTTCCACTATTCCCAAAACTTTGTGCGATTTGCTAGATTTCCGTGATTTTGATGATTTCTCTCTAAACTTGCACCTTGCGGACTCCACTATTAAGAAACATATGGGAAGAATTAATGGTATTCTTATTGTTGCAAATAGGAATTATGTGCCTGTAGATTTTATCGTTCTTGATATAGATTGCAATCCTTTATATCCTATTATTCTTGGTAGACCTTTTCTTAGAACGATTGGTGCAATTATTGATATGAAGGAAGGGAATATTAGATTCCAATTTCCATTAAAGAAAGGCATGGAACACTTCCCTAGGAAAAAAATAAAATTACCATATGAATCTATCATGAGAGCCACTTATGGATTGCCTACCAAAGATGGCAATATCTAGATCTATCCTTGCTTTTATGCCTAGCTAGGGGCGTTAAATGATAGCGCTTGTTGGGAGGCAACCCAATTTTATTTTTAGTTTTTTTGTTTTTGCTTCTGTTTAGGAATAAATAATCCATCTACCTTCTGTTGAGATGTGGTTTTATGTTTTAATGATTGTTTGTGCCAAGTTAAACCTATATGATCTTCTTGGATGATAGTTATTTGATCTTGTTGTAATTTCCAGAAACTTTCTGTTCACGAAAACAATTGTTAAAAATCACCATAACGTGATAAAATAGTGATTCCAATTGCTGTTGATCAATAAGCAAATTGCCTAGCTCTTCCTATTGTGGATGATATTTTGGAGTTCCAGAAGTTTAGGCTAGTTACATATTACTACAGACTGTTCTGTTTTTGACAGATTCTGTTTTTCGTGTGTTGTTTGCTTATTTTGAGGAATCTATGGCTAGTAAAATAGTTTATAATCCATAGAGAAGTTGGAATACAGTAGGTTTAACACCAATATAAATAAAGAATGAGTTAATTACAGTACCTTGAAGTGGTCTTTTGTTTTTTTCGCTAACGGAGCTCACGAGATTTCTTTTGAGTTTTGTGTTGTGAAGTTTTCAAGTTTTGGGTGAAATCTTTTGATGGATTATGGAACAAGGAGTGGAAAGAGACTAATCTTGGGGATTCCCATGGCACCCCCAAGATAATCTAAGGACACAAAAAGTCAAAGCTTGGGGATGCCCCGGAAGGCATCCCCTCTTTCGTCTACATCCATCGGTAACTTTACTAGGAGCTATATTTTTATTCACCACATGATATGTGTTTTGCTTGGAGCGTCTTGTATGATTTGAGTCTTTGCTTTTTAGTTTACCACAATCATCCTTGCTGTACACACCTTTTGAGAGAGCCATACATGAATTGGAATTTGTTAGAATACTCTATGTGCTTCACTTATATCTTTTGAGCTATATAGTTTTACTCTAGTGCTTCACTTATATCTTTTAGAGCACGGTGGTGGATTTGTTTTATAGAAACTATTGATCTCTCATACTTCACTTAGATTATTTTGAGAGACTTAAATAGCATGGTAATTTGCTTAATAATCTTAATATGCTTGGTATTCAAGATTTGTAAAACTTTCTTTTGAGTGTGTTGAATACTAAGAAAAGTTTGATGCTTGATAATTGTTTTGAGATATGAAGATGGTGATATTAGAGTCATGATAGTTGAGTAGTTGTGAATTTGAGAAATACTTGTGTTAAAGTTTGTGATTCCCGTAGCATGCACGTATGGTGAACCGTTATGTGATGAAGTCGGAGCATGATTTATTTATTGATTGTCTTCCTTATGAGTGGCGCTTGGGGACGAGCGATGGTCTTTTACTACCAATCTATCCCCCTAGGAGCAGGCGCGTAATACTTTGCTTTGATAACTTCTAGATTTTTGCAATAAGTATATGAGTTCTTTATGACTAATGTTGAGTCCATGGATTATACGCACTTTTCCTTCCTTCCACCATTGCTAGCCTCTCTAATACCGCACACCTTTCTCCGGTATCATACACCCACCATATACCTTCCTCAAAACAGCCACCATACCTACCTATAATGGCATTTCCATAGCCATTCCGAGATATATTGCCATGCAACTTTCCGCCATTCCGTTTATTCTGACACGCTCCATCATTGTCATATTGCTAGCATGATCATGTAGTTGACATCGTATTTGTGGCAAAGCCACCGTTCATAATTCTTTCATACATGTCACTCTTGATTCATTGCATATCCCGGTACACCGCTGGAGGCATTCATATAGAGTCATATTTTGTTCTTAGTGTCGAGTTGTAATTGTTGAGTTGTAAGAAAAATAAAAGTGTGATGATCATCCTTTTTAGAGCATTGTCCCAAGTGAGGAAAGGATGATGGAGACTATGATTCCCCCACAAGTCGGGATGAGACTCCGGATGAAAAAGAAGAGGCCATAAAAAAGAGAGAAAAGGCCCAAATAATAAAATTGAGAGAAAAAGAGAGAAGGGACAATGTTACTATCCTTTTACCACACTTGTGCTTCAAAGTAGCACCATGATCTTCATGATAGAGAGTCTCTCATTTTGTCACTTTCATATACTAGTGGGAATTTTTCATTATAGAACTTGGCTTGTATATTCCAATGATGGGCTTCCTCAAAATGCCCTAGGTCTTCGTGAGCAAGCGAGTTGGATGCACACCCACTTAGTTTCTTTTGTTGAGCTTTCATATACTTATAGCTCTAGTGCATCCGTTGCATGGCAATCCCTACTCACTCGCATTGATATCAATTGATGGGCATCTCCATAGCCCGTTGATACGCCTAGTTGATGTGAGACAATCTTCCCCTCTTTTTGTCTTCTCCACAACCACCATTCTATTCCACATATAGTGTTATATCCATGGCTCACGCTCATGTATTGCGTGAAGATTGAAAAAGTTTTGAAAATGTCAAAAGTATGAAACAATTGCTTGGCTTGTCATCGGGGTTGTGCATGATTTAAATAATTTGTGTGGTGAAGATAGAGCATAGCCAGACTATATGATTTTGTAGGGATAACTTTCTTTGGCCATGTTATTTTGAGAAGACATAACTGCTTTGTTAGTATGCTTGAAGTATTATTATTTTTATGTCAATATAAACTTTTGTCTTGAATCTTTTGGATCTGAATATTCATACCACAATTAAGAAGAGTTACATTGAAACTATGCCAAGTAGCACTCCGCATCAAAAATTCATTTTTATCATTTACCTACTCGAGGACGAGCAGGAATTAAGC
The DNA here is from genome assembly GCA_032464435.1 of Aegilops umbellulata. Classification (NCBI taxonomy): domain Eukaryota; kingdom Viridiplantae; phylum Streptophyta; class Magnoliopsida; order Poales; family Poaceae; genus Aegilops; species Aegilops umbellulata. Next base: position 106,240,696 of record CP136058.1, on the reverse strand, counting down.
TTGGGGATGTCTGATACGTCTCCAACGTATCTATAATTTTTGATTGCTCCATGCTATATTATCTACTGTTTTGGACTATATTGGGCTTTATTTTCCACTTTTATATTACTTTTGGGACTAACCTATTAACCGGAGGCCCAGCCCAGAATTGCTGTTTTTTTGCCTATTTCAGTGTTTCGAAGAAACGGAATATCAAACGGAGTCCAAACGAAATGAAACCTTCGGGAACATGATTTTCTCACGAATATGATCCAGGAGACTTGGATCCCACGTCAAGAAAGAAGGGAGGCAGCCACCCCCCTAAGGCGCGCCCCCTACCTTGTGGGCCCCCCTTTGCTCCACCGACGTACTCCTTCCTCCTATATATACCTACGTACCCCCAAACGATTAGATACGGAGCCAAAAACCTAATTCCACCGCCACAACCTTCTGTACCCACGAGATCCCATCTTGGGGCCTGTTTCGGAGCTCCGACGGAAGGGGAATCCACCATGGAGGGCTTCTACATCATCACCATAGCCTCTCCGATGAAGTGTGAGTAGTTTACCTCAGACCTTCGGGTCCATAGTTAGTAGCTAGATGGCTTCTTCTCTCTTCTTGGATCTCAATACAATGTTCTCCCCCTCTCTCGTGGAGATCTATTTGATGTAATCTTCTTTTTGCGGTGTGTTTGTTAAGAACGAGGAATTGTGGGTTTATACTCAAGATTATCTATGATCAATATTTGAATATTCTCTGAATTCTTTTATGTATGATTGGTTATCTTTGCAAGTCCCTTCGAATTGTCAGTTTGGTTTGGCCTACTAGATTGGTTCTTCTTGCAATGGGAGAAGTGCTTAGCATTGGGTTCAATCTGCGGTGTCCTTTCCCAGTGACAGTAGGGGCAGCAAGGCACGTATTGTATTGTTGCCATCGAGGATAACAAGATGGGTTTTTTATCATATTGCATGAATTTATCCCTCTACATCATGTCATCTTGCTTAAGGAGTTACTCTGTTTTCATTAACTTAATACTCTAGATGCATGCTGGATAGCGGTCGATGAGTGGAGTAATAGTACTAGATGCAGGCAGGAGTCGGTCTACTTGTCTCGGACGTGATGCCTATATACATGATCATACCTAGATACTCTCATAACTATGCTCAATTATGTCAATTGCTCAATAGTAATTCGTTCACCCACCGTAAAATACTTATGCTCTTGAGAGAAGCCACTAGTGAAACCTATGGCCCCCGGGTCTATTTTCATCATATTAATCTTCCATCACTTTATTATTACTTTGCTTTTACTTTGCTTTTTTATTTTACTTTGCATTTTTATACCAAAAATACCAAAAATATTATCTATCATATCTATCAGATCTCACTCTCGTAAGTGACCGTGAAGGGATTGACAACCCCTATTCGCGTTGGTTGCGAGGAGTTATTTGCTTTGTGTAGGTACGAGGGACTCGCACGTGGCCTCCTACTGGATTGATACCTTGGTTCTCAAAAACTGAGGGAAATACTTACGCTACTTTGTTGCATCATCCTTTCCTCTTCGGGGAAATCCAACGCAGTGCTCAAGAGGTAGCAGGCCTCGGCAAGGCACCTTGCCAAAGACACCCGCAAGGCCCCGGCAAGACTCTTTCCGAGAGCAATCACAAGGCCCCGGCAAGATCCTTGTTGGGAACATCCACAAGACCACGGCAAGACCTTGCCGCCCCATCGCCGCCCTAGCTCAGCGGCCAACTCACCAACTAAAGAAAGTACCCACGTGGCAGTACGTGGGTACTAATCCAATTAGTCAAGCACCTGCGTGGTGGCATGCAGATCTTCGTGAAGGCCCTACCACCACGCCAACTCAGCAGCCTGCCAGCCTATGTGGCGATGCACGCCTCGTTGGCCTAGACGCATGTTGAAGCCAAACGGAGCGGCGATGGACGGGACGGGCCTCGTTACCATCCCTGATAAAGCAAGGGGACACCTTAGGGGTGCATTTATTGTGTTCTGTCCTGTAATGACAGGCGATAAGCTTGTACATTGTATACCTTTTGACAATAAAAGGAGCCCCGCGGTGTACTAAGGGGGACTCGGATCTTTTGGACGGCGCACACACTGTAGCTAGTTCAAGAACTCAAGAACACTCAAATATACACCAAAAGCAGGACTAGGGTATTATGCATCCTCGCGGCCCGAACCTGGGTAAATGATCCTCGTGCTGGCTCCTAGACCCGCTCTTTGCACAACCCCGCGCCCGCCAACCATAGAAGGGATCCAAGTGATCCCATAGGTGTCGTTTCCCCCGACATCTTTGGCACGCTCGGTAGGGGGTGCAGTTGTGAAAATCCGGTCTAGCAGTTAGTATAGCAGTTCTTCATCACCATGGCTCCCAAGAAGACGATCACGGCGATCCATTCATCTGGAGCCGAATGGCCCGTACCACTGCGGACGAGCGATGGGGTGGTCGCGGACGAAGGCCGAGGCGCGGCCCGTGAGCACGCACATCGCACTGGCAGCCAAAGCCTGGCGAGCGGTGTTGTTTGTGCATGAGGCAACGAGCTGCACGCCACCAAATCCAAAGACGGAGATGTGCCCCTCGCAGGTGGCGCGGGGCCCTCCAAGGGCGGCATCGTGCCACCTATGGGCGGCGCGGCGACTTCCAGGACGCCTACGCCGGCGCGTGCAACACACTCTTCCCAGGTCGTGCGCGATGAGCAGTGCTACCATGCTAGTGACCCCGGGCGCCGCCGTGGGAAGAGTCCTGTGCACCACTCACGAGACGCGCCAGACCAGCATGCACGCCGAGGCGCTGACGAAAATGGTACACAGCCGCAAGGCCATGATAGAGCTCCTTCTAACGTGGTTAGAAGTCGGAGCGCGTCACGGTCCACGCAGCTCTCGCTGCCACCCACGCTGGCAGAAGCTTTGGCGCGCGCGCAGCTGCTCCTCGACTTCCCTCCTGCTGCGGAAAAGCTTGACGAGTGGAGAGCCACCATCCGAAGCCTCGTCGACGTCACCAATCAAGATGAGCCGCGGCCAGCTAGGCACTCAGGCCGACGCTTTGTCGAGCCACCGCATGCCAGTGGTGGAAGGACCGGAGGTGCTGCAGCCATGGTGGATTCTCCTCCTCCACGCCAGTCACTACGGGTGCCGGTCCGTCGGGACGACGCTTGTGATAACATTTCCATAGCATCGTCCGACCCACAGACCCACCAGGATCAGCGCCAAGTTCTTCGAGAGCGAGCCCATTAAGATGCTCGAACCACCATCGAGCGACGGTGCGACGCGTGCCATCAGTCAGATAGGCGGGCGGGGCCCACTATGGACCACCCAGCACCAGGGGGCTCTGGTGGCCTACCTTACGATGTGGGTTTCCCAGCCTTTACCCATGAGCTGTCGCAGTTCCACTGGCCCACTCACCGCATGTTTAAACCTGACGTCGGTGAGAAGTACAACGGCAAGACTCACCCGTCAGAGTTCCTTAGCATTTACACCATAGCGATGCAAGCTGCCGGAGCTCGCGGCGACAAGGTGCTTGCCAATTACTTCCCGTTGGCACTTAAACCCAACATCATGTCATGGTTGATGCACTTGCCAGTGGATTCTATTTCTTCTTGGTCGGATTTGTGCCATGAGTTTGTTGGCGCCTTTACGGGAGGCCACCTAGCTCATGGCCAGGCAAGCAACTTGCATATCATCCCCCAGAAAGAAGGCGAGAACCTGCGCAACTACATACAGAGGTTTAGCCGAGTGCAATACAACATCCCGCACGTTCATCTCGCTGCTATCATCAGCGCATTCCATCAGAATGTGCGTAATCGCAAGATGCGTGAAGAGCTGGCGATGAACAAGGTCAAGGATGTGGCGGAACTCTATGTTCTAGCCAATAGATGTGCTCGGGCTGAAGAGCAAAGGAAGTACCCCGGCGAGGACGCTGGTGCGGAAACTGACTCCTCAGACGAAGACGTCGTCGCCCCGGCAAGAAGGGTCGACGCCACAACAGGAAGCGCAAGGGCAAAGCCGTGCTTGCCGTCGAGGGATCCGACAATGCCGGCGATGCCAAGAAGACCAAGGCAGACAACCCCGGCAAGGAAATTGCCGGGTGCGCCGCCTGCTGGGCCTTGGCGGCTGCTGACAAGACAGGAGCCCCCGACAAGCAGTACTGCACGATCCATCGCACCAAGGGCCACGACCTCCAAAACTGCCGACAAGTCGAGCAGCTCGTAGAGAAGCAGAAAGCCGAATATGAAAGGCGGGACAAGGAGAAGGGCCATGATAGTGCTGAGGGACCAGGGAAGAAGCGTGGCGACCAAGTTGGTCGCCACAACAAAGATAATCAACAAGAAAGGCCCGCTCGAGGCCGCGACAAGAAGCAAGAAGACGATTGATATGTCTCCAACGTATCTATAATTTTTTATTCTTCCATGCTATTATATATTCTGTTTTGGATGTTTAATGGGCTTATTTATACACTTTTATATTATTTTTGGGACTAACCTATTAACCGGAGGCCCAGCCCAAATTGTTGTGTTTTGCCTATTTCAGTGTTTCGCAGAAAAAGAATATCAAACGGAGTCCAAACAGAATGAAATCTTCGGGAGAGTTAGTTTTTGGAACAAACGTGATCCAGAGGACTTGAGTGGACGTCAAGCAACCAACGAGGAAGCCACGAGGCAGGAGGCGCGCCCTCCACCCTTGTGGGCCCCTCGTCGCTCCACCGACCTACTTCTTCCTCCTATATATACCTATGTACCCCCAAACCATCGAGGAGAACCACGAAAACCTAATTCCACCGCCACAACCTTCTGTACCCGTGAGATCCCATCTTGGGGCCTGTCGGTGTCAAAACTAGCGGATCTCGGGTAGGGGGTCCCGAACTGTGCGTCTAGGAGGATGGTAATAGGAGACAAGGGACACGAAGTTTTACCCAGGTTCGGGCCCTCTTGATGGAGGTAAAACCCTACGTCCTGCTTGATTAATATTGATGATATGGGTAGTACAAGAGTACATATACCACGAGATCAAGGAGGCTAAACCCTAGAAGCTAGCCTATGGTATGATTGTTGAATATTCTGTTGTCCTACGGACTAAAACCCTCCGGTTTATATAGACACCGGAGAGGGTTAGGGTTACACAAAGTCGGTTACAATGGTAGGAGATCTAAATATCCGCATCGCCAAGCTTGCCTTCCACGCCAAGGAAAGTCCCATCCGGACACGGAACGAAGTCTTCAATCTTGTATCTTCATAGTCCAGGAGTCCGGCTGATGGTATAGTCCGGCTATCTGGACACCCCCTAATCCAGGACTCCCTCAGTAGCCCCTGAACCAGGCTTCAATGATGACGAGTCCGACGCGCAGATTGTCTTCGACATTGCAAGGCGGGTTCCTCCACCAAGTACTTCATAAAAGATTGTTAACACTAAGGACAGTGTCCGGCTCTGCAAAATAAGTTTCCACATATTGCCATAGAGAGAATAATATTTACACAAATCTAATCTGCTGACGTATTCCGTAGCGTGGCACCACATTACGACCAAGCCTCTATCCGAATCATTTTCACTTCCCCACCTCAGCGCATTTTGCGAGGCGGTTTCCTTGGCACGTCTTGTCAAAGCAGAGATCGTGTCCCCTTTATTTACGGGATTCTCATCAATACGGACGTGGGTAACCCAACCGCGCCATTTATCACAGTGCTTGGGAGATAAGCGAGTTTTACCAGGCTGGTGGGGACGCATAGTCGCATCGCCCATATAAGGGGATAAGGATCCACCTTTTTACCTACGCCTTCTTCCTCCTTTGCCTATCCATCTTCCGCACACTCGAGCTCCAGCGCCCAAGCCCGCACTTCCCACCTCAACCTTCTCCAGCCATGTCCGGAGCGGGAGGCAAGTGGATGGTTTCCTCCGTCACGGAGGGCCATATCAAAAAGCTGAGGAACGCCGAATACTTGTCTAACGACATCGCGCACCGGCTTCCCGAAGAGGGTCAGGTCCTCCCCACCCCAAGGCCCTATGAGAGGGTATAATTCCTTCCCCATTTCCTCCGCGGACTGGGCTTTCCTCTCCACCCGTTCGTCCGGGGGCTCATGTTCTACTATGGCCTAGATTTCCATGATCTGGCCCCGAACTTCGTCCTCAACATCTCGGCGTTTATCGTCGTGTGTGAGGCTTTCCTCTGCGTCCGCCCCCATTTCGTCCTGTGGCTCAAGACTTTCAATGTCAAGCCCAAGGTGGTGCACGGCAACCAGGCGGAGTGCGGAGGTGCCATGGCGGGCAAGATAGCCAACATCCTATGGCTCGAGGGCTCCTTTGTGGAGACCCTGAAGGGGTGGCAATCGGGGTGGTTTTACATCACCGAGCCGTGCGATCCCAGATGGTTCGCAGCCCCTGAGTTCCGGTCCAGACCCCCTACGCGGCTCACATCTTGGAAAGAGACGGGCCTATCGTGGGGCAATAAAGGAGAGGTAACCGAACTGCAAAAATGCATCCAAACCTTGGTGAACAAGTAGCTTAAGCTTGTTAACGTAGTCCAGGTTATGCTCGTCCGCCGGATCCTCCCGTGTCAGCAACGGGGCTTCAATTTGTGGGAGTTTGACCCAGCGCAGCACCCAACCCTGAGCAGGCTCTTCGACACAACGTACGAAGACGCCTGGAAGGTGCTATTCAAAGGCGCCGAGGCTCCCGCATCCGCTTCTGAGGACCGCGGATTCAGCACACAGCTTCCCGCTAGTGCGGTAAGCCATTTTTACCTTTTACAGGATGTTGGTTTTCCATAGTTTGACTCTATGAGGGATCTAAACTCCCCTTCCTTTGACAGGATTGGCTGGCGAAGTCCGGACAGATCGACTGTCCGACCCCTTCGCCCGAAGACCCAGCCGACGCTCGCTTAGCGAAGCTGCTGGCTCCGGCACCTTACGTGGTGCCGGAGAAGAAAGCCAAGAAGAGGGTCACGGGGACTCAAAAGAGTTCCCGGCGCCAGGAGGTGTCGGATTCTTCATCCGACGAATCCGAGATGCGCTCCTCCCGTGAAAACGAGAAGGAGGAAGAAGAAACCTCTCCCCCTCCAGCGGGGGGAGGAAAGAAGAGGAAGGCCGCCCCAACAGGGGAGGCCGAAGGGTCCAAGCAGGGGAAGACCCACCCTCTGGACAACTCCACCGATGCCGACGAGGGCGAAGAGGAGTGGCCGCACAGGGCCAGGCGCCCGGCGGCATCGTAAGTATTCGGACACTAGAGTAACTCATAGCATTCCTTTGTTGCACAGCTTTTCCTTATGTCGAATATAATTATGTAGTCCGCCCAAGGCCGGGCTCGACGAGTCGTCGAGCGGCTCCCTGGATTCATCGGACGTGAATTCAGTTCCGCCCGCTGCCTCCCCCCGCACTGCGGACGACACCGAAGTGGCGTCGCGACAAGCTCCGGGCCAAGAGGAGGTGGTCCTGGAGGAGCCGCGAGGCGACCTCCCGGACACCGGGAGTAAAGGGGACAAGACCCCCTAGGGCTCCAAGTCCGGCTTTGAGCCGGACACCGCGCCGGAATCTTCAACGGTTCCGGACTGTGGTAGGCGAACTCCTTCCAAGAGGAGCAGGCCTTCTGAGCCGGCGGCCCCCGTCCAACCGGAGGTGTCGGACAATCTGCTGGAGGTGCTTAACGGCGCCTCCATCGACGAGGAGCACCGTACTATTATGAGTACGGTGGTCCAAAAGGTTCAGTCCGCCAAGAGCGGACTGACTGAAGCTTGTGGCAGCCTTCTAACATGCTTCGAGGTAAGTAAAAAATATGTAAAAGTATTACCGCATAGACAGTAGCCCCTGATGCTCTGTTTGGCGTTCGGAAAGAAAAGCCGAATAGAGGATCTAATAAATTTCACAGGAGTCTAACAAAAAATGAGTCAATATGCGTATGCAGGCTTCACTGCTTGCGACCGCCGCACTGACTGCGGAGGTAGGCACCCTGAAGCAGGGTCTCGAGCGGTCCGAGCAAGAGCTCAGCCTTGCCAAGCGGCAGCTCGAGGAGAAAGAAGGTTAGAGATACCTTATAGAAAATATATAAAAAAGATGCAAATGCAAAAATGACAGGATTGTGCTGCTTATTGCAGGGGCCACAACTGAGGTGGCTACCCTCAAGCAGGCGCTGTCAGAGGCCGAGAAGAGAGCGGCCTCGGAGCGCATCGAGCGAGAGAAATTTGAGGCGCAGGTCGGCGAGGCGCGGAAGGAGCTTCAGGCTCTCATGAAAAACATGAGGGTTTGGAGCTTGACTCGAAGACGCAAGCGTCCGAGCTCGCGGCGGCCATCGAAGCCGCCAAGTCTGCCAAGGCCGAATCCCAGAAGGCCCTCCAGGAGTTGGATGCGGTGAAAAAGATAGCGGCGGGTAAGGCATTCTTCATGCAAAGCAGGCATATAAAAGTAAGCTACTTGTTACTTACCCGAATCCAGAGCTCTCCAGGGGCATTCGCAGATCTTCCCCGTAGCGTGTCTGATGCTGGTGCATTCTACCGAGCCGAGGAGGGCAGCTCGACGGAGAAGGTGTTCTGGTCTCAATATGCTGAGGCCGGACACCCTGTGCCCTTGAGCGACCAGCTGAAACAGTTGGTCGAGCTCCACAAGGCGGCCGAACAGGCCATGAAGGGCCTCATAGTTCGGCTGTGGCCTGGAGAGGCCCTGCCTAGGAGCTATTTTGGACTGGTTCAGCGGCTGGTGGCGGCCTGTCCAAGGCTTGAAGTCATCAAGCGCTCCATCTGCATCGAAGGTGCCCGGAGGGCCCTTGCCCGCGCTAAGGTGCACTGGGGCAAGCTGGACGGTGAGAAGCTTGTGAAGGACGGGTCACCGCCGGGGAAGGAGCATCGCAAACCCGAGAACTATTATAAGGATGTTTTGAAGGGTGCCCGCCTTATGGCGGATGAATGTACCAAGGATGTAATTTTGAATGAACTCGCTCGTATTATCCTGTGCGCTGAAAACTTGTTCATATGCGCTAAGCAATGCTTTTTGAATTTAAAATATTACTTTCTGTGCAGCCGTTTATCAAAAATTGAGAGATGGCCAGTCGCCGGCTTCTGCCCCCATGCCACTAGTGCTGGGGTGTTCGGGATAAACCTGAGCGCTCTTTTTCCCATGTTTGGGTCCTTCGAGGGAGGCGCTCAGCACAACGAACAAGGCAATCAGACTATAATGCTTGAACACTCTCACTTAGCCATAGAACTCTATAATTTTAAATTTCAGCGAAGCCCCTAGTATTCGGAAGACCAAGTTTGGGGCGCTATCCATGCCTTGGCCGGACAAAGCCGGTCCTCGCTCTAAGCGGCATACGTCTTTAAGGACTCGAAAAACCTCTCGAACAGCGACCGGTCTCTCGCTTCATCATGACAGTCAGTTTTAGCTTTCTCTACTAAGGTGCTCAGCCCAGCTCAACTGGGGCACAATCGCAATAGTTCTCCTAGTGCTACCTTAGCCGATATAGCGGAATGTAAGGCACCAAAACATAGGAGCCGGGCAAACCCAACTATTGACCCAAGACATGATTCGGAGCCGATGCATATAATGCTATAAGTTCGGGGTGCCGCACTTGTGAAAGTGTTCGGACTTCCCGCACCATATTGGGGGGTACTGAAGCCCCTGGCGTATTTTCCGTACCATAGTGTACGGGTGCAACATGTCATTAATGAACGTATATTTGGAAAATGGTAATGCAAAAAATAGATAAAGACTATGCATTGTTTAAAAGGGATGCGATCAAAGCAGAACGATACAAATGGCGCGATAAGCAAAAAGTTGGACTATTTAACATGTCCGGTCCAGGGGCGGGCCGTGGAACTTATATGCAAAACAGGTATACTTCTCGTGATAGAGACCACCTGGGAGTCCATAATGCGGCATGGCTTGTCTGCTTCCCTGGTTCTTGCATCGTTTGTGCGGCAGTTGAATTGCCGAACAGGTCGTCCGAAGTATGGAGTCCTGAAAGTAAGAGAAGATAAAGAAACAATTTGGCAGCCCCTAGTACGATTTAAGCCGTGTTTTGGGTGTGCCGTGATGGTGCCCCTTCCCCTGCGCCCATGGTATTTTGAGAGCGTAGTTGTGTACGCGAAGCACTAGTTTTGCTATTTCGCGAGGGCTGGGTTGGGGCCGCATTGCTACGCCTGCTCAGATTGTGCCTGGTGGTCTTGTTGTAGGTTACCCCGGGCGTGCTTGACTGTGTCCGGCCTTTTAACGGCCGGACAGGGGAACTGCCTAGAGAGGCTGCTTTGTACTTCCGCTGCGAGGGCCGCCGTGTGCTCCTTCGTAAGGAGGGAGCGTTCGGTGTTTCCATTGATCGTGATTACTCCTCAAGGGCCTGGCATCTTGAGCTTGAGGTATGCGTAGTGCGGTACCGCATTGAACTTTGCAAATGCGGTTCGCCCGAGCAGTGCGTGATAGCCACTGCAGAACGGGACTATGTCGAAGATTAACTCTTCGCTTCGGAAATCATCCGGGGATCCAAAGACCACTTCAAGTGTGACTGAGCCTGTGCAGTTGGCCTCTACACCTAGTATGACGCCTTTAAAGGTCGTTTTGGTGGGTTTAATCCTCGAGGGATCTATGCCCATTTTCCGCACAGTGTCCTGGTAAAGCAGGTTCAGGCTGCTGCCGCCGTCCATAAGGACTCTTGTGAGATGAAATTCATCAATAATTGGGTCTAGAACCAATGCGGCGAACCCGCCATGATGGATGCTAGTGGGGTGGTCCCTTCGATCAAAAGTGATCGGGCAGGAGGACCATGGGTTGAACTTTGGGGCGACTGGCTCTATCGCGTATACGTCCTGCAACGCACGCTTCCGTTCCTTCTTGGGGATGTGGGTTGCGTATATCATGTTCACGTCCGCACTTGTGGGGGAAAACCATTTTGTCCACTGCTGTTCGGCGGCCTGGGCTCCTCCTCGTCGTTGCAACGTAGCCCCTTATCTCTATTTTCGGCATTTAACTTGCCTGCCTGCTTGAACACCCAACAATCCTTCTTGGCGTGATTGGCTGGCTTTTCCGGGGTGCCATGTATCTGGCACAGGCGGTCGAATATTCGGTCCAAACTAGACGGGCCCTGAGTATTTCTTTTGAATGGCTTTTTCCGCTAACCGGATTTGTAGCCTCTGAATCCGGCATTGACTGTCGTATCCTCGTTGCTGTCGCTGTTAATGCGGCGCTTTTGCTTGTTCCGGCGCGACCTGCCACTTTTGTCCTTGGTATCCGAATTACCAAGGTTCTTGGGTAAGTTGTTGCTGTGAGCTAGCCAGCTGTCTTCTCCCGCGCATAAGCGGGTCATGAGTGTCGTGAGGGCTGCCATAAATTTCGGCTTTTCCTGTCCAAGGTGCCGGGCAAGCCACTCGTCGCGGATATTATGTTTGAAGGCTGTTAGGGCCTCTGCATCCGGACAGTCAACTATTTGGTTTTCCTTTGTTAGGAACCGTGTCCAAAATTTCCCGGCCGATTCCTCTGGCTGCTGAATTATGTGGCTTAGGTCATCGGCGTCTAGTGGTCGCACATAGGTACCTTGGAAATTGTCAAGGAATGCGGCTTCCAGGTCCTCCCAAGAACCGATTGAATCTGCTGGCAAGCTGTTAAGCCGATGCCGGGCCGGTCCCTTAAGTTTGAGCGGGAGGTATTTGATGGCGTGTAGATCATTGCCGCGGGCCATGTGGATATGAAGGAGATAATCCTCGATCCATACCGCAGGATCTGTTGTGCCATCATATGATTCGATGTTCACGGGTTTGAAACCCTCAGGGATTTTATGATCCATTACTTCATCTGTGAAGCATAGTGGGTGTGTGGCGCCTCTGTATTGGGCTATATCACGACGCAGCTCGAATGAGCTTTGTCTACTGTGTTTGGCACGGCCGGATTTATTAAGTCTGGAGTGACGATCCCCGTCACGTGCCGTGGGGCGCCCACGCGATCCATAGATCGATCTTGTTTGTCTTGCCTTGTCCTCCAGTATCTCTTGCAGGTCTGGCGCATTTTCTCGTGCCTTAGTATGTTTTGAGCGGCGCCGGGGCACGGCTTGAGTGGAGGGCCGAGAGGCCTCTCTGTCATGGCCACGAGGTGGCCGGTCGGCCATGTCATGCGCTGGTGATGTAGGTTTAGGTGCTTCGTCCTATAATCGGGGTAGCAGCCTGCGCTTTGGCTAACTCTTGGAGGGGCGTTCGAGTTCATACTCTTCGGCCGCAAGGACTTCAGTCCATCTGTCGGCTAGCAGATCTTGATCAGCTCTAAGCTGTTGCTGCTTTTTCTTGAGGCTGCTTGCCGTGGCCATAAGCCTGCGTTTAAAACGCTCTTGTTTGGCTGGATCCTCTGGCACGACGAATTCGTCGTCGTCGAGGCTTGCCTCGTCTTCAGAGGGAGGCATATAATTATCATCCTCAACCTCTCTGTCTGCCGCTCTCTCGTGAGGGCTGGCTTCTCCATCCTCCTGTGCTGAATCTTGCTGGAGGGGGTGTTCTTCGGCGCTATCCGGAGTATTATTATCTCCCGTGCTGGAATCACTGTTTTTGCTTTGGTGGGATTTAGAGCGGCACCGGTGACGCCGGCACTTGGGTTGTTTCTTGGAGGTGTCATCCCCCGCTATTCCATCGCCATCTCCATCTTTTTGAGTGTCCACCATATATATGTCGTATGATGAGGTGGCCTTCCAGTGCCCTATAGGTGCTGGTTCTTGGTCGTCTCGTGCATCGTCTCCATACCGTCGATGTCTTCGGAGTCGAAGTCGAGCATGTCGGTTAAGTCATCGACAGTGGCTACGAAGTGGGTGGTGGGTGGGCATTGAATTTCTTCATCGTCCGTATCCCAACATTGCTGACCGTAATCCGGCCAGGGCTCTCCTGATAAAGAGAGAGACTTTAGTGACTTCAGGATGTCGCTGGAGGGCGAGTGCTGGAAGATGTCCACGACGGTGAACTCCATGGTCGGCGCCCAATCGGATTCGATCGGCAGGCGCGCGGAGGGCTTGGAGTCCGGAGAGGAATCCGGCCCCTCGGAGTCACGGGCCTTGCGGAGTACGGGGCTGGTGTTCGGCTCAATCGCCTTTGAGATCGCAGCCCCCGAGGCAGCGTCCAACCGCTCATCCTCAATCGGCGCAGCCGGCTCCGAATTAAGGGTCGGAGCCAAAGCGTGTGCGGCCTCCAGGACACTGTTCGGCGGCAGAGCTAGATCATGCCCATCGTGACAGTGCGGCGCGCTCGGCTGTGGCTCGAATCCGTCGAAGATCAAGTCTCCACGGATGTCAGCCGTGTAGTTTAAACTTCCAAATCTGACCTGATGGCCATGGGCGTAGCTTTCAATCTGCTCCAGATGGCCAAGCGAATTAGCCCGCAGTGCGAAGCTGCCGAAGACGAAGATCTGTCCGAGGAGCAAGGTCTCACCCTGGACTGCATCTTCGTAGATGATCGAAGGAGCCATCAGGCCTAAAAGCGGTGACACAGAGGAACTCTCAATGAAAGCACCAATGTCGGTGTCAAAACCGGCGGATCTCGGGTAGGGGGTCCCGAACTGTGCGTCTAGGCGGATGGTAACAGGAGACAAGGGACACGAAGTTTTACCCAGGTTCGGGCCCTCTTGATGGAGGTAAAACCCTACGTCCTGCTTGAATAATATTGATGATATGGGTAGTACAAGAGTAGATCTACCACGAGATCAAGGAGGCTAAATCCTAGAAGCTAGCCTATGGTATGATTGTTGAATATTCTTTTGTCCTACAGACTAAAACCCTCCGGTTTATATAGACACTGGAGAGGGTTAGGGTTACACAAAGTCGGTTACAATGGTAGGAGATCTAAATATCCGCATCGCCAAGCTTGCCTTCCACGCCAAGGAAAGTCCCATCCGGACACAGGACGAAGTCTTCAATCTTGTATCTTCATAGTCCAGGAGTCCGGCTGATGGTATGGTCCGGCTATCCGGACACCCCCTAATCTAGGACTCCCTCGGGGCCTTTTCCGGCGCTCCGCCATAGGGGGCATTGATCACTGAGGGCTTCTACATCAACACCATAGCCTCTCCGATGATGTGTGAGTAGTTTACCACAGACCTTCGGGTCCATAGTTATTAGCTAGATGGCTTCTTCTCTCTCTTTGGATTACAAAGTTCTCCTCGATTCTCTTGGAGATTTATTCGATGTAATCTTCTTTTGCGGTGTGTTTGTCGAGATCCGATGAATTGTGGGTTTATGATCCAGATTATCTATTAACAATATTTGAATCTCCTCTGAATTCTTTTATGTATGATTGGTTATCTTTGCAAGTCTCTTCGAATTATCAGTTTGGTTTGGCCTACTAGATTGATCTTTCTTGCAATGGGAGAAGTGCTTAGTTTTGGGTTCAATCTTGCGGTGCTCGATCCCAGTAACAGTAGGGGAAACGACACGTATTGTATTGTTGCCATCAAGGATAAAAAGATGGGGTTTATATCATATTGCATGAGTTTATCCCTCTACATCATGTCATCCTGCTTAAAGCGTTACTCTGTTCTTATGAACTTAATACTCTAGATGCATGCTGGATAGCGGTCGATGTGTGGAGTAATAGTAGTAGATGCAGGCAGGAGTCGGTCTAGTTGTCACGGATGTGATGCCTATATATATGATCATACCTAGATATTCTCATAACTATGCTCAATTCTATCAATTGCTCGACAGTAATTTGTTCACCCACCGTAATACTTATGCTAACTTGAGAGAAGCCACTAGTGAAACCTATGGCCCCCGGTCTATTTTTCATCATATTAATCTCCCGTCAACTAGCGATTTCTAGTGTCGTTTATTTTGAAATCTTTACTTTTAATCTTTATCATAAAAATACCAAAAATATTATCTTATCATCTCTATCAGATCTCACTTTTACAAGTGGCCATGAAGGGATTGAGAACCCCTTTATCACATTGGTTGCAAGGTTCTTATTTGTTTGTGTAGGTACGAGGGACTTGAGCGTGGTCTCCTACTGGATTAATACCTTGGTTCTCAAAAACTAAGGGAAATACTTACGCTACTTTACTGCATCGCCCTTTCCTCTTCAAGGGAAAAACCAACACAGTGCTCAAGAGGTAGCAACGATGATCATTACGAGGACGACGAGTCCGGCGAGCATGAGTTCCAGAAAGCTACAGAGGCCATGTGCATCGACGGTGGTGCCTCGTTGTACACCTCTCACCGCTAGCTCAAGCAGTGGGCGCGTGAGATCCAGCAGCGGAACCATCATTCGATGCTCAAAAGCCACTGAAGTGGTCCAGCACGCCTATCATTTTTTACACCGAGGACCACCCTGACCGCACAACTGCGGTCGGGTGCTTGCCGTTGTTGGTTTCCCTAACAATACGCAACCTGAAGGTGAATAAAATGCTAGTTGATGGCGGGGCCGTTCAGAACTTGATCTCGCCTGTTGTGATCAAAAGGCTGTAGATTCCCGATGGGGACCTCGAAGAGACGGGCACGTTTCAAGGAGTCAGTCGAAGGGTAAGGTCACGCTGCCCGTGACATTTGGAGGCGAGCTGAACTATAGGATAGAGCGGATTGTTTTTGATGTCGCCGAGATCCCCTTGCCCTACTACGGGATCCTCGGCCGCCCAGCAATAGCCAAGTTCATGGCGGCGTCACATTACGCCTACAACACGCTGAAGATGCCTGGGACGATGACCATCATCACCGTCCCCTCTGACAAGAAGGATGCGCTGATTTGTGCTGCCAACTCTATCAGGAGGCACTTGCAGCAACTATCACCAAGGCACTTGCTCTTGTCACTAAAGCCCCGGGAGGGAAGAAGACCGGTAAGACCTCTCGCACGCACTCCGGCAAGCGCACCTCTTCGGAGTGATATGCTCCCGTCAAGGACGTGCCAGAGAGCTCCACCGGCAAGAGCAAGAAATCAAGGGCTGCACCACTAGAGACCAAGAAGGTGTCCGTCAGGGGGGATGGCACAGGAGGGGATTTCACTATAAGCTCCACCCTCGACAGCAAATAGGAAGGTGCGCTTGTCACCTTCCTGCGGGCGAATGTCGATGTGTTTGCATGGCAAGCATCAGACATCCCCGGTGTTCCCAGGGAGATGATTGAGCACCATCTTGTTGTCTGTCCTCATGCGCGGCCCGTCAAGCAGAAGGTCAGGAAGCAAGCTTTAGAGCGGCAAGAGTTCATCACAGAGGAGATCATAAAGTTGGAAGCAGCAGGCTTGGTCAGAGGAGTGCTCCACCCAACGTGGTTGGCCAATCCGGTAGTGGTGCGCAAGGCAAATGGGAAATGGAGGCTATGTATTGATTACACAGACATCAATAAGGCTTGTCCAAAAGACCCTTTCCCTTTGCCGCGCATCGACCAGACTGTAGACTCCATGGCCGGGTGTGACTTGCTATCATTCCTTGACGCTTACTTAGGATACCACCAGATCTTCATGACAAGAGAAGACGAAGAGAAGACTGCGTTCATCACCCCATGTGGTACGTATTGTTTTTTACGAATGCCTTTCGGGTTGTAGAGCGTTGGTTCAACATTTGCAAGAGCAGTCCAATTGGTTTTGTGCCTCAGCTACATAGAAATATGGAAGCTTATATGGATGACATAGTGGTCAAAACCAAGGACAAGGCAACACTCATACAAGACTTAGAAGAGACGTTTGCGAATTTGCACAAGATCAACCTCAAGCTGAACCCTGAGAAGTGTGTCTTCAGCGTTCCGTCTGGCAAACTTCTCGGGTTCTTTGTGTCACAGCGTGGGATCGAGGTGAATCCAGACAAGATCAAGACCATTGAGAAGATTGAGGCACCCAGGCGGATCAAGGATGTGCATCGGCTTTGCTGGCTGTGTTGCCGCCATGAGCAGATTCATCTCCAAGTCTTCTAAACACGCCCTTCCCTTTTTCAAAAACTTGAAAAAGGCAGGCCAAATGGAATGGACCCCAGAGGCCAAGGTAGCGCTACAGGATTTGAAGAAATACCTCTCCTCTACGCCAATACTGGATGCACCTAAACCACAAGAGCCGTTGTTGCTGTATCTAGTGGCAACAAATCAAGTGTCAGTGTTGTGCTATTGGCGCAGAGGGAGGTCAACGCGGAAGTGATAGCAGCGGCAGGGCTGACCAGTGGCAAGGCAGACCGCCCGGTAGAGCCTGACGCCACCGGAGCAGAAGCGACGCAACCAAATGAAGTAGTGCAGAAGGAGAAGATGATGCAGCACCCGGTCTACTTTGTCAGCTCCCTCTTGCAGGGAGCTAGATCAAGGTACTCTGGTGTGCAGAAATTGCTCTCCGGCCTCCTTATGGCCTCGAGGAAGCTGTGTCATTACTTCCAATCACATGAGATCACCGTCATCACCCGCCTCCCGTTGCAATGGATATTGCGTAACCTAGACGCAACCGGGAGGATTGTGGAATGGGCCTTGGAACTGTCAAGCTTTGGTTTGAAGTTTGAAAGCACTTCGACAATCCAGATTATAGTCTTGGCAGAGTTCATTGCAGAATGGACCTCAACGCCCGACGAAGAGATCCAAGAGACCACTCTCCCCGGCAAGGAAACAAATTGCGACTGGATTATGTACTTTGACAGGGCTTTCTCGCTGCAAGGCGCCGGTGCTGGTGTGCTGCTCGTCGCACCCACCAGAGAGCACCTCAAGTATGTAGTCCAGATGCACATTCCCAAGGAGATGTCAACAAACAACACTGACGAATACGAGGGGTTGCTTGCCGGTCTCAGGATCGCAGCAGACCTCGGAATCAAAAAGCTCATCGTGAGGGGTGATTCACAGCTTGTCGTCAAGCAAGTTAACAAGGATTACCAGATCCCGTTGATGGAGGCCTACATAGATGAAGAGAGGAAGCTGGAGGAGCATTTTGACGGTATACAAGCGGAGCATGTTCCCCGAGTGGAGAACGGCATCGCTGACTACTTGTCGAAACACGCTGCCCTCAAACTACCTGTGGAACCAGGTACCTTTGTGCTTCGACTAACTCAACCATCCGTTGAGCCATCGACGGAGCAGAACAAGCGGAGGAAATCCAGTCCCGGCAAGTACTTTCCCGCCGAGCTCCCAGGAGCCGCCGACAGAAATGTTTCCGGGGACGCAGAGCCTGCCATGGGGCAACAGACTCCGACAGGGCGTCAAGCCCGAGCCGTGGAGACAACCGCCCCTATAGCAGAGAAGACGCCTTTAGTCCTTGCCGTCAAGCCTCAAGCTCCAGCATGGGCACAACATACCGTTCATTTTCTCCAAACAGGGGAACTCCCTGAGGAGCAGGAAGAAGCAGAGAAAGTAGCTCGTCGGTCTGCCATGTATTAGTTCATCGATGACATTCTGTATAGAAAAAGACCAAAGGGTATGAAATTGAAGTGCATTCCTGATAACCCACAAGTATAGGAGATCACAACAGTTTTCGAGGGTAGAGTATTCAACCCAAATTTATTGATTCGACAGAAGGGAGCCAAAGAATATTCTCAAGTATTAGCAGTTGAGTTGTCAATTCAACCACACCCGGATAACTTAGTATCTACAGCAAAGTATTTAGTAGCAAGGTAATATGGAAGTAACGTAACGGTAGCAAAAGTAATATTTTTGGGTTTTGTAGTTATTGTAACAGTAGCAACGGAAAAGTAAATAAGCGAAGAACAATATGTGAAAAGCTCGTAGGCATTGGATCGGTGATGGAGAATTATGTCGGATGCGGTTCATCATGTAACAATCATAACATAGGGTGACACAGAACTAGCTCCAATTCATCAATGTAATGTAGGCATGTATTCTGAATATAGTCATACATGCTTATGGAAAAGAACTTGCATGATATCTTTTGTCCTACCCTCCCGTGGCAGCGGGGTCCTATGGAAACTAAGGGATATTAAGGCCTCCTTTTAATAGAGTACCGGACCAAAGCATTAACACATAGTGAATACATGAACTCCTCAAACTACGGTCATCACCGGGAGTGGTCCTGATTATTGTCACTTCGGGGTTGCCGGACAATAACACATAGTAGGTGACTATAGACTTGCAAGATAGGGTCAAGAACTCACATATATTCATGAAAACATAATAGGTTTAGATCTGAAATCATGGCACTCGGGCCCTAGTGACAAGCATTAAGCATAGCAAAGTCATAGCAACATCAATCTCAGAACATAGTGGATACCAGGGATCAAACCCTAACAAAACTAACTCGATTACATGGTAAATCTCATCCAACCCATCACCGTCCAGCAAGCCTACGATGGAATTACTCATGCATGACGGTGAGCATCATGAAATTGGTGATGGAGGATGGTTGATGATGACGATGGCGACGGATTCCCCTCTGCGGAGCCCCGAACGGACTCCAGATCAGCCCTCCCGAGAGAGTTTAGGGCTTGGCGGTGGCTCCGTATCGTAAAATGCGATGAATCCTCCTCTCTGATTTTTTTCTCCCCGAACACGAATATATGGAGTTGGAGTTGAGGTCGGTGGAGCTCCAGGGGGCCCACAAGGCAGGGGGCGCACCCTGGGGGGGCAGGCGCGCCTCCCATCCTCGTGGAAAGGGTGTGGGCCTCCTGGCCTTGATTCTTTCGCCAGTATTTTTCATTATTTCCAAAAATAATCTCCGTGAAGTTTCAAGTCATGTCGAGAAATTTTGTTTCTGAACAAAGATAACACCATGGCAATTCTGCTAAAAACAGCGTCACTCCGGGTTAGTTCCATTCAAATCATGCAAGTTAGAGTCCAAAACAAGGGCAAAAGTGTTTGGAGAACTAGATACGACGGAGACGTATCAACTCCCCCAAGCTTAAACCTTTGCTTGTCCTCAAGCAATTCAGTTGATAAACTAAAAGTGATAAAGAAAAACTTTTACAAACTCTGTTTTCTCTTCTTGTTGTAAATATGTAAAGCCAACATTCAAGTTTTCAGCAAAGATTAGGAATAACCATATTCACAATAACACTTAGATCTCATGTTTACTCATGTCAATGGCATAATCAACTAGCGAGCAATAATAGTAAATCTCGGATGACAACACTATCTCAAAACAATCATAATATGATATAACAAGATGGTATCTCGCTAGCCCTTTCTGAGACCGCAAAACTTAAACGCAGAGCACCTTTAAAGATCAAGGACTGACTAGACATTGTAATTCATGGTAAAAGAGATCCAATCATAGTCATACCCAATATAAATTAACAATAATGAATGCAAATGACAGCAGTGCTCTCCAGCTGGTGCTTTTTAATAAGAGGGTGATGACTCAACATAAAAGTAAATAGATAGGCCCTTCGCAGAGGGAAGCAGGGATTTGTAGAGGTGCCAGAGCACGGTTTTCAAATAGAGATAAATAATATTTTGAGCGGTATACATTCATTGTAAACATAACAACCAAGAGATGGCGATATCTTCCATGCTACACACATTATAGGCAGTTCCCAAACAGAATGGTAAAGTTTATACCCCCCCCTCCACCAACAAGCATCAATCCATGGCTTGCTCAAAACAACGAGTGCCTCCAACTAACTACAGTCCCGGGGGAGTTTTGTTTGCAATTATTTTGATTTGCATAAAGCATGGGATTGGGCATCCCGGTGACCAGCCATTTTCTCGTGAGTGAGGAGCAAAGTCCACTCCTCTTGAGAATAACCCGCCTAGCATGGAAGATACAGACAGCCCTAGTTGATACATGAGCTATTCGAGCATATAAATCTGAATTTCATTTGAAGGTTTAGAGTTTGGCACATACAAATTTACTTGGAACGGCAGGTAGATACCGCATATAGGAAGGTACAGTGGACTCATATGGAATAACTTTAGGGTTTGAGGGATTGGATGCACAAGCATTATTCCCGCTTAGTACAAATGAAGGCTAGCAAAAGACTGGGAAGCAACCAACTAGAGAGCAACAACAGTCATGAACATGCATTAAAATTAATAAACATTGAGTGCAAGCATGAGTAGGATATAATCCACCATGAACATAAATATCATGAAGGCTATGTTGATTTGTTTCAACTACATGCGTGAACATGTGCTAAGTCAAGTCACTCGAATCGTTCAAAGGATGATACCAACCTATTATACCACATCACAACCATTTTAATAGCATGTTGGCACACAAGGTAAACCATTATAAACTCCAAGCTAATTAAGCATGGCATAAGAAACTATAATCCCTAATTGTCATTGCAAACATGTTTATTCATAATAGGCTGAATCAGGAACGATGAACTAATCATATTTAAAAAAACAAGAGAGGTCGATTTCATACCAGCTTCTCTCATCTCAATCAGTCCATCATATATCGTCATAATTGCCTTTCCCTTGCACGACCGAATGATGTGAATAATAATAATAGTGCATGTGCATTAGACTAAGTTGGAATCTGCGAGCATTCAATAAACAAGAGAAGACAAGGCTATATGGGCTCTCGGTTAAATCAACAATAATGCATATAAGAGCCACTTCAACAATTTCATGATGGTCTTCTCCTATCGACCCCCAAAGGAAAAAAGGAAATAAAACTATTTACACGGGAAAGCTCCCAACAAGCAAAATAAGAACATGAAGTATTTTTGGGTTTTCTTTTAATTATTACTACTACAGCAAGAAACTAAACTAACTAAAAGCTACAACTATTTTTTTTGGTTTTCTTAAGTTTTTTCAAACACACAAGAAGAAAGCATAAAAAGGAAAATAAACTAGCATGGATAATACAATGAAAGAGTATGAGCACCGACAACTAGCAATGAGTGTGTGAACATAAATGTAATGTCGGTGAGAAATATGTACTCCCCCAAGCTTAGCCTTTTGGCCTAAGTTGGTCTAATGCCACGGCTGGCATGGCGGATATCCAAAGTTGTAACTGGGGTCATACTGAGATGCAGCGGCTATTGCATCGTGGGCTGCAGCTTGGAGGCGAGCTGCCCTCGTCCTCCTCTCATACTCATCTGCCTCCTCTCTGGTTATAAAATACCTCCCCTTTGCCTGAAAGTCAAAGAGAGTAGGAGCAGGGAGGGCAATATTGACAGCGTGACGCCTGTCAAAGATTAGTCGGTACTGGAGAGGCGGTCCATTCCTCTCAACAAACCGATGGTAAACCATGGCATTAAAATCTAGATAAGAAGGAGGCAATTCCATATCATAATCGCGAATAGGTATATTAAGAAAATTAGCTAAACGGGTTGCATAAATTCCACCAAAGAAATCTCCATTAAATCTATTATTATGCAACCTACGTGCAACAATGGCTCCCAAATTATAATGTTTATCTCCTAATACAGCACTCCTGAGAACACTGAGATCAGGGACACACATGTGGCATGCTTCATCCTTACCATTTATGCACCTACCTATGAAGAGAGAAAATAATGTATAGAAGGAAAATGAATGCTCCCTATGGTAGCTTGTGTTATGTCTCTAGATTCCCCCATAGTTATACTAGCAAGAAAATCTCTAAATTCATATTTGCGAGGTTCACTAGGACTACCCCATTGTGGAAGTTTGCAAGCAGTATTAAAATCCTCTAAGTCCATAGTATAAGAATTTTCATAAAGATCAAACAGGACAGTTTGAGAATTGCGTGATGATGAAAATTCAAACCTCCTCACAAAGGAATCAGTAAGATAGTGGTACTGGTGGCACTTATTTGCCTCGAAGCTCACAAGATCAGCATTACTCACATATGCGTTAAATTCTTCCTTGATTCCTGCTCGATCCATGAAGTCCTCTGAAGGCCATTCACAAGCCCGCAACTGAGCGTCCCTTGGTGGTTCATCGTTGGCATTGCGCATTGCGAGCCTAGGTCCTTGCTTCCTTGAAGGGCCACCTTGGTACATTTTCCTAAACATATTTCTTCCTCTGAAAATTTTAGTAACTTCAAATAAAAGTGAACCAAACTCAACAAAATTGATAGCAACTACTCCCACAAGTGCCTAGAGACTATATCATGCATTAGAACTACTTGGAACCATATAAATTTGACATGCAAGCTCAAGAACAGGGCCACCTAAGCAGCAAAAATTTGCAATAAATAAAGCACTAGAACAAAAACTAATTGGACCATTGGAGGAGTCACATACCGAAGAACAATTCCCCAAAGCAGTTTTCTGAGAGGTGCTTTGAGCAAGGAGATCGAAAATCGCAGCAAAATGAGCTAGAACTCGTGCTTGAGCTGGTTGGTGATTTATTTGGGAGGAAGAATGAGTGTGTGGGTGCAGGTGAGGGAGTCCTGGATTAGGGGGTATCCGGACAGCCGGACTATATCCTTTGGCCAGACTCTTGGACTATGAAGATACAAGATTGAAGACTTCGTCTCGTGTCCGTATGGGACTCTCCTTGGCGTGGAAGGCAAGCTTGGCGATACGGATATGTAGATCTCCTCCCTTATAACCGACTCTGTGTAACACTAGCCCCCTCCGGTGTCTATATAAACCGGAGGGTTTAGTCCGTAGGACAACAACAATCATACCATAGGCTGGCTTCTAGGGTTTAGCCTCTACGATCTCGTGGTAGATCAACTCTTGTACTACTCATATCATCAAGATCAATCAAGAAGGAAGTAGGGTATTACCTCCATCGAGAGGGCCCGAACCTGGGTAAACATCGTGTCCCCTGCCTCCTATTACCATCCGCCTTAGACGCACAATTCGGGACCCCCTACCCGAGATCCGCCGGTTTTGACACCGACATTGGTGCTTTCGTTGAGAGTTCCACTGTGCCGTCACCGTAAGGAAGGATGCCTCGTCTTGTCGTCAAGGACACCGTTACCTTCGGAGGAGCCCTGGCTGTCGGCCAAACTCTTCAGGTGGGCGGTTTCGTCCTGACCGCCCGTTCGGCTGCGGCGTCGACGATGACTTCTCGGGTCATCAAAAACAGCCTACACGTCGGCTCGGAACTTGCCGAGCAGATGGATCCAATGGAGCTCTCTTCCCTATACGAGCTCTTGGATCACATTGCCGCTTTGGGAGTCGCTATGGACTATGATCGGATTGGGCTTAAACCCGACCAAAGGGAAATTAACTCTCCGCTGGTCACCCATCAGATAGCGGTGGTGGAGGAACAATGCGGCAATTCTTCCTCTATCTTGAGGACAAACTATGTCCGGATTCCTGAGCTCTCCGAGCCGGATACCCGTTTACAGAAGGACATCGCCCAAGCCTCGAACCTAGAATCAGGCAACGGGCCAGACCTATCGGGCGACATCCCGGAGCCCGAACTTCCCAGATCGGAAACTCCCCTGCCCCTGGGTCTCAGATCGGGTCAGTGCTTGGACTCAAATCTACCCACCCACCCAGATATAAGCGATCTCTCCCACATTAGGCAAGAGCCCCAGGAAACAGTACATCACTATTGGGCCAGATTCCTCCTTGTAATGAACAAGGTCAAGGACTGTCGCGAGGAAGACGCAATCTCATTCTTTTGCAATAATTGCACGGACAAGGGAATCCTTAACACCATAAGTCGCCGTGACATAGCACACTTCGCTGACTTGGCGGCCATAGTACGGAAGTACTGTGCGATGGAAAGTGCCTGGCAAACCGAAACAAAATTTTGGGATAATCCGGCTCTGACTAAACACCCAGTCCAAACTAAAAGGGTGCATCCTCGTAAGTCGCCCAATACAATCACCAAAAAGCAAAAGCCCATTACAGGGCGTCGAACCGTATTGGAGGGATGGCTTAATGGACCCTGCAAAATTCACAGTACAGCGGATACCATACCAACACACAGCCTTAGAGCATGTTGGGTACTCCGACAGGTGGCCAAGAGCGGTGAGGATCTCCTCATTCAAAATATCACCGAGCACCATCCCGTGGATCACAATACAGTATTAACAGTCTTCGAGACATTCACCTCAAATAATAGGCGCAAGCGAACACTCCGCAGCCTTGCCGAAATCTGCCAGGTGGCAGCAATAAATCCATGGAGTGACACGGCTATCACCTTCAATGCCAGTGACGAACCTAAATTTCGAACAATCCAAGCACCAACCGCATTTGTCCTTAGTCCAATTGTGGACGGCTTTCGGCTCACTAAAGTGCTCATGGACGGCGGCAGCGGATTAAACCTCATTTATGAGGAAACTCTTCAAAAAATGGAAATAGACAAGAACCGCATTGAGCAAAGCAGCTCAATTGTCGGTGTCAAGACCGGCGGATCTCTGGTAGGGGGTCCCGAACTGTGCGTCTAGGTCGGATGGTAACAGGAGACAAGGGACACGAAGTTTACCCAGGTTCGGGCCCTCCCGATGGAGGTAAAACCCTACTCCTGCTTGATTAATATTGATGATATGGGTAGTACAAGAGTAGATCTACCACGAGATCAAGGAGCCTAAACCCTAGAAGCTAGCCTATGGTATGATTGTTGTATGATGGAGTTGTCCTACGGACTAGAACCCACCGGTTTATATAGACACCGGATAGGGTTAGGGTTACACAGAGTCGGTTACAATGGTAGGAGATCTTGAATATCTGCATCCCCAAGCTTGCCTTCCACGCCAAGGAAAGTCCCTTCCGGACATGGGACGAAGTCTTCAATCTTGTATCTTCATAGTCCTGGAGTCCGGCTGAAGGTATAGTCCGGCTACCCGAACACCCCCTAATCCGGGACTGCCTCAACAACCTTCATAGGAATCATCCCCAGTCGGAAAGCACGCTGCACTGGGGAAATCACACTAGATGTGGTATTCAGCATGCCGGATAATTATAGGTTCGAAGAAATCACATTCCAAGTGGCCCCGTTCAGTAGCGGATACCACGCCCTTTTAGGGCGGGAGGCATTCGTGATCTTCCAAGCCATACCCCATTAGGGGTACATGAAGCTCAAAATGTCTGGGCCCAATGGAATCATCACTCTAGCTAGTGATCCGGACATAGTGCTCCGCGCCGAAAACAAAACAGCCGCACTGGCCCTCGAGGCATTATCCGAAGCCCTCGCGGCAGAGGAGTTAACTACGCTACGCTCCACCATGGACAGGGATGACGTGATACTCGACAAGAGATCCAAGTCCACCTCTTTCAAACCAGCGGACGAGATAGTCAAATTCTAAGTCCACCCAATGGACCCCACAAAAACAGCCTCCATCGGGGAACAGTTAAACCCCGCTGTGGACGTCGCACTATGGGAGTTCCTGCGCAAGAATTGGGACATATTCGCCTGGCATCCCTCAGATATGCCCGGAATCCCACGCAGATTGGCCGAGCATAGCCTTAACATTTTAAAAGGATTCAAGCCGGTCAAGCAGACTCTTCGGCATTTCTCTAAACCTAAGAGACAAGCTATGGGGGAGGAACTAGCCAAGTTATTGGAGGCCGGATTCATCAGATAAATAAAACACCCGGACTGGCTAGCAAACCTGATGATGGTACCAAAGAAGGACAAATCCTGGCGCCTATGCATCGATTTCAAAGACCTCAACAAGGCTTGCCCGAAGGATCCCTTCCCCCTCCCCCGCATCGATCAAATTATCGACGCTACCGCAGGACACGACTCATTGTGCTTCCTCGACGCATACTCCGACTACCACCAAATTAAGATGGTGGAGTCTGACCAAGCCGCAACGGCATTTATCACTCCATACGACCCCTTCTGTTTCAACACAATGCCTTTTGGGCTTAAAAACGCCGGTGCAACGTATCAACGCATGATTCAGACATGTTTGGAAAAGCAGATCGGCAAAATAGTGGAGGCATACGTAGACGATGTGGTCATTAAAACCAGACACGTCGACTCTTCAATAAATGACTTGAGGCTCACGTTCGACAATCTCCGAACATATGACATCAAGATCAACCCGGAAAAATGCGTTTTTGGCGTACCCGCCGGAAAGCTCCTGGGTCTTATCGTCTCCAGTAGAGGAATTGAAGCAAATCCGGCTAAAATCTGAGCCCTGTCACAGTTGGCCATCCCAACTGACCTCAAGCAAATCCAGAAATTAACTGGATGCGTGGCGGCCCTAAGCCGCTTTATCTCCCGCTTAGGAGAAAAGGCATCACCGCTTTATCGCCTCCTTCGGCGCACCGAACACTTCGAGTGGACGGACGCGACCACGGCCGGACTGGAAGACATAAAGGCCATCCTGGCCACCAACCCAATCCTGGTCGCGCCAAGCATCGGCGAACCAATGCTGCTATATATAGCGGCAACTCATCAAGTTGTAAGCGCAGTGCTCGTCGTTGAACGAGAAACGGATGGACACAAATTTTCCCTTCAAAAGCCGGTATATTATGTATCCACTATCCTCACTCCATGCAAATCACGGTACCCGCATTATCAAAAGATAGCATATGCGGTATTCATGGCATCCCGGAAACTACGACACTACTTCCAAGAGTGTTCGATTACAGTGGCCTCGGAAGTGCCACTGAATGATATAATAAACAACCGCGACGCCACGGGCCGGATTGCCAAATGGGCCATTGAGCTCCTCCCGTTCGACATAACATATAAACCCCGGCGAGCCATTAAGTCGCATGTATTAGCCGATTTTGTCGCCGAATGGACAGAAGCCGAACTCCCTAAAGAGTACGGCGCATACTCCAATTGGATCATGCACTTCGACAGCTCTAAAATGTTGGCTGGTCTAGGGGCCGGCGTCGTTCTGACGTCCCCTACCGGAGATACAGTCTAATGTGTACTCCAAATACTATACGCAGACTCCAACAATGCAGCCGAATACGAGGCCCTGTTACATGGTCTCCGGATGGCAGTTTCCATGGGCATTCGACGTCTGGAGGTGCGTGGGGACTCGAACCTTGCAATATCCCAAATAAATGGAGACTTCGATGCCAAAGATCCGAAAATGGCGTCTTATCGCAACGCCGTCCTCAAGATGTCAGCCCGGTTCGAGGGGCTCGAATTCCACCATGCGGCTCGGGAAACCAATCAAGCCGCGGATATCCTCGCCCATATCGGTGCTAAGCGCGATATGGTCCCACCCAACATCTTCTTGGAAAGACTGTTTAAGCCATTCATGGTATGGGAAGGGGACACCGGTAACAATAGTCCGGACCCGGCTACAACGCCAGATACCGAACACTCTGACATAATCGGAGGCTCCGCCACCGAAATAACACCTTCAGCCCACGTAATAATGGTCGTCATCGCCCCATGGACTGAACCATTCCTGGCCTACCTAACCAGGCAGGAACTTCCCGAAGACCAAAATGAGGCACGCTGCATTGTGTGGCGCTCTAAAGCCTACAAGGTCCACGAGGGAGAGCTTTATAAGAAAAGCACTACCGGAGTCCTTCAAAGGTGCATCTCCGAAGAGGAAGGGCAGAAGCTTCTGGCAGAAATCCATGCCGGACTCGGCGGCCACCACGCCGCAGCCCGGGCCCTCGTAAGTAAGGCCTTCCATACAGGATTCTATTGGCCGGCGGCCCGGGCGGATGCACAGGACTTGGTCCAACGCTGCGTCAGTTGCCAGCTTTTTGCAAACCAAAGCCATATGTCACCCGTAGCCCTACAAACAATCCCCATTACATGGCCTTTTGCGGTCTGGGGGCTTGACATGGTTGGACCCCTTAAAGGGGGAACCCATAAGAAAAAATACTTACTGGTCCTGGTGGATAAATTCACCAAATGGATAGAAGCCAAGCCTGTTAAAACGGCCGAATCTGGACCGGTGATAGACTTCAAATCCGGGGTTGTACACCGTTATGGCGTCCCCCACAGCATCATCACTGACAACGGCACGAACTTCACTGCCAACGAGGTAAAACTATGGTGCAGAAACATGGGCATCAAGCTCGATTATGCTTATGTCTATCACCCACAAACTAACGGTCAAGTCGAGCGAGTAAATGATCTTATCATGAGCGGCATCAAACCCAGATTAGTGCGGTCCTTAAAGGAATCTAACACGCACTGGGTAGAGGAGCTCGACTCCGTACTCTGGGGGCTGCAGACCACGCCGAATCGCACTACCGGATACACACCGTTCTTTATGGTGTACGGTGCAGAGGCGATTCTGCCCTGCGACATAATCCATGACTCACCTAGAGTGCGCATGTATGAAGAAAGAGAGGCCGAGCTCGATCGGCAGGACAGTCTAGACGCCCTCAAAGAGGAGCGTGACATGGCAAAAGCCCGTTCCGCATTCTATCAGCAGCAGGCTCGAAGATACCAAAGCAGAGAAGTACGGG
The DNA here is from genome assembly GCA_032464435.1 of Aegilops umbellulata. Lineage (NCBI taxonomy): Eukaryota > Viridiplantae > Streptophyta > Magnoliopsida > Poales > Poaceae > Aegilops > Aegilops umbellulata. Next base: position 106,211,616 of record CP136058.1, on the reverse strand, counting down.
CCAAAACTTATAACGTTGGCGAGTTAGTTCTACGCCTGTCGGAGAAGAAAAAGAACAAGCTCAAGCCCAAATGGGAAGGTCCCTTCATTATCGACCAAGTTCTGACCAGCGGAGCGTACCGTTTGTGGCATGCATCGGACAATCGACTCGAGCCAAACCCATGGAACGCTGCCAGACTCCAAAGATTCTACGCCTAGTGCTGGACTCTATGTTCGTCTCCTTACCCCTGTCCGTTTTTTTTCCTTTGCATATCAGGTATCTTCTTCTCTCTCTTTTCTCTTCTTTTTCCTCACGGCCTTAAAAGGCTAATTTGTGTCTTGTCTACACCATCTTGACGCGCTAGCAGCGCTCATTATACCTGGGGGCTTCTTACACAGAAGCTTGATTATTTTTCTGGGCTTCAGGCCCGGCACATGTGTTATTCTTCTGCATGTACCTTTTTTCGCCATGATATGCATCGATATGACTTAAGTTTTGGCCAAGCTGGGTTGCCTGGATCTTGTATTTATGCCCTACGTTCCCTTTAATTCGGCTAGGGCATAAGGGGAGCACCTCTGCGATTGTTACTGCCGGGTCAGCTGGATGTGTACCTCAGACTGGGTGAAGCCGAAAGCTAGCATTCTTAAGAGAATATTCGGTCGGTGAATAAAAGATGACTTTCATTTATTTTTTCCACTTGCCCCCAGATGTTTTTTTGCCTGCGCAATTCGAACATGCACATTAGGGCATGCATACCTAGGGAAAGGAACCCTTAACGGAACTATTCTCCCTGGAAGATGTTTCTTACTATCCATGTAATATAACATAACTAGTTGGGTACTTGTCTGTTCAAGCACTTATGACCCCTACGCCTGGTCTCCACGCATACCCCGGTTTTTACATAACTGAGCGGGTATTCGGATACACTCCGGACTATCGGGTCCTGAGGTCGAAGCAAAGAGGTCCGCCATGACAAATGATTTACAATCCGGCTAGAGACATTCTACATGTCATTTAAATTACACAGTCACTTAGACTGACTAAATTCTTCTTCTATACAATCCAACAGGCTGTCTAGCCTACAATCCTATTAGGAATACTTTGCGGCTAATTCTACTTGGTGATACACCAAACTGACGGGGATCTCTTTCCCATCAGGCCCCACAGGTCCGACCTCGCCCATGTGGTTTGGGTCAGCCTTGGTATACCACGTCTTCACCATGGCCCAGGCTTCCCTAGCACCTTGACTGCATGTCGATATCTTCCATAATCGGAAGCGCCGCCTCGCCCCCTTGAGCTTCTCTGCAAGCTCTCCAATGCCTCCCAGCAGGGAGACGGACGGCCACAAGGCCTGGGCAATACCCTGCATCGCCTGCCGAACTTGTTCGTGCAGTTGTGAGAGCTCTGGTAGAAGATCACCCGCAGACCCGGGCATCTCCTCCGCGGGACGACCCATCAGCATACCTGCAGACATAACTCTATTAGTCGGCTTCTTCGCCAAACTCTTTCAAAAGTTCGCTCAAGCACTTACTGAAAATGCCGTGTCGAAGCTGCTTATTCTCCTTCACGGAGTCCGCAAGATGGGCTCGAACATCCTTCAGTTCCACGCTCAGCTGGGTATTGGCGTCTTGGAGATCGTTTTTCTCCTGCCTAACTTGCATAAGCACACGCTCGCCAGCCTTTAGCTGCCGTATGGCATGTTGCTCATCCGGATTCACTCCGGAGTCATCTGCAATATTTATTGTTAGATTTGCATGTATGCCGCATACTATATGGTACCTATCATTATTTGAAACAAGTGTTATCGGGGGGCCTTCTCGGACTCCTTCAATACGGCAACAGCGGCCCGCAGCTGGGCCTTGCACTCTTCCAGCTCTTGAGACAATTGGGTATACTTCTCTCTAAGAACCTGCACCAATAATGATCCTTAAATCAGTTGTGCCAACTGTTTCAAGTCTCAGGGGATACCGATATATATAATCATCAAATTTTCATACCCGTATATCCTTTACGTACTGGTCCGTGGTTGTAGCAAGACCATTTTGAGAGGCACGGATGTACGCGTATCCCGAGTTAAAGGCATCAAACGCCTCTTCGGAGAAACAAGCGTCACGGAGTACGGCCCAGCGACGCCTGTGATCCATGGCGCTCTCAACTTCGGAATTTGTAGCGGATATTTTATCCGAATCCTTTGTAGGAGGAGCATCCGACGCGTGCCCCGCCTCCTTGTCCGGCCCTGGAGCCCGACTAGTGGAGGCGTGATCGGTAACTTCTCCGGATATAGTCCGGCGAGCGTTTTTATTCTAGAAGACATGGGTGTTATTATGTTTTTAAAGACGACAACCACAGAGCAAGGTTTTTTATCATACCTCTGCGCTGACGGCTCAGTCCGGATTGCCTTCCTTTTCATCCTGCCCGGCTTCGGCACCCCTCGTCGGCGACTCGCCACGGGTTCGGCATGGTGTCCCGAGGGCCTTCCCTGTAAAACACCGTATAGATACGGTAGGTGAAGGGCGTAAAAAAGGGATACTTCTCAAAGGTTGGGACTCTGGTCTCACTTACCTGCGAGGCAGGGAGTAGCCCCGGATAGTCGGCTATAATAGCAACCATGGCCTCATCGCAACTTAATTGATAAAATATCCTGTCAATCAGCTCCACAAATATGTCCGGATCCTCTTTAAGGCCGGGGTCGAGGGACCGTTAAGGATCCTCTGGTTGTGGAGGTGGGCTGTTGATCTCCCTTACAGCCTTATGCAGCTCTTTCGACGAACTGGCAAGATAAAATATTTATTGCAAAAATGCGGAAAGGATGGGTATAAAAAGTGGTGGCTTACCCAGCTCGGAGGGTTGTACATGGAGAAACCGTCCCGTGGCTTGATGCGGAGGAACTCCTCTTCCTCTCCCTTGTACAAACCGGACAGAATTTTTGCTAGAGCGGTGACTGAGTCTGGCCCCTTACGACCGCAGCGGGTGGCGTCATCTTCCCCGTTGAAGTGCCACATGGGGTGGCCTCGATATTGAAGTGGTTGCACCCCCCGCATAATGCATATTGACATAACCTCGGTTATGGTCAGTCCTGATTCAGCCAACACATTTATCCGGCCCATCAGATAAGAAACATCTCTATCATCCTCCTCCTGAGGGCTCCGTGGTCGCCAACTTAGGCGCTTCTTCAAAGGGGCATTGTCAAACTCAGGAAGGCCAATCCGAATAGGATCCAGAAGGGGGACATCCTCCATATAAAACCACTCTGAAGGCCAGTCTTCAGACGTCTTCTTCGGGGTACCGGATATCCGGTCCCGGCGATGCGCATATTTCGGCCCCGCCTACTTGATATATTGACCCCCTCTGAGTACGGGGCACGAGCCAGAATAGCTTCTTCCACAACGCAAAGTGAGCTTCGCAGCCCAGAAACAGCTCGCAAAGGGCCACATAACCAGCGATGTGTAATATGGAGGCAGGAGTGAGATTATGCAACTGGAGGCTGTAAAACTCCAGGAGCCCTCGGAGGAACAGATGGATTGGAAATCCGAGTCCCCTTAATAAATAAGGAACGAGGCATACTCGCTCCCCCTTGGAGGGGTTGGGAAAGCTCTCCGCTTGCTCCCCGCCATTGTAGGTGGCGAGCCCGACTCAAATGGGGACCATATACGTTGGAGGGAGAAATCCCTGGGTCTGTAGCTCCACTAATTGACTGTGCGGGACGGAACACTTCTTCCAATCTCTGGGCTTAGGGCTACAGGAGCGAGATGAGGAGCTGCGCTGGCCAGCCATGCTGGAATGGATTTTTTCGGGCACGCCCTGATGGATGCTCGCTGAGGGAGGATGGTGTGGTTTGGATATGAGAATCCCCGTCTCTTTAAATAAGTAGTTTGTTCACATAGCTGGGGTGGTAAATGTAAAAATGCCCTGGCCTCTCGCATTCGTTCGACACGTGGAAGATGGCCATTATTGGACATGGAAGCCAAGAAGCGCAACATTTATGAGAAGCATTTAACAGGTATTTGGAATTGGGAGAAGAACCCGCCTTGCAATGCCGAAGACAATCTGCGCGTCGGATTCATCGCCATTGAAGCCTGGTTCGGGGGCTACTGAGGGAGTCTTGGATTAGGGGGTATCCGGACAGCCGAACTATATCCTTTGGCCAGATTGTTGCACTATGAAGATACAAGATTGAAGACTTCGTCTCGTGTCCGGATGGGACTCTCCTTGGCGTGGAAGGCAAGCTTGGCGATACGGATATGTAGATATCCTCCCTTGTAACCGACTCTGTGTAACCCTAGCCCCCTCCGGTGTCTATATAAACCGGAGGGTTTAGTCCGTAGGACAACAACAATCATACCATAGGCTGGCTTCTAGGGTTTAGCCTCTACGATCTCGTGGTAGATCAACTCTTGTACTACTCATATCATCAAGATCAATCAAGCAGGAAGTAGGGTATTACCTCCATCGAGAGGGCCCGAACCTGGGTAAACATCGTGTCCCCTGCCTCCTGTTACAATCCGCCTTAGACGCACGGTTCGGGACCCCCTACCCGAGATCCGCCGGTTTTGACACCGACAGCAGGAATAAGTGGAGGGGAGCCACCATGGGCCCACGAGGCAGGGGGCGCGCCCTGTAGGGGTGGGCGCACCCTGGACCCTCGTGGCCAGGTGCTTGCTCCCCTGCTGTGTTCTCAGTGCCAAATATTCTCAAATATTCCAGAAAAAAATCATATTTCAATTTCGGGGCATTTGGAGAACTTTTATTTTTGGGGTATTTTTTATTGCACGGATAAATCAGAAGACAGACAAAAAATATTATTTTTACTTTATTTCAACTAAACAACAGAAAGTAAAAGGAGGGTACAGAAGGTTGTGTTTTCTAACTTCATCCATCTCATGCTCAGAAAAAGGAATCCACTAACAAGGTTGATCAAGTCTTGTTAACAAACTCATTACGAGTAACATGGAACCGGAGAAATTTTGAATAACACTATGTTACCTCAACGGGGATATGCACATCCCCAATAATAAGAATATCATATTTCTTCTTGACAGTAGGTAGAGGAAATTTGAAACCTCCAAAATAATCGATGGAATTTTTCCAATAGAATTGATACTGTGGACTTGAGGTTGTTTCCTCGGAAAGTGTACCGTATGCTCATTACCATTAACATGAAAAGTGACATTGCCTTTATTGCAATCAATAACAGCCCCTGCAGTATTCAAAAAGGGTCTTCCAAGAATAATAGACATACTATCGTCCTCGGGAATATCAAGAATAACAAAGTCTGTTAAAATAGTAACGTTTGCCACCACAACAGGCACATCCTCACAAATGCCGACAGGTATAGAAGTTGATTTATAGGCCACTTGCAAAGATATTCCAGTAGGTGTCAACTTATTCAAGTCAAGTCTATGATATAAAGAGAGAGGCATAACACTAACACTGGCTCCAAGATCACATAAAGCAGTTCTAACAAAATTTCTTAATGGAGCATGGTATAGTGGGTACTCCTAGATCTCCTAACTTCTTTGGTATTCCACACTTAAAAGTGTAATTAGAAAGCATGGTGGAAATTTCAGCTTCCGGTGTCTTTTTTTTATTATTGACAATACCTTTCATATACTTAGCATAAGGATTCATTTTGAGCATATCAGTCAAACGCATACGCAAAAAGATAGGTCCAATCATTTCAGCAAAGCGCTCAAAATCCTCATCATCCTTTTTCTTGGATGGTTTGGGAGGAAAAGGCATGGGTTTCTGAACCCTGGTTCTCTTTCCTTACCGTGCTTCCTAGCAACAAAGTCTCTCTTATCATAACGTTGATTCTTAGATTGTGGGTTATCAAGATCAACAGCAGGTTCAGTTTCTACATCATTATCATTGCAAGGTTGAGTATCGACATGAACATTATCATTAACATTATCACTAGGTTCATGTTCATTACCAGATTGTGTTTCAGCATCAGAAATAGAAATATCATTGGGATTCTCAAGTGTGTCAACAACAGGTTCACTAGAAGCATGCAAAGTCCTATCATTTTTCTTTTTCTTCTTCTTAGATAGACTAGGTGCATCAACATTATTTCTCTGAGAATCCTGCTCAATTCTCTTAGGGTGACCTTCAGGATACAAAGGTTCCTGAGTCATTTTACCAGTTCTAGTAGCCACTCTAAGAGCAAAATCATTATTCTTACTATTCAATTCATTGAGCAAATCATTCTCAGCTTTAAGTACTTGTTCTACTTGAGTGGTAACCATAGAGGCATGTTTACTAATAAGTTTAAGTTCACCTTTAACTCTAGACATATAATCACCCAAGTGTTCAATCATATAAGCATTGTGTTTTAATTGTCTACCAACATAAGCATTGAAGTTTTCTCGTTTGACAATAAAATTATCAAACTCATCTAAGCATTGGCTAGCAGACTTATAACGAGGAATATCACCTTCATCAAATCTATAGAGAGAATTTACCTTTACTAACTGTGTCGGATTATCAAGACCGTGTGTTTCTTCAATAGGTGATGGATTAAAACCATGTATTTATTCAACAGGCGGTAACTTGAGACCATGTATTTCTTCAATAGGAGGTAAATTCTTAACATCTTCAGCTTTAATACCCTTTTCTTTCATAGATTTCTTTGCCTCTTGCATATCTTCAGGACTGAGAAATAGAACACCCCTTTTATTCGGAGTTGGCTTAGGAGTTGGCTCAGGAAGTGTCCAATTATTTTCATTGGTCAACATACTATTCAATAGAATTTCAGCTTCATCTGGTGTTCTTTCCCTGAAAACAGAACCAGCACAACTATCCAGGTGGTCTCTGGAAGCATCGGTTAGTCCATTATAAAAGATATCAAGTATTTCATTTTTCTTGAGAGGATGATCAGGCAAAGCATTAAGTAATTGGAGAAGCCTCCCCCAAGCTTGTGGGAGACTCTCTTTTTCAATTTGCACAAAATTATATATTTCCCTTAAAGCAGCTTGTTTCTTATGAGCAGGGAAATATTTAGCAGAGAAGTAATAAATCATATCCTGGGGACTACGCACACAACCAGGATCAAGAGAGTTAAACCATATCTTAGCATCACCCTTTAATGAGAACAGAAATATTTTAAGGATATAATAGTAGCGAGTTTTCTCATCATTAGTGAACAGGGTGGCTATATAATTTAATTTAGTAAGATGTGCCACAACAGTTTCAGATTCATAGCCATAGAAAGGATCAGATTCAACCAAAGTAATTATATCAGGGTCGACGGAGAATTCATAATCCTTATCAGTAACAAAGAAGGTGAAGTAGCATAAGCATGATCATATTTCATTCTAGCACTCAGATTTTTTTGTTTCAGCTTAGCTAATAATTTCTTAAGATCACTTCTATCATTGCAACCAAGAAAGTCTCTAGCAGTTTCTTCATCCATAACATAGCCCTCAGGCACAATAGGCAATTCATATCTAGGCGGAGAATCTTCATCATCACTTTCATCAATATTATCAGTTTCAATAAATTCATTCTCTCTAGCCCTAGCAAGTTGTTCATCAAGAAATTCACCAAGTGGCACAGTAGTATCAAGCATAGAAGTAGTTTCATCATAAGTATCATGCATAGCGGAAGTGGCATCATCAATAACATGCGACATATCAGAATTAATAGCAGAAGCAGGTTTAGGTGTCGCAAGCTTACTCAAAACAGAAGGTGAATCAAGTGCAGAGCTAGATGGCAGTTCCTTACCTCCCCTCGTAGTTGAGGGATAATTTTTTTTTCACGTCTTTCAAGTTCTTCATAGTGACCAGCAGATATAAATCCCAAGTGACTCAAAGAATAGAGCTATGCTCCCCGGCAACGGCGCCAGAAAATAGTCTTGATAACCCACAAGTATAGGGGATCGCAACAGTTTTCGAGGGTAGAGTATTCAACCCAAATTTATTGATTCGACACAAGGGGAGACAAAGAATATTCTCAAGTATTACCAGTTGAGTTGTCAATTTAACCACACCTGGATAACTTAGTATTCGCAGCAAAGTATTTAGTAGCAAGGTAATATGGAAGTAATGGTAACGGTAGCAAAAGTAATATTTTTGGGTTTTGTAGTGACTGTAACAGTAGCAACGGAAAAGTAAATAAGCGAAGAACAATATGTGAAAAGCTCGTAGGCATTGGATCGGTGATGGAGAATTATGCCGGATGCGGTTCATCATGTAACAATCATAACATAGGGTGACACAGAACTAGCTCCAATTCATCAATGTAATGTAGGCATGTATTCTGAATATAGTCATACGTGCTTATGGAAAAGAACTTGCATGAAATCTTTTGTCCTACCCTCCCGTGGCAGCGGGGTCCTATGGAAACTAAGGGATATTAAGGCCTCCTTTTAATAGAGTACCGGACCAAAGCATTAACACATAGCGAATACATGAACTCCTCAAACTACGGTCATCACCGGGAGTGGTCCCGATTATTGTCACTTCGGGGTTGCCAGATCATAACACATAGTAGGTGACTATAGACTTGCAAGATAGGGTCAAGAACTCACATATATTCATGAAAACATAATAGGTTCAGATCTGAAATCATGGCACTCGGGCCCTAGTGACAAGCATTAAGCATAGCAAAGTCATAGCAACATCAATCTCAGAACATAGTGGATACTAGGGATCAAACCCTAACAAAACTAACTCGATTACATGGTAAATCTCATCCAACCCATCACCGTCCAGCAAGCCTACGATGGAATTACTCACGCACGGCGGTGAGCATCATGAAATTGGTTATGGAGGATGGATGATGATGACGATGGCGACGGATTCCCCTCTCCGGAGCCCCAAATGGACTCCAGATCAGCCCTCCCGAGAGAGTTTAGGGCTTGCCGGCGGCTCCGTATCGTAAAACGCGATGAATCCTTCTCTCTGATTTTTTTTCTCCCCGAACACGAATATATGGAGATGGAGTTGAGGTCGGTGGAGCTCCAGGGGGCCCACGAGGCAGGGGGCGCGCCCTGGGGGGGACAGGCGCGCCTCCCACCCTCGTGGAAAGGGTGTGGGGCCCCTGGCCTTGATTCTTTCACCAGTATTTTTCATTATTTCCAAAAATAATCTCCGTGAAGTTTCAGGTCATTCTGAGAACTTTTGTTTCTGCAGAAAGATAACGCCATGGCAATTCTGCTGAAAACAACGCAAGTCCGTGTTAGTTCCATTCAAATCATGCAAGTTAGAGTCCAAAACAAGGGCAAAAGTGTTTGGAAAAGTAGATACGACGGAGACGTATCAATTCCCCAAGAGGAAGGACTGAAGCTGTTGGCAGAGATACACGGAGGCATATGTGGCTTCCACATAGGATCGAGGGCCCTTGCCAGCAAGGCTTTCCGGCAAGGTTTCTTCTGGCCCACTACCCTGCAGGATGCAACAACACTAGTAACCAAGTGTGAAGCGTGTCAGTTCCATTCAAAGAAGCTTCATCAACCAGCTCAAGCTCTCCAAACAATCCCTCTTTCTTGGCCATTCTTGGTCTGGGGGCTCGACATACTAGGCCCTTTCCCCGTGTTGTCGGGGGCTTTGAGTACTTGTACGCTGCAATCGACAAGTTCACAAAGTGGCTAGAAGTGGAAGCAGCGAGAAAGGTGACAGCACAATCAGACGTCAAGTTCTTCAAGGGGCTAGTCTGCCGTTTTGGTGTACCAAACAGAGTCATCACCGACAACGGCACGTAGTTCACAAGCCGCACCTTCATACAATACATTCAAGACCTCGGTAGCAAGGTCTGTTTTGCTTCTGTTGCGCATCCTCGGAGCAACAGCCAGGCAGAGAGGGCGAATGCTGAAGTACTGCGAGGCCTCTGGACAAGGACTTTTGACAGGCTACATAACTGCGGAAGGCGCTGGATTGATGAATTGCCGGCGGTTCTTTGGTCGATCAGAACGACATCGAATCAAGCCACCGGCCAGACACCCTTCTCCCTTGTTTATGGGGCAGAAGTAGTTCTCCCCATGGAACTCACATACGGGTCACCCCGAGTGCTCGCTTATGATGAGCTTGAGAAAGAGCAATTGCGGCAAGATGACGCAACACTCCTTGAGGAAGTTCGTCTTCGGGCAGCTGTGCGAGCAGCACGCTACCAGCAAGCCTTGCGCCACTACCATAGCCGCAAGGTTCATGCCCGAAGCTTTGAGGAAAGCGACCTTCTTGTTCGGCGCATTTAGTCGGCCAAGAATTCCAACAATTTGATGCCGAAGTGGAAAGGCCCTTATTGGGTAACACGAGTCACCAGGCCCGGCGCAGTCCGCCTGGAGACCGAAGATGGTATTCCAGTAAGCAATTCCTGGAACATCGAACATCTTCGCAAGTTTTACCCGTAAGGCGTGGTTGCCGGGCCCCCCAGCATACCACCCTTTTGTACAAGCCTTGCCGGCAAGGCATGTAACCCTTCGTACAAAGCCAGACGCAGACCCTGAGCATAAATAAATGAAGCGCTGGCGCCCTAAGTTTTAGCATGCATGCTAGGTTGAGTCTCTCTCTCGGTTAGGGTTGATAGTGCTTAGCAGCGACTAACCCCTAACATGGAGGTCGAGTGTGTGTCTCTCTATTCCTTCCCGTCTTTTTTGGTTCGCAGGGTGCATGGAAATTTTTGCTAAGCTGTTCGGAGGAAAGAGAACAGGCCGGCGTCCCGACCCCGGCAAGCCAAGGTTGCCGCGGGCTGTAGATCTAAAAGATACAACCACAGCAAGCCAAGATTGCCGGGGGCTGCGAAATCAGATAAGTCTTCCATCCCCCACTCCCTACTTCCGTATGAAACTTGAATGTACGAGACTTCGCTCACTCTTATACCATCATGCTCCCTTTTTCCTGTGTCCAAAAACCTTACTTTGGGTCGGAAGTTGGTTGTAGCACAGTGAGAAGGGAACGGGCGAAGGGCCCAATCCTACTTTGCCCCTACCTCCACCAAGGGTTTGAGTGTAGTCGAGCTATAGAGCAGGAGGACGGCAAGGTCTGTTGCCAGGTTACAATGTTTATCCTAAGATAACGAGGATTCGTCCCTTGGTGCGGGCCTCGCCCACGCGCAAAAGAAACCCGGCAAACACCCTTCTCTTCATTAATACATTGTTAATGAGTACAATTCATACGGAATGCATGCATGAGCAAGGGGGTTACAAGGTTTAAATCTTACAAAGGCCCGTAGGCTTAAAAACTGAAAAGAGATAAGGTGCCCATAATCCCTTTCTTGTCCCTCTCCTCAGGAAATAGAACAAGAAGGCAGAAGGGCAAAAGGAGTGCCTAGGCGAGGTACGAGCAGCAGAAGACACCAAAAGAACATCCCGACAGTCGTCCAGAAGAGGGCTAGTGATGATGGTGCCGGGGGAAGAGTCGAAAGATGAGGTAGCGGGCCGGCAATACGCGATGAAGGCGTCGGTGCCCGCGTACTCCAAATTGACGGCCCGTCGCCTGCCTTCTTCGTCTTCCCTGGCCTTCCCACGCCAACCGCCCAAAGAGGCGATGCAGATGATGATGCTACCGGCGTCGCCCAGGGACGGTGTGCCCGACGCCTAGTCGGACCCGTCATCCTCCCGCCCACTACCCTCGTCGTCGCTGTCGCTGTCCTCCTCATCACTCTCGCCCGAATAAGAGCTTTCGCCATCGGCCGAGCTCTCGGCACAGCACCCTAGTCTGTGTCCCGAGCGCCTGAAGACTTTGACGGAGAGCAGGTCGCTCTCCGCTAGCTCAAAGTAGAGGACATGCCCATCCATCAAGCAATGGGCACGTGCGAAGGTTTTCCAGACCCGACAAAGAAGCATCACATGAGGGGCAGGGAACCCTGTGTTCACCCGCATGTCACCATGGCAACACCCCTCCATGTGAAGCATTAGCCTCGGTGTCCGGTCGATCTCCAGCACCCTCGCAAACACTTTGGGAAGGCAAAGGCGGCTGCGCGGCAGCCCGCGCAGTTGCAGGATAAATTCCAGTGCCGAATCCTCGACGTGACCGCTCGACGAAGCAGGAGGAGATGGCGGAGGAGATGGTGACGACGCGGGTGTCCCCCGTCCACGCCCGCCTCTGCCTCGACCACCTTGCCGACCGTGGCCCCGACCGGCGCCTCTACCCCTAGCGTGGCCTTCACCTTGGACGTCTGGCTCTTCTTTGACCGCCGCCACCTTCTGGCGGGAGGAAGACCTGGTCGCGTCCCCAGGGGCACGGCCACGACCACGCCCTCTTGCCATGACGAAGGAAAGGAAAGGGATCATACTGAGAGGAGATGGGTGCGAGAAGACGTTGTCCCTTTCCCCTTATATAGAGGGACAAGGCCGAACGAGCCCGAGCATGACCGCCCCAATCAGCCAATCCTACCGCCAGGGGGGCGAGGAGACAAGACCGACCCGCTGCCCCAATCAGCGATGCCCGGCCCTCCGCCCCAACGTTAAAACCCATGCCCTCTGTGTCCACCGCCTGCCCTCCCCGACGCATGGAGGACACGTGGCGGGTGAGCCAGGAATCAGATGGCAAGTGGAGCGGCCGTTTCATGCCCCGTGATCGTGGGGCGCGGGCGCCATGATGGCCACGACCCAAGTCTACTTAGTAAATGAGGCACGCCCCTGCAGCTTCCTCTATTTTTATGAGGAGAACGCGGACCACCTCTTTACTATAAAAACCTCAGAGTGACACAAGCACGTTGCGGTCACTCCGCACACGACCCCCACATCACGCATTCAATGCAGGTCATGGGGAAGCGCAACCAGCGAAGAAGTTACTGCAGTAAAAAAAACTCCACCTCGCATGTCCACGCACCATTTTGGTCCTAGCCTAACAACGCGTCACACTTATGTGTGGCCCAGGCCCGAGGGCTCCTGTCGGTGAACAAAAGTAGGGGCTCTCTTTTGTAACCCTTCACTTGTGCGCGGGCAGTCAGAGCCGCGCCTGCGGCCACACTTAGCAGGGCAGAGGAGGGAAGCAGAAGTACAAGACTGCCAAAGCGGCGCTCCAACCAAGGGTGCAGAAGACAGAGCAACAAGATGGGCTTCCCCTGGCAAGACCCTTGCCGGGATGGTCTACGCAGCCCCGACAAGAGCCTTGCCAGGGCAAGTCACCCCAATGCCAACATTACAGCCACCCTTGAGCCTGAGAGTTCCGACACCATCGACAACTTTGGAACCAAGGTTCGAGAAGTGCCTGCATGGTGGCATGCAGATCTTTGTGAAGACAGAAAGACTACAAATCCTAGATGAGGACCAGAAGACAAGACAACCACAAGGCTCCTTGCCGAGGATGCCCACGAGGCCCCGGCAAGGCACCTTGCCGAAGACACCCGCAAGGCCCCGGCAACACTCGTGCCGAGGGACCTCACAAGGCCACAACAAGACCCTTGCCGGGAACATCCACAAGACCGCGGCAAGGCCTTGCTGCCCCATCGCCGCCCAACTGAACGGCCGACTCACCAACTAAAGCAAGTACCCAAGTGGCAGTACGTGGGTACTAATCCAATTAGTCAAGCACCTGCATGGTGGCATGCAGATCTTCGTGAAGGCCCTACCACCACGCCAACTCAGCAGCCTGCCAGCCTACGTGGCGCTGCATGCCTCGTTGGCCTAGACGCGTGTCGAAGCCAGACGGAGCGGCGACGGACGGGACGGGCCTCGTTACCATCCCCGATAAAGCAAGGGGACACCTCAGGGGCACATTTATTGTGTTTTGCCCTGTAATGACAGGTAATAAGCTTGTACACTGTATACCTTTCCACCTCCTGTGTGCCACTGTGGCAGCCCCTTTTGACTATAAAAGGAGGCCCGCGGCGTACTGAGGGGGGATTCGGATCTTTTGGACGGCACACACACCATAGCTAGTTCAAGAACTCAAGAACACTCAAATATACACCAAAAGCAGGACTAGGGTATTACGCATCCTCGCAGCCCGAACCTGGGTAAACCATCCTCATGCTGGCTCCTAGACCCGCTCTTTGCACAACCCCGTGCCTGCCAACCATAGAAGGGATCCCAGTGATCCCATAGGTGTTGTTTCCCCCGACATAGTGGGATTCCCCGGTTCTTGGAAACCAGTGTCGGTGATCAGAACCTCTTCAGTATTTGGTTCTGAAGGCTTGATTGGGCTTGGCGGTTCAGCACTCAAAGGGTCGATAATGGTACGATCAGTGGAGGCGCCAGGATTCTCTAGTGGCGGGTAATCAACACTTGCCTCCGGGTGTTGCACAGAAGCCTCAGATACCTGTGCTTGCTTCTCCGGCTCACGAGCTTTTGGGTCATCGACTGGTTTATTAATTTTTGCCCTCTTGCTAGGTTTTACCATCCCACTGCGGACAGAGAGGAGGTCAGTGTATGTGCAGAAATGTGAAATAACAAAGATAAAATCTTTACCCAGGGGCAGTCTTAGAAGCCGGAAGCTGGGTCTGAGATGAATTGCCAGAAGAGGAGTGAGAAGTCCTGCCTTGGGATAAAAAGAGTTGGAATTCTGAAGCACCTCATTCCGGCGTTTGCGTGGGGCTGGTGTGTTAGGTAAACCGGAGGAAAGCTCTCCGCCTCCGCTAGTCCGAGTTCTGCGCCGGTTCTCATGTTGTTGTTGCTTGAAAATAAAGTTGGGATCCAAGTAAGCTAAAGGATGAGAATACCTTACTTTCTGGGTCACTTGTCGAATTTTCTGTCTTGGCAAAGGCTCTGAGTCGGAGGAAATAATAGTTACTTCTTCATCACCCGCCTGGCAGGTTTCTGCGTCATCCTGATAGCAATCAGTGTCAATAAGATAATTGAAAAAAGAGCCAAGGGAATCAAGGTCTACCTCCGACTCATCATCCTCCTCCAAGTTTAAAAGTTCTGAGGCGGTGGATTTCTTCTTATTCTTTTTAAAGGCTTTAGTCTTGGCCCTGGCTTTCTTGGTTGCCTTCCCGTCATACTTCTTGTTCCAAAAGGCGGATGTAGCTTGTGTAAGTCATATGAAGGTAAGTGATATGCAGATCATATAAACAGTGAAGAAAAACAAGAGGATTAAGGAGCTTACATCAGGTGGCGGGTTAAGTTTGCAGAAGGGGTTCAGTCCTACTTTGTTGCAACTCTCCAAGCTTTCGTTGAGAAGGGTTTTGGTCAGATCAGTAATCACTTTATCAGACAAACGTGTTGGGCAGTGGCGCAGGAGATCTTTGGTATCACCAGTATATGTGCACATTAACCCGGGCCGGCGGCTCAAAGGTATGATCCTCCAAGCTACCCAGCAACGGACCAGGTCGACACCAGTCAATCCATTGGCTAACAATACTCTAACCTTTGAAAAGGCAGGCATAAGTTTGGCTCGTTCAGCAGTGGTGAGCCGTTCAGGGAAGGGTGCCTCGGGCTGAGCCACTGGTCACGAAAACCTGGCAAGGGGTTCTCGTCAGCAGGAGAAGTATCTTGGCAATAGAACCAGGTCTGATTCCAATCCTTGGGATGACTTGGAAGCTGAGCATAAGGAAAGATGGCATCTCTCCGCCACTGAATTGAGACTCCACCAAGCTCTAAGCTGGGTCCATCGATGAATTCGTTCTGGCGGTTCAGATAGAAATATTCTCTGAAGAGTTCAATGCTGGGCTCCTCTTGAAGGTATACTTCGCAGAAGACTTGGAAATTTTAGATATTTGAGACGGAATTGGGTCCGATGTCTTGAGGATGAAGTTGAAAGAAATGCAGAACATCCCGGAAGAATTTTGACCCCGGCGGTGAGAAACCCCGGTTCATGTGAACAGTAAAAACAATAATCTCCTTATCTTGCGGCTTAGGTCTGACTTCATCTGGCTTGGGAACACGCCAGTGAATGACATTTTTCGCTGGTAAGAAGCCGATTTTGACATATTCCTGAAGCATTTCTTCTGTGACAATAGACAGGATCCAGTCGCATGATGTAACTGTCTTAGTCATGATTGGGGTGCACAGCCTAAACAAGATGATTTAAGACGTTATTAAACCGGCAGGCACCTGGCGGGTTACAAATTATTGTATAAACCGTCATGAAGGGCTAATGGCTATGGACCTACAGCAGTTCAGAAAATGAAGTAAATTCTAAATCGGAGGTGACGGATTTTGCTTTTGACATTATGAACTACAAAGGAAAGTATTGCCAGGTTAAGAATTATGCTGTTAAGCCGGCCAGAGTTTAAAGGTCAAATACATTGTGCAGAACTAAATTATGAGGATGAATAAGCAAGCATGGTTAAGCCGGAGAATATTACCGGGTTATACAGGTTATGAAGCATATGATAGCGGCTTAAACGAGGCCTAATGCTATATGGAGGGTCACGATGGTTATATGAACCGCCATGACAGTTATGATACTTCTGATCGATCAGTAAACATTTCGTTAAGTGCTGGATAAATAAGATTCTGCAGATTGATTTTATAATTTTGGATCTGCTGCAGTTTGGAAAATAAAAATAAATTCTAAACCTAAAGGTTGTGACAACGGAGGAACTTGTTTGCTTGAGGATTTTCTGTATAAGAAAGATAACCCCTATGATTGAGAGGGGGTGTCAAACAACTTCCATGCACCTTCAATACTATTTTCAGATTGAAATGAGCGTGCTACGGAGGACGGTGAAGAACAGCGAAGAACACCGATGAAATAAACAAACTCTAGTGCAGATCTAAGGTATGGGAAGATGAGCACTTATGGATGCTGATGGACAGCGGTGGCGCGCTGGCGTTCTCTGGTCCAGTCAGGTTGATGCAGCGGCCTATGTTGGTGCAGCAGACATAGGTCGGTGGCGACGGAGCTCAGGTCTGCAGAGGATTCACGAGAGGTAGACGAAGGCGAGGAGGCAAGGGGGGAAATGAAAAAGACCCCCGTCCCTATTTATAAGAGGATGGATACAAGGCATGTGCGGGAATCAAGGAGGCCGAAATCATAATGTGGCTATGTGGACGACACAATTTTTGGGATGTTCATTAAAAGATAAGGATCTGTTAAGATATTCTGGGCCTCGTACGAAATTAATGCGAGATGACGTCATGGAGGGTTAATGTGGTTCTGTGAGCAGACGTCATGGCGGGTTACAGCGAGTTTATAAAACGGACTGATAACCAACAAGTATACGGGATCGCAACAGTTTTCGAGGGTAGAGTATTCAACCCAAATTTATTGATTAGACACAAGGGGAGCCAAAGAATATTCTCAAGTATTAGCAGTTGAGTTGGCAATTCAACCACACCTGAAAGACTTAATATCTGCAGCAAAGTATTTAGTAGCAAAGTAGTATGGAAGTAACGGTAACGGTGGCAAAAGTAACAATAGAAGTTTTTGTAGCAATCGTACCAGTGGCAACGGAAAAGTAACTAAGCAAAGATCAATATGTGAAAAGCTCGTAGGCAATGGATCAATGATGGATAATTATGTCGGATGTGATTCCTCATGCAACAGTTATAACATAGGGTGACATAGAACTAGCTCCAATTCATCAATGTAATGTAGGCATGTATTCCGAATATAGTCATACGTGCTTATGGAAAAGAACTTGCATGACATCTTTTGTCCTACCCTCCCGTGGTAGCAGGGTCCTATTGGAAACTAAGGGATATTAAGGCCTCCTTTTAATAGAGTACCGGACCAAAGCATTAACACTTAGTGAATACATGAACTCCTCAAACTACGATCATCACCGGGAGTGGTCCTGATTATTGTCACTTCGGGGTTGCCGGATCATAGCACATAGTAGGTGACTATTGAATTGCAAGATAGGATCAAGAACTCACATATATTCATGAAAACATAACAGGTTCAGATCTAAAATCATGGCACTCGGGCCCTAGTGACAAGCATTAAGCATAGCAAAGTCATAGCAACATCATTCTTAGAACATAATAGATACTAGGGATCAAACCGTAACAAAACTAACTCGATTACATGGTAAATCTCATCCAACCCATCACCTTCCAGCAAGCCTATGATGGGATTACTCACGCACAGCGGTGAGCATCATGAAATTGGTGATGGAGGATGGTTGATGATGACGATGGCGATGGATTCCCTCTCCGGAGCCCCGAACGGACTCCAGATCAGCCCTCCCGAGGAAGATTAGGGCTTGTGGTGGCTCCGTATCGTAAAACGCGATGAATCCTTCCCTTTGATTTTTTCCTCCCCGAATGTGAATATATGGAGTTGGTGTTGAGGTCGGTGGAGTCCCATGGGGCCCACGAGGCAGGGGGCGCGCCCCAGGGGGGCGCCCTGCACACTCGTGGACAGGGTGTGGGCCCCTGATGCTGATTCTTTCACCAATATGTTTCATTAATTCCAAAACGTGTCTCCGTGGATTTTCAGGTCGTTCTGAGAACTTTTATTTCTGCACAAAAATAACACCATGGCAGTTTTGTTGAAAACAGCGTCAGTCCAGGTTAGTTCCATTCAAATCATGCAAGTTAGAGTCCAAAACAAGGGCAAAAGTATTTGGAAAAGTAGATACGTTCGAGACGTATCACGAATGATGCAAGATTTTGACAAGTCAAGTACTGAAGATTGATGTGAACAAGTTCAAATCAACCTGGGGCCTAATGTTGGGGATATAACTATTAGGTATAACCCGCCTAGTAGGGGCTGGGTCATACCACTCACTACTTAAATATGAAGATGGCGGGTCATGAAGGAAGCCTATTGAAGGCCCAAGACCCAGAGGCGACTTGAGGCCCATGAGGATGAACCGCCATATGTGTAACTTGTATTGTAAGGCAAGCTTAGTTAGTCACCGAGCCGGACACGTTGTGTATGAGCCGGCCAGGACTCTGTAAGCCACCGGGCATCAACCTGTGTATATAAAGGGGTGACCTGGCGGCGGGTTAACTCAAGAAACAACAAGTCGAGAACTAGGTCAAGCGGATTCGCTCCCTGCACTACAAAAAAAATACACTTCCGTGATGATACGTGTTTGTCACAGTAGGTCGCGTTTTTTGTCATGCATGTACATCCATGACAAATTTATGACAGAATCAAGATAGTCATACCTGTGCTGTCGTAGAAGTGTTCCATGACATTACCAAAATTATCATCATGGAAGTGTCCACTTCCATGACGATAAATCGCGCGTCACAGAAGTGCTTTCGTCAAGGGTGACCGACACATGGCATCCACCGTAACGGAATGCCGTTAAGCTATCGGGTCGGGTTTTGGATCCGATAACCCGTTAACAACCCCGACCAATGGGGATTTTCCACATGTAAAATCATCATTGGCTAGAGGAAACACGTGTTGGCTCATCTTCGGGACAGATGTCATCCACTCACTGGACAGAAGGTGCCTATGATACGTCGACACGTGGCACGGCCCAACAAGTTTAAATGCGCCGGCCCAACTAAAGGCCCACAAGATTTTGCGGACCATAATGGGCCGGCCCAGCTAAAGGCCCACGAGATTTTGCGGACCATAATGGGCTGGCCCAGCTAAAGGCCCACAAGATTTCACGGGCCATAATGGGCCGGCCCAGGTAAAGGCCCACAAGATTTTTGTGTGCCATAATGGGTCGGCCCAGGTAAAGGCCCACAAAATTCTTGCAGATCATAATGGGCCGGCCCAGCTAAAGGCCCACGAGATTTCGCCGACATTAATGGGCCGGCCCAACTGTAGGCCCACAAGAATTTGAGGACCCTAGTAGGCCGGCCCATTAACTGGCTGCCATGTTTTGGGCCAAATGTCGGCCCATATTTGATCCGGTCCATTAATGGCCTACCACGCTCCGGGCCTAATAGTGGCCCATATGAGATCCGGCCCGTTAAAAGCCTACCACGTTCTGGGCCAAATTACGGCCCAAATCAGGTCCGGCCCTTTAAGAGGTTTTGGGCTCAATTATGGCCCACATCAGATTCGGCCCGTCAACTGGACACTATGCTTTTGGGCCCACTTGCTAAAGGCCCACTTAGTAATTCGGCCTGATATTAGTTTTGGCCTGTTAAGGGCATGTTTAACATTTCGGCCTTATATTAATTTCAGCATGTTAAAAGCCCGTCATATAGTTGGGCCTAACTACGGCCTGGTTTGCATCCGGCCTGCTCGCAGCCGATATCTGATTCGGCCAAACAAGGACTGAGACAATTTTTTGGCCTGTTAAAAGCCCGTGATTTGATTCTCACAATCATGGGCCGGGGTTCATTTCGGGCTGCTGCCGGCCCGTGAGCTGTTCGGCACGTTTCAGGCCCAACCTACATCGTGATTGCATGACGGCCCGATTATGTACCGTAATTTTACGGTTTGGCCGGTTTACTGCGAAGACAGGATATATATACAGTAAAATAACTGCAGCATCATGAATAAGAAAAAACCTAGACTATACAATAAAGACATTACGGCATATTCCATCCATTGGGCATCAAAGTTCGGCGCTATGATAATAAAGCACAAGCAGACAATAGATTACATACACTAGGCATCAAAGATCGCCACCAGTGCAAATAAACACGCCGACAAAATAATATACAAAATCGACAGCACTTCAATAGAGTTCAAGAAAGGTTAGCCCTGCTAGGGAGCTGTGGTGCAAGCAGCTGAGCAAGATGATGAGACTACGCTTGTTCAACACTTATATCTTCCTCACTCTGAAAGATAAACAAGCAGACAGATGACAGGTTTTGCACATAAAAGTATCAGTGTTGACAATTCATCACATTTCTTACTGACGAATAAAGTGACACAATTTAAATTTGCATTAACACAATATGGTATTGTTCAGGTCAAGACATGGCAGGAAATGACATTGTGAAGGAGTTGGCAGCTTCACGACACCACTGGATTACAGATCAAGAACTCATAAGTATCAATGGTTAGTGTGCTGTCAATTTATACCATTTCAGATTGGCAAATAAAGAGACGGTTTAAATAATAGTAGAATGATATGACATTGTTCATAGTTAAGACATTGCAGAATATGACATTGTGCTGTAGTGGGTAGGTTCACCACACCACTGGATTACGGATGAAAACAGAAGCATACATGCAGTGCAAAAGAAGATCACTTGCTCTATATAGTTTAATTTACATGGTATGAAGAAGGAACTTGGTTGTACAACTGAAAACTTAAATTGAGAAAGGACAAACTTTTGTTTATGAACTACATATAATAAACTTTAAACAAGCAATTTGATGCAAACACCAAAAATAAAAAGCTGTTGCAGTCATGCCTAACCAAATATATACAACAAAGTTTGAAGGATTGAGATGGAAAAACTTACATTATTGGTGAAGACAGGCTCTATAAAGGCCTTGTCCATGCTGATGGGGGGGGGGGGCAATTCAAGAAGTTTACCACAGAATCTTCTTCAAAAGCATTGCCTTTATTCTACAATTTGTTAAGAGTAAATATAGATGTGATAATATACGAAAAATGGAGAATGTTTAAGATAATATGAAGAGTGATGCTACATAACCAAGTAGCTATAAATGTAAGTGCAGTGATACAGGCAAAAGGTATAGCCAAGAGCAATGCACAGCTAAACTTCTTCAGTACCAACCTTATGGTAAGAGTAAATATAGATCTAATGTGTAGAAAATGGAGGGCAAAGGAAAATAAGCTGCAGAGTGATGGTACATGAACAACTCCCTGTCATTATAAGTACACTGATAAAGGACAGCATGTACTTACAAGAACAATGCAGAGCTAAAAAAACATTGGCATTGGATATATTCTACACTAATGTAACCATTCATACAGATCAGATAATTTGAAGCGAACAATTGATAAGCAAGCTATCATGCATACTGCTTTCACATAATCAACCAGGTATGTATGCAAGTACAGTGATACAGGACAACAGGTACTAACAAGAGCAAAGCAGCGGGCAGCATATTTGCGATATCCTGTCGTTCTTGTCAAACCGGAATTCTTCTTCGAGCAGATTTCCTGCAAAAAAGATCCATAAGGCACATGCAGAAAAGTAGAAGTTCAAATTGTCATGTGATTTCATAGACAGTACCTCATCCTGGGAACGAGACCAGTGCATAACAAGGTTTTTCCATTCAATGTCTTCTAAATTTAGCACAGGAGACTTCACCGGAGATTCGTTTATAGACTTGCCATCAAAGTGTGATTTCCTCAGGTAACACCGATACTGCTGCAATGCTTCCTTGAAAAGCACAAGAAAGCTTTGCTCGTCTTGACCATCCAGATTGACCCTCGCCTAGTTACAACAATGTAATGTAAATCATTGATGTGTTCAATCAGCAGAAAACAGGAAAATAATAACCATGAATAATAGCACTTACACGTAAGTTGGACAGGAAGATGTGAAAATGGTGTTTGTCTTCACAATAATCTTCCCATGATGGGAACATATGCACGTAGTCCCTAACAACATTGAAAGCATTGTCTTTTAAACTAGGAATAAATGGAATGGGGTTCCAATCTGCAGGAATTGGCCATCTCTGCAGTTGGGATAGGTCTTCGGCACTCAATGCCTTGCTGCCAATTTTGTAAGTCATTGCAGTGTTCCACAATATTCTTCTGATGCGCGGATTCTGATATTCACTGTAATTGCGTATAATATCTGAGAACCATGAAAACATAAATAGCTGCGAGATTATGTTTGTAATGAAGATGATATTCTAATATAGGGGCGCCCCTGTAAACACTTGTGTGCTATCACTGGATTCTGATGAGAGAGCTCATGTGTGTTGTAATATGGTGCGTGCATTTATAAAACCTGGCACAAGTACACACAAAAATAGGCTCCAGAAGTAAGGATAGATAGCATATGATAGGTTCATAATATACTGTATAGAGAGTTTATTGCCAAACCATGATAACAAGAGCACACCGCAACTAGGCAGATCATAGTGTACATAACATGGGTACACCATAACCAGGATATATAAATCGGGAAAGTGGAACTAGCTAGAAATTACGGCGTTGTATTGCCGCTACTAATTGAAAGCCTATCGATCACGTACAGGCCAGCTCTATCAGCTGTTGACTACAGATGTCCCTGCTCCCCTTCCTGAAGGAACATACTGTGCTTCCCATACAGAACACCGCACGGGCCGCCGGCCGAACCACCGGCCCCACCGCCTGTGTTCCTCCGCCACCCCCACCCCCGCCCCCACCCGCGTCGAGTTTTCTTTGTTCGACGAGGCCCCACCATTGCCCCCCACAACCACCGTCCCCACCCGAGCCCCTTCCTTCGCACCGGTGAACTCCAGTGAGCTCTCAAAAATCGACTGACCCAATTTTGAAATTTAGTCTACTGTGATTTAACTAGTGCGGAATATAAAAGGGGAAAACCATAAGCATTGCGAGTATGGTGTTGAGTGTGCCATGGCGGATCTGAAGGTGCAAACCAGACAAAGGCAACTTCGCAACCAAGACAAGAAATCAAAGTAAAGCAGTGGCGATCTATTTTCTTGCTGTGATAAATAAGTTGAGCAGATACAAAAGAGTACCGCCTCTGGTGCGGTGCCGTGTACGCATCTGCTGAGAATTTGATGGTGTTGTGGTAGCGATGGCTGTCGGCGGCGTGGAAGCGGATCTAGGAGGGTAGATGGTGGCGGCGGGGCACGGTGGACGAGACGGTCGTAGGAGCGGCGCCGGCAAGGTGGACGACAGCGGGGATGAAGCGAGAGGACGGGATGCAAGGATCCCGGTCCGAAGCTGTGGATGAGAGAGGTCGATCTCTTGTAATGGACGGCGGCGTCGGGGTATCAGCTCCGGCATGGTGGAGGAGGACGGCGGTGGATGGGGTGGCGAACGGCGGCGGACGGAGGAGGGTGGGGTGGAGAGGGTGTTTTGGCGCCCACGGAGTACGAATGGGGAAAAGGGAGGTAGAGAGGAAGGGGGAACCATGTATTCAGGGCGCGCTTGTCTCAAATGCGAGGAAATTTACAAACTTAGCCCCCGTTTCAAATTTCTACTACATCACAACAACACTAGTCGGTTGGGGATAGGACGGTAATCTTGCATACACCGAATATTTGCCGACGAGAGTTTGTTTTGGCGCCCACCGTGTATGAATATGAATCGGGGAGGGAGTCGATTTCGGCCGAGGACACACTGTGTTTTGGCGCCCACCCTGTATGAATCTGGGTGAGAGGTGGTTACGTCACGTTTGGGTGAGATTACAAACCTACCCCTATCGAAACCTATAGAAATCCAGCAGATAGGCTTTGCGTGGCAGGGATAGGCAGTAGTGATTTCCATCTCGCAGATTTTGGTTTCGAGCGGTTACTGCGACTTTCCCCGCTTCGTTCAAATTTTGCAGAGTGCACGTTTACCGTGCCAACTCAATTCGAATCCCGTTTGTATTCTATTTTTTTTCGGGCGGGATCCATTTTCAATTGGAATTCCATTCTATATACATCATTTTTTTATATATACTTTCAAAAGCACAACACCATTTATACATAAATATGGTTTACAAATGGCATGATCTCAGATTCATAAGGTTGTATCCATCAATTTGGATTTTCAAATATTTGAAACCACTTTATGTTGAAATCCAATGTATGCATTCCTCGCTAACTGTCTCCAATTAATGTATGTTTCATGCGGGTTTTTTTTACTTCTCAAACATGTATAATGTGTTTCACACACGCAACATATAGTGTAATCCTGTTTAGACATTAATTGCATATGAACCATGCATTGTTTGTAATTGAAGAATCTATGGATCACCAATATTGATAAACTATATAACATTCACGTGTGCCCAAATTCAAATGAATATGCATGTTTGATACACCAATTTGCATTATGATATTATTGATGTCGTGATCTCCAGTTTAAATATTTGAATCCCCTTTAATACAGATATTCGTCTCATATAGCTATCACTCATGCTTATATAGGACTATCTCTCTGGACCTATACGCGTTCATCGTCTCTGAGGTATCTCTCGTGCTACCTGTATGTCGACAATGATCTTTTATCTTCGTAACACACTGATGGTACTCTCTCCCTCGACCTTCATCACTCTATCTCTCTCTAAGTATATCTCGCTCCTTGCTATGTGTCTCTAACTATGATTCTCCATGTGGAATCTCTTTCTCTCACACAAACACAAAACTTTGTCTCCCGGGGTCTCATTTCTCTCTACTATTCCCATGTGTGCCACTCGCACACCCCTCATACAGAGATGTATTTCGCTCCTTAGATATGAGAACCTACGACTCTTCCTCTTCAATATTTATTCCTCACACACAAATACAAACTCTGATTCCCAGGGTCTCATATTTCTCCATTGTTCTCTTGTATGTCGCTCACACACACCCTCTCTCCCTAGAGATATCTTGCGTTCCCTCGTATGTCTCTCTAGCTATCACTCTCGTTGTGAAATATCTTTCTCTCTCGCAGACACAAAACTCCGTCTCTCTGGATCTCATTTCTCTCTGATATCTGTTTGTATGTGACTCACACGCACCCTCTCTCTATCTCTCTCACACCCACACACATAACCCAGCCTTCTGATCCACTCGACTCCTATCTCTAACGCACACTAGCTAGTATCTTTATATTTCTATTTATCTGTTTCTCCATCAACCTTCTTTCTCGCCCTCACTCTTGATTCCTATCACGCACACTACATATGTTTCTCTCTACATGCAGTCAAGTGCCCTCTCACACACATATATAACTTCACCCTTTGAACCACCCGACGGTCATCTCCAACACCCAAACTAGCAGATGTCCCTCTAGCTAGCATCTTCATCACTTTATCTATCTGTAGTTTCTCCGTCAACATTTCTTTCTCACACGAAGTCTTGCTTCCTATCACCCACACTATATATGTCTCTTCATACATATGCATTTATAGGTTGGTCTCTTTTGCACAATCATTGCGCCTCACTCCCTCTGCTCGCGACAGATGCATGCTCCATCCCACTCCGCTATCTCTTAAAGACAAAAACACATGCTCAATTGTCGGGCCTTCTTCCCTGCATTCTCACATGCATGCATATTGTCATACCGATCCGTCTCTCCCATGTCGTTGATCTTATGACTTATGTCTTCTTTCTTTTATCTCGATCATGCGCGCGCGCACACACACACACACATCCCACGTATACATGTATACCTCTCACACATGCACGTTCAAGGTCTCTATGTCTCTATACATAGTTAATTACCCTCAATCCTAATGCCATATCGAATCATTCTCCTCTTTTGTGCACATAACTTCCGCCTGGATGGGTAAAACACACACTCACACTTAACAATCTCCTTCTAGCTACCTCCCCCCCCCCCGCCTCTCACTCTTCCCCTATATCCCCGAAACCAATAAGACCATCCCTTTGTTTAATTCCCGCCTACATGCACCATCGATATCTAGTAGTCTTCCTTGGTGTCTCTCGAACAAACACGTTCTCTCGAAGTTGACTCCTCTCACGCACACACATCTTCTCTTCCCTCTCTACGGGCATTTTCTCTCTCGCACCCCATCGTTGGTGGCCTCTGCCATACACATCACCTCTCTATGATGAAAGCCATGCACACTTAAATTACATCCGCCATAGAGGACCCCGCGACACACACACACGCACGCACGCACCCCCCCCCCCACACACACACACACACTAAGACTCCATCTCTCTCTCTCTCACACACACACACAAACACACACACACGCACGCACGCATGCACCCCCCTCCCCCCCCACACACACACTAAGACTCCATCTCTCTCTCTCACACACACACACAAACTAAGACTCCATCTCTCTCTCTCTCCTCTCTCTCTTTCTCTCTCTCTCTCTCACACCCCACACACGCACTAAGACTCCATCTCACACACACATGCTCTAGGCAGAGCATTTGTTCCTACCACCCTTCATCCAACCTTACCCGTATGATAAACAATCACCTTTATTTACTTGCATAACATGGACAAATTCCACTTTACTTTAGTAGTCAGCAAACTTATCATCTGTACCCTTATAAAAAAACGAGTTGGTGGTGATGGTGTGCCTGCCATCTTGTAATACAGACCGTATGATCTATATCTGAGGATAGAAAGAAAACTATGATAATTTTACAAAAGATACCCGCACCTCTCTCCACATCATTATCTCCCGCAACCTCATTGCTCGGCAATTAAAAAAGGAATAAGTCTCTGGAACAATCTAGCATGCATGGTGGCCGCTGCCGCCTGCCGGCGCCGTCCATCTCCATGCCTCCGCCCATTCCGACCACCAGTCACCACCACGCTCCACTCCTCCTCGCCTTATCTCTCATCTTTCATTTTTTCGATGACATTCTCGAGATACCAGTTTTCCGATAAAATTCTCGAGATATCATTAGTTTTTACACATGGGATTACTCCTGCATGGGTCAATCACAACAGGTGTTCTGTAAAAAAATGCATATTGATGTTTTGTGCAATGCACGAGAATCTTGCTTGTAATTATATAACGCAAATCACGAGCAGGAAGTGACATTTTTTTTGACACAACCACGTTAACATGGCCACGTAAATCACTAGCTAAAGTAAATACCATTATACTTATATCCCAATGCAAAAGGTTGAGTACATGTCCGAAGAGTAGAGTCGCACACACGCACTCTGTCTCTCGGAATCTCTCTCACACACACACCAATTACGTGACGCCCACTTAAGCAGACACGTATGTTACAATTTGTGCACCCGCGGGTACACGTGATGCTGCGCATTTATTTAAGCCGGAAGGCGAACCCAAACAGTAGCTGCATTCATTCCCCTCCCGCCGCCTCTTCTCTGGTCGCCGTCACCCGGTATCCATGGGCCGGCCGAAGGTAACAACATACGCCATACTCTCGCCGGAGCGGCGCTTTAATATGGAAATTTTAGTGGTCATCCATGCATCTTTTTGTGCTAGCACTCCTATATAAGGGTTGACCGGTCGCTTCCCGCGGACGTGCGCGGACGGTGGAAGAGGAAGGAGAAGGGAAGCGGGCTGTGGAGTAACGTTTTTTACCACAATTTTTTAGGAAACTAAGTGCAATAATTGAGTAGTTTTGCAAACTACCAGTACTAAACCTGAAACGGTTCAAAACCTATACTCCCTTGCCAGCGCGCGCTTCCCGCGTGAAACGGTCAGCGTCGCCCTAGAGCGTCAGTGCCGCATTAATGCCCGGCCAGAGCGGAGGCGACCTCTCACTAGCGCCGGCTTTGAAGTGGTGTGACGGCTGAGAGAGCGCCGCTTCCCGGTGCACGCGACTGCTCCGCGTCGAGACTGGCCATAGGCCCTGTTTGGATCCATGGGTTCGAGTTAGTTTGAGCTAGTTGGGGCTCAAATAGCCCTAAAGTATCCAAGCATGAGGGTTTAAATGGCAGCAAGTTGCACCGAACCCACCAAAAAAACTATCCCACCCAAGAGGTGCTAACTGGAGATAGTTCTCATTGGGACCACTGAAAAATCACTTTTCTCTCTCCATGAAGTGCATTTATTGTCAATCTAACCCTGTCACCCAAACACCTCTTTGGCTACAGTTAGTTCAGGGTTAGTCATGAGTTAGTCTAACCTCTAGCTAAGTTAGAGTATCAAACAGGAGCAGTATAGGACATGCAAGTTGCTCAAAGCATACAGGCAAATTCGTACGTGAAAGGATTTTTTTTCTTTTTGAAAACAGAACGTGAAAGGAATATTTTTTAGAATGCTCTTGGCATGTCGCTAACATTTGATAGTTAACCGACCTCAATAGACGGCAGAAACGCCAGCCCGCCGCACTTTGATAGAGACGAGGAGGGAGAAGCGATATAGGCTGCTAGATTACTAGAGATAGGTGTCGCACGGAAGCCAAGAAATATGGTGATAGCGTGGATTAGCCATGTACTAGTATGATGTAACTACACTGGGCTGCCGTGTTTCGTACTCTTCCAGACCACTGTGGAGATGATTGGTTAATTTTATATCGCTGAATAATATTAAATATTATGAGTGCAGACGCTCCACCATGAGGTTCCTTGCTCCTTCTCGGTCATCCGGAATCTATGTTCTTCCACTCTATTTTTTTTACGTGAGCTTTGTTCATCCTTTTGCCAACACGCGAGACATCTAGCATCAAGGTGCACGTGTTATGCAAGGATCGTTCCATCTATATGAAGAACACGTGGGACTGGAACTACGAGACGAACATGTACCCAGGAGTGGACGTACAAACCTGAGTAATGTAGCGCAGTAAGTGAAGTAGAAAGGCACAAATGGTATGAACATGCGTGGCATATAGGGTGTGTTTGGTTGCATTCTCGTCTCAGCATAGTTGTTCCCTCTTCATGCATGCTCAACTCAACACCCCTCTTCATGCATGCTCTCTTCATGCATGCTTCTAGTGTATTTGTGCTAAACTAGTGTGGACTCATGCACCCTCCATACACTCTACCAAACACCCAAAAGTAGGTCAAGAAGGGAACTCTTGGGCGGCATTTGTCTCTTACTACGTACTACCACTAAATGTTGTACGTGCAATGCACGGTGATGTTATGGAGTACGTGTCTAAGTACTCTACTACTACTATATTAGTTGGAGGCACATATTAACTTTTATATTTGTTTACGTGTATGCCCCGAGACCTTCCAACTAGACGTGTCTTTGTCTCCCGGTCGCACTTTGTATCGTTCATACCACTAAGTAGTACTACGTGTGGTCTCCGACCCAGAAGTGGAAGAAGTGGAGACGCTCTACCACGCTGTTTTTTTACGCTGGGCTCTACCACGCTATTCATGTCCCACTCCTTTCGCTGACGTGTGGGACATCCAGCACGTGCCGTGTTTGGCACCCTTCGTCGTAAGAGTTGAAACGCTAGCATTCATCAGAAACAAAAAATAATTATAAATCGGCAGTGATACTATTTTTTTGCAAGCCAATCAACAGTGATACTATACCACGCGGTTTCCTTGCTCCTCGATATCGGAAAGAATACTTCCGTTCGCCAACATGTGGGACGTCGACCATCCTGGTCCACTTGCCATGCACGCAGAACTCCAAGGGAGTCACCCAGGTCGTCGCGCCGCAGTAACAATGACTAATGAGCCATCAAATCACAGGCCCACTTCCCACTTTGAAGTTGCTCGAACTAAGGAACCATCATGACTTTGTTGAATTCCGCTTCTTGAAGAAAACTACTGTACCAGCAGTACTGCTAGCTACAGTAGTTACTCCAACAGAGGCCTCCTTTCGTTCATAGGATAGGAATATGAAAATCATAGGAAGTGAGATGACATGCATCTCAATTCCTATAGAGAAAGAGATGCCATTTGATGCTTATGATAGGAATTTTTTCATTTAGTCTAGGCTAATGTACTGGTAATTTGCTCTAAAAACTACAGTAGTAACTAGTACTTGTATTGGTACATGCTCGTACTCAGACACAGACACACGCACTAACTACTAGTACTACTACATCTCACATGCTGGCCAGACGTCGTCGTTCTCCTTCCCGGATTTGGCGGTGACACCCCACCGTGCTTGGATCCACCGTGCTTGGATCCACCGTGCTTGGATCTCCGCCGACCTCTGCGTATACGAGAGCTCGGCGACATCCCAGCTTTGTCGGCCTCACTTTGATCATTGTATACGAGATATGGTGATTATACGGTCACTGGCTCAGTGTATAGCTTCGTATTTGTCTGGTTGACCTGTCAAACAGTCCGCATGCGCCTCATCAGCTCGTGTTCTTTATCTATCTATCTATGCGGGCCTACCTGTCAGTGAAGAAAGAAATAAAAACCAAAATTATGCGTATGTGACATTACTGTTTAGACGTTTGCTGGAGGCCTCCGCGAACACCGAGCATGTATTTACCTGGCTCAACACCAACGGTCATACTCATGACTCGGCGCCTTGCTCATGTATATCGTCCATCACAACGACAATCTATAAAACAGCCTAGCTAGAGAGGGTACTGTCGGTGTCAAAACCGGCGGATCTCAGGTAGGGGGTCCCGAACTGTGCGTCTAGGCCGGATGGTAACAGGAGACAAGGGACACGAAGTTTACCCAGGTTCGGGACCTCTCGATGGAGGTAAAACCCTACTCCTGCTTGATTAATATTGATGATATGGGTAGTACAAGAGTAGATCTACCACGAGATCAAGGAGGCTAAATCCTAGAAGCTAGCCTATGGTATGATTGTTGTATGTTGTATATTCTATCGACTAGCCTGGCCCTGGTTTATATAATGCACCAGAGGCCTAGGTTAACAAGAGTCCTAGCCGAATACGCCAGTGGGGAGAAGTCCTTGTCTTGATCACCAAGTCTTGTGGAATCTTCCTTGTATGCGGCAGCTGTCCGAACTGGCCCATGAGTATACGGCCACGGGGGTCCTGGGCCTAATCTAATAGATTGGGAGACGACGTGGTGAGTACCCCCTAGTCCAGGACACCGTCACGTACTATGGTGCGGAGTATGTACTATCGTGAGCAACCGATCATAGTGCCACTGCACACAAGTGTGTGTCTGATCGATTCGTCCATTATTCATAAGTTATGTATGGTTGTGTGGTGTCTAATGGTGGTCATCGAATGCTAGCTGGCGACAAGAGGGGTTGCATGGACACCTGGTTGTCAATACGTGCCTCATACGCTTCAAAGGCTCGTCATCCATGAGTTCACATTTTACCACCACGCCAGCGTCTGACCGCCCTGGCCTACCGAAACCCCTTCCATCGCTAGCGAGCGCTTCCCGCCTGAAACGATCACCGTCTCTCCAGAACGTCAATGCCGCATTCACCATCCTTAACCGCAGGTGCAGTTGGTGTGTCACTGACATGCGGGCCTGATGCCCGTTGGGCCCACATGTTAGTGAGACAACGCACCTGTGGTTAAGTCACTCAAGAAGCATCCGCATTCACGCCCGACGCGACCTCTCAGTGGCGCCGGCATTGTAGCAGCGCGCCGGCCGAGAGAGCGCCACCTGCGCGGCATCCCGGTGCAAGCGACTGCCCCGCGTTAATGACACCACGACTATCGACGAACCTACTCTGCTGCCAGCCGTCCATCCGTCTGTCGCGTCTCATTGCCATTCGCCCGCTATATTAACTTGAGCCCCAGCTCCTAGCCATAGCCAAAGACCCACACTCATTCTCCTCCGGTCCCTTACTTTTGTTGGCACCACTCCAACCATGGCCTCCGGGCACTCCAAAGATCTCTTGGACGTACTGTCGTAGGAGAAGACGAAGGACATCGGTGGCTTCGCTCCGGGTGCGCTCCAAAGCTCTCTTGGACGTACTCTCGTAGGAGCAGACGAAGGAGATCACGGGCTCCCCCCCCCCCCCGGCCGCCCTCCGCCGCCACAACCACGAAGTCGGCGCGCGTGCGCGGGCGCAGCCGGCGGCGAGGAAGAGTAGTACACGATAGGTCCCCACCGCTCTGGTCCTAGGAAGGCCACCGCTCCTCCACTCAGTCGACGCCAAGCTTGGTGGGATAGAAATTGGCGGCCGATTAGCCGCTTGATGGCGACGTGGAGGCGGAAATCTTCATAACCTTGTGCTCCGGAGGAGGAGGTTATCGAGGCGGATAAGGAGGAGGCAAAGGCAATGGCTGACTTTCTTGGGTTCATGGCCGGACATGGTGGTCGGGGCCCGACGATCGTTTAGATTAGGTTTACAGTAGGTTTTGGTACGATTTGTGTGAAATATGTAATGAATTTCATCCAGTTTATAGGAAAAGTTCTCGAAATGTAATGAATTTCATCCGGTCAATTTGAAATTTGCTTTGTTTGCACGAATTTCGTCCAGTTAGTTCATATAGTTGTCAAAAGGTATGCGGGCAGCATCGGATGGCATCCATCAGTGTCCTCGGATAGATGTCGGTGTAAATTTGTGGGCCAGCGCTGGAGATGCCCTAACTATCATGCTATAATCGCTAACAATCCTCCATTATTTGGCAGGGAACAGTTATCCCTCGATCAAAATCAGATCCGCGGTGTTTCGCACTCCTCCCGCGTAAGAGTGTAAACTCTTGCTTACATAAAAATGGAGCAAGTGGACGGCACTGTAGCATGTCATATCACTAGAACTAGCCCGCCTAACGAGCGGTAAAGCACCGCCCTCGTCATTTTGTTCTGGATTTCTATCGATCGATCGCGCAAAAATGTTACGCTTCGCAAGTTCTAAAGGAAAAGGCGGCACACTTACGACTCATACGCGTCGCAACCCCGACGGTCCGGCTCGCACGCCGCTCACCAGAGGGGACACGCGTTGTCTTGCAATTTCACTGACATGTGGGACCATAATTGAATAAACCATCGATAGCCGAAATCTAATAGCTCGACGGGCATCGGCTGAGAAGAGAGAAACGGGGGAGGGAGAAGAGATCGCGCGCCCGCCGCGCACGGACTCCAAGAAATATATGGTGATAATGTGAGGTGGGCCATGCTGGAGTCCGGACCGCTTCCGGAGCCCGCTCTCACCGCCCTGGCCCCTCAAGACGCCAGCTGCCGCTGCATGCATGCATAGCAAGTAGTACTCCTTATGTGGAGGAGAGAGAGGCATTGACACAGTCAAGGAGTGGGCTCTGCAAGAGCCCGTCTCTACACGTGCTCCTAGGTATAAAAAAATAATTCTAAAAAATGCATAAAAAACAATTGTGTCTTAAAAAAACAAAAGGTAAAAATCATTTGAGAGGAAACAGATAGAGAGAAAGTGAGAAAAAGTTGTAACCTGGGCATTACATGAGGAAGGAGGGAGTGGTGCACATGCCAAGTTCACTGGGCTGTCGTGTTTCACACTCCTTCGTCGTAACAGTTGAGACAATAGCTTACATAAAAAATAAACAATGAATACTCGTTGCTCGTCCTCTATATCGAAAAGAATACTTTCATTCATCGACATGTGGGACGTCGACCATCCTGGTCCACCTGCCATGCACAAAATTATCCTGGTCTACCCCGGTCGTATCGCAGGCCCAACCTTTCCCACTGTAAGTTGTTCGGACGAAGGAACCATCATGACCGCTTCTTCAAGAAAACTTACTGTACCCGCAATACTGCTACCACATGCGAAGACTGGACGGCACTGTACCACGTCATATCAGTGAAACCCACTAGGCCAAACTAGCCCGCCTAGGTCATCTATTTTAGAACGGAGGGAGTACGTCTCTGCACTGCTATGATTTTGTGTTGCGCGTTCTCTGTACTTTTGCTACGATTTTCCTACCCTATGAACCAAATGAGGCATGAATGTATGTCGACTATTGGCCCTGTTTGGACCCATGGGTTAGAGTTAGTTTGAGTTAGTTTGTACTCAACTAACTCGAAAGTATCCAAACATGAGGGTTAGCTTGGGTTAGATGCATCTAAACAATCCAAAAAATCTAACCCATCCAAGAGGTGTTTATTTGGGTTAGTTCTTCTTGGGACCATTAAAAACACATTTTTTTTCTCTCGCTCTTCCCGTAGCAAATCCCTCTCCACTTCCTCGAAGCTTCTCGTCCTTTCCCTCCCTCCCTCTCGCATCGCCCGTGAAGGCGCCTCGCCGTATCCGCGCTCCATCTAACCCTGCCATCCAAACACCTCTTTGGCTAGAGTTAGTTTAGGGTTAGTTCAGGGTTAGAATCTAACTCTAACCTCTAACTGAGTTAGAGTATCCAAACAGGGCCATTGTCTGGTCGATCGCTAAGCCTACAATTTTAGGAGCTAGGGCTATTGGTCGATCGACGAGGGATAAGTATAAGTGTACCACGAGCTCATTAGCCCCAACGTTTCTCTTCGGTGAGTGTTTTGCAAGTACTATAGCTCGCACAGTAGCTAGCCTACTAACACCAAGAATCCTCAAACAAGCCCTGCTGATATGATAAACAGTTCAAACTTACATCTAATCATGCCATATATTACATCAAAAGCTGGTGAGGATACATCTGTTTCCATAACTCGGAGAGGGTTCGCATGATTCATCGCATGATTCACTATCAAACAAAAGTAGCAAGATCCGCCCACACAAGACAGTGCACTAGCCCTAAGATGGTTTGATAACACGCATCGTTCTGGTAATTAAACACAGGGCAATGCAAACTACCCTGAAGGATTAGTGCGACCAATTATTTCTTGTCATCGATCTCTCGGGCAATGACCATAGCACGGACAGCGGCATGGGAATCAATTTCTGGGGCGATGTCCGCAGGACTGACCGCGACATCAGAATCGATCTCTGGGGCGATGTCCATAGGATGTACAGCGGCATCGGAATTGATCTCTGGGGCGATGCCAATAGGACGGGCCACGACATCGGAATCATCAAGGACGTCCACCGGCACCTGCACAACCCTAACATATTAGCAAGCACATTGCAAATAATCAAAAACCACAACTATGGTAATAAGCCATTATTTTTTACCTTGTGCAGCTCACCGGGGGATCTCATCCCTCCGGGGGCCATCTCCTCGTCCTCGATGGGGGCCATCACCTTGCCAGGGGAATACTGCTTCTCAACGGCGACTATCTCCTCAAACTCGGTCTTGAGCCTCACATAGGTGGCAATCAGAGTTCCTGGGGTAGGCACGGTGGGGCCCTTGCTGTTCTTCCAACTTTCTTTGAGGAGTTCGTCCGCCAACGTCCTCAACTCTTGGTCCAGTGCTTGTTTCTTGGAGTTCTTCATCTCCATGGGTTGGCCTGCCAACATGGTCAACTCGTTGGTCGGTGCTCGCTTCCTTGAGATCGCTGTCTCCAGTGGGTTGTCCGTCGGCAAATCTTTTCCTAGTGCTCCAGGATCCATCAATGAACTGGCAAACAAAAAGCAATCGAAAGGAAACCACAATCGCAATGAAAACGGGAAAAGAATAGGATGTGAGAATCGGTCGGTGCTTCTCAAAAAGAAGATTCTTGGAATGAAAATATAGCAGCATAACTGATTCGCCCACCTTTCCTTCATCGGTACAGAAGAAAAATGGTAGAAGTGAGTAGCCTGGAGTGAGGTTTTCTTCAAGAAAGGGAAGAAAGGGCTTGAACGAGCATTCCAGTGAAATGATGGTTGCTTCGTCCAGTCCAACTTGGAGGCCACCTTACCACTGCTGGTAAAGGTGTGGGTTTTGTGATATGACGGGTCATGACGGCCACACCGGGGTGACAGGTGAGTCTCGACTGTAGCACCTCGCTGTGATTTGGTGGATGGCACGCGG
Organism: Aegilops umbellulata; assembly: GCA_032464435.1. Lineage (NCBI taxonomy): Eukaryota > Viridiplantae > Streptophyta > Magnoliopsida > Poales > Poaceae > Aegilops > Aegilops umbellulata. Next base: position 106,175,638 of record CP136058.1, on the reverse strand, counting down.
GCCCGGATGCTTTGAAATGTCCCGCATGTAGATAGAGCGGCTAGTCATATACTAGGAGTGCTCAATATTGTGCACCGCGACCAAGGCGGAGAGGAAAACGAGAGAACTACGTAATTAATGCATGAGTTTAATTAGGGTAGTTTTGTAAAGTACGAGATACATTCCTCCAATCGCAAAATGCCTTGGTTCATGAGATTTGATATTTGAGCCCTATAAACCAGAAGGGAGGGAGTACTGCACACGGTGCAGTCTAGTCACTTGTTGAAATCTCTAGAAAGGCAAATACTCCTTTCCGGTTTACATGGCTGTACTACTCCCTCCTTCTAGGTGTGTAAGTCATCTTACGAAAACCAAATAGTCCCAAAACACTTAGGCGTGGTGCATTAACTTCTACCTTGTTTCTTGCTTCTTGACATATCAACCAACAAGAGATGAGAGGTGTGCATGCTTTTAATGACTTGCAATGGGTAGTTCATTGCATGCAATGCTATTAATTAGCAAATAAACATTGGTGACCCCAGAAGGAAATGGTGCTAAGCGCGTGGACCTATGTAGAATGAGTATCAACCAATGGATAATGGAGTTTAATTGTTAAACAATAGCAATTTTGTCTCATGCAAGAGCCTGGCTAGTACTCCAAGGAACCGCACCACGGGAGCGTTCGCAACTGCCACGTTCAGGTTGCGCTTGGCTCTTCGCCTCTTCGAGAAGACGAACAATAATGATGTTACTCCTACTTCTACAGTATCGAATCCACTGCTGCATGTCCGTCCACCTCGTGCGGGAGGGATAGCGTGTAGCGAAAGCTTCTACTTACTGCTCCTGCCTTTGCGTCTATGACAGGTGGGCCCAACAGGTGGTTGGCCCTCCTGTCATGCAGCCAAAGGCAGGTGCAGTTAAGCCACCGGAGCTCAGTCCGCAAGGGAGAGGGCGTTGTAGTAATCAAATTTCTCGGTCTTGTACGAGTTAACGAAGATAGGGGTTGCTTGCTTGCTAGGGTTGCTCACTACGTATATATAGGTCGGAGCCTCCGCGCTTGCTTGCTAGGGTTGCTCTATTCACACACTCTCATCCTCTCCAGATCTAAACAAGATAGGGGTAGAAACACTGTCTTTCTCCCTTCAAAAAACACTGGCTTTCTATCCTCACCGCTGGTTACAGATCCGGACGTATCCCCCTCCGCCGGTGAAGGGGAGGAGGGGCAGCGTTTAGGCCGTCATCAACAGCGAGGGAGGAGACCCACTGCCGGCCGCACCGTTATCTCTGGCCGAGCGCTGGCGCGGGAGGTCCTCCAATCCCTTCGTCGTTGCCTGTGGGCGGATCCAGCATCCCGCCGCTCACCTATCCACATCCCGACGACCTTCAGGTATATCTTCGTTCGAAACCGCCTTAGCTCTACTTCCCCAGCTCGCTACGTCGCTGCATGTGCATCATTTTCTACCTCTCAGCCTATAACATCTCAAAATTCTAAATTTTGGAATGTTATAATAAATAGATAGATTTGATTGATTGATTGTTTGAAAGTGAGTGAATTCGAAACTTTTTGAAAGTTAAATGAGAGGGAATAAAAGGACTTTCTCAAGCTTTTATATTTGCATTTTATGATCTCTGTGAATTCAAATACTTTTCATCACAAAACCCTGGAGAGAAGATGATATGACTTCTTCCATTTATTTAAATGACAAGCGGTGTTGAAAATATTTGAATTTCATTTGAAAACATTTCCAATTCTGAAACTTTATGCAACTCAATGATTTTCACGAGAGAAGATAAAATGACTTCTTCAAAACATATGAAATATGAGTTGGGAGTTTCAAAGAATTAAATTCAAAGTTCCTTTGAATTTATTTCCAATTTGGAGTTATTTGACTTGTATTCAAATTATTTTTCTCCAAAAATAAAATATATGGAAAATAGGGTAACATGATTCCCTACATCAGAAAATTGGAGAGAAATTAATTTGAAATCATTTTGGTATTTTTAAAATGATTCTTATTGGATTTTATTAGAGCATAGCACTCTTTGCATTATTAGAATTTGTGTGTATTTTATTTAATGCTATAAAAATGTTCACGTTGTAGATAATCTTTTTCTGAAAATTTTGATATATGATATGCCTTTATAAAAGTTTTACTTATTTTGTTTTATTTATTATGTTTGTCAGGAAAATGTTTTTTTTTTACTTTTCCTCCCGCCGACTCGGCCGGCCTAAGGCTCAGCCGCAGCCCAGTGTTTTTTTTTTTACTTTTCCTCCCGCCGACTGGGCCGGCCTAAGGCCCAGCCACAGCCCAGCCAGCCGGCCCACCGCCTCGTCCCCGACCTCCAGCAGCACTCCGGCTCCCTCACGACCGCCGCTGTCGTACCTGACGCGGAGACCGCCGCCGCCTCTCCCTTTTCCCCTCCTCCACGCCTCCCGAGGCCTCCCTCCCCCTATAAATCCCGCAGCCCCGCCGCCTCTCCTCTCCTCCTCTCGCACCACGCCGCATCTCACGCCGCCGGGCCGCTCGCCGCCCAACGCCCTCACCGCCGCTCGCCGCCGCTGCAGCTGCTGCTGCTCCGGCTGCCGCTTGCGCCGCCGCCTTGCCCCGCGCCGCTCGCCGCACCGCAAGCCACTGCCCGCACTTCGCCGCTGCCTCGTCGCCGTTGCCGGAGATGCCCGTTCCACCACCGGAGTTGACCGAATCGGCCGAACCGGTAAACCCGCCGAACCCTAGATCGGTTTTTTCGGTTTTCTTATAAAACCCTTTTTTTATTTAGTTTAGTTATTTAACGAACATCCATCAGATTAGGTTCGGCAGCGAACGATTTTCGTTCGTCAGCGTTCGGTAACGAACGTTCGTAATTTAGTATTTTTCTTTTTCTGTTTTAATTCCGGCCAGGGACTTATCTGTGATGATTTTCTTTACAGTTTAGTCCCTATACTTCAATAGATCATTACTTTTTACTCGTTAGTCCAAATTCAACGAAACCAGTTCGTTATGATCTGCTCTTTCCAGTAAAATAACTTAAACATGTTTTTGAAAGTTTAAAAATTTGAATTCAAACATATTTGTATTTGAACTTCGTTTGATCATAACTTGAGTTTCATAGCTCCGTTTGAGTTGATTCTTTTTGCAAATCGAAGCTCTTGACCTAAACTTTCTGATAAGGACAAATTCACCGAATTTTGGTACTGTTAGAAATTGTTTTATGTTGCAAGAGTTATTTGTTTGGTTTTGATGTTTTCCGAATTGTTTTCTTCGTTCTTTCTGATCTTTTGAGTGATTGCTTATGTGTGGTTACTATTGCTTGCTTACGATAGATTGACCGGAGTGTGACGAGTAGAACTATCAAGAGTTATGAGTGCGAATCATCTTCAACAACATTGCAGGCAAGTTCACACTTTGATCATATCCCTTTTCATACTCAGTTTTTATGCATTAGTTTCACCCTCAAACATTGCATGAGTAGGATTGATAACATGTGGGTATTGGGAAGTAGTTGAGGTAGTACCTATTACCTGGTTATTATCAAACCCTTAGGAGTTACTATTACGTTATGCTTATATTGTCATGCTATGCTCGTAGACGTGGATTGGGGTTTGAGAGTATTCATGACAGATGTGAGATTGTTAATTAATGGTTTACTTAAGGTGGCAACTTAAATACACATCTGGGTGGATTGCTAGGGGCACCCTGGGGATAGACCAGTGGACTTGCCCGGACACCTGGGGATATACCAATGTTGTCCTAGGAGATCCCGGGGATATACCGTGTGATCATCCTACGGTCCGCCACCCAGGCTCAAAGGGATCATGAGATTATTCATACTAGAAACTTCCGTGTCCAGCCACAAGCCATTATGGGCTCTGGCATAGTTGATTAAGTCGTGCGAACTCTTACAGGGTAGACTAGCAGATGTAGGGGAAAGTAGGTGTACCGGTCTATCCAACGTAAGGTGCTAGCGCTTTTGAAAGACTATGTCTCGCTCATCCGTTTCTCAAACATCATGTAGTGCGAGAAATCAAACGGAGGCGATCGAGTCTTGTGGGGAGAAGTGCGCAAACCTCTGCAAAGTGTACAAACTAATCATGATTAGTCGTGTCCCCGGTTATGGACGTTTTGAGTATCTAGTTCTTGGATTATCCTGTTGATCTCATCATGTTACTTTAATTAACTTTGTTGGGTTTTAATGATGATGTTTAATTGGGATTGAGAATGCCGTCAACCATTCTCAATGTTTAACAACCACCATGATAGTTAAATAAATTTATTCCTTTGCAGTAGGGAAAAATTGGCTTTTCGCAAAAACATTATAACCATAGAGCTTTTCCACCAGCCATATATGCATGTAGTGATAGCCATTGTTCATCATTTTCTCTATGGTGTGAATTTGCGAGTACATTCAATGTATTGACCCGTTTTGGGCTGCAACGTCTCATGTTGCAGGTTTCTTACGACGAGTAAGTGATACGTTAGGGTTATGATTTCTACACTCAACTTTGCCGTTGGTGTTGATGGGAATCCACAACCTTGTTGCTTCCGCTATATGGATTGAGGTAATAGTATTTACGTTACTTTATACATGTGATTTACCTCTGTTATAAATCCTTCGAGTACTGTGTGTGTCAGCATACCGATCCAGGGATGACACTTAAGCACAGAGACTTGATCCATTCGGGTCGGGTCGCTACAAGATGGTATTAGAGCACATGTTGACTGTAGGACGTGACCCTAGAAACTGGCAAGCCCATAGGAAAGATTTTTCTCTACAACTTTCTTTTCAAAAGGATCTTTTACCTCTCTTATCTTCTGGGTTTATTCAAATATTCCTTTTTAGTGAAACCATATCCCCTTCCCCTTTTTGACCACTCGAAGATTCGACGGATGAGACTACTCCAAGAAGTACAAGATATCGGACAACCACGACCACTACGAAATGAAGAAGATTTTTACCGTGCATTATGATAATGGAAACTACAATGGTTGAAGAATTCCTAAGACTAGGAGAATTTGAAGGCTCCGAAGAATTTCCTTATTTGTATGACCTAGGAAAGCTACCCTTATGGAACTTGGTCGAATACGGAAGCTGTCAATACCCGAGATCAAGGTGCATCGGAGAAAGACTGGAACATGGAGAGTTAAAAACTCAAAGTTTGTCAAGGAAAACCCTAAAGGCAGGAGATACCAACTATGGAGAGATAGCTCATGGAAATGACAAGAGCAGAAACCCGCTATCCATGATGTTATCGCCCGCTTATGCTATTGTCACCGTGTTGAGTTAAGCATGCATATGCATGGAAGGATTGGATGGTAGAAGGCTGATGGAGCACCTATCAGCAGGATGAAGTTTTAACTTTAGCCGGTGTATCACCAGGATCTGGAGTGTTACATCAAGAAGTTAAGATGGACCTACAAGAAGCAGTATTTTGACAAAGAAGTATTTCGTGAAGAACTCAGGACCCAGAAGCTGAGAGTAACCAAGCTAGAGGAGCAAAACCTCGAGATACAGGAGATTCGTCAGGAACTGAAGGACAGTAGGACCGTGGTTCATACCAAGGATGTTGAAACCCAGAAGTTTGGAATACAGCTGCAGAATATTAAAGGACGCCATAATAGAGATGATCTGGCAAAAGAATTTGAGAAGGACAAGCACGATGGGAAGAAGTCGTTGGAGGCATGAACAAAACTGGAAGAGTTTGATGACTTTGAAGATTTATTGACCTTTAGAAGACCAAAGCCCTGTTCTGTACCTGCGTTAGATGCGACGATTGTGAGCTGTCATTTGTTTGATGTTTTTTCGACAGCCACAATAAAATCTGTCTTTTAAAAACCTTTGTTTGTATTGTGTGCATCCCTCTCGATCTCTCTTATCTCACCCCATAACCCATGGACCCAATAGATGATGAACGGAGATGAGCTTGTATTTTCGGGACCGATGAGTCAATTGGAGACAGACCAATGGATTCAAAACATGGAGGATCATATGGAGAACAACCCTATAGTCGAAAAGGATATGGCCCAGCATGCTCTTCAATGCTTTGAAAGAGCTGCTGCTACTTGGTGGAGGATGTACCAAACCATCAATGGATGGCAGGGAGTAACCACTTGGAAAGAATTTAAATTGACTTTGCTAAAGTCCCAGTTTGTGTCCCAGAAATTGAAGCCTTATGGAAAGGATATGAAGAAAACTTGTGCATGCAAGCTTTGTGGAGAAATAGGACAAAACCATAAAGAACACAAGGATGAATGCCCTAATTGCGAAGGAAGTCACCCAGCTGAAGAATGCCCAACTAGGCAGATCACTTGTTTCTTGTGTGAAGGGACTACCCACTACCCTGCACAGTGTCACATTTAGCCCATGGTACAAAGAACCATCCAGCAGAAAAAAAAGAAGCAATGAAGGAGCCCTAATGGGAATTTTAAAAGAACCCGCGATGAAGGAAGAGGTGGAGGACACACCCAAAGAGGAACCAATTAAACCCTGCACAAAGTCTTGTTATTCATGTGGAGAAGAAGGACACATCTCCCAGAATTGTATGAATGGGGATCTAGTAGAATTCCCGACGGAGGAAGTAGAGTATGACCCACAGGAAATAGAAGCCCTAATTGGAATGGAAAAGTCCAGAAAGAGAAGTAGATTGGATTCCAGGAAGGATCTGAGTTATGTCACCTGCTATAGATGCAAGGAGTCAGGGCACTACCTCAGCAATTGCCCAAAAAGGAAGCCAAGGACCCAAGTAGGCTATATAATCACCAGGAAACTTCGAAACTTGACAGAAGTAATATGTTTCCGTTGTAATGAAGCAGGGCACTTTGCCAGAGATTGTCCGAAGGAGAAGGAGATTTGTGATAAATAGTTGAGTTTGTAATGGAAGAAATATAGTAGTAGTAGTGAGAACATTTTCCTTCATATTAAGGTGTTGAGTTGAGGCATGTAATGGAAAAACAGGAGATTGTAATAATTTGAGAATCAATAAAGTTAGCAGTGTTGGTACTGATTTAGATTGTATGAGTTACTCTATGAAGAAAGATGTTGACCATTTTCGAGGAATATGAGAAATATGGTCTATGGAATATTGGAACATTTTAAGGGCGGTAGTACCCTGTAAGAACCGTTGACCCTGAAAAGGATAAGGATACTCCACTGAGTGGATCTCGGACAAAATGAATACGAGTTTTGTCTCGATATGTTTGATACCCCAAGAGTGTGTGGGATGAAGTTGGAGACCGTCAGTTGTTTAGACCAAATGTGATCAAGGAGTCAGAAGAGAATGTTAAGTTGATGACCCTGTAAAGGATAATGATGTTCCACGAAGTGGAATGTGGACTTCATGAGTATAAATTTTATCTTGCTATGTGGGATATTCCACGAGGATGAAGAGATGAATTACTATTGGACATAAAGGAGGTACGATGTTGGAAATATGGATCAATGTAAATTCCATGATGAGTCTGAGTAATCATGCCCTAAGTTTGGTGCAAATAGAAGGAAGGAAGACTATACAATTTGATGGATTTAGGAATGCTAGGAAGTTGGAAGTTGGAATAATGATCAGTTGCCCGATGATAGGTTCAAGGACTACAAGTGATGAGATGGGCCATAACCCACAGGCCCCAGGACCTGCCAAGATGCAATCACATTCTTGCTAAAGGAAAAACCCTGGAAGAAGTTACGATTTTATCGATAGACGATCTTATAGGAGTAACGCAAAACCTGAGGGTTGGGAAGGAACGATAGATGTTTGTTTGGCTTGCAGAATCAATGGATTTATCCGAACCTGGTTCGTCGATAAGAGAAATTCTGCAATGCTTGTGAGGATGACCGAGTGTTAGAATGCGAGATTCGCTAAACCATATACAAGGTAATGATTTGGGTGCGGGATGGATTGATCACCATACCGACTTACTCTTATTATTCGCTTTGCTATAAGGGATGGTAAATCTGAGTGACTTACCTATAGTAAAGAGATGACGATCAAAACCCCGTTTAAAACCTTAGAATGGTATAGCAATTTTCCCTTGTACAAGGCAGTTTTTGCCAACCGTAGGTTACACGGTGAGGTTCAACCAGACCCATTTTCTGTAGGAGAAACCATAATTGGATGACCACCATGAGATATCGATAGTTGTTTAGTATTGGCGCCAGACCCATCAACTAAGAAGACCCAGTCATGGAAGAATCTTACCAAGATGAAAGGACAAAAGAATTGAGGAAAAGGTTATGCCTACCGGAAGAGCCCAGAGAAAGGAAGTATACTGAAGATATGAGAAGAGCGGCCCTGTCAAGAATAAGGATGGAGTATATGAGTTTTGATGGAATCGTAACAATGCTTTTAAGGGTGGTAGCACCCCAGACCCCGGAGATGATCGATGGATTTTGAGAAGTCCCCCAAACCCTAACCTTTTTCTTTCTAGACTCTCCGAATCTCGAGGACGAGATTCATTTTAAGGGTGGTAGGTTTGTAACATCCCAAAATTCTAAATTTTGGAATGTTATAATAAATAGATAGATTTGATTGATTGATTGATTGTTTGAAAGTGAGTGAATTCGAAACTTTTTGAAAGTTAAATGAGAGGGAATAAAAGGACTTTCCCAAGCTTTTATCTTTGCATTTTATGATCTCCGTGAATTCAAATACTTTTCATTACAAAACCTTGGAGAGAAGATGATATGACTTCTTCCATTTATTTAAATGACAAGGGGTGTTGAAAATATTTGAATTTCATTTGAAAACATTTCCAATTCTGAAACTTTATTGGGCTAGAAGTCTGTCCTGCATGAAAAAACAGATTGAGGATCTCAATGCATGCATATTCTTTTGGGACTGGGTTGAAGAATTCAGAAACCTCTCCTTATTTGAGGCCAACTGCAGATCTATGCTCAAGGAATACTTGTTGACTGTTCTGAATAATCAGAAGATTTACTGGAAACAGAGAGGCAAAATAAAAGGGGTTAAGTTTGTAGATGAAAATACCAAATTTTTCCACACAAAGGCTTCCATTAATCATACGCATAACAAAATTGCAATGTTGCTAAATTCAGATCAAGTGGAAGTTACTGAACATGAAGGAAAAGCTGCTATCCTATGGGATACTTTCAAAAGAAGACTGGGACAATCTAATGGACACACTATGCATTTTGATCTCCATGATTTATATAACCAAGCAATGGATCCTGCCATTTTTATTCAATTAGAGGAACAGTTCACCAGGGAGGAAATTGAGGAGGTTGTCAAAAACCTACCATCAGATAAATCACCAGGACCTGATGGTTTCAACAATGAGTTCATTAAAGCTTGCTGGGATATTATTAAGGAAGATGTTATTGACCTCATCATGGCCTTCCATGCTGGTACTGTGAACTTGGAGAGTATAAACACATCTTACATTACTCTGATTCCAAAAATTGAAGTTCCCATAACACCCAATGACTTCAGGCCAATCTCTCTGCTAAATGGGGTTCTTAAAATCATTACAAAATTGCTGGCTAATAGATTACAAAAAATTATCCTGAAATTGGTTCACATCAACCAATATGGATTCCTCAAGGACAGAGTAATTCAAGACTGCCTAGGATGGGCATATGAATATATACACCAATGCCATAAATCAAAAGAGGAACTGCTGGTTATTAATAGATTTTGAAAAGGCATTTGACACAATTGAACATCAAGCAATCATTGAGATTTTTAGAGCAAAAGGATTTGGAGAAAGATGGATCACATGGATGCAGATGCTATTTACTACAGCATCCTCTGCTGTCATGCTCAATGGAGTGCCTGGGAAGAAATTTTATATCAACAGAGGAGTGAGACAGGGAGATCCTTACTCCCCCTTGATCTTTGTTCTTGCTGCAGATCTACTTCAGAGTATTTTGAACAGGGCCATGAGACTGAATGTTATTGCATCTCCACTACAGGTCAATTCCTGCCCAGATTTCCCAATTGTTCAGTATGCAGATGATACTCTGGTCATCATGCAAGCTAATGCCAGGCACCTAGTGTGTCTCAAAGCACTTTTAAATACTTTTGCTACAGCTACTGGACTCAAGGTTAATTATGCAAAGTCTATAATGGTACCTCTCAACATTAGAGAAGACAGAGTGGAGATTTTCACTAACACACTGCAATGTGCTAGGGGACAGTTCCCTTTTACATACCTAGGGCTACCTTTGGGCATTCATAAGCCAACTGTAGAGCAGTGTCTACCTCTTGTTTACAGAATTGCAAAAAGGCTTGCAGGCCTCTCTACTTTCATGACCCAAGCAGGCAAAGTTCTCTTGGTCAAATCAGTCCTCTCCTCATTATCCATCTTCTTCATGAGCTGCCTAGACATTCCTGTAACCATTAAGAAACAGATTATTAAGTACTTGAGACACTGCCTTTGGAGAAGCTCTGACATGGAGGATAGAAGACCAGCTTTGGTAGCTTGGCACACAGTTTGCAGGCCAAAAAATCAGGGAGGTCTGGGCATTTTAGACATTTACACTCACAATAAAACACTTTTGATGAAGAATCTGCACAAATTCTTCAATAGACATGATATACCTTGGGTAAAACTTATATGGGAAAGTTATTACTCTGAAGGACAATTACCAGGAAATAATATGATTGGCTCTTTCTGGTGGAAAGCAAACTTGGCTCTTATAGACCAATACAAAGCCCTGGCAAGATGCAATGTGGGAGATGGAAGAACTGCTTTCTTCTGGGATGACTTGTGGCATACTTCAATTCTCAAACATTCTCTACAACACTTACACTCCTTTGTCAGAAACCCACATACAACTGTCCAAACAGTTATCAATACAGAATACCTCCAGGACCTGTTTCATCTACCACTCACAACTGAAGCCTATGAGGAATTCTTGCAAATGGAAGACATATGCATCCAAGAAAGACAATCTGAACATATAGATGCCCTGGACACCTGGAGTTACATTTGGGGGAATGAATTCTACTCCTCAATCAAGGCCTACAAAGTACTGATTGGACACAAGCAAGTCCCACCACACTTCAATTGGATCTGGAACTCATCCTGTCAACCAAAACATAAGGTATTCTTCTGGAAGCTACTTCATGATAGAGTAAATACAAGGAATCTGCTAAGGAGGAAAAACTTTGTGTTGGAAGTTTACAACTGTGCTGTTAGAGATTGTCAACAGGAAGAAACTCTGCATCATCTGTTTTGGGATTGCCACTTTGCTCAACAATGCTAGAACTACATCTGCCCTACTAGGACTCTAAATTTATCAGTCCTCGAAGCCTTCCAAGACCTTAAGAATAAGCTACACTTCCCTTTCTTCATGGAGATCATAATTCTTGGATCATGGGCCATCTGGATATCCAGAAACAATAAGATATTTGAGAATATTACTCCAACTTTCCAAGGCTGGAAGTGCATATATTTAGAGGAACTCAAACTTCTGAAATATAGAATGAAGACTAAGCATGAGAGAATGTTCTCAAACTGGCTGGATTCTCTGCTGTAATCTCTTTTACTTCTTCTTTTGTCTGTATTTTTTTAGTTTCTTTTATTTTTCTTTTCTTTCTTTCCTGTTTTTTTTTTTTGTTTTCCTAGGCTTACCTCAAGCCCATAAGACTACTCTGTTTCATCTACCTTAATAAAAGTTGCAGTGGGGTGTTTACCCTACTGTTTATAGTCAAAAAAAATCTGAAACTTTATGCAACTCAATGATTTTCACGAGAGAAGATAAAATGACTTCTTCAAAACATATGAAATATGAGTTGGGAGTTTTAAAGAATTAAATTCAAAGTTCCTTTGAATTTGTTTCCAATTTGGAGTTATTTGACTTGTATTCAAATTATTTTTCTCCAAAAATAAAATATATGGAAAATAGGGTAACATGATTCCCTACATCAGAAAATTAGAGAGAAATTAATTTGAAATCATTTTGGTATTTTTAAAATGATTCTTATTGGATTTTATTAGAGCATAGCACTCTTTGCATTATTAGAATTTGTGTGTATTTTATTTAATGCTGTAAAAATGTTCACGTTGTAGATAATCTTTTTCTGAAAATTTTGATATATAATATGCCTATATAAAAGTTTTACTTATTTTGTTTTATTTATTATGTTTGTCTGGAAAATGTTTTTTTTTTACTTTTCCTCCCGCCGACTGGGCCGGCCTAAGGCCCAGCCAGCCGGCCCACCGCCTCGTCCCCGACCTCCCGCAGCACTCCGGCTCCCTCACGACCGCCGCTGCCGTACCTGACGCGAAGACCGCCGCCACTTCTCCCTTTGCCCCTCCTCCACGCCTCCCGAGGCCTCCCTCCCCCTATAAATCCCGCAGTCCCGCCGCCTCTCCTCTCCTCCTCTCGCACCGCACCGCATCTCACGCCGCCGCGCCGCTCGCCGCCCAACGCCCTCGCCGCCGTTGCAGCAGCTGCTGCTGCTGCCGCTTGCGCCGCCGCCTTGCCCCGCGCCGCTCGCCGCGCCGCAAGCCGCTGCCCGCACTTGGCCGCTACCTCGCCGCCGTTGCCGGAGATGCCCGTTCCGCCGCCAGAGTTGACCGAATCGGCCGAACCGGTAAAACCGCCGAACCCCAGATTGGTTTTTTTCGGTTTTCTTATAAAACCCGTTTTTTTATTTAGTTTAGTTATTTAACGAACATCCATCATATTAGGTTCGGCAGCGAACGATTTTCGTTCGTTAGCGTTCGGTAACGAACGTTCGTAATTTAGTATTTTTCTTTTTCTGTTTTAATTCCGGCCAGGGACTTATCTATGATGATTTTCCTTACAGTTTAGTCCCTATACTTCAATAGATCATTACTTTTTACTCGTTAGTCCAAATTCAACGAAACTAGCGCTCACGTCTTCGTTATGATCTGCTCTTTCCGGTAAAATAACTTAAACATGTTTTTGAAAGTTTTAAAATTTGAATTCAAACAGATTTGTATTTGAACTTTGTTTGATCATAACTTGAGTTTCGTAGCTCCGTTTGAGTTGATTCTTTTTGCAAATCGAAGCTCTTGACCTAAACTTTCTGATAAGGCCAAATTCACCTAATTTTGGTACTGTTAGAAATTGTTTTATGTTGCAAGAGTTATTTGTTTGGTTTTGATGTTTTCCGAATTGTTTTCTTCGTTCTTTCTGATCTTTTGAGTGATTGCTTATGTGTGGTTACTATTGCTTGCTTACGATAGATTGACCGGAGTGTGACGAGTAGAACTATCAAGAGTTGTGAGTGCGAATCATCTTCATCAACATTGCAGGCAAGTTCACACTTTGATCATATCCCTTTTCATACCCAGTTTTTATGCATTAGTTTCACCCTCAAACATTGCATGAGTAGGACTGATAACATGTGGGTATTGGGAAGTAGTTGAGGTAGTAACTATTACCTGTTTATTATCAAACCCTTGGGAGTTACTATTACGTTATGCTTATATTGTCATGCTATGCTCGTAGACTTGGATTGGGTTTTGAGAGTATTCATGACAGATGTGAGATTGTTAATTAATGGTTTACTTAAGGTGGCAACTTAAATACACATCTGGATGGATTGCTAGGGGCACCCTGGGGATAGACCAGTGGACTTGCCCGGACACCTGGGGATATACCAGTGTTGTCCTAGGAGATCCCGGGGATATACCGTGTGATCATCCTACGGTCCGCCACCCAGGCTCAAAGGGATCATGAGATTATTCATACTAGAAACTTCCGTGTGCATCCACAAGCCATTATGGGCTCTGGCATAGTTGATTAAGTCGTGCGAGCTCTTACAGGGTAGACTAGCAGATGTAGGGGAAAGTAGGTGTACCGGTCTATCCAACGTAAGGTGCTAGCGCTTCTGAAAGACTATGTCTCGGTCATCCGTTTCTCAAACATCATGTAGTGCGAGAAATCAAACGGAGGCGATCGAGTCTTGTGGGGAAAAGTGCGCAAACCTCTGCAGAGTGTACAAACTAATGATGATTAGCCGTGTCCCCGGTTATGGACGTTTTGAGTATCTAGTTCTTGGATTATCCTGTTGATCTCATCATGTTACTTTAATTAACTTTGTTGGGTTTTAATGATGATGTTTAATTGGGATTGGGAATGCTGTCAACCATTCTCAATGTTTAACAACCACCATGATAGTTAAATAAATTTATTCCTTTGCAGTAGGGAAAAATTGACTTTTCGCAAAAACATTATAACCATAGAGCTTTTCCACCAGCCATATATGCATGTAGTGATAGCCATTGTTCATCATTTTCTCTATGGTGTGAATTTGCCAGTACATTCAATGTACTGACGCGTTTCGGGCTGCAACGTCTCATGTTGTAGGTTTCTTATGACGAGTAAGTGATACGTTAGGGTTACGATTTCTACACTCAACTTTGCCGTTGGTGTTGATGGGAATCCACAACCTTGTTGCTTCCGCTATATGGATTGAGGTAATAGTATTTACGTTACTTTATACATGTGATTTACCTCTGTTATAAATCCTTCGAGTACTGTGTGTGTCAGCATACCGATCTGGGATGACACTTAAGCACAGAGACTTGATCCATTCGGGTCGGGTCGCTACACAGCCCCTCTCGATCGGATGGTCCAACGTCACATTTTTTTCTTCTATTGTTAGAGGTAAAGCTACTTCATGGAGTTGAATCTTGTACTCCCTCCGTCCAAAAATACTTGTCATTGAAATAGATGTATCTAGATGTATTTTAGTTCTAGACACATCCATTTTGATGACAAGTAATTCCGGACGAAGGGAGTACTTGGTTCAAACAAGAAATAACGTGGGGGTGGGGGAATTTAGTATGTACATCAGACTTGGTACAAACAGGAAGGAAAGGGGGTGAAAGTAGTACAGACTGGTCATCCAACCGGTCTCTTGGTCGAAAAGGGAAATATAGGGGTAACGCTGTACACAGTGGTATGACCAGGACTAGATTTGCTATCCACACATAGGAGTAGGTGGCTAAAGTGAACAAAAATGGGACCAACCCAGATATGTTTCTTGGATGTTTGTTTCTCGGGGCAACAAACTATGAATCACCACTTTATGCCCCTGTTTACGTACATGGTGCTGGACTGCTGGTGCACCCACTGTCCCATGCCCTTATACCAAATATTTAGGCTCCGTTCGGAATAAAGGGGCAGAAAACATAGGTCTTGATGAAAATAGAGGAATAGGAAAGGAATGTAGGTATAAAACTATGGAACAGCGAACCGGAGGAAACTCTCAAGAGAATGTGTTCTGATGGACTACGAAATGTACATATTTGTTTTTTTAGAGTAGCATGCTTGGTAGTATGGGATGCTATTTGTTTATTCAGTTGCACAGTGACTACTCTTGTCCTCACCTCACGTACCACACATAGGTTGATTTTTTATTCCGGCAACATAGCACAGCAACCTATCTAACGCATGGCAGCGAGCGCCTGCCTCGGGCTTCCACCCAAAAAATGAGCAGCGCGTGGATGTTTCTAATCCTATGGAATCAGTACTACCAGACCAGCTTTCCTATGAAACACTATTCACCTTTCCCGTGTTCCGAACGGTTGGAAGGGAAAGAATACCGTAGGAATTATGTTCCTACGAAAATCCTGCACCAAACCTGTGAACCGAATGCAGCCTTAGCTGTTCTTAATCTAATGTCCCTGGTAAAAATGAAGCCATGCCACTGTTATAAGCCATGGCAAGTTTAGCCAAATGTTTTTGCCTGTAATTGTTTGAGACTCTGACTGTTTCCTTTGTGCTTTCTTGTGCAAACAGGGATATCCAATTCACCTGGTTGTTGTTGTGACCTTTTGGTGCACTACACAAAACTCTTCTTAAAAGAAGTGACTTTTGTGTTGTTTAACTGGAATGTCAGAATGGAACAGTTGGAACATTTTGGTGGAACTGCACAAAGGGAGATATGTGTTCCAATCCTCATCATCCATATTGGCGCCATAACCTTCCTTTAGGTAAGAATGATATTTAATGCATGTGTTCATCTCTATTTTCCGACTGCCATGAGAAAATAATACTGTTTTTTACTAGTACACTTGTACTCCCTCATTGACAAAACCAATTCTGAATTAGAAGGCCAATCATGTACTTGGTTTCACCAACTGGTGAGGAGAAAGAGAAACAGAGCATGAAGAGGAAGAAGAAGAAGAATAAACAGTGCCAAGGCGATCTTGCTGAAGCCAGAGGCCTCAGTCGAGGCCATTCAAGGGCTCCGGCAATGACTACCTTACATGTGAGACGATCCTCCACGGAGCCCTTTCACTTTTGCTGTCTCACTTAATTAATTAGGAGTACTTAAGTACCACTAATTTATTACTGCCTAATTTTCCTATTGGAGTTAAACAAATCTTTAGTAGTACCCTATGTTGAATCATGTACGTCTGTATGTTTGTCTATGGAGGTGAATCATGTGGTGGAGCAGGGAGGGAATATTATTAGTGTCATGACATAATAGTGTTATTGTTTTGCATGTCAATTTATTGCCATTGGTCCAATGAGGCAATGTTTTGCGTATTTTCCATCATGAATTTGATGCTACTGTTTGAGTAATATGCTAATGTCTTCCTATCCTTTCTCACTAAGCTAATGAAGGTTTCACCTTGTTCCTACTTGTGCAAACAGGGATCATGTTGTGCCAATCATACATTTTAGTGGAACTACGCAAGACAATACAATGAACTGTATCCCAGCCAGTGCTTTAACTCTGCTGGAAGTTCTTGATAATCTTTCGATATAATCTTAGCACTGGTAAACAAGAGTGATTTCAACCATACATTTGAAGTGCACAAAAATATATACTATTGTGTGATTCTAGTGAGTGCTTTATCATCTCTTATGGGACTACATGAATAAGCTTTTTTTCTCAGGTTGGTATGGGCCTAAGGCCTTCATCCATATTAGTTTGTTGTCATCTCTATTCGCATCGTGCTACTGTCATGAGAAACTCCTTTATCTTTGCACGTTAAAGTTTTGCAACCTATGATAAATGGCAATGCTTTGAGTGTTGAGTTGAGCTCATTGGCACTGATTAAATAAACTAATACCTCTCTTTAAGCAAGACTACTATGTTGCTAACTTTACCCATTAAGATAATGAGGGTGCTTCTATTTGTTAGTGTATGTTTCATCAACTAGTCCCACTATTATAGTAATCTCACTCTCTCAATATATGTGCCAACAGGGATGCTCGATTTTGGTGGAACTGCACAAAAACTTTGGGTGCTTCATTGCCTCGACAGCTTCCGTCCTTTCCTGTCAGACGCTAAACTCCGCATGCTTTCTTCCTTTGCTGTCAGTCGCTTGGCTTATCTCGGCTTCCAGTCAAAGGAAATAGTAATTGATATGCTACCTCACATAGGTTGGTACTGGTCTTTATCCTGATTATTGTGCCTGTCATATGTATTGGTAATTTGGTATTGTGCTACTGTTTGCCGATTTCATAAAGGAGTAATTTGGAGCCTGAACTCGCAGGCAAATCATTACATTGAGTGATTTCAGTAGAACTGCACAAAATGATCACATGGACAGGTACTTATGCTGCTGCTATGTACTCTAAAGTTCACTCAGACAAGCATCGATGTTGACAAGAAGTGCATATATTCATTCGAGTATCAACCGGCGTCAACCAATTGTCAAACTCCAAGTATTAGGAGAGTGAACGCCAAAAATATTGCTTGGTGCATAGCCCAGAAAAACGCAGTCCAGTCTTTGGTCCCAACTTGTGGCTTTTGGTTATCGGCACATATTGTAGCGAACTATATGGCATGGAGTCTAAAGATTCCAGACAAGTTGGTTGACGCGTATATTCATCTGGCACTTAATCAGTCTGCACGCCAAGGATGCTCCATTTCAGTTGAACTGCACAAAAAATTTGGGTGGTTCATTATCTCAACCGCCTCCTTTCTCGTCTGCAATGTAGAATTTTGGCGAGATACAGGACCAAGATGAGCCAGTAAACTGGTTGGATGAAAGTAGTGGCCAAGTTGCTCAAACCTCCCTCGGCACGAGGCCACTATTTGAGGATAAACCTACAAGCAAAGTTCAGATTGTCTGTGTTGCCTCTTATGTACTGGAAAGTTTACTCGTACAAGAACTAATTTTAGCAAGAAGTACCTCTGATTGAACACCATTTACCAGTCTGTACCCTAGGTAATTAAAGTTCATCCATGGATCATATTGGCTGTGATCTCAATCATTTGGATGCATAAACATACTGAACATGTGTATATCTGAATCTTTTTGTAAATTATGTATGAATATTGTCGTGTGATCTATCAATCATTTGGATGCATAGATATGCTGAGCTTGTGTATATATGAATCTTTTGAGTTGTTGATAGTGAATGTTGGCTATGGATATGAACGTGTCCTGTGAACCTGAGTTTGATATGAATGTCTACCTTTTCTGTTGTATTTGTGAGTGAACTTGTTAGTATGCCTACTGTGGGGTGTAAAACGCAGGTCTCTTATAAAAGTAATGTTGTGTCCAATTTATATTTTCCCTTCTAACCACATTATATATATTTATATTATTACTATTATCGTATATTTTATAGAGACTTATATATACATTATAAAAACATCCCACGTGTTATTAACTTATAAAAGTAAATGTTTAACAGAAGTTGGCAAGGAAAATCCTGGTTATTTTTTACTCACAGGCAAGGAAAATCCTAGTGATTGCGTACAAAAGCTTGCGAAGATTTTAAGGACCAATTTAATAATAACGTGCTCATTTTTATTTTGAGCAATAACTCGTTAATTTCTTAATTATATATATATATATATATATATATATATATATATATATATATAATGTGCCTCTCCGGTTTATTCTTTGATATTAATTGCTCCTTCTAACATAACATTATATATATAACGAGCCCACCTAATACGTGTATTTCAAGGAAGTGCAAATGGGCTGGGATTTCTTAGAAAATATAAATGGGCCTGATTGACGCGAAATTATTTGTTCAAACATGGGTTAAATATATGCCACATTTTTGTAGGCTGACATGTGGGCCAATAGGTCGAAGCCTATGCAGGGCGTTGTCAACTTGGTCAACAATTGATTGTGTCATCCACAGCCATTGTATTTATATCCAACGGCCGGCATGCACCTTCAATCTCTCGTCTTCTTCCTCCAGCGTCGCCGGGACCGCCTGGTCCGGCCTCCGGCGGCTAGCGGCTCTGCTTAGCATGCATCGCTGCGAAGCGCTACCCCATCGCCGGCCAGGCTATCCCTCCACCCCTCGACACCTACTGTTATTCTCCACAGACTACAGCCCCACGCCGCAACAGAACTAGTTATAACCCTTCTCCTCCTCTCAATTTGCGACTCCACTGCCGCGTTTTCCCATCTCCGAGTCATTCCCGTCCGGGGCCTCGCCGTCATCCACCGCCTCGCTGCGTTCGGTGCGGCGTGGTCAACAAACGAGAGTCATCGGAAGACGATTGTACGTGGAGAGCCTGACGGCTGGGACCCACGAGGTCCATGGTCGCACACAAGGAAAGTTCCTCCTTATTAAGTTGAAAAAAATGTTTCCTCCACCTGACAGTTGGGACCCACCGGCTGTATCTTCGCACGGAAGGAAGTGCCTCCTTGTTTTGCGAAAAAAATTATTCATCCCGTTGACAGCTGGGACCTGTCAGATTTGGTGACTGACTTGTGGGCCTACTAAGCGGACGTGTACGCACGGCTTTGTCAACTTAATCAACAAATGATTCTAGCAGCTGGACCGTTGGATGTTAATCCAACAGCCGTGCTCCTTCTTCAACCTCTATTCTTGCTCCTGTCTCCCGTGGGCGGCACCGCAGTTGTGCTGCCGCGCACCAGAACCAGTGAAGTTTCCCACTCCTCTCCATCTGCGACTCCACTGCCCCGTCTTCCCCATCTCCGGGTCGTTCCAGTCTGGGTGCGCTCGGCACGGTGTGGTCAACGTGGTCAACAACCGAGAGTCATCGGAAGATGACTGTACGTGAGAGGATGACAGTGGGGACACACCACGCCCATGGACGCATGCATGCAACAGAACACGGCGAGGTCAACGTGGTCAAGGAACGACTTCCATCGGAAGTATACTGTACGTGGAGAGTCTCAGCTGGGTCCACGGCCACAGCAAGTAAGTGCCTCCTTATTACGCGGAAAATAATGATTCCTCCAACTGACAACAGGGACCCACCGGACGGGCCACCGTATTTTTTTTAAAAAAAGTTTGCCCCCCGACTGCTGGGACCCACCTGACGGGCCACCATATTTCGCGAAAAAAACGTCCCCCCCGCTGTCAGCTCGGATCCACCGGAAGTGCCTCCTTATTACGCACAAAAAAGTGAATACTCCCCCGGCTAGCTGGGACCCACCTTGGTGGGAGGCTGAGTTGTGGGCCTACTAAGTTGACGGGGACGAAGGGCTTTGTCAACTTAGTCAATATGAACGATTCTAGCTCCAGTGACCGTACGATGTCCATCCAATGGCCGTAGTGCTTCTTCAACCTATGGTCTTCTTGCTCCAGCCGCCCAAAGCAGCGCCGGTCGTGCCACATGCTCCTGCCTTCCCGTGGCCGGCTGTGATGCCGCGGAGGCCTCACCGCCCCCTACTATTCCCGCCGCTGGCCAGGCCTTGCGATGACGGCAGCCTCACACCGCAGCCAAACCAGTGAACCCTCGTACTCCTCTCCGCGCGGGCTTCCACTGCCGTGTCTTCCCCGGCTCCGTGTCGTCCCCTTCCTAGGCCTCGCTGTCATCCACCGCCATGGTGCTCTCCGAGCGGCGTGGTCAACGTGGTCAAGGAACGACTTCCATCGGAAGAGTACTGTACGTGGAGAGGCTGACAGCTGGGTCCACGGCCACAGCCCAGTTTTTTTGTGATTTGCCAAGTAAGTAACTTTGTCTGGCCTATTGGGCTGCAAATCTTTCAAGATGAGGAGAGCTTTCATTCGGCTGGCCGAGAAAATGGCCCATCAGTAATGAGAAATGGGCTGTACATTTTTAAAACACATCAAACCAGCAATTAGTTTCAAATATCTTTTTTCTATTTCAAGATTTTAAATTACATTAATTTTTATGCGTGGAGAATTTGTTGGATTTTATATTGATATACATTTATTTTTAAAATCAGTTTGAATGTGAGTCAAAATTTCGGGATTAAAAACAGTTCGGACCGCACCGAAATATGCAAAATTTCGTATAATTTTTTAACCGTGGCCACAATATGGGCTGTAATGCTAACAAAAAGAATATGGGCTCCAAAAAAACCTTAATAATTAGCAAATAGGTTGTAAATTGTTAGAAATAATGGCAGATGGGTTGTATGCTGTTTTCCACAGATTTGAGGCTTTCCTAAAAAAAGGTTGACGCACAAGCAGTGACTGTTGGATGGCCATCCAACGGCCGTCGTGCTTCTTCAATCTCTACTCTTCCTGCTCCAGCCGCTCAAACAGGCACCGGCGGGACTGCCTGCTCCCTCCTCCCCGCGGCCGGCTCTGCTGCCGTGCAGGCCTCACCACCCCACCGTACTCCCATCGCTGGCCTAGCCATCCCTCTACTCACCCACACCTGCTGTTATTCTCCGGCGATGGCAGACGAACCAGTAAACCCTCGTACAGTCGTACTCCCCTTCGCGTGGGAAACAACTGCCGAGTCTTCCCTGCCTCCGTGTCGTTCCCTTCCTAGGCCTTGCCGTAGTCCACCGTCCTGGTGCTCTCGGCGCGGCCTGATCAACGTGGTCAACGACCAACATGCATCTGAAGTGGACTGTACGTGGAGAGCCCGACAGCTGGGTCCACGGCCGCACGCAAGGAAATGCCTCCTTATTATGCGCAAAATAATGATTCCTCCACCTGACATCAGGGACCCACCGAAAGGGCCTCTGTATTTCGCGAAAAAAACATTACCGCCGCTGACAGCTCAGACCCACCAGCTATATCTTCGCACGCAAGGAAGTGCCTCCTTATTACACACAAAAAAATGAATACTCCCCCTGTTAGCTGGGACCCAGTATAGTGGCAGGCTGACTTGTGGGCCTACTAAGTTGACGGGGACGGAGGGCTTTGTCAACTTAGTCAATATGCACGATTCTAGCTCTAGTGACCGTACGATGTCCATCCAACGGCCGTCGTGCTTCTTCAACCTCTGGTCTTCTTGCTCCAGCCGCCCAAAGCAGCGCCGGTCGTGCCGCCTACTCCTGCCTCCCATGGCCGGCTGTGCTGCCGCAGAGGCCTCACCGCCCCCTACTACTCCCACCGCTAGCCAGGCCATCCCTCCATTCACCCACACCCCCTGTTATTCTGCGGCGACGGCAGCGCAGCCGAACCAGTGAACCCTCGTACTCCTCTACGCGTGGGCATCCACTGCCACGTCTTCCCCGGCTCCGCGTCGTCCCCTTCCTAGGTCTCGCTGTCGTCCACCGCCCTGGTGCTCTCAGCGCGGCGTGGTCAACATGGTCAAGGAACGGCTTCCATCGGACGTGGACTGTACGTGGAGAGGCTGACAGCTGGGTCCATGGCCGCAGCAAGGAAGTGCCTCCTTATTACGTGCAAAATAAATATTCCTCCACCTGACAGCAGGGACCCACCGGACGGGCCACCGTATTTCGTGAAAAAAACGTTTGCCCCTGACTGCTGGGACCCACCAGCTACATCTTCGCACGCAAGGAAGTGCGTCCGGGCAAAAAGAACGATTTGCCCCCTGACTGCTGGGACCCACCAGCTACATCTTCGCAGGCAAGGAAGTGCTTAACAGTCGGGACCCACCTGGTCGAAGCGTACGTAGCGTTGTCATTCTGGTCGCGAACGTGTACGTACATATATACTGGTCAATGTAGAGGCGCGCACGTGTCGTAGTAGAGGCGTGCACGTAGCATGTACACGTACGTACAGCGGCCAGGGTGCAAGAAAGAAAATACGGCCACGTATGTGTACATACGGGCGGGGTCTCGAACGCCTACTCGCGCATACATACGGCGAGGGCTCGTTGACATGGCTGGGTCAGAACGGAGAAACATCATCATCTTCGTGTTCATTGGGAGGCAACGGAATGCGTCGTGTTCATGGGGAGGCAACGCAATGTGTCGTGTTCATCGGGAGGCAACAGAACGCGTGGGAGCCAACCGGCTGGGTCGGAACGGAATGTGTGGTTGTGTTCATCGGGAGGGCTTGGACGGAACAGGCGATGGAAACGAGGCCTGGCGTACGGCACAACGGAGGAAACGGCCTTGTGTTCGACCGGCCACGTTCGAAACGGGATCCTTTTCATCGGGAGGGGTCTGGCGTACCGCAAAACGGAGGAAACGGACCTCCTACGGTCGAAACGGGGGTCCTGTTGATCGGGAGGGGTGTGGCGTACCGCAAAACGGAGGAAACGGACTTGTGTTGGAGCGCTACGGTCGAAACGGGGGTCCTGTTCATCGGGAGGGGTGTGGCGTACCGCAAAACGGGACTCCATGGGATACTATTCATCTCCACCGTCGACCTCCTCCAGCCTCCACCGCGCGCTACTCCACCGGCTACTGTTCAACTACCCCTCCAATGTCTACTGTTCATCCAGCCCTCCACACCACGGGGTCCTGTTCAACCACCCCTCCACGGGCACCCCTCCACCGTCTACTGTTCATCCAGCCCTCCACACCACGGGGTCCTGTTCAACCACCCCTCCACGGGCACCCCTCCACCGTCTACTGTTCATCCAGCCCTCCACACCACAGGGTCCTGTTCATCCACCCCTCCATGGGCACCCCTCCATCGTCTATTGTTCATCCAGCCCTCCATCACACCACGGGGTCCTGTTCATCCAGAGGCAACGCCACCGCTCACTGTTCATCCAACCCCCCCCCCCCCCCCTCGCAACGCTTACTGTTCATCCCAGAGGCAGCATCGATTGGCTTCAGTTAGCAGCAGTAGTGAAGGAATCGCTCGATCGGGTTCAGTTAACAGCCATCGATCGCTCGCTCGGGTTCAGTAACGCGTAGCCTGCAGTGCAATCGCTCGGGTTCAGTTCGAGCCCAACGCCTCGCTCGGGTTCAGTTAGAGCCAACGCCTCGCACACACGCACGTACGTGTATGAGAGAAACGTGCATCGCTCGGCCCCCGACCTCCCAAACCGGGAGCTCCCCGAAATTTTCCTCCCCCTTGCTTCTACCACGATTTTTTCCGTCATGGACGGCCCAAAGAATGTCATGCAGCTGCGTCTCCGGCCCGCCCAGGACGAAAAGCCCATTTTCTGTCATGATTTTTTGTCATAGAAGTAGGAGCCCACCATATCTATGATGATACCGGTTTTTGTCACAATTATCGTCATAGAAGTGTCATATGTATGACAGAAAAAAAATCGTTCGGCCCAAAATGTCACAGATGTGTCTTTTTTTGTAGTGCTGGTAATCGAAACCCAAGCAATACAACCCCAAACTGGAGTAAGCCTTTACCTCATTGTGAGGGGCCGAACCAGTATAAACTCTCTATGTCATTTGTACTGATTAACCCCTTTAAGCTAACCTAGTTGCGATGGCTCCACTCCTATGTCCTTGTGTTAGGACATCTGCCGTGACAATTCCACGACATTACCCGTAACTGGGTAATTATAACGGCAACTTTCGAATACATTGGAAAAGTATACTCCCTCCATCCATATATATAGGGCCTTATGCATTTTTCGAGGTTGCCTTGACTGTTGATAGGATCAATAGTATATGAGATGTATAATGTGAAAATTATATCATTGGAAGCTCCTTTCACGTATGAATTTGAGGGTATGCTTTATGTAACTTCATGTCATATATTATTGCTCTACATGTGGTCAAAGTTAGCCTCAAAAAACGTATTAGGCCCTATACAGATGGATAGAGGGAGTACATGTCTAGGGACTTGATAGTTCAAGACTGGGATTTTGCTCCTCCGAGGATGGAGAAATACTATGGGGCCACTCGGTATTATGGTATCCATCATTGTTTGGCCAGCCAGACACGGCGTAATATGATCACGGGGATAGCAGAATATGAAAAGGAGAAAAGATAACAACACTGGTAATGATGATAACTTGGTATTATGATCAAGTTGTTGATTCACAAGGATACCAACAAAAATCTCGCCTCGGGTTTTGTTATGTATAGCGCAGCAAAGGGAATTATGTATGCAAACAAAAGGTTCGCTCTACAAATATATTCATATGTATGTAGCCTTTTCAATATGGGTGTCCAGATTCTGCTATTGATTATTGACCGGAAGGTGTTATGGTCATGTTTGCATATTAAACCCGCAGGGTCACGTGCTTAAGGCTCATCGGTCCCATTTTTAGAATTTTCCAGAACCTTTCGGGAAGTTTCGGAAGGCGCTAGAGAGTTGCTCCCGGCCCAAGTGGGGGGGAGAGTCACATGGGCCTAGGACGCCCCAAATGAGGCACACCCACAAGTCCTGGGGGGCAAGGCAAGGGGTGGTGGCAAAGTTTTGGGGGCCGCACCGTCCTTGGTGGGCCGACCCTAGGGGAGGGAGCCCCTCCTCCAAGTCTTGGCCCTCCCCCTACGCCTATAAATATAGAGAAGGGGCTACCCTCCGATCCCACACGGAATTGTTGGATGCGCCTCTCTCTCTCTCTCTCTCTCTCTCTTTGTATGTGTGTCTGTGTAACTTCTCACCACCAGAAGGCTGCTCCACTTCCTTATCCTCCGGTTGCCCTTCGTCCTGGACTCCATATGTGTGGATATCATAGAGGGGTCGTACCTTTGATCCTAGATCACGAGAAATTCTCGCGGCTGGGAGGTTTAACCTAACTGCGGGAATCCGCACATCTTCACCAACCTCTTCTCCCTATTGAGTTTGTTGGTAATGATCTAATCTACCTTGTTGCATCTTCATAGTTGGTCCTAGCTTTTGATCGTTAGCATAGAAAATTTTATTTTGTACTATGTTTCCCAACAGTTGTATCAATGAGATACTATGAGTAGATGTAGGTACGATCTAGGGCAAGTAGTGATGTGCATGCATTGCAAAAATAATAATTGTGCGGGTAATAGATTGGATCTTTTGCTTGATGTTCTTGTTGGTTCCCTTCAATTGAATTTTTTTATCTTGATGGCATCGTGAGACTTTGTTACAGAGGTATGGTGTTTCTTCGATGCCGCATTTGAGTATGTTGATTGTCAGACCAACGTCACGGATCGATCTCTTTGGGTTTCACTTTCGTCGAGAAATATCAATTTTTGCGATGAAAGGGACTTGTAGATCTGATCTACATCAGGGTCACGCATTTAATGAAGTTTAATATGGGGCTCCAGAGTTTCATCAAGATCTTGTTTCATGAAAGTTAAACTAGCAACTTGAAGCAAACATGCTTGATGGTTACGTAGGTAGCTACTTGTTTGCAATGAAAACTGCAGGAACCACGATAAAATTGCAAAAATGATTAGAGGCGTCTAAGTTGTTTCATGGACATCCTAGCAACCGAAATCGTAGCAACTTGCATTATTAAGATTGTGTGATATTAGCTCCGTTGCATTTGCACAAGAATTAGTGTCACGGGAGCGTCTCTGTAGACGTCGTGACTCAAGGAAAGTGGAAACTTGTTGTAAATCGTAAACGTCAAGCCTAGTTGCATTACCATTCACAAGTGTCGTTGGTGTAATGTGTTGAGAAGGACACACTGACACATGTTTAAGAACTAAATCTCGGCCATTCTCGGACTCTCAGCGACCAAGACTAACTAAAGATATGCGGGATTTGGAAGCAACGAATTTTTTTCAACTATCAAAGATGAAAGAAGATAGTGACAATCTACATCGACCTTGTTTGCGGAGGAACTCTATTAGGAATACCGATGGTGGGGTTGTTGATAGTAAGTTAAATCACTAGAGGCCCGATGTTGTGGAGATTGTATTTGGATCCTTCCGGGAAATAAGTATGAGCCAGTGAACCCAATTGGAGCGCCACCACCTAAGGGCATCACAATATTATATCAAACACACATACTTGATAATAATCTCAAGTCCACAATATATGAAATATGGTTTGAAAGTTAAATTCAAACATAATTAAGGGTCCAAATCATTGTAAATAGAACATAGTACAAAGTTTATTGACTATGAAGCGTGCACAAGTGCTTAACTAGATCATCACGAAGTTGTTCATGACTGGCGCGGTTTTCAATCTGTAAATGCATTTCAAGAAATTTTTGTAGTCATCGTTCATCCCTCTGTGGCTGAACCGGTGGTATGTAAACTTTGTTCCTTAGGCAGTTATTCCCTCTCATCCTCCATGGTCATGTTATGCAATATCACACATGTGGACATGATGCGCCACAAGTCCGTTTGTTTCCAGAACTGTCCAGGACCATGAACAATCGCAAAGCGAGCTTGGAGAACCCCAAATGCCCGTTCGACATCCTTTCTACATGCATCTTGTTACCTAGCAAAATGACTTCTTACCTTGAGGGTTTGATATTGTGTTCGCAAATGTTTTCCATGCAGGATAAATGCCATCAGCAAGAAGTACCCATGTTGTATTGACACCCAAATTTCAAAATTCACAAGAGGTACCTCTCCAACAGAAAGCCTTACAAACAGATGAGATCTTTCCAACACGTTCAGA
The DNA here is from genome assembly GCA_032464435.1 of Aegilops umbellulata. Lineage (NCBI taxonomy): Eukaryota > Viridiplantae > Streptophyta > Magnoliopsida > Poales > Poaceae > Aegilops > Aegilops umbellulata. Next base: position 106,148,119 of record CP136058.1, on the reverse strand, counting down.
TCATTTTTAGATCCTATCAATCCGAAATATGAATGTCAAATCCATAGGTCATTTGATGCCATAACTTCTAGAATTGTAGTTGCATATGTACCTTTTCCTTTGAATTGTCCATGCAATGTTGTACAACAATTGTTACACTTTCAATGCATGCATTCGATGCTTACAAGCATACCAGAAAAGCCTTTTGATGCACCCATCTCAAGAATTATTGTAATGCCCTCTTCATTTTGGAGCTCGGATATATTCTTCGCCAAATTTCTCAATGACAGACTTCACAAATTTGTTCAAACTCTTGATGGAAGTAAGCTATACCATTCCAATCCAATCATTAATGGAACAATTGGACAACCATATGCAAGCATTCACATGGCCGGTGAAATCTTTTTCAAACTACTATGACCTTGTTGACCAACTGGTTTTCTTCTTTGTGTAAAGTACGTGCAATGATCTTCCACAACATGAGCAATGCGCAGGAACAAACACATTGTCATTCAGATTCTCACCAAAATAGTCATTCATTAGCTTGTCATGACCGGTTTGCCTATTCTGATGAAATACAAGATGATCAGACATTGAACCTCCCTGCATCGGCTTCTTATTTTCCATCGTGACTGCGGAAAAAGAAATCAACATTTCAAGTTCGTCGTCCTCATACGAACATGAGTCCTCGCAAAAATATTGAACAAGAGCATTCATCTACAATGCAAACAATAACAAACAATATGAGCACACACATTGTGAACAAAATTTTGTTGGAACATAAAATTGAGTCAAGAAAATCTTCGGATACCTTTGCGGCGAAATTGTATGGAGGCGCATACGAGCGGCGGTGGCGATTCTTGGACAGTTGGACGGTGCAGCCGCACGGGGAGGCGCGACGCGCGTGGCGGCGCAGCGTGACCGAAAGGCATGCGATGATGGCCGGTGCGATGAGGCGGGGCGACGCGGGAAGGCGTGGCCGCAACACGATGGTGTTGCGATGGCAGCTCGACATGGTGGCGGCGCGAGGGAGCGGGGGTTGTGCGAGGGTATTCTCCCGTGAAATTTCAAGTGGTTTCCAGCCCGCCAAATTATACGGGAAGGGTCATTTTCCCGTAAACATGAGGGAAGTTTGGAGAAATAGACATGATCCCTTTAAAAAACTAGGTTTACGAGAGCTATTGGAGAGCTATTTTTTTGGCTCAACTCCCATTAAACGATAGTTTTTCCTTTCTTTTTTGATAGGAGAGCTATTGGAGATGCTCTGAGGGGTATAGTTACCATACAAATAATTAGGAATCCATCTGGGATACGCTCGAAATAGACCAAAGAGGTGAACATCAACTCTACAGAGACTCCTGCCCCTGAATTCTATGCATAGGCATAGGGATTACGCTTATTGTTTGAATATGGTAGATCACGTCGAGTTCTTCCAACTTGCCGACTACCCTCATTGTAATTGATCTTTGTACTCTTCCATAATATATGATAGAAAAAAGAAGGCATGAAGCACCCCCTCCCCCCAACCCCTGAACATGGGTATATTGTGCCCCATTGTACTTGTGGTCTAGATCTTGGTGACCTGTCATGACATTTCCACAACTATAAATTCACATTCCCTTGCCACCGTTAGGACCCGACGAAAATCCCTGAACCAAGAGAATGTGCACCAGCTTTGCTAGCGGGAGCCGCCACCTTGGCAAAGCCGTCGATAATAACATGTGTCGGTTAGCCGATGGGGTAGGGCGGTGAGCGGTATGAAAGAAGGTCCTGATCGAAACTTTTTTTGGTGTAATTATTGAAGCAATTCAAGTGAGTTGTCTTTTTTTTTGACAGGAAATTGTCTTTTCTACATATGCATATAGATTTAATTTTTTTACAAGAAATATGTGTGTTTAAATTAGATTGGTTTAGGGTTTTGGTAGTCTTCTTCTTTAGAGATGGCATCATCTACAGTAAGAAATCTTCCTTGTTTTAGATTTTTCCTATGGTCACCAGGATTGTCCTCACAATATCTATCCTGCCCGCTACGTCCTCGAGAATAACGACCTGTCTGTTCAGTTTGTTGTTCCTGGAATATCGATGTTGGCACTTTTGCCAATGTTGGTTGATTACTTTAATGATTGTGTGCTTGCATCGTAGCATTGACATTGCGGTTCAAATTAAAACTATGGAAGAATCCTCGTTGGTATTTACAGGTCTATCGTTTGATACCTTTGTTATTTGGACATGTCTAGGGAGCGGTCAGCTGCTCGCTAGCGGTCCTTAGTGGCCTACTTATTTGGAAAGTTTTTGTCCCCACGTGATTCTAAAAAGAGAAATATTACCTTTCGTGTGAATCAAAAGTGCTAAAAAGGATACTGCTAGTTAATTGATCATCCCACGTGATCTCTTGTCATATGATGGATGTCTGCATGCCTCCCACTCACATTGTGCGTAATAATTTTGGGTTTTCAAATTTTTAAAAAGCCATATCTTTCAAACCACGTGTCGGAATTCAGATCCGTTTTCACCGTTGTAACCCTCATGACGTGCTCTTCGAAACAAGATCCCGCATGGGTATGTTTTGACGAAATTTTTTATGTGCAACTAAGTCCCTCGTTTTGTGCAACCGCTTAGCAGTCGATATGCAACTACCTCACAGTGGATTGCAACTTTTCGCCTACCCCGTGAAAGTGTAGTTTTCATTGATGACACATCTAACCCCAAACTACCTCCTCCTAGTGAGATGTTCAAATTCGTGTTTTGCCCAGTCCAATTGCCTAGTAGTTCATGTGCAACTTTTCCCCCGCCCGTGATTGTGCTTTCACTGTTTGCTGTATCAGCCAACTGTCTTGCAGTGGTTGTGCAACTTCGAATACTGTCACTGCCAACTGTCTACCAGTGATGTGCAACTATCCCTCATACCTCATGGATGTGTAATTTCCTTAATAGCACTCGAAACCACCCGTCTAGTGGGATGTGCAATTTTAGCGCCCCATTTATATGCAACTTTTACTACCCTCATGAATATGTAACTTTTCACTACCCTCATGAATGTGGAATTTTCACCATCCAACCATCCCTACCTGTGAGATTTGCAACTTTATATGTTGCTCCGGCCAACTGCCTAGCAGAGTTTGTGCAACTCTATTTGTTGCCCCCGCCAACTAAAACTACATATCCAAAAGTAGGGAGGGGAAGGAGTTGCACATTTAGTAATAGGAAGTTGGCTCAAACAACATACTAAGTTGCACATATCGCTGATAGGGAAGGTTGGGCAGGGTGTGTCAACTGTATAAAAAACTACACACCCACAAGTAGAGACAAGGGCTGCACATCGACTACTACATAGTTGGTCGGGACAGTAGACTAGTTGTACATCAAGTTTTCATGGTTTCTAGGTTGTAACCTCATGTGAAGTTAGATCATGCAGCTCTAAAAACTGGTTTTCAAAAAAATTGCACCATGTAGTACTAAAGTTGCACAATGCAGTACTGAAGTTGCACAATATAGCGCCAAAGTTGGCATAAAAAAAATTCGTCAAAACATATTCATGCGGGATCTAGTTTCAAAGATCTCGTCGAGAAGAATCCAACGAATGAGGACGGATCTGAATTTCGACACGCGGTTTGAAAGATATGGCTTTTTAAAATTTTGGAAAACCAAAATAATTACACGTGAAGTTGTTTCTTTCAAATCGCACTAAGCAGTGTGAACACATTAAGTACTAATAACGACATGCACTAGCAGATAAAAAACAACTCATGCATGGCTGTGAAGACGGCCGTTCATTGTCTCCAAATAGTGCGTATGCACTTTTTAGATTTTAGGTTATTATTTTCCTACGGCCGCCTTCAGAAAAATATCAGATTGTGTCATGAACGAAGAAAGAGTTTGAAGAGTTCAAATATTTGCTCGTTTTTTTAGATTTGCTCTTTATGTATAATCGATGTAGTCAACTCATGTTTACACGCGAAAGAAGAGAAAAAACTACGTATATAATAGATGGGACAACTTTTCAACAATGACGCCACCAGTGTACGTCCGCGGGAAGAGCCGACGGCGCACGCCCCCCGGTATCAGCACGGCACCGCTGCGTTCCGTCCGCTTTCTCTTCCTCCTGCGCGGTCCCCCCTCCGTCCGCAGCCGCGGCGCCCCCGGGCACACGTCGGGCGCCCGCAGCCGGCTCCTCGGCGACGTCGGCGTCAAGTAACCCTCCTCGTAACCATTAGCGTCGCCGTTGTCCTCCACAGGTGAGGCGTCCACTCCGCAATCGCCCACTGCCAGAGGCATGACGGGCACTTCCTCCGTCGCCGGCACACCGTCCGGGGTCATGTCCTGCGATCTGTTCCGGCGATCCATATGCATGCGTACGCGCGCGAGAGTTGCTCTGCGACCTGAGACCGATCGACGCGCGAGAGTAGCAAAGGAACCGGGCGCGGGGGCTCGACATTTATACAGGAGACGTCGTCATCCTTTTTTTTTTTTTTTTTGAGAAACGGAGACGTCGTCATCCAGTTTGAGCCAGTTACGGAAGGAAGCAAATCCGATTCGAGATCCTCGCCCTCGCGTGGCCCTTCAAGTCTCATGGGCCTCGCTTTCAAAAAAATAGTCTCATGGGCCTCTGCATTACTCGGCTTCTAACTCCAAGCCCGGGAGAAGAGAGACAAAGAAAGGCGAGGAGGAGCGCGTTCCTCTCCGGCTCTCTCTCCTCTCTTGCGCTCACGCTCAGTTTTTTGTTTAACCGCTACTAGGGATAGGGAAAGAGGGGAAACAACAGAGAGCGGAAATAGGCATTAGTCCGTCAATGGAGGGGAGGAGCAGCAGCTCCATTTCCCTTCTCCCGCCGCACATCCCGAGGAACGAGCCCTTTTTCTCCACCCTGGTATGATGATCTCGCGCTGTCCCCCCCCCCCCCCCCCCTTTTCATGTTATTAAGGATGGTGTTAATCCTTTTTTTCTTGCCATGTGATGTGGTACTTTTTTTTTTGCGGGAGGTGATGTGGTACTTTTCATCTTCGAGTGTCTGCTGATCCTTGGAAATCTTGCAATTTGATGGATTAGGGGCCTTTTTATTAACCCTGCCTAAAGGATCTGCATTGCGTTTCTTTGGTTTGGTCGCAGATTTTCACCATCCCCCAGAATTAACTGTTAGATATTTAGGATAAGCCCCCATAAAAGGTCTCAGCTGTTAGTATTCGAAACGAAATGCTTTTTCCTTCAAGAAAATCGAGAGTCGAGACGGGCTATGCTATTTGATTTACTTGGAATACATGATTTTCTAAACAACTTGGAACACGTCATGATGTGTTCAATATAAGTTATACAGTACTCAATCTGTAAAGAAATATAAGAGTGTTCAGATCACTAAAGTAGCACCCAAGATCTAAACGCTCTTATATTTCTTTACGGAGGGAGTAGCATTTTCTATCTAATTCTCTCTCAGAAAGAAGAAAAAACATATGATGGCACGTATATATAATACAGATATCTTTATTTGTGTGCGATGGAAAGTGAAATATGCGATATCTCACCGTTTTGGATTAGCTGCAGGTGTTCAGGATCTAACTTCCTTCTGCATTGATTTCAGCTTTCACCAGAACAATGGCGGAGGGCAGGCGGCTGGATAGGCGGGGCCCAGGCTGCCTCGAGGGCTTGTTCAAATTTCTTGCCCTCAACCAAAAATTGCAAACGCCAAAACTGATTGCCTATCAAAAGCATGGGGAAGGAAATGACAACACACTCAGTAAGGTTCTGCATGCTTCCAGCAGCAATTTTGCAGTTTTCTGAAGACTTTTTTTTTGCGAATGAGTTTTCTGAAGACTTAGTGTCTTTACATGATTGTGTCTGTTACTAGTCAAGCTCTTCACTTTGTTTTTCCTTATCTTGGATAGGATCTTGCTATAGATTATGCATTGCTGCTCATTTGCCAAAGTTGGTTGCAAAAAGGCTCGACTCCGACAACCACATCTTTCTTGGCAATATAAAGTTGTAATGTGTTTGCTATTTCGTTTTATATATGATGCAGGAGTAAAAGTTCCGAAACCCATAAACGGCATAGAAAAAGAAGAAACTGTTCAGGTATGTGCTCAAATTCAACTTTGCATTTGCTTTAATGGTAAAGGCAGGCTTCAACCTCTCATAGGTATCTACTGATCATTGGTATATTAGCATTAGAGAAAGCCAGAAATTTAAAATTGTCATGTTCTGAGTCCCAAGAAAACTAAGAGCCTACCTGTCAATTTTCAACTCATTTTCTGATATTTATCTTAAGTTCCCGAGTGCAGCCTGTGGCTAAAATGACTCTACACACCGTATTAATCGCTAACTCTTTCTAATACTCAGAAGGAGACTGACAGCGTTTCTCCAACGGCGAAGGCCAGCATGTTTACATGGAAGACACTCATGTTCAGGAAGAAAACACACAAGAAAGATCAAAAGAAGATTGAATCGCATTCCAATCCGCGTGACAGCTCCCCATCGTCATCACGTTTGATACGCTCCGGCTCAATCCATCATTCAAAATGCTTCGAATATGTGGTTCCTGATGAGTTGGCTTTGGAGTACCAGCGAATGAACGAATCGAGCTCCAATGAGACAGGCTCTAGTCAGGGTGCACCGCAGTCATCACATCAGAGCCCTAGAGGTCCCGTTTTTCAGGAGTCGCGCAAGGCTTCTGGTAGCATTAGTGGCAGACATAACTTGATTGCAGAAGCACCCTGTGAGACCATACCTGAGAACCTTACTACTGAGAATGAGGTCTCCTCTAAGCAGAAAAGCCTTGATGATTCAACGCATCACTCGAAGGAGTTCTTGGATTTCCTTGAATTGTTCAATGCACACAGGGAACTGTTTCTCAAGATTCTTCACGATCCTTCCTTGTTAGTACCACCTGAACAGCAAGAGCAAGAAGCTTCCTCTAGCGGTGCAGTGCCGCTTAGCAAATTAGAATCGTTCCCAAGACCAGGAGGATCATCAGGGAAGCGTAACCCTATATTTGATCGGAGCGACAGTGAGAAAAGCAGAAGGGCAGAAATCCAAAGGTCGCCGTCAAGGCCTAAATCTGACCTTGAAGGCGCAAAAGTCATCAGTACAAGAATGCCTTCTGGTGTCGAGGCATCAACAGTTTCTCTTGCAGAATCAAGAAGCCTAAAAAAAGCTGGAACCGCTTCAAGTCGATTTAAAGCTATAAGTAAGAAGATCAAACATGTCGTAAAGGACGGAGTTTTTCATAAAATGCCTTATGGCCAAAAGATGGCTGAGTTAACCAAGAGCACCTCCACGAAGAAATTTGCCCAGGAGGAGAAACAAATACGAAGATCATATTCTATTGCAGAATCAGTAGACAAGTACTCAACTCTCTATGATTCAATGTCAAGGGAGTCAAGGATTTCCTTCGAAAGACCAAGTACAACAGTGGAAGACGATGCAAGCTTAAGAGAGAAGAAGTCGCCGATGCACATCAAAAGAATAACTTCTCTTCCAGAAATGGAATTATATGCTCCTCAAAAAGATGCTCTAACTGAATTTCCTGGTTCTCAGATTGTGCCCAAGACATATGATGTGGAATCTGATCGGTTTTCTTCACATCAAAATGGCTCCTTCAGTATTGTCACAGAAGGAAATTTTTACCCTGATTATATCACAGAAAGAACAGCAGATATTTACAGTGAACAAAATGATGAAGGTATGAAAGGACAGGAAGATTATCTTAAGGTGAACTTTACATAAAAGAGACTTACTGTTGTTTCCGGTGATTTCTGCAGAAGGTGCTTTCCTTTGTTCCCTAGAAGAAGATTTACGTAGCATTCTCCGAACTCCCAGTTCGTCTTCTTTTGGCCAGTCTTTCTCCCATCGGCGCATCAACAGTTTACCTTCTTTTGACCGGACATTTTTTCAAGATCACAGCCGCAGTTTTACTGAGCATTCTGTAGCAGGTGAAGTATAGTGAAACTTGAACCTCTGTAGACATCGGAACAAACAAGTAGCAAGATTTGGTTGGTATATTTCCCATTTAAACACAGAGTAGCTAACTTCTATCGAAACAGTCATGAAAATATGAAGCATCGGTTGTTTTCATAAACAATAACCCAAATACTTTCATAATATCACCTTTTGTATGGAAGTAGTAATTCTTCCTAATTTTCCATGCCATGGTAAACTAATAGCTTGCACTTGCATGCATTTTACCATGATTATATCTATACGACTGTGAGGCATTATTCTATTTTTAAGGAAGATTAGTACACTTATGTTCTTGACATATTCAGATTCAGAACCGACATTTGAAGATATGCAACTCGAGGAAGATGAGTGGTTGGTCAAGCCATCACAGGCTTCAGGAGAATATGCTGCCAATTTCAAGGATGACCAGTGGCTAATTAGGCCACTGCAACCCTCAGGCATCGATGCTACTGATCATGAGGACGAAGAGTGGGTTGTCGAGACACCACAACTGCTAGGTGCCAATGCTGTCGAGGATGAAGAGTGGCTGGTCAAGCCGGCACTGCCCTTGGGTGCTGATGATTCGAATTCAGAGTTCCAGTTTATACATGAATTCGCCGAACAAAATGATGCAGGTTCCTTGCACATTTATGTCAACGACAAGAATGAGGCTGATTTCCAGTATGTGAAGGATATACTCAAGAAATCCGGGTTCAGCTGTGGCGAGGCCGATTGGTATGCATCCAACCAGCCACTCAGTCCAGTGATCTTCGAGGAGGCAGAATGCTCATGTCAGGATCTTGAGATGACCAATGACGAGCCCCACAGCATCGTCAGGCGCATGCTCCTGTTTGATATCATCAACGAGGTCCTGATGCACATCTACGACTCCTCCCTCGTCAATGGTCCATGGCATTCGCGCTTCGACCCGCGCACCAGGCCGATACCCATGGGGTCCCATGTCCTCGAGGAGGTGTGGGCAAACGTTAGCTGCTACCTGAGTCTTCAGTGGAAGCCCAACAAGACGGTGGACGACATTGTGGCGCATGATGTTATGAGGAAGGACAGCTGGATGAACCTGCTGTACGACGCAGAGTGTGTTGCGCTGGACCTGGAGGATCTTATGGTGGAGGACCTTCTGGATGATGTTGTTCTTCAGATAGTGTTAATATCTATCGACGAATGACTTCTGGAGTAAAAGCTAATTGTCTCTAAACACTTGGCATTGCGTTGTTTCTAGACACAAAAAGCAGAATAGACATGGAAGTAGATAGCAGATGAATAGAATATTTGAAAGACAGGTCTTAGTTATGTGCTTGGTCTATACTTGTACTGTATGCATCCTAATTGTACTCAAACTGCCAGGGAGCTCGTTGTAGTTCATATTGGTTGCCTGGTTGGTATACGCACAGTGTCTCGAGCAGTTGAACTGACTGTCCTAAGTGATATCATGCTGGAGTTTATCCTCCAGTTTGAACATGTAAAATGCTCGTTTTTGAAAGCAGGAAAACGTTCTTCCGTGAACGAATAGGAATTTTCGCTATATTCTCTGATGATCACTGTGGTCTTGAACCGCTGCTTTGGTCCTTGGAATTTGCAGCTATACACTATCTTGATGTCTCTTAATCCAAATATATAGTGTTGTTTTACAAACATCAAGCCCGTCTAGCTCAGTTGGTAGAGCGCAAGGCTCTTAACCTTGTGGTTGTGGGTTCGAGCCCCACGGTGGGCGATTTAGTGCACTTTTTTACATTGTAGATGGTTCAGTTCAATTGTATACTTGGCAGATGATTCAATTCTAACTTTTTTACCTTCTTCTTTATTTTAGCAATCACGCCTAACTGCTTTTTCCTTTTTTTGCGGGAATCACACCTGACTTTGGCAGAAACTATCCATCACAGCAATACAACAATCCAATCAAGGACGTTTGAATAGAAAGTGACAAAATTAATCTTGATTATTAATACGGTGAAGAGCACAGCATAGGATTACTTTGGAATATTAAAACACATGTTCCTTGTCACAATATTAGTCTATGTTTGATTTAGATCGTGATGGAACTGAGGTTCTTCATCACAAGAGTTCAAATTCTAGCTCCTGCTTTCCTTGCTTCTCTATGTGTTCTCTGGAAAAATACACCATAGGTTTGGACAAAAAACATGTCGAAAATTTCGACCATATGTCCGACCTTTTACATTAAAACGAGAAAATACCGATATTTACAGAAGAAACAGTTACTGAGCAATGCTCAAATTAGAAGCAACTAAATTTCACGCTCTTCCGAAGCTAGATAACAATAGTAAGTCTCTCATATATAGATGAATAAAAACCCCATCACCAGAGATCTCAAATTATTTTTAAAATCAATCATTGGGGAAGCGGGGGTGGGGGAGAAATTCCCACCTATATTTTGATCTCAATCCAAAAAGAGACTGATTCGGTGTATGTGGGTTGAAAACCATTTCTCTAGTTTATGTGCGAAAGCGGATCGAAAATCTTAATAGTCAAAGGAGCAATACATCTTGCGAAGGGGCGCGCGCACACACACCCACAAGAGACCAATACAGCGCATCGCAATGCCATGTACATGATAGAGGGTTGATGGACACGTGTAGGCTGGTCGCATTTTCTGGCGTCATGGTGAAGTCAACAGCAGATGGGCCTGGCAAGGTCTATGCAATGATCCCTCCTAAAGATTGAACGGCGGATCCTAGAGCGTGTGCATGTGATACGCGTTGTGGGACACCTAGACCGATTGGTGCTCTCAGCTTGCCAGACCGGCGGCTTCTTGAGGCCACTGGATTAGATGATGCCCGTTGATGCAGTCAGGGCACATCTTTATACTTGTAGGTATAGCGACTTTGTTTGTCTCGACAGTGGCTTTGGTTTGATCTTTGTATTTTTTTTGTCAGACTCTGTTGAATAATTTTATAAAGATGACTGCATGCATCATTTTGATGCAGAGGGCGAGGGTAATCCTCCTTTTCGAAAAAAAGTACATGATAAAGGGTGAACTGCAAAGAACAACACATGGGTAATCCACCATAGGCAATACCAAAACCGCCAACGAGGGAGGACCATGAGTAGTCGCCATCAGGTAGCTATGCCATTGGCAACCCATGCCATCCAACACTCACAGGAGTGCGCACCGCGGGGGGGGGGGGGGGGGGGGAGGGTCATTGCCAAGGGCAGAGTGTCGAAAAGCTTGCACAAGAGGATACCCAAAATCTCCAACGAGAGGGTGGTCATTTCCCATGGGATTGGGGAGAGGGAGCGATGATGAATTTGCATGATCAAATAGAGTGCTACTAGTGGAATCTTCTTCAAGTTTATGTGTCGCTATCTTGGGCGACGCTCAGGCTAGCAGGATGTTTGCTCTGGCCGGAATGTGGACCTCGGTACTGTTTTGTGGGCGCAGATGTTTTCTATTTTGTTACAACACTGCATGCTTGCATCTGCTCATCCTGGTGTGTGGGTTCGCTGGGTGGGCTGTGTAGCAGCCGCAGCAGGGGCATGATGGGGCACTGGGTGTGGTGAATTTTAGCAGATGGACACCACTCAGAATAGCAGGCGAACATTCTGAAAAAAAGAAACAGCATGCGAACACCATGCGTTCACGACAAGTCAACAACTAATACACGCGCACGTCAGAAAAAAAAAACTCACACACCCACGTCAAACCGGCGGCACAACTAAACAAAGATTGGTATGCATGTAAGAGGTAACAATTCTTTTTGGCGGGGTAGGTAAGAGGTAACGTTGCCGGAAGCGGATTAGGAGCACTCGGGTGCTCCATCCCCCTATATTCAAAAATAATTTAATAATTCAAAAAAACGCCAAAAAAATCCTGGATATATTCTTGAACCAAATATGACTAGGTATTGTACTCATATAAAAAGTTTGGCCAAGGAATGATTCTCGTTAACTTCAGGGCAAAAAAGATAAATTTATGACGACAATATAGCATGAATGTACTTGTATCTAGCATTTTTGGGGAAATTTTTAACCCCGGATACAATAAAAGTCATTCCCCGTTTAATCTTTTTGTACGAGTGCAATACTTGATCATGTTTGATTCCATAAAAAGTTTCGGGATTTTTTGACTTTTTTTGAATTACTAAATTATTTTTGAATATAGGGGGGCGTAGCACCCGAGAGCTCCTATGCATTTTCGTAACGCTGCCCATCTTTCTCTAAAAATAGATAGGACACGAAAATGCACACACCCAGAGTCTAGACCAAGCCAACTAAAATCACATCTGGATGGTGTGGCTATTATCGAGCGTGGCGAAGCGAGCCGTCCCATCTAGTTATCTCAATGATGGGTGGGTTTTGCCCATAGTAGAGTGTAGATGAAGGACACTTCACAGCACCTGAAACTTTATTTACGCTCGTAACCATCACATGTACAATACTTTGGATACAAGATCAAACAATTACAAATTAGTTCCTATAGATAAGAATTACAACAAAATCCCAATGATGGGTGGGTTTTGCCCATAGTAGAGTGTAGATGAAGGACACTTCACAGCACCTGAAACTTTATTTACGCTCGTAACCATCACATGTACAATACTTTGGATACAAGATCAAACAATTACAAATTAGTTCCTATAGATAAGAATTACAACAAAATCCTTTGGAGATATCTTCTCCATAGTATTAATCTTTGCAAGATGAAATAATTATAAGACATCTAGTAGAGACTGCAATTTGATCATAGCAGCAAGATTTCCACTCGTTCATCCGCATGAACTTGATTATATCAGAGAGTTTCCCCATTGAGTCATCCGTCCAAATAGATGAACAAACTTGGGTCGGGGTAATCCCTAGAAGTGCAGATTGTCGAACCAAGATCTTGACCATAGTGTTGATAAAAGATTTCAACTTCACAATTGATGAAACTGACAAAAACAATACGACATAATTATATAAGGCGAGCGCTAGGCACCGGTCGACCGGTCAAAATCTCGGCCGGTACTCGTGCACTATGCGATTGGAGGCCCTCGCATCGTTGGATCTCCCCTACTTCTTCTTCCTCCTCTCGCAACTCACCCAACACCCTGTCCCCCCTCCTCCATGCATCCCACATGATACGCCGCCTGCTGCTAGTCTCGCGGGTTCCCGCGCGCTCGTCATCGCTGTCCCCATCGTCGGCACTGCTCACCACTCATAGCAGGGGCCGCACCCTCGCCATAGTTGTTAGATGGCCTTGCAACTGGATGTGCTCCACCTCTGGTTGAAGCACAGTGCCACCAGCCGTCGTATATCGTGTTCGTGTTGAAGGAAATATGCCCTAGAGGCAATAATAAAGTTATTATTTATTTCCTTATTTCATGATAAATATTTGTTATTCATGCTAGAATCGTATTAACCGGAAACTTAGTACATGTGTGAATACATAGACAAAACAAAGTGTCCCTAGTATGCCTCTACTTGACTAGCTCGTTTATCAAAGATGGTTATGTTTCCTAACCATAGACATGTGTTTTCATTAGATGAATGATATGTCTCCAACGTATCTATAATTTTTTATTGTTCCATGCTATTATATTATCTGTTTTGGATGTTTAATGGGCTTTATTATACACTTTTATATTATTTTTGGGACTAACCTACTAACCGAAGGCCCAGTGCAAATTGCTGTTTTTTAGCCTATTTCAATGTTTCGCAGAAAAGGAATATCAAATGAAATCCAAACGGAATGAAACCTTCGCGAGGATAGTTTTTCGAACAAACGCAATCCAGGAGAATTGGAGTGGATGTCAAGGAAGCCACAAGGTGGCCACGAGGTAGGAGGGTGCGCCCCCCACCCTCGTGGGCCCCTCGTAGCTCCACCGACCTACTTCTTTCGCATATATATACCCATATACCCTAAAAACATCCAGGAGCACCACGAAACCCTATTTCCACCGCCGCAACCTTCTGTACCCGTGAGATCCCATCTTGGGGCCTTTTCCGGCGCTCCGTCGGAGGGGAATCGATCACGGAGGGCTTCTACATCAACACCATAGCCTCTCCGATGATGTGTGAGTAGTTTACCACAGACCTTCGGGTCCATAGTTATTAGCTAGTTGGCTTCTTCTCTCTCTTTGGATCTCAGTACAAAGTTCTCCTCGATCTTCTTGGAGATCTATTCAATGTAATTCTTTTTGTGGTGTGTTTGTCGAGATTCGATGAATTGTGGGTTTATGATCAAGATTATCTTTGAACAATATTTGATTCTTCTCTGAATTCTTATATGCATGATTTAATATCTTTGCAAGTCTCTCCGAATTATCAGTTTGGTTTGGCCTACTAGATTGATCTTTCTTGCAATGGGAGAAGTGCTTAGCTTTGGGTTCAATCTTGTGGTGTCCTTTCCCAGTGACAGCAGGGCCAGCAAGGCACGTATTGTATTGTTGCCATCGAGGATAAAAAGATGGGTTTTATATTATATTGCTTGAGTTTATCCCTCTACATCATGTCATCTTGCCTAATGCGTTACTCTGTTCTTATGAACTTAATACTCTAGATGCATTCTAGATAACGGTCGATGTGTGGAGTAATAGTAGTAGATGCAGAATCGTTTTGGTCTACTTGTCGCGGACGTGATGCCTATGTTCATGATCATGCCTTATTCTCATAACTATGCGCTTTTCTATCAATTGCTCGACAGTAATTTGTTCACCCACCGTAAAATATGCTATCTTGAGAGAAGCCACTAGTGAAACCTATGCCCCCCGGGTCTATTTTCCATCATATTAATCTCCCGTCACTTAGTTATTTCTATCGCCGTTTATTTTGCAATCTTTAATTTTCAATCTATACAACAAAAATACCAAAAAATACTCTAACAGATCTCACTTTTGCAAGTGGCCGTGAAGGGACTGATAACCCCTTTATCGCGTTGGTTGCAAGGTTCTTAATTGTTTGTGCAGGTGCTAGGGATTTGCATGCAGTCTCCTACTGGATTGATACCTTGGTTCTCAAAAACTGAGGGAAATACTTACGTTACTTTGCTGCATCACCCTTTCCTCTTCAAGGGAAAACCAACGCATGCTCAAGAGGTAGCAAGAAGGATTTCTGGCGCCGTTGCCGGGGAGATTTGCGCCAAGTCAAGTCAAGATTTGATCTCCCGCCAACTAGCCATTTCTGGCGCCGTTGCCGGGGAGATCTACACACAAGTCAAGACATACCAAGTACCCTTCACAAACTCTTATCCTTCGCATTACAATATTTGCCATTTGCCTCTCGTTTTCCTCTTCCACGCTTCACCTTTGCCATTTTATTCACCCTCTTCCGCTCGCTTCTTTTCCGTT
This sequence comes from Aegilops umbellulata, assembly GCA_032464435.1. NCBI lineage: Eukaryota > Viridiplantae > Streptophyta > Magnoliopsida > Poales > Poaceae > Aegilops > Aegilops umbellulata. The sequence continues at coordinate 106,132,913 of CP136058.1, read as the reverse complement.
TGCTTCTTGTGTATCCGTGTGTTAGATCGTTTGTTTTGCCATTATGGCTAGTCCTTCTATCATCGTTAGTACTCCCGATCATGAAGTTCTTAATTTTAAACAAAGGGAGGGAGAAAATCTAAAAGATGCTTGGTATAGAGTTTGCAATGCTCAGAATAGACCCACTAGGAAGCAATCCACTTCCGTTCTTCTTCGCAATTTTTATGTAGGCATCACTCCTTGGAATAGAGATATTCTTGATACCATTACTGGAGGGAATTTCTTGGGTAGCCATACTTTTGATTCTTATAATGCTATGATAGATTTGTTTGGCCCACCGCCTCTTTTGGTTAATGGAACTATTTTAACTTTGGAACACGTGATGCAAAGGCTTGAAATTATTGAAAATAAAGTTGCTACTGTAGAGTTGATTGAGAATTTGGATAAAAAGATCCACAACCAAATTACCCAATATGGATCTAAGGTAGGAGTTACTCTGAAATTTTTTAAAGAAAAAGAACCCATAGTTAACGAAAAGATAGATCAAGATTCCACAAGAATTGATAAACTTGAGGATATTATTACCAACTTAGGGTCTGCCTTTTCTTCCGTGAGAAATACTCCAAATCCTCCTACTACCAAAGTTGCCAAATTGATGTATGTTCCTAAAAATAAGGGTGAATCTTCTAGTAAGGAAAATGCGGATCTCAAGTCAATAAGTGTTCACCCCAACTTTTGCTATCATTAAGGAACCTTTTCCTACAAATGAATTTCTTGATTTCTTGCCTAGGAGTTTGATCATTTATAAAAAGAAGGAAACTCCTAAGGGTTATAAGTGTTCAATTGAAGAATTGCATACCAAAGATGACAATACCGAGATCTATTCTTGTTTTTATGCCTAGCTAGGGGCGTTAAATGATAGCGCTTGTTGGGAGGCAACCCAATTTTATTTTTGTTCCTTGCTTTTTGTTCCTGTTTAGTAATAAATAATTCATATAGCCTCTGGTTAGATTTGGTTTTATGTTTTAATTAGTGTTTGTGCCAAGTAAAACCTATAGGATCTTCTTGGATGATAATTATTTGATTTTGCTGAAAAAGTCAGAAACTTTTCTGCTCACGAAAATAATTGTTAAAAATCACCAGAAAGTGATAAAATACTGATTCCAATTGCAGTAGATCAATAATCAAATTATCCGGGTCTTCATATTTTGGCAGAATTTTTGACGTACAGAAGTTTGCGTTTGATACAGATTACTACAGGCTGTACTGTTTTTGATAGATTCTGTTTTTCGTGTGTTGTTTGCTTATTTTTGATGAATCTATGGCTACTATCGGGGGGTATGAACCATAGAGAAGTTGAAATACAGTAGGTTTAACACCAAATAAATAAAGAATGAGTTCATTACAGTACCTTAAAGTGGTTGTTTGTTTTATTTCGCTAACGGAGCTCATGAGATTTTCTGTTGAGTTTTGTATTGTGAAGTTTTCAAGTTTTTGGGTAAAGATTTGATGGATTTCGGAATAAGGAGTGACAAGAGACTAAGCTTGGGGATGCCCAAGACACCCCAAGGTAAAATTCAAGGACAACCAAAAGCCTAAGCTTGGGGACCGGGGCATCCCTCTTTCGTCTTCGTCTATCGGTAACTTTACTTGATGCTATATTTTTATTCACCACATGATATGTGTTTTGCTTGGAGCGTCTTGTATGATTTGAGTCTTTGCTTTTTAGTTTACCACAATCATCCTTGATGTACACACATTTTAGAGAGACACACATGAATAGGAATTTATTAGAATACTCTATGTGCTTCACTTATATCTTTTGAGCTAGATAATTTTGCTCTAGTGCTTCGCTTATATCTTTTAGAGTACAGTGGTGGTTTATTTTATAAAATTTATTGATCTCTCACGATTCACTTATATTATTTTGAGAGTCCTTTAGAACAGCATGGCAGTTTGCTTTGGCTAAATAATTAGTTCTAATGTGATGAGCATCCAAGATAGGTATAATAAAAACTATCATATAAAGTGCATTGAATACTATGAGAAGTTTGATTCTTTATGATTGTTTTGGGATATGAAGATGGTGATATTAGAGTCATGCTAGTTGAATAGTTGTGAATTTAAGAAATACTTGTGTTAAAGTTTGTGATTCCCGTAACATGCCGTATGGTGAACCTTTATGTGATGAAGTCGGAGCATGATTTATTTATTTATTGTCTTCCTTATGAGTGGCGATCGGGGACGAGCGATGCTCTTTTCCTACCAATCTATCCCCCTAGGAGCATGCGCGTAGTACTTCGTTTCGATAACTAATAGATTTTTGCAATAAGTATGTGAGTTCTTTATGACTAATGTTGAGTCCATGGATTATACGCACTCTCATCCTTCCACCATTGCTAGCCTCTCTAATATCGCACACCTTTCGCCGGTATCATACACCCACCATATACCTTCCTCAAAACAGCCACCATACCTAACTATTATGGCATTTCCATATCCATTCCGAGATATATTGCCATGCAACTTTCCACCGTTCCGTTTATTATGACACACTCCATCATTGTCATATTGCTTTGCATGATCATGTAGTTGACATCGTATTTGTGGCAAAGCCACTGTTCATGATTTTCATACATGTCACTCTTGATTCATAGCATATCCCGGTACACCGCCGGAGGCATTCACATAGAGTCATATTTTGTTCTAAGTATTGAGTTGTAATTTTTGAGTTGTAAGTAAATAAAAGTGTGATGATCATCATTATTAGAGCATTGTCCCAAATAAGGAAAGGATGATGGAGACTATGATTCCCCCACAAGTCGGGATGAGACTCCGGACGGAAAAAAAAAGAGTCCATAAAAAAGAGAAAGGCCCAAACAAAAAAAAGAAAAAAAGAATGAGAGAAAAAGAGAGAAGGGACAATGTTACTATCCTTTTACCACACTTGTGCTTCAAAGTAGTACCGTGATCTTCATGATAGAGAGTCTCCTATGTTGTCACTTTCATATACTAGTGGGAATTTTACGTTATAGAACTTGGCTTGTATATTCCAATGATGGGCTTCCTCAAAATGCCCTAGGTCTTCGTGAGCAAGCGAGTTGGATGCACACCCACTTAGTTTCTTTTGCTGAGCTTTCATACACTTATAGCTCTAGTGCATCCGTTGCATGGCAATCCCTACTCACTCACATTGATATCTATTAATGGGCATCTCCATAGCCCGTAGATACGCCTAGTTGATGTGAGACAATCTTCTCCTTTATTTTTTCTTCTCCACAACCAGCATCCTATTCCACATATAGTGCTATGTCCATGGCTCACGCTCATGTATTGCGTGAAAATTGAAAAAGTTTGAGAACATCAAAAGTATGAAACAATTGCTTGGCTTGTCATCGGGGTTGTGCATGATTTAAATATTTTGTGTGATGAAGATAGAGCATAGCCAGACTATATGATTTTGTAGGGATAACTTTCTTTGGCCATGTTATTTTGAGAAGACATGACTGCTTTATTAGTATGCTTAAAGTATTATTATTTTTATGTCAATATTAAACTTTTGTCTTGAATCTCTCGGATCTGAACATTCATACCACAATAAAGAAAATTACATTGAAAAATATGTTAGGTAGCATTCCACATCAAAAATTATGTTTTTATCATTTACCTACTCAAGGACGAGCAGGAATTAAGCTTGGGGATGCTTGATACGTCTCCAACGTATCTATATTTTTTATTGTTCCATGCTATTATATTATATGTTTTGGATGTTTAATGGGCTTTATTATGCACTTTTATATTATTTTTGGGACTAACCTACTAACCGAAGGCCCAGTACAAATTGCTGTTTTTTTTGCCTATTTCAGTGTTTCGCAGAAAAGGAATATCAAACGGAATCCAAACGAAATGAAACCTTCGCGAGGATCGTTTTTGAAACAAACGCAATCTAGGAGACTTGGAATGGACGTCAAGGAAGCCACGAGGTGGCCACGAGGTAGGAGGGTGCGCCCCCCACCCTCGTGGGCCCCTCGTAGCTCCACCGACCTACTTATTTTTCCTATATATACTCATATACCCTGAAAACATCCAGGAGCACCACGAAACCCTATTTCCACCGCCGCAACCTTCTGTACCCATGAGATCCCATCTTGGGGCCTTTTCCGGCACTCCGTCGGAGGGGGAATCAATCACGGAGGGCTTCTACATCAACACCATAGCCTCTCGAATGATGCGTGAGTAGTTTACCACAGACCTTAGGGTCCATAGTTATTAGCTAGATGGCTTCTTCTCTCTCTTTGGATCTCAATACAAAGTACTCCTCGATCTTCTTATAGATCTATTCAATGTAATTCTTTTTGCGGTGTGTTTGTTGAGATCCGATGAATTGTGGGTTTATGATCAAGATTATTTTTGAACAATATTTGATTCTTCTCTGAATTCTTATATGCATGATTTAATATCTTTGCAAGTCTCTTAAAATTATCAGTTTGGCCAACTAGATTAACCTTTCTTGCAATGGGAGAAGTGCTTAGCTTTGGGTTCAATCTTGCAGTGTCCTTTCCCAGTGACAGCAGGGGCAGCAAGGCACGTATTGTATTGTTGCCTTCGAGGATAAAAAGATGGTGTTTATATCATATTGCTTGAGTTTATCCCTCTACATCATGTCATCTTGCCTAATGCGTTACTCTGTTCTTATGAACGTAATACTCTAGATGCATGCTGGATAGCGGTCGATGTGTGGAGTAATAGTAGTAGATGCAGAATCGTTTCAGTCTACTTGTCGCAGACGTGATGCCTATGTTCATGATCATGCCTAGATATTCTCATAACTATGCGCTTTTCTATCAATTGCTCGACAGTAATTTGTTCACTCACCGTAAAATATGCTATCTTGAGAGAAGCCACTAGTGAAAGCTATGGCCCCCGGGTATATTTTCCATCATATTAATCTCCCGTCACTTAGTTATTTCTATTGCCGTTTATTTTGCAATCTTTACTTTTCAATCTATACAACAAAAATATCAAAAATATTTATCTTATTATCTCTATCAAATCTCACTTTTGCAAGTGGCCGTGAAGCGATTGACAACCCCTTTATCGCGTTGGTTGCAAGGTTCTTAATTGTTTGTGGAGGTACTAGGGATTTACGTGCAGTCTCCTACTGGATTGATACCTTGGTTCTCAAAAACTGAGGGAAATACTTATGCTACTTTGCTGCATCACCCTTTCCTCTTCAAGGGAAAACCAACACATGCTCAAGAGGTAGCAATGGACGGGATCACATCATTAGGAGAATGATGTGATGGACAAGACCCATTCATTAGCTTAGCATTATGATCGTTAGAGTTTCATTGCTACTGCTTTCTTCATGACTTATACATGTTCCTCAGACTATGAGATTATGCAACTCCCGAATACTGGAGAAACACCTTGTGTGCTATCAAACGTCACAACATAACTGGGTGATTATAAAGATGCTCTACAGGTGTCTCCGATGGTGTTTGTTGAGTTGGCATAGATCGAGATTAGGATTTGTCACTCCGTGTATCGGAGAGGTATCTCTGGGCCCTCTCGGTAATGCACATCACTTTAAGCCTTGCAAGCATTATGACAAATGAGTTAGTTGCGGGATAATGCATCACGGAACGAGTAAAGAGACTTGCCGTTAACGAGATTGAACTAGGTATGAGGATACCGGCGATCGAATTTCGGGCAAGTAACATACCGATGACAAAGGGAACAACGTATGCTGTATGCGGTTTGACCGATAAAGATCTTCTTAGAATATGTAGGAGCCAATATGAGCATCCAGGTTCCGCTATTGGTTATTGACCAGAGATGTGTCTCGGTCATGTCTACATAGTTCTCGAACCCGTACGGTCCGCACGCTTAACGTTCGATGACGATTTGTATTATGAGTTATGTGATTTGATGTACCGAAGGTTGTTAGGAGTCCCAGATGAGATCACATACATGAAGGGGAGTCTCGAAATGGTTGAGACGTAAAGATCGATATATTGGAAGGCTATATTCGGACATCGGGAAGGTTCCGAGCGATTCGGGTATTTTTCGGAGTACCGGAGAGTTACGGGAATTCGTCAGGGGGTCAATGGGCCTTCATAGGCCTTAGTGGAAATAGAGGCCAGCAAGGAAGTGTGGGGTATGCCCCTTTAGGCCCAAACCGAATTGGTTTAGGGCTTTGGGGGCAGGCCCCCTCTTTCCTTCTCCCCTTCTCCTCTTTTCTTCCCCTCCTAGTTGGACTAGGAAAGGGAGAACCTACTCCTAGTAGGAGTAGGATTCCCCCCTTGGGGCGCACCCTATGAGGCCGCCGGCCCCCTCCCCTTGCTCCTTTATATACGTGGCCAGGGGCACCCCAAAGACACACAAGTTGACAATTGTCTTAGCCGTGTGCGGTGCCCCCCTCCACCATAATCCACCTCGGGCATATCGTCGTAGTGCTCAGGCGAAGCCCTGCGTCGGTAACTTCATCATCACCGTCACCACGCCGTCGTGCTGAGGAAACTCTTCTTCGGCCTCAGCTGGATCAAGAGTACGAGGGACGTCGCTGAGCTGAACATGTGCAGATCGTGGAGGTGCCATGTGTTCGGTACTTTATCGGTTGGATCACGAAGATGTTCGACTACATCAACCACGTTATTAAACGCTTCCGCTTTTTGAAATTACTGCGTGGACAACACTCTCCCCTATCGTTGCTATGCATCACCATGATCTTGCGTGTGCGTAGGATTTTTTTTGAAATTACTGCGTTCCCCAACAGTGGTATCAGAGCCAGGTTTATGCGTGGATGTTATATGCACGAGTAGAACACAAGTGAGTTGTGGGCGATAATAGTCATACTGTTTACCAGCATGTCATACTTTGATTCGGCGGTATTGTTGGATGAAGCGGCCCGGACCGACATTACGCGTACGCTTACACGAGACTGGTTCTACCGACGTGCTTCGCACACAGGTGGCTGACGGGTGTCAGTTTCTCCAACTTTAGTTGAATCAAGTGTGGGTACGCCCAGTCCTTGTTGAAGGTTAAAACAACACATACTTGACGAAAAATTGTTGTGGTTTTGATGCGTAGGTAAGAACGGTTCTTGCTAAGCCCGTAGCAGCCACGTAAAACTTGCAACAACAAAGTAGAGGACGTCTAACTTGTTTTTGCAGGGTTTGTTGTGATGTGATATGGTCAACACACAATGAGATATAAGTTGTTGTATGAGATGATCATGTTTTGTTCAAGTTATCGGCAACTGGCAGGAGCCTTATGGTTGTCTCTTTATTGCATAAGATGCAAGCGCCATATGATTGCTTTAGTTTATCGCTATGCGATAGCAATAGTTGCAAAAGCAATAGTTGGCGAGACGACCATGTGACGACACATTGATAAAGATCAAGATTGTTGGAGTTGTGTCGAATATAGTGTACGAGGTAGGTTACAGTTGGACTTGTAGTTGTATTGTGTTTAGATAGGATATGGAGTCGTGTCCTAATAGGACACTTGTATCCTAGGCCTCTCTTATATAGCGGGGGTAGACACACAATGTAACCTATGCCAACATAATAACACAGGAACGCAGGGGAAGCCGGCGGCATGTGCCGGCGTCCAGGGCGACATGGTGCGGTATTGTGACTGTGTCACGGGGAGGAGCGCCCATAGTCAAGCCCCGGGGATGTAGCCATATCGGTGAACCTCGTTAACAAATCTCGGTGTCGTGCTCGTGTGATTGCTTGGTCCTCGGATGATCGACGGTATGCCTCGGATTTATTCTAACAAGTGGTATCATGAGCTAGGTTGTTCGGAAGCCGTGGAAGGTTGATCTAGAGGAAGGAAGGAAGAAGCATCGACGGAAGTCTGCAGGAAGCAATCCTAATACGGGATATGTCATCGGCGAGTTAGGATGCAGGAGCAGATGTATTGGTCATCTTGTAATCTTCGGTGAAGCAATTGGAAGCGAGCAGCAGAATCGGCGAGGTTGGGACGTGGCCTACGGCAGCGCGGCAAGGCAGCTGGGCCAAGCAGGTGCGGTCCAGCAGGGACGCGAGCAGGCAGCCCAAGCGGCGGAAGGACGCGTGCAAGGACGGCTGAGCGTCGACTCGATCGGTCGCGGCGTGCAGATTTTAGCGATACGTGGTGCAACTGGAAACAGCAAGGAAATCGTGCGTGATACGCGAGATTTGTTTTGGGAAAACAAGAAGGGGACCGAGTCCCTGTTACGAGCCGTAGACGTGAAGCAGCAAGGCAGCTCTTTGTACATGGCATCAGGTTGGCAAAGGCTTGGGCATGCAAAGCTAGCATTGGAAGTTATGCAAGGGAGCTACTCCACGTGATGATCAAAGCTATTTTTGGATTTGAAACTAGTATACTCGGTGTACTTGGGATCACGGAAAGAGTGCTCGATGTTTTTTCATAGGTCAGTCGTACAAAGAATCATGGCATCAATGGGTACTAGGTTTGAGGTGGAGAAGTTCAACGGAACTGGAAACCTTGGGTTATGGCAGACAAGGATGAAAAATATGTTGGCACAACATGGATGCTTGAAGGCATTGCGGGAAGTCAAGCCAGTTAAGATGGACGATGATGGTTGTGAAGGAGTTGTAGATGGTTGCAGTCAGAAAAGTCGGCTCGGGTCAGACACATAGGGCAGTTGACCTGGACAGTCTGACAGATCGACACAAGTCGGTTGGTACAGAAGACGGTGGTGAGATCAGCGATGACGACATAGGAGCGTGATACTGATGGTGACCGACTTCTGGGCGTGGAAACACGTGGTGCACATGCCCGAGGATTGTGCGGCTTCGACAAGACTATGGCGCGGGATTGATTCAAGGTGGTGTATACACGGAGCTTGAAGTCGATGAGGCGCAGAGGTGGATTGATCATCCACCATGGAGTCATGTTGAAGGTGGAGCTGGATTGAGAGGCTACGGCGTAAGTCGACAGAGAGTCGAAGCCTATTCAGCAGGAAAAGCGAGTGACATGCAGTTCGGACTGGAGCCCAGTGGTCTGATGGAAGTGTGAAACTCGTCATCGGTCGGTGATGATCGATGGAACTCTGCAGTGGGGGTTGAGTGGTGTGGGTTCGCGACCCTTGAGACTCGACCGGGACAGCGGAGGCTCGACGCGGTAATAGCGGCGAGGCGTGCGGTGCGCACGGGACATGGAGACGGGCCAGGGCTCTGGTGGTCATACATGTGGTGAGACAACTGCGAATTTGACTCGGGATGACTACAAGCAACGGTGAAATTTCTTCAAGTTTCAGACAGGCGGTCAAGAAAGGAGCGGTGATGTTGAGTTCAGGTAACTCTTATGTCTGTCACCCAATATGTGAGTTGTTCACTTTCACGCAGGTCAGTGATCAGTGTGTGATGGCGTTGGACTGATACTCTGGAAGTTGGGAGTGCGAACTAGAGTAATAGGAACTTAACTTTGCTCGAGTGTTGACTGTGGTCAAGAAAAGAAGGGACTACAAGTTGCAGGTGGAGTCACATGGAGTCTTTGGAGTAGCAGCGGTTCTCATGGGATAAGCTCAAGTCCAATGTACATGGAAGTTTGACGCATTGACGAATTCAAGATGGTGGAGTATATTCGCCAAGGTGGAGTTTGTTGGAGTTGTGTCGAATATAGTGTACGAGGTAGGTTATAGTTGGACTTGTAGTTGTATTGTGTTTAGATAGGATATGGAGTCGTGTCCTAATAGGACACTTATATCCTAGGCCTCTCTTATATAGCGGGGGTAGACACACGATGTAACCTATGCCAACATAATAGCTCAGGAACGCAGGGGAAGCCGGCGGCATGTGCCGGCGTCCAGGGCGACCTGGTGCGGTATTGTGACAGTGTCACGGGGAGGAGCGCCCGTAGTCAAGCCCCGGGGATGTAGCCATATCGGTGAACCTCGTTAACAAATCTCGGTGTCGTGCTCGTGTGATTGCTTGGTCCTCGGATGATCGACGGTATGCCTCGGATTTATTCTAACAAAGATGATGGAGATCATGGTGTCATGCCAGTGACAATGGAGATCATAACGGTACTTTGTAGATGGAGATCAAAGGCACAAGATGATGATGGCCATATCATGTCACATATTTTGATTACATGTGATGTTTATCTTTTATACATCTTATTTTGCTTAGTTCGGCGGTAGCTTTATAAGATGATCCCTTACTAAAATTTCAAGGTATAAGTGTTCTCTCTGAGTATGCACCATTGCGATAGTTCTTCGTGCTGAGACACCACGTGATGATCGGGTGTGATAAGCTCTACGTTCACATACAACGGGTGCAAGCCAGTTTTGCACACGCAGAATACTCGGGTTAAACTTGACGAGCCTAGCATGTGCAGATATGGCCTCGGAACATTGGAGACCGGAAGGTCAAGCGTGAATCATATAGTAGATATGATCAACATAGTGATGTTCACCATTGAAAACTACTCCATCTCACGTGATGATCGGACATGGTTTAGTTGATATGGATCACGTGATCATTTAGATGACTAGAGGGATGTCTAATTAAGTGGGAGTTCTTAAGTAATATGATTAATTGAACTTTAATTTATCATGAACTTAGTCCTGATAGTATTTGCAAATTATGTTGTAGATCAATAGCTCGCGCATAGCTTCCCCGTTTATTTTTGATATGTTCCTAGAGAAAAATAAGTTGAAAAATGTTAGTAGCAATGATGCGGATTGGATCTGTGATCTGAGGATTATCCTCATTGTTGCACGGAAGAATTATGTCCTTGATGCACCGCTAGGTGACAGATCTATTGCAGGAGCATATGCAGACGTTATAAACGTTTGGCAAAGCTCGGTATGATGACTACTTGATAGTTTAGTGCACCATGCTTTACGGCTTAGAACCAAGACTTCAAAAATGTTTTGAACGCCTCGGAGCATATAAGATGTTCCAAGAGTTGAAATTGGTATTTCATACTCATGCCCGTGTCAAGAGCTATGATACCTCTGACAGTACTTTGCCTACAAAATGGAGGAGAATGGCTCAACCAATGAGCATGTGCTCAGATTATGTGGGTACTACAATTGCTTGAATCAAGTGGGAGTTAATCTTCCAGATAAGATAGTAATTGACAAAGTTCTCTAGTCACTATCACCAAGTTACTAGAACTTCATGATGAACTATAATATGCAAGGGATGACGAAAGTAATTCCCGAGCTCTTCGCGATGTTGAAATTGGCGAAGGTAGAAATCAAGAAAGAGCATCAAGTGTTGATGGTTTACAAGACCACTAGTTTCAAGAAAAAGGGCAGAAGAATAGAAAGGGAACTTCAAGAAGAATGAAAAACAAGTTGTCACTACCGTGAACAAACCCAAATCTAGACTCAAGCCTAAAACTGAGTGCTTCTACTGCAAATAAAATGGTCACTGGAAGTGGAACTACCCCTAGATACTTGGCGGATAAGAAGGATGGAAAAATGAACAAAGGTATATTTGATATACATGTTACTGATGTGTACTTTACTAGTGTTTATAGCAACCCCTGGTATTTGATACTAGTTTAGTTGCTAAGAGTAGTAACTCGAAACAGGAGTTGCAAAATAAACAGAGACTAGTTAAGGGCGAGGTGACATGTGTGTTGGAAATGATTCCAAGGTTGATAAGATCACCATCGCACACTCCTTTTACCTTTGGGATTAGTGTTGAACCTAAAATAAATGTTATTTGGTGTTTGCGTTAAGCATGAATATGATTGGATCATGTTTATTGCAATACAATTATTCATTTAAGTCAAAGAATAATTGTTGTTCTATTTACATGAATAAAAACCTTTTATGGTCATACACTCAATGTAAATGTTTTATTGAATCTCGATCATAGTGATAAACATATTCATAAATATTGAAGCCAAAAGATGCAAAGTTAATAATGCTAGTGCAACTTATTTGTGGCACTGCCGTTTAGGTCATATTGGTGTAAAGCGCATGAAGAAACTCCATGCCGATGGACTTTTGGAATCACTTGATTATGAATCATTTGATGCTTGCGAACCATGCCTCATGGGCAAGATGACTAAGACTCCGTTCTCCGGAACAATGGAGTGAGTCACTGACTTATTGGAAATAATACATACCGATGTATGCGGTCCAATGAGTGTTGAGGCTCACGACGGGTATCATTGTTTTCTGACCTTCACAGATGATTTGAGCAGATATGTGTATATCTACTTGATGAAACACAAGTCTGAAACACTTGAAAAGTTCAAAGATTTTCAGAGTGAAGTAGAGAATCATCGTAATAAGAAAATTAAGTTTCTACGATCTGGTCGTATAGGCAAATATTTGAGTTACGAGTTTGGCCTTCAATTAAAACAATGTGGAATAGTTTCACAAACTCATGCCACCTGGAACACCACAGCATAATGGTGTGTCCGAACGTCATAACCGTACTTTATTGGATATAGTGCAATCTATGATGTCTCTTATCGATTTACCACTATTGTTTTGGGGTTATGCATTAGAGACAGCTGCATTCGCGTTAAATAGGGCACCATCTAAATCCGTTGAGATGACACCTTATGAACCGTGGTTTGGCAAGAAACCTAAGTTGTCGTTTCTTAAAGTTTGAGGCTGCGATGCTTATGTGAAAAAGCTTCAACCTGATAAGCTCGAACCCAAATCGGAGAAATGTGTCTTCATAGGATATCCAAAAGAGACTATTGGGTACACCTTCTATCACAGATCCGAAGGCAAGATCTTTGTTGCTAAGAATGGATCCTTTCTGCAGAAGGAGTTTCTCTCGAAAGAAGTGAGTGGGAGGAAAGTAGAACTTGATAAGGTAATTGTACCTTCTCCCGAATTGGAAAGTAGTTCATCACAGAAATCAGTTTTAGTGATGCCTACACCGATTAGTGAGGAAGTTAATGATGATGATCAAGAAACTTCACATCAAGTCACTACCGAACCTCGTAGGTCAACCAGAATATGTTCCGCACCAAAGTGGTACGGTAATCCTATTCTGGAAGTCATGTTACTAGACCATGACGAACCTACGAACTATGAGGAAGCGATGATGAGCCCAGATTCCGCGAAATGGCTTGAGGCCATGAAATCTGAGATGGGATCCATGTATGAGAACAAAGTGTGGACTTTGGTTGACTTGCCCGATGATCGGCAAGTGATACGTCTCCAACGTATCTATAATTTTTTATTGCTCCATGCTATATTATCTACTGTTTTGGACCATATTGGGCTTTATTTTCCACTTTTATATTATTTTGGGACTAACCTATTAACCGGAGGCCCAGCCCAGAATTGCTGTTTTTTGCCTATTTCAGAGTTTCGAAGAAACGGAATATCAAATGGAGTCCAAACGGAATGGAACCTTCGGGAACATGATTTTCTCACTGAATATGACCCAGGAGACTTGGACCCTATGCCAAGGAAGCTTCGAGGTGGGCACGAGGTAGGGGTGCGCCCCCACCCTCGTGGGGCCCACTAAGCTCCACCGACGTACTTCTTCCTCCTATGTATATCTACGTACCCCCAAACGATCAGATACGGAGCCAAAAACCTAATTCCACCGCCACAACCTTCTGTACCCACGAGATCCCCTCTTGGGGCCTGCTCCGGAGCTTCGCCGGAGGAGGCAACCACCATGGAGGGCTTCTACATCATCACCATAGCCCCTCCGATGAAGTGTGAGTAGTTTACCTCAGACCTTCGGGTCCATAGTTAGTAGCTAGATGGCTTCTTCTCTCTTTTTGGATCTCAATACAATGTTCTCCCCTCTCTCGTGGAGATCTATTCGATGTAATCTTCTTTTTGCGGTGTGTTTGTTGAGACCGATGAATTGTGGGTTTATGATCAAGATTATCTATGAACAATATTTGAATCTTCTCTGAATTCTTTTATGTATGATTTGTTATATTTTCAAGTCTCTTCGAATTATCAGTTTGGTTTGGCCTACTAGATTGGTTTTTCTTGCAATAGGAGAAGTGCTTAGCTTTGGGTTCAATCTTGCGGTGCCCTTTCCCAGTGGCAGTAGGGGCAGCAAGGCACGTATTGTATTGTTGCCATCAAGGATAACAAGATGGTTTTTTTATCATATTGCATGAATTTATCCCTCTACATCATGTCATCTTGCTTAAGGCGTTACTCTGTTTTCATGAACTTAATACTCTAGGTGCATGCTGGATAGCGGTCGATGAGTGGAGTAATAGTAGTAGATGCAGGCAGGAGTCGGTCTATTTGTCTCAGACGTGATGCCTATATACATGATCATACCTAGATACTCTCATAACTATGCTCAATTCTGTCAATTGCTCAACAGTAATTCGTTCACCCACCGTAAAATACTTATGCTCTTGAGAGAAGCCACTAGTGAAATCTATGGCCCCCGGGTCTATCTTCATCATATTAATCTCCTATCACTAATAAAAAAGTGCATGTGATAGAAGAAATTAATGTTTTGAGTGGAAAGATGGATGAACTTATGAAATTATTTGCTACTAAGAGTGTTTCTTCTGATCCTAATGATATGCCTTTGTCTACTTTGATTGAGAATAATAATGAACCTATGGATGTGAATTTTGTTGGTAGGAATAATTTTGGTAACAACATGTATAGAGGGAACTTTAATCCTAGGCCTTATCCTAGTAATCCTTCTAATAATTATGGAAATTCCTACAACAACTCTTATGGAATTTTTAATAAGATGCCCTCTGAATTTGAGACTAGTGTTAAAGAGTTTATGAATTCACAAAAGAATTTCAATGCTTTGCTTAAAGAGAAATTGCTTAAAGTTGATGAATTGGCTAGGAACGTTGATAGAATTTCTCGTGATGCCGATTCTTTAAAACTTAGATCTATTCCTCCTAAGCATGATATCAATGAGTCTCTCAAAGCTATGAGAATTTCCATTGATGAGTGCAAGGAAAGAACCGCTAGGATGCGTGCTACGAAAGATGCCTTTATTAAAGCGTGTTCTTCCAATTCCTATGAAAATCAAGATGAAGATCTAAAAGTTATTGATGTGTCCCCTATTAAATCTTTGTTTTGTAATATGAATCTTGATAATGATGGGATTGAATATGATCCACCTTTACCTAGAAGGCGTTCCAAAAATTTGGAGTTTTTAGATCATGATGCTAAAATTGATAAAAGTGGGATTGAAGAAAGCAAAACCCTAGATGTTGCTAAACCCACTATTTTGGATTTCAAGGAATTTAATTGTGAAAGTTGCTCTTTAATTGATTGTATTTCCTTGTTGTAATCCGTACTAAATTCTCCTCATGCTTATAGTCAAAATAAAGCCTTCACCAAACATATCGTTGATGCCTTGATGCAATCTTATGAAGAAAAACTTGAGTTGGAAGTTTCTATCCCTAGAAAATTTTATGATGAGTGGGAACCAACTATTAAAATTAAGATTAAGGATCATGAATTTTATGCTTTATGTGATTTGGGTGTGGGTGTTTCCACTATTCCCAAAACTTTGTGCGATTTGCTAGATTTCCGTGATTTTGATGATTGCTCTCTAAACTTGCACCTTGCGGATTCCACTATTAAGAAACCTATGGGAAGAATTATTGATGTTCTTATTGTTGCAAATAGGAATTATGTGCCCGTAGATTTCATCGTTCTTGATATAGATTGCAATCCTTCTTGTCCTATTATTCTTGGTAGACCTTTCCTTAGAACGATTGGTGCAATTATTGATATGAAGGAAGGGAATATTATATTCCAATTTCCATTAAATAAATGCATGGAAAACTTCCCTAGGAGGAAAATCAAATTACCATATGAATCTATCATGAGAGCCACTTATGGATTGCCTACCAAAGATGGCAATACCTAGATCTATCCTTGCTATTATGTCTAGCTAGGGGCGTTAAACGATAGCGCTTGTTGGGAGGCAACCCAATTTTATTTTTAATTTTTTTTGCTTTTGCTTCTGTTTATGAATATAACTTTGATATAGCCTCTGGTTAGATGTGTTTTTATGTTTTGATTAGTGTTTGTGCCAAGTTAAACCTATAGGATCTTCTTGGATGATAGTTATTTGATCTTGCTGTAATTTCTAGAAACTTTCTGTTCACGAAAACAATTGTGAAAAATCACCCAAATGTGATAAAATAGTGATTACAATTGCTGCTGATCAATAAATAAATTGCCTAGGTATTACTATTTCTGCTGAATTTTTGGAGTTCCAGAAGTTTGCGTTAGTTACAGATTACTACATACTGTTCTGTTTTTTGACAGATTGTGTTTTTCGTGTGTTGTTTGCTTATTTTGATGAATCTATGGCTAGTAAAATAGTTTATAAACCATAGAGAAGTTGGAGTACAGTAGTTTTAACACCAATATAAATAAAGAATGAGTTCATTATAGTACCTTGAAGTGGTCTTTTGTTTTCTTTCGCTAACGGAGCTCACGAGATTTCTGTTGAGTTTTGTGTTGTGAAGTTTTCAAGTTTTGGGTGAAATCTTTTGATGGATTATGGAACAAGGAGTGGCAAGAGCCTAAGCTTGGGGATGCCCATGGCACCCCCAAGATAATTTAAGGACACCAAAAAGTCAAAGCTTGGGGATCCCCTCTTTCGTCTACTTCCATCGGTAACTTTACTTGGAGCTATATTTTTATTCACCACATGATATGTGTTTTGCTTGGAGCGTCTTGTATGATTTGAGTCTTTGCTTTTTATTTTACCACAATCATCCTTGCTGTACACACCTTTTGAGAGAGCCATACATGAATTGGAATTTGTTAGAATACTCTTTGTGCTTCACTTATATCTTTTGAGCTATATAGTTTTGCTCTAGTGCTTCACTTATATCTTTTAGAGCACGGTGGTGGATTTGTTTTATAGAAACTATTGATCTCTCATGCTTCACTTAGATTATTTTGGGAGTCTTAAATAGCATGGTAATTTGCTTAATTTTAATATACTTGGTATTCAAGATTTGTAAAACTTTCTTTTGAAGTGCGTTGAATACTAAGAGAAGTTTGATGCTTGATAATTGTTTTGAGATATGGAGGTGATAATATCAAAGTCGTGCTAGTTGAGTTGTTGCGAATTTGAGAAATGCTTGTGTTGAAGTTTGCAAGTCCCGTAGCATGCACGTATGGTAAACGTTATGTAACAAATTTGAAACATGAGGTGTTCTTTGATTGTCCTCCTTATGAGTGGCGGTCGGGGACGAGCGATGGTCTTTTCCTACCAATCTATCCCCCTAGGAGCATGCGCGTAGTGCTTGGTTTTTGATGGCTTGTAGATTTTTGCAATAAGTATGTGAGTTCTTTATGACTAATGTTGAGTCCATGGATTATACGCACTCTCACCCTTCCATCATTGCTAGCCTCTTCGGTGCCGTGCATTGCCCTTCTCACATTGAGAGTTGGTGCAAACTTCGCCGGTGCATCCAAACCCCGTGATATGATACGCTCTTTCACACATAAACCTCCTTATATCTTCCTCAAAACAGCCACCATACCTACCTATTATGGCATTTCCATAGCCATTCCCAGATATATTGACATGCAACTTTCCACCATACCGTTTATCATGACACATTCATCATTGTCATATTGCTTAGCATGATCATGTAGTTGACATAGTATTTGTGGCAAAGCCACCGTCCATTCTTTCATACATGTCACTCTTGATTCATTGCATATCCCGGTACACCGCTGGAGGCATTTATATAGAGTCATACTATGTTCTAGTATCGAGTTGTAATCATTGAGTTGTAAAATAGAAGTGTGATGATCATCATTTAATAGAGCATTGTCCCAATAAAAAAAGAGAGAAAGGCCAAAAGAAAAAAAAACAAGGCCAAAAAAAAGGGGGCAATGCTACTATCCTTTCTTTTCCACACTTGAGCTTCAAAGTAGCACCATAATCTTCATGATAGAAAGTCTCTTGTTTTGTCACTTTCATATACTAGTGGGATTTTTTCATTATAGAACTTGGCTTGTATATTCCAACAATGGGCCTCCTCAAGTGCCCTAGGTCTTCGTGAGCAAGCAAAAGTTGGATGCACACCCACTTATTTTTTTTATTGAGCTTTTATACACTTATAGCTCTAGTGCATCCGTTGCATGGCAATCCCCACTCCTTGCATTAACATCAATCAATGGGCATCTCCATAGCCCATTGATTAGCCTCATTGATGTGAGACCTTCTCCTTTTTTGTCTTCTCCACATAACCCCTATCATCATATTCTATTCCACCCATAGTGCTATATCCATGGCTCACGCTCATGTATTGCGTGAAGGCTTATAAAGTTTGAGATTACTAAAGTATGAAACAATTGCTTGGCTTGTCAGTGGGGTTGTGCATGATGAGAGCATTCTTGTGTGACGAAAATGGAGCATGACTAAACTATATGATTTTGTAGGGATGAACTTTCTTTGGCCATGTTATTTTGGGAAGACATAATTGCTTAGTTAGTATGCTTGAAGTATTATTATTTTTATGTCAATATGAACTTTTGTCTTGAATCTTTCGAATCTGAATATTCATACCACAGTTAAGAAGAATTACATTGAAATTATGCCAAGTAGCACTCCGCATAAAAAAATCTTTTTTATCATTTACCTACTCGAGGACGAGCAGGAATTAAGCTTGGGGATGCCTGATACGTCTCCAACGTATCTATAATTTTTTATTGCTCCATGCTATATTATCTACTGTTTTGGACCATATTGGGCTTTATTTTCCACTTTTATATTATTTTTGGGACTAACCTATTAACCGGAGGCCCAGGCCAGAATTGCTGTTTTTTTTGCCTATTTCAGAGTTTCGAAGAAACGGAATATCAAACGGAGTCCAAACGGAATGAAACCTTCGGGAACGTGATTTTCTCACCGAATAAGACCCAGGAGACTTGGACCCTATGCCAAGGAAGCTTCAAGGTGGGCACGAGGTAGGGGGCGCGCCCACCCCCCACCTTCGTGGGGCCCATGAAGCTCCACCGACGCACTTCTTCCTCCTATATATACCTACGTACCCCCAAACGATCAGATACGGAGCCAAAAACCTAATTCCACCGCCGCAACCTTCTGTACCCACGAGATCCCATCTTGGGGCCAGTTCCGGAGCTCCGCCGGAGGAGGCATCCACCATGGAGGGCTTCTACATCATCACCATAGCCCCTCCGGTGAAGTGTGAGTAGTTTACCTTAGACCTTCGGGTCCATAGTTATTAGCTATATGGCTTCTTCTCTCTTTTTGGATCTCAATACAATGTTCTCCCCCTCTCTCGTGGAGATCTATTCGATGTAATCTTCTTTTTGTGGTGTGTTTGATGAGACCGATGAATTGTGGGTTTATGATCAAGATTATCTATGAACAATATTTGAATCTTCTCTGAATTCTTTTATGTATGATTTGTTATATTTTCAAGTCTCTTCGAATTACCAGTTTGGTTTGGCCTACTAGATTGGTTTTTCTTGCAATAGGAGAAGTGCTTAGCTTTGGGTTCAATCTTGTGGTGTCCTTTCCCAGTGACTGTAGGGGCAGCAAGGCACGTATTGTATTGTTGCCATCGAGGATAACAAGATGGGGTTTTTATCATATTGCATGAATTTATCCCTCTACATCATGTCATCTTGCTTAAGGCGTTACTCTGTTTTCATGAACTTAATACTCTAGATGCATGCTGGATAGCGGTCGATGAGTGGAGTAATAGTAGTAGATACAGGCAGGAGTCGGTCTACTTGTCTCGACGTGATGCCTATATACATGATCATACCTAGATACACTCATAACTATGCTCAATTCTGTCAATTGCTCAACAGTAATTCGTTCACCCATCGTAAAATACTTATGCTCTTGAGAGAAGCCACTAGTGAAATCTATGGCCCCCGGGTCTATCTTCATCATATTAATCTCCCATCACTTCAATATTGCTTTACTTTTTACTTTGTTTTTATTTTGTTTTGCATCTTTATCACAAAAATACCAAAAATATTATCCTATCATATTTATCAGATCTCACTCTCGTAAGTGACCGTGAAGGGATTGACAACCCCTATTCGCGTTGGTTGCGAGGAGTTATTTGCTTTGTGTAGGTACGAGGGACTCGCACGTAGCCTCCTACTGGATTGATACCTTGGTTCTCAAAAACTGAGGGAAATAGTTACGCTACTTTGCTGCATCATCCTTTCCTCTTCAAGGAAATACAACGCAGTGCTCAAGAGGTAGCATTGCATCATATACAACTCTGGGCTGGGCCTCCGGTTAATAGGTTAGTCCCAAAAATAATATAAAAGTGAATAATAAAGCCCAATAATGTCCAAAATAGAAGATAATATAGCATGGAGCAATCAAAAATTATAGATATGTTGGAGACGTATCATGCAACAAGAAGGTTTTGTCAATCCTAAAGGTGCTAACAAACTGTGCAAACTCCAGCGATCCATCTATGGACTGGTGAAAGCATCTCGGAATTGGAATATACGCTTTGATGAGTTGATCAAAGCATATAGTTTTATACAAACTTGTTGTGAAGTCTGTATTTACAAGAAAGTGAGTGGGAGCACTACAACCTTTCTGATAAGTATATGTGAATGACATATTGTTGATCGGAAATGATGTAGAATTTTCTGGAAAGCATAAAGGAGTGTTTGAAACGAGTTCTTTAAAGAAAGACCTCGGTGAAGCTGCTTACATATTAAGCATCAATATGTATAGAGATAGATCAAGACGCTTGATAAGACTTTTTCAATGAGTACGCATCTTGACAAGATTTTGAAGTAGTTCAAAATGGAACAGTCAAAGAAGGACTTCTTGCCTGTGTTGCAAGGTGTGAAGTTGAGTAAGACTCAAAGCCCGACCACGACAGAAAATAGAGAGAGAATGAAAGTCATTCCCTATGCCTCAGCCATAGGTTCTATAAAGTATGCCATGCTGTGTACCAGATCTATTGTATACCCTACACTAAGTTTGGCAAGGGAGTACAATAGTGATCTAGGAGAAGATCACTAGACAACGGTCAAAATTATCCTTAGTGGAATAAGGATATGTTTCTCGATTATGGAGGTGACAAAAGGTTCGTCGTAAAGGGTTACGTCGATGCAAGTTTTGCCACTGATTCAGATGACTCTAAGTCTCAATCTGGATACATATTGAAAGTGGGAGCAATTAGCTAGAGTAGCTCCGTGCAGAGCATT
Source organism: Aegilops umbellulata (assembly GCA_032464435.1). NCBI lineage: Eukaryota > Viridiplantae > Streptophyta > Magnoliopsida > Poales > Poaceae > Aegilops > Aegilops umbellulata. The sequence goes on along the minus strand of CP136058.1, from coordinate 106,111,789 downwards.
GTTGACATAGAAATTTGCAAAATACATACGGATCTGAATATGGCAGACCCGTTGACTAAACTTCTCTCACAAGCAAAACATGATCATACCTTAGTACTCTTTGGGTGTTAATCACATGACGATGTAAACTAGGATTACTGACTCTAGTAAACCCTTTGAGTGTTGGTCACATGGCGATGTGAACTATGGGTGTTAATCACATGGTGATGTGAACTATTGGTGTTAAATCACATGGCTATGTGAACTAGATTATTGACTCTAGTGCAAGTGGGAGACTGAAGGAAATATGCCCTAGAGGCAGTAATAAAGTTATTATTTATTTCCTTATTTCATGATAAATGTTTATTATTCATGCTACAATTGTATTAACTGGAAACTTAGTACATGTGTGAATACATAGACAAAACAAAGTGTCCCTAGTACGCCTCTACTTGACTAGCTCGTTTATCAAAGATGGTTATGTTTCCTAAGCATAGACATGTGTTGTCATTTGATGAACGAGATCACATTATTAGGAGAATGATGTGATGGACAAGACCCATTTGTTAGCTTAGCATTATGATCGTTACAGTTTCATTGCTACTGCTTTCTTCATGACTTATACATGTTCCTCAGACTATGAGATTATGCAACTCCCGAATACTGGAGAAACACCTTGTGTGCTATCAAACGTCACAACATAACTGGGTGATTATAAAGATGCTCTACAGGTGTCTCCGATGGTGTTTGTTGAGTTGGCATAGATCGAGATTAGGATTTGTCACTCCGTGTATCGGAGAGGTATCTCTAGGCCATCTCGGTAATGCACACCACTATAAGCCTTGCAAGCATTGTGACTAATGAGTTAGTTGCGCGATGATGCATTACAGAATGAGTAAAGAGACTTGCCGGTCACGAGATTGAACTAGGTATGAGGATACCGACGATCGAATCTCGGGCAAGTAACATATCGATGACAAAGGGAACAATGTATGTTGTTATGCGGTTTGACCGATAAAGATCTTCGTAGAATATGTAGGAGCCAATATGAGCATCCAGGTTCTGCTATTGGTTATTGACCAAAGATGTGCCTCGGCCATGTCTACATAGTTCTCGAACCCGTAGGGTTCGCGCGCTTAACGTTCGATGACGATTTGTATTATGAGTTATGTGATTTGATGTACCGAAGGTTGTTCGGAGTCCTGGATGAGATCACGGACATGAAGGGGAGTCTCGAAATGGTCGAGACGTAAAGATTGATATATTGGAAGGCTATATTCGGACATCGGAAAGGTTCCGAGTGATTCGAGTATTTTTTGGAGTACCAGAGAGTTAGGGGAATTCGCTGGGGGGTCAATGGGCCTTCATAGGCCTTAGTGGAAATAGAGGCAGCAAGGAAGTGTGGGGTGCGCCCACTTTAGGCCCAAACCGAATTGGTTTAGGGCTTTGGGGGCAGGCCCCCTCTTTCCTTCTCCCCTTCTCCTCTTTTCTTCCCCTCCTAGTTGGACTAGGAAAGGGAGAACCTACTCCTAGTAGGAGTAGGATTCCCCCCTTGGGGCGCACCCTATGAGGCCGCCGTCCCCCTCCCCTTGCTCCTTTATATACGTGGCCAGGGGGCACCCCAAAGACACACAGGTTGACAATTGTCTTAGCCGTGTGCGGTGCCCCCTTCCACCATAATCCACCTCGGTCATATCGTCGTAGTGCTTAGGCGAAGCCCTGCGCCGGTAACTTCATCATCACCGTCACCACGCCGTCGTGCTGACGAAACTCTCCTTCGGCCTCAGCTGGATCAAGAGTACGAGGGACGTCACCGAGCTGAACGTGTGCAGATCGCGGAGGTGCCGTGCGTTCGGTACTTGATCGGTTGGATCGCGAAGACGTTCGACTACATCAACCATGTTACTAAACGCTTCCGCTTTTGGTCCACGAGGGTTCATGGACAACACTCTCCCCTCTCGTTGCTATGCATCACCATGATCTTGCGTGTGCGTAGGAATTTTTTGAAATTACTACGTTCTCCAACACGTGCGCCTAACGTAGCACCCCCGTGAGTCGACGAAAGCAGCTCCTGTCATTGCCGCTCGCCGTTGTCAACTCACCATTATCTCGTTGAGGCTTTTTCAGAAGCTGGTTGAAGCTTTCTCATCGTCGGTTGCACCTTTTCCAATTTCCGTTGCTAGTGACCGCCAAAAAAGAAAGGTGGTAAAAAATTATGTCGCCGGTCGTAGCAAAATTGACACGGTTGCGGCAAAAAATATGGTTGCCGTCGTCGCGTGTCCAGCATCATCATTAATGATGTAGCAAATGTTGATGCTCGTAGTAGCAAAAATTTATGACGGTTGCATAAAAAATGTCTCGCGATAGAACCAACGCAGTTCACACGCTACGGGTTGCTTGTAGCAACATGTGACGCCGATTGTGGCAGCACCGTGCCGCCCTTGTCACCCTGCTGTCGTCATGCTCACCAGTTTCAGAGGTAGAGAGAGGAGAGGGAGGGTCAAGCATGAGAACGCCCCTTCATAGTAGCACCTAGGGGTAGCCATGGAGCTGTATCTCTCGATCGGGAAGAAAAGAGGGAAGAATGAGTGGAGGAGAGGGTTGTAGAGAAAAGATAAGGAAAAAAACTTGACGTACATCGTGTGGGACAACAAAACATATGAGTGCGCGGTCTCCCTAGTTGTTCAATCCAGGTAGATCGTGCGGGGAGCACGCGACCGGCCGAAGCTTAGGCTGATCGGCCGGATCGAAACGTTTTCCATAATATAAACTCAATAATTTTGAATACTGCAAGGACGTAAACCTTTCTGGTTCCATCGCACTGTGGAAAAATTTATTCTTAAAAACATGAGTACGGAGACACCGACAAAAAACGTAAAACTCTTAGATCTGAGGCCCTCTAACCTCTGAGCGTTAAAGATGACAACAGAAGGAGAGGGACTGTGTAAACCCTTCAGCGGCCGCTCTTCTCTCAAACCCTAAGCTGTCTTTGTTCAATTTTTTCTCAGTATAAAATAGCCGGACTAAAAATCTTGCTTTAGCCATGTTTCGGGCTGAATCTGAAAGAAGGGAATTGTCACTCGTGAAACCCAAAGGGCCTGGCCCAATATGGACGACGAGCCCAGCACAAGGCCTGGGCCTGGTATATCTGATCTGATAAAAGAAAAGAAAAATGAGTCCCTCGAGGTTTTAGATCTCGCCGTCTCTTCTCTCCCCTCTCCGAGAACCCTAGTTTCCCTCTTCGTGCGGCGGCGGCAACCATGGACAAGAGCATGCTCGGCGACCTCGACAACCTCCCCGACGAGGACAAGATGCGCATGTCCGCCATGATCGAACAGCTCCAGATGCGTGACAGGTACACGCCACGCCCACCCCTGATAATACGGCCTCTCGATCCCTGTCTCGTCCGTGATCTGATATCGATAGCCTTAGGTCGGAGCTTGTTTCTTGCGCCACCCGAAAAGCAGTGATTAGGTCGGCACTCATGTTTGTTCCTCTGACTATCTAGGCGTTTTTCATGGATGGGGGATAAGTTACTGAAGATGTGTATCTGGGCACTTGGGCAATGATTTCTTTCATATACGATCTCTAGGAGATTGAGTGTGCGCTCGATAGAACTAGTACGCTTGGTTTCCAGGTATCCATAGGATTTTTGTGAGTTTGCAGTCCCTTCAAGTTTCCAATCACGCGAGATAGGTTTAAATTTGAGCTGCCTGTTGTTCTGCCTAGATAGTTGAAACCTGATATTAGTTTCAATGCATTGTAGTTCGTTATCTGCTATGTGCCACTTGGGTTTGAGTGGCTATTGTGGTTGGATTATCTCACCTAGCTGAGTTAGGTTCGTGCCTATTCTCGATGAAGCGTGCAGCTTTGCATCATATAGCATGTTGATTACCCTGCAAGGAAAAAAACTTGTTAATTGCGTAGTTAGTTTTTTTTAGCTATTCAGATGCAGTGGTCTTTATTTTGGTGTAGATTCTGGTACCAGAAGTGCAAGAACATATGTTATCTGGATTAGTTTTGTTAGTTCTTGCAAAAGTTCACTACATTGCTGTTTAAGGTTACTCTCTGAATTGTTCCATTGGTTTATGCTGGAGTTGATAAAGGATTTTGATTCTGTTGTAGAACGTCTAGGTGATTGTGTCTATGTTACCACAGGAAACATAATTAACATTTGTGGTGAAATAATGATGTCTGATTGTTTGGAAATAGTATTGCCCACTAGAATAACCCCTTCATCCTTACCTTGTGTATATAGTCGGAAGTGGACAGATTGGTCATTCATAAATACGTAGCCCCCACCACACTTAATATTCCTCATCTCTTTCAGAAATTTCAACCTACTCTTGATAGTTTTCACATTGTAACATCTGCTTTGTTGTTTCAGTCTACGGATGTACAATGCGCTGGTGGAGACATGCTTCAAGGACTGTGTTGACACATTCCGGAGGAAGACTCTGGACAAGCAAGAGGAGTCATGTGTCCGCCGCTGCGCTGAGAAGTTCCTGAAGCACTCTATGAGGGTCGGCATGCGATTTGCTGAGCTTAACCAAGGCGTTGCCACACCCGACTAATCAAATGATGTGTTCCTGCCCCTTCAAGTTTCTAACATTTCCCATCTGGTCAGGATCAGTTTGTAATCCTTGAAAGTTTCAGTACTTAATGAACCCACTGCTGCTTATCATGTTAAATAAAATTACTTGAACTATTGTATCGAGCCCTTCCTCCCGTTAAGCGCCACATTGTGCTACTTAATAGATCGAAATATATCCTTCCTTTGATATCTCGTCTAGTAGAGTTTATATCTGAATTTTATTTTGGTCAAATTCATGGATCTCAACTTCTTTAGTAGACTTTCTGGTATTGCTGTGTAATGCGGAAACATCATAGTGCAAGATCTGTAAAGGCGCCTTTTGCCTTGCCCTTTGTTGTGGCATCTACTTTTGTTTGAGATCAAAGAATATAGGACGATGCACATGAACGCATCATGCCATCAGCAGCACCATGCCTGGAGGTTTCCCATGGTCTGGGCATGATCACATTGCCTGGTTTTGGAGCTTGGTCATTGGCAGTTTGGGTGAGCAGGTTGGTCACCTTCTGCCCACTACCAGCTGTGTGCTCCAGGTGGGTGTGCATTGTTTTACATCCATGTGGGTTATGGTGGCATGTCGATGGTGAAGGAAGCTGCTTTGCTTGCTTGCTCTAATGCAATTATCATGGTGTCAGTACCAAGATTGTGAGTTGTTCTATGCATCCCCGTGTCCTTTTGAGCTTGCTTCTTGAGCCTTTTTCTGCACTTGTGAATTGGTTCTTGCTTTCTTTTTCTTTAGGGGAAATTGGTTCTTGCTTATGAGGGAGAAAATGGTACTCTTCAAATTAAGACCTATGTTTCCAGAACATTTGTGGCTATTACATTGCGGTATCACACAAATAAAATAGAAGCAATCATTGAGTGGCAGTGGAACTGTGGAAGGAGATGGCCTCACAGTGAGGAGGAATATCATATAGCTTTCGTTCTGGAGACCTGTGACCTGGAAGTAGAATCTCATGGCTGTAAAGTACAGCTCAACTTGAGGCAATGATGGAGTTCAGCTCTGCACTTCATCTCAGTATGGATGCTCCCCAACTGAAGCATTCCTCAAGACTTAACACGGCTGAAGATTCACTTATAATATTGCAGAAAGCAGCTCGGCAATCCTGATCAAATTTGCATAAAAACTTGGGGTCACATTCAGAACTGGACTCTGACAATTTTGTGTACTTAAAGCATGTATCTCGCGTCACAGCATGAAGAATCAAAGGATGAGAGAGCCAAGATCAGCTTCCCGTTCTCCAACCTGGAAGATATTATGCTATTTATTGCAGTTACGTCTCCTGAGGCCAATCGTCGATCGACTAAGTAACAAGAGAGTTTAGGAATTTCTCAGCATCTCAATCCACAAAACAAGTGCTCAAATTCAGTTTTTTTAGATGTCACATTCAGAAATTAATCACACGCCAGAACAAAAGAAAAAGAAAGAAGAAGAAATCTCTATACAAATATAAGTTTGCATCAATGCACGATGCCGACCGGAGCGGCGGCGTCAATGCTCCTCTGACCCGGGAGCGCGAGCATGGCAGTGTGGTCCAAGAAGTCCTTGAGCTTGGCGACGGCCTCGATGATTGCCCTGAGCTCATCGGCGCGCGCGAACCCGCGCGCGCGGGCGGTCCGGACGGCGTAGACGTAGAAGGTGACGCAGCCCTTGCGGAACTTGAAGCGGGCCATCTCCGGCGCACCCGGGGCGGCACGGAGGAGGCGCTTTCCGACGTCCCCGAGCGGCAGCACCTGCGGCCAAGCGGCGTCGGCGGCGGCCTTCATGGCTGCCGACTCGAAGACGAAGACGGCGGCCTTGGAGTTCTTGGTGCCGAGCCCGAGCGTGAGCGTGTGCCACGCGTGGTGCGCCAGGATGGCGAAGTTGGTCGGGATGTACGCGGTCGTCGTCGGCGCGAACGACAGCGGCTGCGCCCCTTTGCCCTTGGTGTTCTGCCCGGCGCCGGCGTCAGGGACGACGACTCGGAGCAGGTGCGGCAGCTCGAGCGGGCCGGCGCGGCGCACGGTGAGCGCGCGCGTAACGAGCTGCGCGCCGAAGCGGAGGCCCGCCACGTCGGCGCACGGCTTGAAGTGCGCGTCGAGCGACGGCGCCGGAGCGGCCGTGGCCTCGGCCTTCGCCTTGGTCGCCTTCTTGGACGCCTCGCCGTCCCCCTGGTGGTGGTGTTTCCTGGACTTGGACGACGACTTGCTCTTGGCCGCCTTGGGTTCCGCCATTGTTGACAATGATGATTGCCAGATAGGGAGGGAGAGGTTTATGCCTTGGAGTTGAGTGTGGAGAAGAGGCAAGGATGCGGGCGAGAGCGACGGGAGGTCGTCTGAGTCTCAGTGAGGACAGGACATGGCACCATTTCTTCTTTTATTTCATCTCTCTGTGATTGCCTCAATTTTTTTATCCGATGTGATCATGTCGTTGTGTGAGCTGTGCGCTACACTTCTTTACACTTTTCTTTTCCTATTTGTGGGGGAATCGCATTTGAGTGTGCCCAGAAAAGGGTCGCTGGAGATTCTGTCTCGACGACAATCATCTTCTTTCTTCTCTGACGAATATAAACATCTTCTCATGTCACCAAAGAACATGAATTCTGAAGTTCACAACTTGCTTCCTCCACGGTACGCACCAGGCACATAAATCTCCGTGCAACCGTGCCAGTGTGCCTCTCAATTCTCCGTGCACATAAATCTCCGTGCAACCAGGCACATGAATTCTGAAGTTCACAACTTGCTGTACTTTTTTTGTTTTTGTTGTTGTTGTTGTTATTGTTGTTAATTGGTGCTTGGTACTAATTTCAAACGTTTAGTTCCTCTCAATTGCATTTTTACTCGTTTCTCCAACCAACTAATCAAGTATTAACACATAACCTCAAGATTTCTATACTATTTTGCGTCTGCAACATACAGATTTCCCAAAGGCCTGTCTTCTTTCCTACGCAACTACGCGTGTGGATTCGTACGATCAGCCCACGCCATGCATTTCACGAAGCTTCAGCCCCTGCATGTCACCGCTAGGACGCAGATCTGGGGGGATATGCAGATTCGCAGTACTACATGAGATGCCCGTGGTTGCATTGCATTGCGATTAATCAGTGCGGTTTCATGTGCGTCTTCCCATGTGCCGCTGCTCGATCGCGCGGGGTAGCAGTTGTCATGTGCGCACCCATGATAGCTTAGATACAGGTAAGGGCATCTCAACGCCGACCCTTAAATCACTTGCATTCGTTCGGACCGCGCTCTCTGGACCGCCGAAGTCATCCAACGTTCATGTATCGGTCCGCGGCGCGGTCCTGGCGTGTTTTATCCCGCAAACCGAAGACAAATATGGAAAAGGCGAAAGTCCGGACCGCTGTCACGCCCGCTTCTAATTGCCCTGGCCCACCCAAACCATCCACCAGCCCTCCCCGTGTTTTTATCCCACGCGCTGCGCCGTTTACCTGCCGCATTCATGCCAGCCCGAGGCATGCAGCGGCCGCCATTGATGCCGCGATTTGACCGGACGGAAAGGCGAAACAGATGGACGCGGCCTCTCGGGCGTCGCCGCAACTTCAATGCGGATGCCGCGTCCCGAGAAACCAACTCCGGCTGCTGCGCCGCGTTGAAACGGACTGACCACTGCTACTTGTGAGCTGCATTGGGATTTCCCCCAAGAGAAGAGTATATGCAGTACAATAGAGATAAGTATTTTCCTTGGTTAAGAACCAATGTTATCAATTCTGTAGAAGAATCACAAAGAACCTCGTTAACAACACCTGCATAGACAAATTCAAATACTTGCACCGAACGCGATCAAGAGGGTTGTTAATCCCCTTGGCGGTTACTCGTAAGGATTAAATCTCGCAGTGGTAGATAGATAAAGTAAATTGCAAAATAAAAAAAGGAAATAAAAATTGCAGCAAAGTATTTTTGGATTTTATATATGAGAAAAGTAGATCCAGGGACCATAATTTTCATTAGAAGCTTCTCTCTCGAACACTTAGCATATGGTGGGTAAACAAATTACTTTGGGGCAATTGATAAAAGCGCATAGTTATGACGATATTCAAGGCAATGATCATATAAATAGGCATCACGCGCGAGACATGTAGACCAACTCCTGCCCGCATTTACAACTAGTACTCCATGAATCGGCTGGTATCCAGCATCCATCCATGGTATTAAGTATAAAAAAGAGTAACGCTTTAATCAAGATGACATGATGTAGACAAAGTAAACTCAATCAATACGAATAAACCCCGTCGTTTTACCCTTAATGGCAATAATACAAATACATGTCTTATAACCTTTTGTCACTGGGATTGAATATCGCAAGATCAAACCCATCACAAAGCACCTCTTCCATTGCAAGATAAATCAATACAGTTGTCCAAACCAAACCGAAATCGGAGATAAATACAAAGCTATCACAACCATGCATATAAGAATTCTGAAAAGACTCAAATAATATTCATGAATAATCTGATTATAAACCCAATAATTTACCGGATCACAACAAACACAATGCAAAAGAAGATTACATCGAATAGAACTCCAAGAACATCGAGGAAAACATTGTATTGAGGATCAAAGAGAGAGAAGATGCCATCTAGCTACTAGCTATGGACCCGTAGGTTTGTGGTAAACAACTCACGCATCATCGAAAGGGTAGTAAGGTTGATGTAGGAGCGCTCCGTGATCGATTCCCCCTCCAGTAGAGTGCTGGAAAAGGCCTCCAAATGAGATTGCCGAAGAACATAAATTTGTGGCAGCGGAAAAAGTGTTTTGTGTGGCTCTCTGTTGGTTTCCCAATTTTAGAGATTTTATAGATGTGGAATTAGGTCAGATGGAGTCACAAGGGGCCCACAAGGTAACAGCCCCCCCCGGGCGCACCGTGTTGCCTTGTCGTCTTATCGTTTGCCCCCTGGTCTCCTCTTGAAGTTTCTAGGGTCTCTCTTATCGAGAAAAAATTCTTCAAAAAGTTTCATAGCGTTTAGACTCCATTTGGTACTGATTTCCTAAAAAACCAAAAACAGGCAAAAAAAACAGCAAGTGGCACTGGGCACTGGGTTAATAGGTTAGTCCTAAAAAATGATACAAAATAACATATAAAACATCCAAGATTGATACTATAATAACATGGAACAATAAAAAATTATAGATACATTAGAGACGTATCAACCGCTCTCCACCTGGCCTGGTCGCGACTATTTAAGCCGCGTCGCGTCGCTGTCCGGAACTGTACCATCCCAAGCACCGCACCATCCTCCTCCCCCTCGTCGAGCCCTTCCTCCATTCCAAGTCCAGTGGCGATGATAGTTCTCCGTGCCGGCAGGCGGCAGTTCGTCATCAGGCGGATCATGGCGTCGTCGCCCTTGCTCACCTGGACCATTCACATCCACGGCGGCGGGCTCCTCCGGCAAGGAGGAGATAGTCATCTCCTCCGGTGACGAGGAGGACCAGCCGCAGCAGCGGCCCCGTCTGCTCTCGGAGGCGGCTCTGACGGTCGAAGAATTCGTCCATCAGATGAAGATCATGACAGAGCGTTTGCTCCATCAGACGGGTCCTGTCATTGACACACGTGAAGGAGGAACCACCATCCCTACCGCAGGTCCGCGTTAAGCGGGAGCCGGCATCCTGATACGTCTCCAACATATCTCTATTTTTTATTGTTCCATGCTATTATATTATCAATATTGGATGTTTTATATACAGTTACAAGCAACTTTATATCATTTTTGGGGACTAACCTATTAACTTAGTGCCCAGTGCCAGTTGCTGTTTTTGCGTGTTTTTAGTTTTTCAGAATATCAGTACCAATCAAAGTCCAAATGCGATGAAACTTTTTGGTGGTTTTTTTCTGGACATAAGAGACCCTGGAAGCTTCGGAAGAGGCGAGAAGATGGAATGGTGGCCAATGAGGCACCAGGGCGCGCCCAAGGGGGTAGGGCGCACCCTGGTGGCTTGTGGGGCCCACGTGTCTCTGTTTGACCTAACTTCGACTCTATAAATTCTCTAAAATCGTGAAACCAAGAGAGGAGTCCACGAAATACTTTTTCCACCGCCGCAAGCCTCTGTTCTTGAGAGATCCCATCTGGGGACCTTTTCCGGTACTCCGTCGGAGGGGGAATCAATCACGAAGGGGCTCTAGATCAACCTTGATGCCCTCTGATGATGCGTGAGTAGTTTACCACAGACCTACGGGTCCATAGTTAGTAGCTCGATGGCCTCTTCTCTCTTTTTGGTCTTCAATACAGTGTTCTCCTTGATGTTCTTGGAGTTCTATCCGATGTAATCACTTTTTGCGGTGTGTTTTTTGGGATCCAATGAATTGTGAGTTTATGATCAGATTATCCATGAATATTATTTGAGTTTTCTCTGAACTCTTTTATGCATGATTGTTATAGCTTCGTATTTCTCTCTGATCTATTGATTTGGTTTGGCCAACTAGATTGATTTATCTTGCAATGGGAGAGGTGCTTTGTGATGGGTTTGATCTTGCGGTGCTCAATCCCAGTGACAGAAGGGGACATGACACGTATGTATCATTGCAATTAAGGGTAAAAAGATGGGGTTTATTCATGCGTGAGTTTACTTTGTGTACATCATGTCATCTTGCTTAAGGCGTTATTCCGTTCTTTATGAACTTAATACTCTAGATGCATGTTGGATAGCGGTTGATGTGTGGAGTAATAGTAGTAGATGCAAAATCATTTCGGTCTACTTGTCTTGGACGTGATGCCTATATACATGATCATTGCCTTGGATATTGTCATGATTTTTTTGTTTTTCTATCAATTGCCCAACAGTTATTTTTTACCCACCATATGCTCTTTTCAAGAGAGAAGCCTCTAGTGAAAACTATGGCCCCTGGCTCTACCTTCTATCATATATATATATATATATATATATATATATATATATATATATATATATATATATATATATATATATATTAAAAATCCTAAGAATACCTTGCTGCAATTTTAATTTATTTATTTTGTATTTTTGTTCGATCTATCTATCTATCTATCACCATACAATTTAATCTTGCAATTAACCGCCAAGGGATTGACAACCCCTTGTTCGCGTTGGGTGCAAGAATTAGTTATTTTGTGTGCAGGTGCTGCTAACTAGTTGTTGTGTGATTCCCCTACTGGATTGGTAACCTTGGTTCATAACTGAGAGAAATACTTATCATTATTGTACTCCATCATCCCCTCCTCTTTGGGGAAAACCCAACGCAGATCACAAGTAGCACATACTTACTCCGGCAGGTGAAGGATGAGCCGGTGTCCCCGCTGAGCAACAGCGGCCTCCACATCAGGGGCCACGTGAAGCAGGAGTCGGCGTCCCCCTAGTGCCTCCGCCGTGTGAAGGACGAGCCTGCGTCGCCCCCGCCGCATGTTACCTCTTGAGCTTGCGTTGGTTTTTCCCTTGAAGAGGAAAGGGTGATGCAGCAAAGTAGAGTAAGTATTTCCCTCAGTTTAGAGAAGCAAGGTATCAATCCAGTAGGAGACAACATGCAAGTCACCGAATACCTGCACAAACGAACACCAACTTGCACCCAACGCGATAAAGGGGTTGTCAATCCCTTCACGGTTATTTCCAAAGTGAGATCTGATGGAGATGGATAAACGGTAAAGTAAATATTTTTGGTATTTTTGGTTTATAGATCGGAAAGAAAGGATTCCAAAGGAAGTAGATTGGAAACTAAAATTGTAGATCGGAAACTTATATGATGGAAAATAGACCCTGGGGCCCTAGGTTTCACTATAGGCTTCTCTCAAGATAGAAAATATTATGGTGGGTGAACAAATTACTCCCGAGCAATTGATAGAAAAGCGCAAAGTTATGACGATATCTATGGCAATGATAATGAATATAGGCATCACGTTCATGTCAAGTAGACCAACTCCTGCCTGCATCTACTACTATTACTCCACACATCGACCGACTCCTGCCTACATCTAGAGTATTAAGTTCATAGAACAGAGTAAGTAATATGACATGATGTAGCGGGATAAACTCAAGCAATATGATGAAAACCCCATCTTGTTATCCTCGATGGCAACAATACAATACGTGTCGGTTCCCCTTCTGTCACTGGGATCAAGCACCGCAAGATTGAACCCAAAGCTAAGCACTTCTCCCATTGCAGGAAAAACCAATCTAGTTGGCCAAACCAAATCAATAGTTCGAAGAGACTTGCAAAGATATCAAATCATGCATATAAGAATTCAAAGAAGATTCAAATAATATTCATAGATAAGTTGATCATAAATCCACAATTCATCAGATCTCGGCAAACACACCGCAAAAAGGTATTACATCGAATAGATCTCCAAGAACATCGAGGAGAACATGGTACTGAGAATCAAAGAGAGAGAAGAAGCCATCTAGCTACTAGCTATGGACCCATAGGTCTGAGGTAAACTACTCACGCTTCATCGGAGAGGCAATGGTGTTGATGTAGAAGCCCTCCATGATTGAATCCCCCTCCGACAGGACGCCAAAAAGGCCCCTAGATGGGATCTCACGGGTACAGAAGGTTGCGGTGGTGGAAAAGTGTTTTCACGGCTCTCCTGCTAGGTTTTGGAATATTTGAGAATACATAGGCGGAAGAAACAGGTCGGTGGAGCCACGAGGGGCCCACAAGGGTGGGGGGCGCGCCCTCGTGGCTTCTTTGACTTGTACTCCAAGTCCTCTGGATGTTTTCTGGTCCAAGAAAAATCATCGCAAAAGTTTCATCCCGTTTGGACACCGTTTGGTATTCCTTCTTTGCGTAACTCTAAAACAAGGAAAAAACAGAAACTGGCACTGTGCTCTAGGTTAATAGGTTAGTCCCAAAATAATATAAAATAGCATATTAATGCATATAAAGCATCCAAAACAGACAATATAATAGCATGGAACAATAAAAAATTATAGATACGTTGGAGACGTATCACCGCACAACCACTACGCGCGAATCGACGGGCCCTCGCCGCCACCACAACACCATAGCCAGTAGACGAAGGAGTAGCTGCCGCCCACGATCGCCAAGGCGCTTGGCCGCATCCTCCACTACCTCGGAGGTGGTGGTTTTGGCGGTACCTCCGGCTCTTAGGCCGAGGTATCTGAGGCCGAGCGCATAGCGTGGCAGCAGGTGAGGTACGACCAGCGCAATGTCGGTAGCCACTCCGCGTTCACGAAGACGGACGTGGCGCCGGAATGGGTCCCCAATGACGTGAACCTCATTGTGGCGTGGGTGCTCGATCGCTCCGTCACCATCCCAAGATGGTCGCCAGGCGCAGCCGCCGCCTTCATGGCGAGCTCACCAAGATTTGCGACGAGTAGTTGCTTAGCGACTGCTTTACGCGTTGGGTTGCAAGTATTTGTTGTTTGTGTGCAGGTGTTGTTTACATAATGTTGCTTGGATCTCCTACTGGACTGATAACCTTGGTTTCATAACTGAGGGAAATACTTATCTCTATTGTACTGCATCATCCTCTCCTCTTCGACAAAATCCCAACGCAGATCACAAGTAGCAGCGCCGCGAGCACCATCGACAGTGGCCAGGGCGGCCCTTCACACCCTGCAGCAGTAGGCAGAGCGGCTCCTCTGCGAGCGTTAAGCAGCCGCCGGACAGGGCTGCCATGGACCTTCGACATCCTTGCACCACCGGAGGGACGACGATGACAACATGGACACCGACGGCGGTGCAGCAGGACAGCGCGACCACATTTACAAGGTGGTCGTCCGACATAGGGTTTAGTGTTTTTTATACTCCCTCCGTTCCTTGATATAAGGTGTATAGATTTTTGTGAAAAAGTCCGAAATATATGGTGTATTGCGTTGCACCACTCGTTTGGATAATTATTTTAGGGATTTGATTTCATTTCCTTATATGAGGCAAGCTCCTCTATTTTCTCATGTCAATTAGTCAGGTGTAATCTCGCCCAAAACTTGTGATTTGTCCCCTCCATGTGTGTTCTTTAATTTCCGTGCCAAAAACTATACACCCTATATCTAGGAACGGAGGGAGTATTTTTTAGTAAAATGGTCGAAATATCGTCCGTTTATGTAAATTTTATTAGAACTTAAATGAAATCCATTCGGTTTGCACGAATTTCATCTGATTTGCTCAAATAGATTTTGCAATGTATACGGCTACCGTTGGATGGCGGCCTCCCGCATCCTTGTCCACGGACTGGTCCCGTGTCCGTGGGCGGATGCGGGAGGAAATTTACGGGTTGCCATTGAAGATTCCCTAAGACCACATTACCACCCAAACTAATCACTCGGCTTAATTCAACCCTGAACATCAAAACCAGCCAACCTACCCCAAGCTAACCATGCAGATCAGATTTCAACCCTCTCTCAGTTTTTGATTCAGTCAAGCGGTTTTGACCACTTTGACTGTTGATGGGCACTGCCACATCAGTTGGCCCCTCTCACTACAAAAAGAACCGCTTCCATGATGATACGTGTTTGTCATAGTAGGTCACGTTTTCTGTCATGCATGTACATCCATGACGATTTTATGACAGAATCAAGATAGTCATACCTGTGATGTCGTATAAGTGTTCCATGACAATACTAAAATTATCATCACGGAAGTGTCCACTTCCATGACGATAAATCACGTGTCATAGAAGTGTTTTCGTCAAGGGTAACCGACACGTGGCATCCACCGTAACAGGTTGCCGTTAAGCTATCGGGTTTTGGTTTAGATCCGATAACCCTTTAACAGCTCTGACCAATGGGGATTTTCCACGTGTAAAATTCTCATTCGCCAGAGTATCCATGTGTCAGCTCAGTGCTGGGACAAATGTTGTCCAATGAATGGAAGGGACGCGCATATGATACGTCGACATGTGGCTCGTACCAACAGTGCCCCATTCAGGTCAAAAGGCCGTCCCGTTTGACTTGGTCAAAAGGTAGCGGCTCGGCCCACGGAAAGCCTGTTAACGGCCTGTTCGCATATAGCCCATTTACAACCTGCTAACTCACGACCCATTATAGCCTATCCGAATTAGGCCCAGTTGCGTCATATGGGCCATCCAATATGATTCCATCCCATTCTAACTTCTGGCCCATGTATGGCCCATGACTTCTTTCTGCCCATATGAGGCCCTTTGTAACTCTTGGCCCATAAACAACCCGTAGTGAAACTGGCCCAAAATGAACAGTACATCGCTTTATACCCATTAACAACCCATTATTCCATTGGGCCATTTCTAGCCTGTGTTATCTTTCGGCCTTCTAAGGGCCCATTTATTGTTGGGCTCATTTCCGGCATTCGATTACTTACGGTCCGTTACTGGCCTGTTCCGCTTGTGGGCCAAATTCAGCTCGTGGTTAAAGTCGGCTCGTTTTTGGCCCGTTAATCCATTGGGCCGTTTTCATAGCGTCATCAAATATGACCCATTAATGACCCGTTATGCCCGCTGATAGAATTAAGCCCATTGTACACATCAGCCTATTAATGGTCGTTATGGTCGGCCCATAAACAGAAGATTACAATTCTAGCCCATTTATGACCCATATTGCGGCCCATTAATGGTCCACGAATGTACGTCCCATGTTCGGCCAATCGATCAAACGACCCATAGACAACCCATTGAATCTGCGAGCCGTAGAAGGCCCATGGATCATACAGACCTTAGGAAGCCCACTACAGCAGCCAGCAGGACCATGGTTACAACGGTCCATATGTTGCCTATGGTTATTGTGGCCTAGTTCTAAATAAAAAAGGTTACCGCCGAAAAAGAACTGCAGCGACTACAAGCAAAAATACAATAAGGAAATAAATAAGCAAGCAACTTATGCTAGGCTATTACGGCTATTACAAATATTACTCCACTGGGCATCAAAGTTTGCCACCAGTGAAAATATCATGAACAAAGCAACATATTACATACACTGGGCGTCTAAATTGGCCACCAGTGAAAATAAACGCGGCAGCAAAATAAGTCCAGAATTGAAACCACTTCAGAAGAGCTCAAGAAACGATATCTTGGATACCCACCATGCTCGCAAGAAGCTTAGCAAGCTTATTAATTTTCTCTTGTTTGGTGCTAAAATCGTCCAGCGCTTGCTGTTGCACCAGAAAGTATGCATCTGAATTCTGCAGGGACTTCCTCAGTCCTTTAGCTTCTTGCCGCAGCACAACTGACTGATGCCTTTTAGCTTGTAGCTGAGACTGAAGAAGCCGAAGTGATTCAGGCAACGAGTTCGAAGAGCTTGTGCCAGTGGTAGTGGCCAGTAACTCGAACACTACATCAAGGCAGGACTTTGGGGTTGTCTCACTTTCTACAAGATAGTTTTTATCACCTTCCTTGGAGACCAAGAGGGTTGTCTCACTATCTGGAACCTTATCTGCATTACTTTCTCTACCATTGCATAATGGGGTGCTCTTCTCCAATATTTTGTTAGTATTCTACAAGAGAAACAAGCAGCCACATTACAGGTTTAACATGTAGTACATGAAACTCATTTTGGTAAACCGGTTTAGTAGTAAGGTGGAAAGGATAACAACATGAAACAAATATATATCTATGTACTATGGTCACTGTATTGTCTATATCATTCTAGTTTATGTTGCCAAATCAAGATAGAGACATAGTTCAAATCATATCTTTTTAAGACACAACAACATAGACAGAATATAAGTGTGGGAAACTACATAGCACTAGCAACACTTGTAATGTGCATGGCATGAGAACGTAATTGTTTATACAACTGAAATTGAAATCAACATAGAGCAAGAAGTTAGAACAGCAATCCAGTTAAAGAAATAGGTTTAAAACATACCTATTGCACCATTGGAGTTTCAATAGGATCCTTCAAATTCGAAATTAGTTGGTATGAGTAAATACAGTGATGCAAGAGCAAATAAGTGGGTTACTATCGCCATAGAATCTGACCTGAGAATAGTTGCTCTTCTGCTTTAAACATGGAGTTTGGGTTCGCTGTGGTGGCCTTCGTGCTTTGGGCACCGCAGTTGCTTTACAAACTGCTCGTGTGGGGGACTCTGTGGTGGACATGGTGTTGTGTCAACTAGAAGTGGGTTACTATCTACTGGGGTTGGGGTTAGATGGGGTGTAGCTGGTTCTCTGTCTAACGGTGTAGGTGCAGAATCTGGAAGAGTCTCGATTATGTGTGGTGGGGCTAGTTCGTGGGCCAGTGCAACCATGGTTCTATCTATATCGATGGGCAGCACTGTCTTTTGTGAAGAACGGGTTTTTACTCCCTTAGATACTTCCATCACCCCCTCCAATTCAAATGGCTGATAAACAAGAAAATAAATTGAATGTGCATACATTGTATGATAGACAGATGTGGTAATTCACATATATGTTGTCTAACCAAACAGGACAACATGACACAATTTCACATATATGATGGTTAACTAAACAGGATAGCATGACACAGTTTCAGATATATGATGGATAACTTAACATGATATAATGGCATAATTCAACATATGACGAGTATCTAAACAGGATGACATGACATAACTATATGATGTGTTTCTAAAATTGTTTGGGATGAAATAATTCACACACATGTTGTCTAAGTATACATGATGGCATGATATAATTCACATATTTGATTCATATACTAAGCAGTTGGCACTCACATGTATGATCTCTAAACTAAGCGGATAGCATTGAATATTGTGTATATAATGTCTAAAATAAGCAATGCATGACACGATATGCATGATATGAGAAATATAAACATTGCAAGTTAGAGTATACACCTCAGGTGGGATATAGGATTGGTCATCTATCTCTGAATCCTCCTCTGAGGAGTTACCCGTAACCATCGAGATATATGCTTCAACAGGTACCATTGCTAGCTCTGAAGACCTTGTTTTCACTCTAGATTTTTCCATAACTGGCTCAAATGGCTGATACACATGAAGAGTAGTTCAATATACGCAGATTGTCGAGAAATGGAATACGTAATTAAAAAAGGATGGCATGCGATAATTCACATATGTTATGCCTGGCTACACAAGATGGCGGTGCATAATTCACATATATGATAACTGGCTAAAAAACATGGCATTGCATAATTCACATATCAGATATAGAAAGCAAACATGAGGCATTCACACAAAGCATGTCTAATCTAAGCAGATGGCATGGCAATGCAAGACACCATATGCATGATATGAGAAATACAACCCTACCAAGTTAGAGCATACACCTCGAGGGGAATACGACTGGTCATCTGTCTTTGAATCCTCCTCTGAGGAGCTATCTGTAACCAGCAAGAAATCTGCATCGAGAGGTAGCACTGACTGCTCAGAAGACCTTGTTTTCACTCCAGATTTTCCCATGACCGACTCAAATGGCTGATGCATGGGAAGAGTAGATGAATGTACACACATTGTCGACAAATGGGATACATTATGAAAAAATAGTATGGCATGATACAATTCACATCTACGATGTCTGGCTAAACAAGATGGCATTGCATGATTCACGTATATGATGCCTCGCTAAAGAAGATGGCATTGCATAATTCACATATATTATATAGAAACCAAACAGGTGGCATTCACACAAAGCAAATCTAAACTAAGCTGATGACATATAATATGTATAAAGTAAGCAATACGAGGCGCCATATGCATGATCTCACCAACATCAGCATGCCACGTTAGAGCAAACACCTCAGGGGGTAAATAGGAGTGGTCGGCTCCCTATGAATCCCCCTCTGAATAGTTATCTTCCTCTGGAATACAATCTGGAATGGGGGAAGGGCCCCCCACTTCGCCCACCATGGAGCAGCGTTTGCATGGCATTATATTCCCATGCAACGGTCTTCTCCTTTTCTCTACATGTTCAGTACGATTGTGTACAATAACTCACATGCATAATAAAAAAACATAGTTAGATTATGTAAGGCCTAAGGGGTGCATGCAGAAATCAAGACTGATGGTAGCAAATGAGTGGATAGATCCAAAACTAATGATAGGAGTCAGATAATAGCTTCGGTTTAAAAAGATAGATGATGGATCATCTACTGTTTGTTGCCCACTCAACATGAACCACATAGAAGACCCAAGATGAACCAGATAGTAGACATATACTATTTGTTGTTGCCTTGATATGTGCCCCACGGGCATTTTAAAAATCAAGTTTGAACATTAGTTTGGACCTGACTCGGAGTCTAAGAGGTGAACATGACAATAAAGTAGTAGGTAATAATAATCGATGTATAACGTAAGCAGACACGAAAGCGTTCGACCTCTCTTCCGGAACCGTGTAGTCCTCAGGTTCATCTGCTGAGTCGATGACGGTAATGCAGTTGGCGTGGTTGCTGGCAACGGTGAAGATGATCTGAGGCAGTGAAAGAAGGTCTGCAGAGGGGATCTCTGTTGCAGTGAACGCTTCCACCGATGGTGCACCTCAGGTGGGTGATAACCCACAAGTGTAGGGGATCGCAACAGCTTTCGAGGGTAGAGTATTCAACCCAAATTTATTGATTCGACACAAGGGGAGCCAAAGAATATTCTCAAGTATTAGCAGTTGAGTTGTC
Source organism: Aegilops umbellulata (assembly GCA_032464435.1). Lineage (NCBI taxonomy): Eukaryota > Viridiplantae > Streptophyta > Magnoliopsida > Poales > Poaceae > Aegilops > Aegilops umbellulata. The sequence continues at coordinate 106,091,712 of CP136058.1, read as the reverse complement.
AATTCGACCACACCTGGATAACTTAATATTTGCAGCAAAATATTTAGTAGCAAAGTAATATGATAGCGATGGTAACAGTAACAAAAGTAATGGAAGCAAAAGTGACATTTTTGGTATTTTGTAGTGATTGTAACAGTAACAACGGGAAAGTAAATAAGCGAAAACCAGTATATGGAAAGCTCGTAGGCATTGGATCGGTGATGGATAATTATGCCGGATGCGGTTCATCATCTAACAATCATAACATAGGGTGCCATAGAACTAGCTCCAATTCATCAATGTAATGTAGGCATGTATTCCGAATATAGTCATACGTGCTTATGGAAAAGAACTTGCATGACATCTTTTGTCCTACCCTCCCGTGGCAGCGGGGTCCTAACGGAAACTAAGGGATATTAAGGCCTCCTTTTAATAGAGAACCGGAACAAAGCATTAGCACATAGTGAATACATGAACTCCTCAAACTATGGTCATCGCCGGGAGTGGTCCCGATTATTGTCACTTCGGGGTTGCCGGATCATAACACATAGTAGGTGACTATAGACTTGCAAGATAGGATCAAGAACACACATATATTCATGAAAACATAATAGGTTTAGATCTGAAATCATGGCACTCGGGCCCTAGTGACAAGCATTAAGCATAGCAAAGTCATCTCAGAACATAGTGGATACTAGGGATCAAACCCTATAAAAACTAACTCGATTACATGATAGATCTCATCCAACCCATCACCATCCAGCAAGCCTACGATGGAATTACTCCCACACGTCGGTGAGCATCATGAAATTGGTGATGGAGGATGGTTGATGATGACGACGACGACGAATCCCCCTCTCCGGAGCCCGAACGACTCCAGATTAGCCCTCCCGAGAGGTTTTAGGGCTTGGCGGCGGCTCCGTATCATAAAACGCGATGATTTCTTCTCCTTGATTTTTCTCTCTCCGAAAGCAAATATATAGAGTTGGAGTTGGCGTCGGAGGAGCTCCGGGGGGCCCACGAGGTAGGGGGGCGCACCCTAGGGGGGGGGGCGCCCCCACCCTCGTGGACAGGGTGTGGGCCCACTGGTCTTCATCTTTGGCGAGGATTTTTTATTATTATTAACTAGACGTTGCGTGGAGTTTCAAGTCATTCCGAGAAGTTTTGTTTCTGCACATAAATAACACCATGGAAAGTCTGCTGAAAACAGCGTCAGTCCGGGGTTAGTTCCATTCAAATCATGCAAATTAGAGTCCAAAACAAGGGCAAAAGTGTTTGGAAAAGTAGATACGACGAGACGTATCAACTCCCCCAAGCTTAAACCTTTGCTTGTCCTCAAGCAATTCAATTGATAAACTGAAAGTGATAAATAAAAACTTTTACAAACTCTGTTTTCTCTTGTTGTTGTGAATATGTAAAGCCAGCATTCAAGTTTTCAGCAAAGATCATGACTAACCACATTTGCAATAATTTTCAGGTCTCATGTTTACTCATATCAATAGCATAATCAACTAGAGAGCCATAATAATAAATCTCGGATGACAACACTTCCTCAAAACAATCATAATATAATATAACAAGAAGGTACCTCGCTAGCCCTTTCTGAGATCGCAAAACATAAATGCAGAACACCTTTAAAGATCAAGGACTGACTAGACATTGTAATTCATGGTAAAAGAGATCCAATCATAGTCATACCCAATATAAATTAACAGTAATGAATGCAAATGACAGCTGTGCTCTCCAGCTAGTGCTTTTTAATAAGAGGGTGATGAATCAACATAAAGTAAATAGATAGGCCCTTCGCAGAGGGAAGCAGGGATTTGTAGAGGTGCCGTAGCTCGGTTTTGAAATAGAGATAAATAATATTTTGAGCGGCATACTTTCACTGTCAACATAACAACTAAGAGATGGCGATATCTTCCATGCTACACACATTATAGGCGGTTCCCAAACAGAATGGTAAATTTTATACTCCCCCTCCACCAACAAGCATCAATCCATGACTTGCTCGAAACAACGAGTGTCTCCAACTAGCAACAGTCCCAGGGGGAGTTTTGCTTGCAATTAATTTTGATTTAGTTTGCATAAAGCACGGGACTGGGCATCCCGGAGACCAGCCATTTTCTCGTGGATGAGGAGCGGAGTCCACTCCTCTTGAGAATAACCCGCCTAACATGGAAGATAAGGGAAGCCCTAGTTGATACATGAGCTATTCGAGCATACAAAACAGAATGTTTATGTGAAGGTTTAGAGTTTGGCACATACAAATTTACTTGGAACGGCAGGTAGATACCGTATATAGGAAGGTATGGTGGACTCATATGGAATAACTTTGGGGTTTAAGGGATTGGATGCACAAGCAGTATTCCCGCTTAGTACAAGTGAAGGCTAGAAAAAGACTGGGAAGCGACCAACTAGAGAGTGGCAACAGTCATGAACATGCATTAAAGTTAATAAACATTGGATGCAAGCATGAGTAGGATATAATCCACCATGAACATAAATATCGTGAAGGCTATGTTGATTTTGTTTCAACTACATGTGTGAAGATGTGCCAAGTCAAGTCACTTAAATCATTCAAAGGAGGATACCACCCCACTACACCACATCACAACCATTTTAAAAGCATGTTGGCACACAAGGTAAATCATTATAACTCACAGCTAATCAAGCATGGCACGAGCAACTATGATCTCTAATTGTCATTGCAAACATGTTTATTCATAATAAGCTGAATCAGGAACGATGAACTCATCATATTTACAAAAACAAGAGAGGTCGAGTTCATGCCAGCTTTTCTCATCTTAGTCAATCCATCATATATCATCATAATTGCCTTTCACTTGTACAACCGAGCAGAGTGAATAATAATAAGAGTGCACGTGCATTGGACTAAGCTGGAATCTGCGAGCATTCAATAAACAAGAGAAGACAAGGCAATATGGGCTCTTGGTTAAATCAACAATAATGCATATAAAAGCCACTTCAACAATTTCATTATGGTCTTCTCCTATCGACCCCCAAAGAAAAGAAAAGAAATAAAACTATTTACACGAGAAAGCTCCCAACAAGCAAAAGAAGAACGAGAAATATTTTTGGGTTTTCTTTTTAATCATTATTACTACAGCAAGAAAAGTAAACTACTACTAATTTTTTTTTGTTTTTCTTAAGGTTTAACAAACACACAAGAAGAAGACAAGAAAAAAGAAAATAAACTAGTATGGATATTACAGTGAAAGAGTATGAGCACTGACATCTAGCAATGAGTGTGTGTAAACATAAATGTAATGTCGGTGGGAAATACGTACTCCCCCAAGCTTAGGTTTCTGGCCTAAGTTGGTTCATTGCCAGGGATGGCCTGGCGGATACCCGTAGGTGTAGCTGGGGTCGTACTGCGATGAATAGGACTCTGACTGCCACTGGCTGGCAGCCATCTCCGGATCCCAAGAATAAACATACTGGCGTGGAGGCTCATATTGTGGTTCCGGCTCCGGGGCTGGTGTAGGGTTCTGGTAGGCTTGAACGGCCACACACGGAACGAGATAAGGACTGATGACGTTGGTCGCGGAGGAAGTCGGTGAGGCCAGCATCCTCAGCCAATGAATAAAAATCCTCATAAATCTCAGCTTGTCTCAAGAAGTCATCGGAAGGCCATTCACACGGCCGGACCTCCGCGGTACGAGGCAAACTATATTTGGGCCTCTGTGCTTCTTCATTTTGCTTTTCCTTCGAGCTTCGGCTCGATGAGCCCCTCAAAAGTCTCTTCATCATTTTCTGAAATATTCTGAAATTTTTAGTAACTTCAAACAAAAGTGAGCCAAGCTCAACAAAATTGATAGCAACTACTCCTACAAGTGCCTAGAGACTATATCAAGCATTGGAACTACTTGGAACCATATAAATTTGACATGCAAGCTCAAGAACATGGTCACCTATGCAGCACAAATTTGCAATGAATAAAGTGCTAGAACAAAAACTAATTGGACCAATGGAGGAGTCACATACCAAGGAACAATCTCCCCAAGCAGTTTTGTGAGAGGTGCTTTGAGCAACGAGATCGAAAATCGTAGCAAAGTGAGCTAGGACTCGTGCTTGAGCTAGATATTCGTGTTTGTGGGAGGAAGAAGAAGAGGATGGGTGCAGGAATAAGTGGAGGAGGGCCACCGTGGGCCCACGAGGCAGGGGGCGGGCCCTGGGGGGTAGGGTGCGCCCTCCACCCTCGTGGCCAGGTGGTTTACCCCCCTGGTGTGTTCTCAGTTCCATAAATCCTCAAATATTCTAGAAAAAATCATATTTCATTTTCAGGGCATTTGGAGAACTTTTATTTTCGGGGTACTTTTATATTGCACGGATAAATCAGAAAACAGACAGAAAAAAATACTATTTTTACTTTATTTCAATTAAATAACAGAAAGTATAAAGAGGGTACAGAAGGTTGTGCCTTCTAGTTTCATCCATCTCATGCTCATCAAAAGGAATCCACTAACAAGGTTGGTCAGGTCATGTTAATAAACTCATTCCGAATAACATGAAACCGGAGAAATTTCGAATAACACTATGTTACCTCAACGGGGATATGCACATCCCCAATAATAAGAATATCATATTTCTTCTTGACAATAGGAAGAGGAAATTCAAAACCTCCAAATATAATCGATGGAATTTTTCCAATAGAGTTGATACTATGAACTTGAGGTTGTTTCCTCGGAAAGTGTACCGTATGCTCATTACCATTAACATGAAAAATGACATTGCCTTTGTTGCAATCAATAACAGCCCCTGTAGTATTCAGAAAAGGTCTTCCAAGAATAATAGACATACTATCGTCCTCGGGAATATGAAGAATAACAAAGTCCGTTAAAATAGTAACATTTGCAACCACAACAGGCACATCCTCACAAATACCGATAGGTATAGCAGTTGATTTATCAGCCATTTGCAAAGATATTTCAGAAGGTGTCAACTTATTCAAGTCAAGTCTATGATATAAAGAGAGAGGCATAACACTAACACCGGCTCCAAGATCACATAAAGCAGTTTTAACATAATTTCTTTTAATGGAGCATGGTATAGTAGGTACTCCTTGATCTCCAAGTTTCTTTGGTATTCCACCCTTAAAAGTATAATTAGCAAGCATGGTGGAAATTTTAGCTTCCGGTATCTTTCTTTTATTAGTAACAATATCTTTCATATATTTGGCATAAGGGTTCATTTTGAGCATATCAGTCAATCGCATACGCAAAAAGATAGGTCTAATCATTTCAGCAAAGCGCTCAAAATCCTCATCATCCTTTTTCTTGGATGGTTTGGGTGGAAAAGGCATGGGTTTCTGAACCCATGGTTCTCTTTCTTTACCATGCTTCCTAGCAACAAAGTCTCTCTTATCATAACGTTGATTCTTTGATTGTGGGTTATCAAGATCAACAGCAGGTTCAACTTCTATATCATTATCATTAGTAGGTTGAGCATCATCATGAACATCATCATTAACATTTTCACTAGGTTCATGTTCATTACCAGATTGTGTTTCAGCATCAGACATAGAGATATCATTTGGATTCTCAGGTGGTTCAATAATAGGTTCACTAGAAGTTTGCAAAGTCCTATCATTTTTCTTTTTCTTCCTTTTAGAAGAACTAGGTACATCAATATTATTTCTCTGAGAATCTTGCTCAATATCTTAGGGTGGCCTTCATGATACAAAGGTTCCTGAGTCATTCTACCAGTTCTAGTAGCCACTCTAACAGCATAATCATTTTTCTTACTATTCATTTCATTAAGCAAATCATTTTGAGCTTTAAGTACTTGTTCTACTTGAGTGGTAACCATAGAAGCATGTTTGCTAACAAGTTTAAGTTCACATCTAACATCAGCCATATAATCACGCAAGTGTTTAATCATATAAGCATTTTGTTTTAATTGTCTACCAAAATAAGCATTGAAATTTTCTTGCTTGACAATAAAATTATCAAACTCATCTAAGCATTGTCAAGCAGACTTATAGTGAGGAATATCACCTTCATCAAATATATAGAGAGAATTTACCTTTACTACCTGTGTCGGGTTATCAAGACCAGGAGGTTCTTCAATAGGTAATGGATTAAGATCATAAGTTTCTTCAACAGGCGGTAGATTAAGACCATGTATTTCTTCAATAGGAGGTAAATTCTTAACATCTTCAGCTTTAATACCTTTTTCTTTCATAGATTTCTTTGCCTCTTGCATATCTTCAGGACTGAGAAATAGAACACCTCTCTTCTTCGAAGTTGGTTTAGGAATAGGCTCAGTAATTGGATCTGGAGCTGGCTCAGGAAGTGTCTAATTATTTTCATTTGTCAACATATTATTCAATAGAATTTCAGCTTCATCCGGTGTTCTTTTCCTGAAAAGAGAACCAGCACAACTATCCAGGTAATCTTTGGAAGCATCGGTTAGTCCATTATAAAAGATATCAAGTATTTCATTCTTCTTAAGAGGATGATCAGGCAAAGCATTAAGTAACTTGAGAAGCCTCCCCCAAGCTTGTGGGAGACTCTCTTCTTTAATTTGAACAAAGTTGTATATTTCCTTTAAAGCATCTTGTTTCTTATGAGCAGGGAAATATTTAGCAAAGAAGTAATAAATCATATCCTGGGGACTACGCACACAACTAGGATCAAGAGAATTAAACCATATCTTAGCATCACCTTTTAATGAGAATGGAAATATTTTAAGGATATAAAAGTAGCGAGATCTCTCATCATTAGTGAACAGGGTGGCTATATCATTTAATTTAGTAAGATGTGCCACAACAGTTTCAGATTCATAGCCATGAAAAGGATCAGATTCAACCAAAGTAATTATGTCAGGATCAACAGAGAATTCATAATCCTTATCGGCAACACAAATAGGTGAAGTAGAAAAAGCAAGGCCAGGCCTCATTCTATCCCTAAGAGATTGCTTATTCCATTCAGCTAATAACCTCTTGAGTTTATATCTATCCTTACAAGCTAAAATAGCTGCAGAGGCTTCCATATCAAAAATATAACCCTCAGGAATAACAGGCCTATCTTCATCATTACTTTCATCAATATAATCAGTTTCAATAATTTCTTTCTCTCTAGCCCTAGAAATTTGTTCATCAAGAAATTCACTAAGGGGCACATTAGTATCAAGCATAGAAGTAGTTTCATCATAAGTATCATGCATAGCAGAAGTGGCATCATCAATAACATGCGACATATCAGAACGAATAGCAGAAGCAGGTTTAGGTGTCGCAATCTTACTCAAAACAGAAGGTGAATCAAGTGCAGAGCTAGATGGCAGTTCCTTACCTCCCCTCGTAGTTGAGGGATAAATTGTTGTCTTAGCGTCTTTCAAGTTCTTCATAGTGACCAGCAGATATAAATCCCAAGTGACTCAAAGAATAGAGCTATGCTCCCCGGCAACGGCGCCAGAAATTAGTCTTGATAACCCACAAGTGTAGGGGATCGCAATAGCTTTCGAGGGTAGAGTATTCAACCCAAATTTATTGATTCGACACAAGGGGAGCCAAAGAATATTCTCAAGTATTAGCAGTTGAGTGGTTAATTCAACCACACCTGGATAACTTAATATCTGCAGCAAAATATTTAGTAGCAAAGTAATATGATAGTGATGGTAATGGTAACAAAAGTAAAGGAAGCAAAAGTAATATTTTTGGTATTTTGTAGTGATTGTAACAGTAACAACGGGAAAGTAAATAAGCGAAAACCAGTATATGGAAAGCTCGTAGGCATTGAATCAGTGATGGATAATTATGTCGGATGCGGTTTATCATGTAACAATCATAACATAGGGTGACATAGAACTAGCTCCAATTCATCAATGTAATGTAGGCATGTATTCCGAATATAGTCATACGTGCTTATGGAAAAGAACTTGCATGCCATCTTTTGTCCTACCCTCCCGTGTCAGCGGGGTCCTAATGGAAACTAAGGGATATTAAGGCCTCCTTTTAATAGAGAACCGGAACAAAGCATTAACACATAGTGAATACATGAACTCCTCAAACTATGGTCATCATCGGGAGTGGTCCCGATTGTTGTCACTTCGGGGTTGCCGGATCATAACACATAGTAGGTGACTATAGACTTGCAAGATAGGATCAAGAACACACATATATTCATGAAAACATAATAGGTTCAGATCTGAAACCATGGCACTCGGGCCCTAGTGACAAGCATTAAGCATAGCAAAGTCATAGCAACATCAATCTCATAACATAGTGGATACTGGGGATCAAACCCTAACAAAACTAACTTGATTACATGATAGATCTCATCCAACCCATCACCGTCCAGCAAGCCTACGATGGAATTACTCACGCACGGCGGTGATCATCGTCTGTGTCAAAACCGGCGGATCTCGGGTAGGGGGTCCCGAACTGTGCGTCTAGGCGGATGGTAACAGGAGACAAGGGACACGAAGTTTTACCCAGGTTCGGGCCCTCTCGATGGAGGTAAAACCCTACGTCCTGCTTGATTAATATTGATGATATGGGTAGTACAAGAGTAGATCTACCACGAGATCAAGGAGGCTAAACCCTAGAAGCTAGCCTATGGTATGATTGTTGTCTGTTCTGTCATCCTACGGACTAAAACCCTCCGGTTTATATAGACACCGGAGGGGGTTAGGGTTACACAAAGTCGGTTACAATGGTAGGAGATCTAAACACCTGTATCGCCAAGCTTGCCTTCCACGCCAAGGAAAGTCCCATCCGGACACGGGAGGAAGTCTTCAATCTTGTATCTTCATAGTCCAGGAGTCCGGCTGATGGTATAGTCCGGCTATCCGGACACCCCCTAATCCAGGACTCCCTCAGTAGGCCCTGAACCAGGCTTCAATGACGACGAGTCCGGCGCGCAGATTGTATTCGGCATTGCAAGGCGGGTTCCTCCACCAAGTACATCATAAAAGATTGTTAACACTAAGGATAGTGTCCGGCTCTGCAAAATAAGTTTCCACATATTGCCATAGAGAGAATAATATTTACACAAATCTAATCTATTGACGTATTCCGTAGCATGACACCACACTACGGCCAAGCCTCTATCCGAATCGTTTTCACTTCCCCACCTCAGTGCATTTTGCGAGGCGGTTTCCTTGGCATGTCTTGTCAAAGCAGAGATCGTGTCCCCTTTATTTACGGGATTCTCATCAATACGGACGTGGGTAACCCAATCGTGCCCGTTAGCATGTTTTATCGATTAAAGGCGAGTCCCAAACGGTTACGGGGAGGACCCTTGGTATTCAACCTCTTATAAAGAGACCAAGGCCTTACCCCTTTCTTTCAATCTCAAACGAGTTCGCCCGTCGCCTCGAGTTTCAACACCCTAGGCGCTAGATTTCAGGCGCTTCGGACCTTAGACAATGTCCGGTTCCGACCATCAAGGCCGATGGATGCCCTCCTCCGTCACGGAGGAGGTCGTGCTAAAGTTGAGAGAGGCCAAGTTCTTGACCGGCGAAATTTCGCATAGGCTGCCTGCTCAAGGGCAGGCTATTCCCAGTCCCCAGCCCGGTGAGAGCGTGGTGTTCGTGTCTCACTTCCTTAGCTGATGTTCTATTATGGGCTGGAATTTCACGATTTAGCTCCGGAGTCCATCCTCCATGTTTCCTCATTCATCGTCGTGTGCGAAGCATTTCTCCGCGTTACTCCTCACTTCGGATTATGGCTCAAGACCTTTAAGGTGGAGCCAAAGATGATTGAGGAACGACACGCAGAGTGCGGAGGCGCTGTTATAAGCAAGAAGGCTGATGCTCCATGGCCCGAGGGCCCTTTTCAAGAGGAGCTCGGCTTTTGGCAACGGGAGTGGTTCTACATCACCGCTCCCAGGGGCACCAAGTGGGTGGCGCCACCTGCCTTTCGCTCGGGTCCCCCAAAGCAGCTAGGGTCGTGGGTCAATAAAGGCCTAGATTGGGGGCCACCCCAGGACATGTCTTTGTTGCGGGGTCGCATCAGGGATCTCTTAGAAAGAGGTCTCAGCTTGGTCAAAGTGACGCAAGTCATGCTGATCCGCCGAACACTGCCCGGCAAACGTCGCTCCCTTCGTTTGTGGGAGTTTAATCCGGAGGGACCACGAGCTCTCCAGCATTTTATGGGTGCAATGCCCGTGGAGATGTATAAACTGTTATTCGGATCACAAGCAATGTGTCCGGATTTGATCGAGGATGCAGGTCTGAGCTGCAATCGCCCGGATACTCAAGTAAGTAGCCTTGTGACCGGACTCGTTATCCGTATATTTTTCATAAACTTGCCCCTAAAAGAGCTGTCCTTTCGAACAGGAGTGGATAATGAAAGCAAAGCTGATCAGGTGTCCGGCTCCCCTCCCTGAGACCAGGCCGGATCCCGTGCTAGTCAGGATGCTGAAGATTGTGCCTTTTGGGGAAAGTGAGGGAGGGGACAAGGAAACTATGGCCTCCTTGAAGGAGGATGTTCGGAAGGGAGGTACCGAAAATTCCTCTCCTCAGGGGAAGAAGAGGACTGCCTCTGAAAACCCGGAGACTACGACCTCAAAGCGGGGCAAAAAATCCTTGTCAGAGGGTCCTATGCTGGGGGATACCTCGGCGGAACTATGCCCTCAAGGGGCTAGCCCTCCAGCGAGCCGTAAGTAGAGAAAGATTATATTTTTGAGAGATAAATCCTTGCTTTATATCTGAGAAGATTAACCGAAATTTTACCTTGTAGCTCGGACCTCAGCCCTTCTCAGCAGAGCTCGTCTTGGGGGGACCTTCTTCCGGAGATGATGGAGAGCGGGACGCCTCCCCCTGCTGTACCACCTAGCGAGGCGGGCGACCCTAAGGTGTCATCACGGAGGGTTTCTCCGAATCCGGCAGGGGCGGAAGGTAGCTATATGGCCCCCCAGGGTTCTCCGTGTCCGGCCTTCGAAGGAGGCCATAGGACGAATCTGGCACCGTCCGGTGCTCGGTCGGAGGAGCTGAAGAATCTGCTAGGGCGAGCTTCTATCTTAGAGGAGCACCGTGCGTTGATGGGCACGGTGATTGAGAGGATTTCGTCCGCGAAAAGCGGTTTGTACGAGGCTGTCAGAAGTTTACTGACAGGTTTTGAGGTACGTGAAATAATGTACATTTTCTGATAGTTGCGCATAAATAAGATGCGCCCTGTGTAGATAGTAGCCCCTGAGACTCTGTGCGTTGTCAAAAAGTGACGTCGCGCAGAGGATCATAATCCCAGGTCTAAAATGTCGCCTTTAAATGTAGCTGGTGAAGTGTCCGGAATCTAGCCGGACTGATGATTTTGCCGAGCTAAAGCGGCAACTTGACGTGGCAGATGCCGACATCGCGCTCGTCAACCAGCGGCTTGATGAGGCTCAAGGTATGTAATTCCTCGGGCGGCACCTGGTAAGAGGAGCTTTATGCCAGTATCTTACAATGTGTGTGCTTGACGCATATGGTGCGGCCGCCGTGGAGAGTCTTCGGGCGGAACTTGCCCGAGCTAAGGAACAAGCCAGAAAAAGTGATGCGGATGCCGAGAAGGCCCTTGAAGAGCTGAGAGCCGAACAGGCTGCTCACTGCCGAAGCAAGAAAGAGATGGCCGAGATGGCCATGAAGCTAGAGAGTGTTGCTAACCATTGCAAGCTTCTGGAAAAAGAAGATCGGGCGGAACAGACGGACTTGAAGGAGGCCGTTGCCGATGCCAAGGATGCTCGCTCTATGATGAGAGCTGCAAGGGAGGAGCTTCGTGAAGCCGGAGAGATCGCGGCTGGAAAGCCCTTTATGTTGCGGAGGAAGTTTTGTGATCCTAAGCATGCTCCGTTGGACCGGCTGTGGAGTACGACGGACACCTATCTGGATTTGGCGGCAAGTGCTGCTGATGCGACCGAACACTTCCGAGATCAAGGGGATCGCGAAGTGGAGAAACTCTTTTGGTCGCAGTTCCACAATCCTGAGCGTCCACTGTCAGTGGCCGATCGTCTGGCCGAATGGGCCGAGCTGAATAGGTTGTCCGGACTCGCCATGAAGTGCGTCATGAGTCATTTGTGGCCGGGGAGATCGGAGCCGAAGAGTTATTTCAGCTTGGTGCAACAATTCCTTGGTGTGGTGCCATGTATCGATGCAATGAAGAGGTCAGCATGCATAGAGGGCGCACGGATGGCTCTTGCCCGTGTCAAGACATACTGGGCGGGGATGGAGACCACCGTTGTTGCATCCCGAGATTCGGACAAAAGCCGAGTACCCTCCGACCACTATTTTCAGGAAGTTCTTGAAGGCGCTCGTGTAATAGAGACGCAGTGCTCGAAGGATGCTATGTTCGAATAGCATATTTAATTGTAAAGCAATACAACAACAACAACAAAGCCTTTTATACTTGTGCCTTCAAGTATTTGAAACACCTCCTGTGCGGACGTTTTAAGATATATATATGTCGGGGGAAATCGGCCTCCACGAGCACCTATGGGGACGGAGCCCCTTTTCGGTTCGGCGGGGGGCGGAGGTTGCACAAAGAGCAGATCGAGGCGACACACACACAACGATTTTACCCAGCTTCGGGCCGCACGGATGCGTAAAACCCTACTGCTGCTTGTCTGGTTGATTCGAGTTCTTGCTCTGGAGCGCAAGAAGCTACAGTAAGTTGGAGCTGGACGTAGACGAGGATCTACTGGGTGTCCTCCTTCCGGTTCTTCCCCTTTGGGGTCCCTTTTCTACGTGCACATGGGCCTCTTTTTATATGCTAAGGGGTTTCCCACAGGTAGCGACGCAGGTGAGGGTAAAAATGGCAAGGAACTGTGCGAACAGTGGCCGCACAGTGCTATCGCACCTAACTCTGACGGCGGGGGACAAGGGCATTAAATGCCCGTCTGGATCGCCCGAACAGTACTGAGGCGGACCGTTGGGGGCGCCTCCGCTTGCCACGGGGGCGACTCTGCCAACGTCGCATGCCATCGCGCGCCTCAGGTTGCGCGGCGCCCCGCCACGTGCCTCTGGGGAAGCTCCAGAGTGACGCGTGGTCAGGTGAGCTGGAGCGCAGGCCTGAGGTGGTGGTTTGCCGCGACAAGTGGCTTGCCGCGGTGGTTGTCTTGCCGCACCTGAAAGCTTGCCGCTCGTCAGGCCTTGCCGGGGCGCGCGGCGCGCCGCGGCGGGCTTTTCTTGGGGTGCCTTGGCTTGGCCGTCCCGGCGAGCTCCTCCCGCCGGGGCCTTGGTGCTTCGGCTTAGTCGTCCCGGCAAGCTCCTCTTACCGGGGCCTTGTCGCCTTGGCCCGGCAAGCTCCTCTTGCCGGACCTCGCCTCCTTGGCCCGGCAAGCTCCTTTTGCCGGGGCCTGGTCTTCTAGGCTCGATCACTTGGCCTTCGTCCGGCCCGAAAAGGGCCGTGGAGACTCTTGTCGCTCCCCTGGCAAGCCTTGCCGCGGGACGCTACTACTGCCCGTGCACAAGTTCGGGGTACTAAGGTACCCCTACTTTAGTACACCGACAGGAGCCCCCGGGTCTGGGCCATACACGGTGCCGAGCGTTGTTGGGCCAGGCCCTAATAGTGCACGGGCACGCGTGGCTTGGGTTGCGCTGCTCCTTAACTCCGTGCCCGTCGCGCCCTCCCCAACTGGCGCGCGCTTATCGCGGCGTCGTGGGGGGCGAGGCGTGCGAGGCGTGCGTGACATGGGTGGCGTGCGCGGGGCTTGAGGCCCGCAGGCATGCGTCACGTCGGGCACGATTCCTTTATTTGGAAAGGCGAAACGTCCGCCCCCACTTTCAAGTGGGGGGGGGGGAGACGTGGAGGCGCTCCAGCATCTCCGGGAAACGATCCCAGAGCAGCTGGCCGAGGAGACGCGGGAAGCCGTCTCCGGGGCCCTCGAGAGGGTGCTGGTGAAGATCGTCTTCCACATCCCCACCATCAGGCTTACCAACGTCCTCAGGCACCTGACGGAAGACGCCGACCTGATGGAGATCAGGGCCCTCGTCACCCCCATTGTGGAAAGGGTGGCCGGGATCAGGAGGGTCGAGGGCGACCGCGCGGATTAGGCCGCCCACCTCTTTCTTTTCTTCCCTTGTCGCTGCTGAGCATGTCATAGAAACAGCTGATTAGAGCAGCGGCAAGTCGTTTTGGAATATAACTTTTATCTTAGGCAGTTCATTGTGCTGTTATCTCCCTCGTTCGACTTTGTGCTTCGTACGTTCGCGCCCTACGCTCCCAGGAACTTGTCGGCGCAAGCCTCCGCCTTGCCACGGGTGCCGAGTGCGGGACATCAGCAACCCGCTGGCGGTGCCTCCACCGGCAAGAAACCTTGCCGCGGCTGGCACAACTCACTTAAAATGTTGAGCAGGCTCAGGGCGAGGTAAGCGTTGCGACTGCAGTCGCAGCACACTTAAGCTGCCGAGCAAGCTCGAAACAAAGTAAGGACGCCACTCTGGATGTAGCACACTTAAGTCGTTGAGCGGACTCGAAATGAAATAAGGGCGCAACCAGCCACGAGCCGGCCCCTCCACGCACAGGTTTCCCATACGAAGCTCGGCCTTTCGAGGAAGATAACTTAAGGGTAAAAAGGAGCTTAATTGCTCAAATTTTGGCAACTTAGCTTTTCTGTTGTTTGCAGTCCGGCAAGGCGCAGCTTCCTCGGGCAACGCCCAGCCTATCCTGTCATCCCCCCTTCTCGAGGTAAGGGAATAACGAGGGCTCGGGGCTTCACAGCCTGCCATCGCTTGCCAGAGCCGAGTGCTGCACAATCGTGTCAAATAATGCATGCGCAAAGCGGAGAGGCGCGAAATCGACAAGATGCGCGGGGCACATAAGCTATGCTTGGGATCTGCGCTCGTCTCTGTACCAAGGATTACATGCAACTGCGGCAAGACTTGGACAGAGAGGATGGCCGACGGAACGGGTTCCGACTACCGCGCTGGCAAGGTCCCTCCCACGGTCGGCGTCGACTCGTTTGGATCTTGGCGGCCTGGGCGCGCCGAAGAACGAGGTCGCCTTTCCCGCAACTTCCGGCGCTAACTTCTGCGGCTACGGGAGCGGCGCAGAGTTTGCTGGAGGCGAGAAACTCGCTCATCGGCCGGAAGGCGGTCCTCCTCAAGGAGAAGCTGCTCTTGCCCGGGCTCTGCGTGAGTGGGTACTCGAGGAGGGCCGTGCACGAGTCCGTGAGGAGGAATGCCTCCACTCCGCGGGTTGGAGCGGAAAGGTACCTGGCCATACCTGAGCTTACTTGTGGTCGCCAAATCTGGTTCGCACAACCTCGACGCAGCCCCCTACCTGGCGCGCCAAAGATGTCGGGGGAAATCGGCCTCCACGAGCACCTATGGGGACGGAGCCCCTTTTCGGTTCGGCGGGGGGCGGAGGTTGCACAAAGAGCAGATCGAGGCGACACACACACAACGATTTTACCCAGCTTCGGGCCGCACGGATGCGTAAAACCCTACTGCTGCTTGTCTGGTTGATTCGAGTTCTTGCTCTGGAGCGCAAGAAGCTACAGTAAGTTGGAGCTGGACGTAGATGAGGGTCTACTGGGTGTCCTCCTTCCGGTTCTTCCCCTTTGGGGTCCCTTTTCTACGTGCGCATGGGCCTCCTTTTATATGCTAAGGGGTTTCCCACAGGTAGCGACGCAGGTGAGGGTAAAAATGGCAAGGAACTGTGCGAATAGTGGCCGCACAGTGCTATCGCACCTAACTCTGACGGCGGGGGACAAGGGCATTAAATGCCCGTCTGGATCGCCCGAACAGTACCAAGGCGGACCGTTGGGGGCGCCTCCGCTTGCCACGGGGGCGACTCTGCCAACGTCGCATGCCACCGCGCGCCTCAGGTTGCGCGGCGCCCCGCCACGTGCCTCTGGGGAAGCTCCAGAGTGACGCGTGGTCAGGTGAGCTGGAGCGCAGGCCTGAGGTGGTGGTTTGCCGCGGCAAGTGGCTTTCCGCGGTGGTTGTCTTGCCGCACCTGAAAGCTTGCCTCTCGTCAGGCCTTGCCGGGGCGCGCGGCGCGCCGCGGCGGGCTTTTATTGGGGTGCCTTGGCTTGGCCGTCCCGGCGAGCTCCTCCCGCCGGGGCCTTGGTGCTTCGGCTTAGTCGTCCCGGCAAGCTCCTCTTGCCGGGGCCTTGTCGCCTTGGCCCGGCAAGCTCCTCTTGCCGGACCTCGCCTCCTTGGCCCGGCAAGCTCCTTTTGCCGGGGCCTGGTCTTCTAGGCTCGATCACTTGGCCTTCGTCCGGCCCGGAAAGGGCCGTGGAGACTCTTGTCACTCCCCTGGCAAGCCTTGCCGCGAGACGCTACTACTTCCCGTGCACAAGTTCGGGGTACTAAGGTACCCCTACTTTAGTACACCGACAATATAAATCTGAAAGATGGCAGTCGTTGGCTTCAGCCCCCACGCACATAGTGCGGGGGTGCTCGCAGAAGGCGCATTTTCACACTTAATCCAACGTCTTGGTCCTACAAAGGAGGTGATAGCGCAGCGGGCTAGGCAACTGGACTATAATGCTTTAACACTTTCACTTAGCCATAGGAGCTTGATAGTGAGGCTAATTAAATAGCCCCTGGTGGTGCCTGCGCTCGCCCGAAGTCGGGGCGCATATGTGCCTGGCCGGGAAACGACCCTTCATTAATGCGGAGGAATCCTATAGATTCCGGTGAGTCATCGAGTGGTTGACCAGTCTCACGCTATATCATGACAGTCAGTTTTCGGCTTTCTCTACTGAGGTGCTCGCCTGGCCGAACCGGGGCACAATCGCAGTAGTTCTCCTGGTGCTGCCTTAGCCGATAGTGCGGAACGTAAGGCAGCCAAACATAGGAGCCGGGCAACCCAACATTTGACCAAAGACATGATTCGGAGCTGATGCATATAAGGCCAAACTCGCGACGCCGAACACTCCCGAAGGTATTCGGTCTTTATGAGTGCGGGCGGGACAACACCCTTGGTTATAAGCCCCTAGTGTCCAGGTACGCGCAAAATTCCTGACGTGGCCACATGCCAAGACGTCAGTCCCCTCCTTGATTATAACGAAAGACCGGAGGGTGTGTATCAACAAGAGACAGCAAAAAAGGTTTACGCAGGGTCTTAATCTGAAAAAAATCCTTGGAACGGGTCCCTGCTGCACGTCTGCGCCTGTGTCTCCGTTGTGCCGTATCCTGGACGGGCGCAGCACGATGTTCTTCTGTAAAAGAGAGGAACTTAGTTGAAAAAGAAAAAAGGGTCATGCCGAACAAAAGTTATACTAAATAATCAAAGTATAGATTGAAATGTGTAAAATTGAGCTTGATGGTCTCATATTGTACATGCGCGGAGCCCCTAGCGCAGGGGTATACGGTTTATTAAGCCTTTATTAATGGTATGGTTACGCCGGACTCGTCCAGCCGTGTCCGTGGTCTTAACGACCTGTTTGGATGTTTTTGGCTGATGGAGCCGTATTATTGTGGGGCTGTTAAGGCAGCCGCACGATCCTCCGAGGGGGGCGCACTCAATGTTTTCCCTGTAAAGAGATGATGCCTCATGGACCGGGCATCTTGAGCATAAGAGATGCGTAATGCGGTATTGTGTTAAAGCGGGTGAAAGCTTCGCGTCCCAGCAGTGCTTGATAGCGACTTGAGAATAGGACAATGTGGAAAGTTAGCTTTTCGCGACGGGAGTTATCGGGGAAGCCGAATATGACTTCAAGCCGGAGAAAGCCCATGCAATGGGTATCCGGACCTGGCGCTACCCCTTGAAAGGAGGTTTTGCCGTGGTGAATTCTTGTTGGGTCTATCCCCATGTGGCGGATTGTGTGCTGATATATCAGGTTTAGACCGCTGCCGCCGTCCATCAGGACATTTGTAAACTGGAGTCCGCCAATTATTGGACCGAGTACCAAGGCAGTCCAGCCTGCGCTCCTGATACTTCTAGAGTAATCCCGATGATCGAAGACGATCGGTTTTGTCAACCAGTGGCGGGACTCCTTTGGGATAGGTCGTATGGCGCGTATCTTTATGGGCGCCACACGTTTTGTTATGTGAAGTAAGTTTACTGTTTTTACTTCTTGTGGAAAATCCTTTTGTTTCCTGGTGCTCTGCTTGTGGGGTTCGTCATCGTCTTTGCTTGGTGTGTCGAGCCCCTTGTGTTCGGCGTTGAGTCTACCGGATTGTTTGAAGACCCAACAATCTCTGTGGGTATGGTTAGCAGGCTTCCCGGGAGTACTGTGTATTTGACATATCCTGTCCAAGATTTTGTTTAGGTTGGATAGCTCGTCCCTGTTCTCCTGGAGGGGCAGCTTTTTCTGATTCTTTCGTGAGCTTTTGAATCCGGCGTTGACTGCCATGCTCTTCGGACTATTTTCCTTAGTCCGGCGACGATCCTTGTTGCGTCGCGGTTTTCCGTTTCCATCCCTAGTTTCGGATGTACTTGGGTCGCTGGTGCTACATCTTGCCAACCAGCTGTCCTCTCCTGTGCAAAAGCGGGTCATGAGGCTTGTTAATGTGGCCATTGTTCTTGGCTTTTCTTGGCCGAGGTGTCTGGCTAGGCATTCGTCTCGAACGTTATGCCTAAAAGCTGCTAGTGCTTCAGCGTCCGGACAGTCGACTATATGATTCTTTTTAGTAAGAAATCTGTTCCAGAATTGCCGAGATGACTCTCCGGGCTTTTGAGTTATGTGACTGAGATCGTCTGCATCCGGAGGGCGGACATAAGTCCCTTGAAAATTTGCTCGGAAAGCGTCCTCGAGCTCTTCCCAACTTCCAATTGTGTTTTCAGGAAGGCTTTTAAGCCAATGCCAGGCTGGCCCTTTAAGCTTGAGGGGTAAGTATTTTATGGCGTGGAGGTCATCTCCTCTGGCCATATGTATGTGGAGGATATAATCCTCGATCCAGACTCCAGGGTCTGTTGTTCCGTCGTATGCCTCTATGTTTATGGGTTTAAATCCTGCTGGAAATTCATAATCCAGGACCTCATCGGTGAAACAGAGGGGGTGTGCGACACCCCTGTATTTGGGTGTGCCGTGGCGTTCGGATACTGGTTTTGTTGCATTGCTTTCGAGAGCTTGCTTTCTTGGCCCATAAATAGACCTGGCTGGGCCATCTTTTTTATGCGAGTCCTTAAGTGGGTCGCATGCCGGCTTGAGTGCGGCGCCGCTTGCCGTTTTCTGCTGGCCATTGGGTCGTCTATCCGACCGGGTGGCTTTCTTACTTTTTGCTTGCGAGGGCTCTAAGGCCTCTTCGTCGAATTCAGGCAGTAGCTTTCGCTTCGGGTAGCTTTTAGTGCAGCGACTGTCGCCGTATTTGTCTGCGGTGTTGATTACTTTGCTCCATCAGATTCTGAGTGCATCTTCCGCAGTTTTTAGCTTCCGCTTCTGCTTTTTCAGGCTACGCGCAGTTGCAACGAGCCTTTTGTGGAGATTCTTCTACTCTGTGGCCTTATCCGGTGTAAGGGCGTCCAGAATGCCGTTTTCGCCGGGGACGGGTTGTTCGGTTTGTTTATCCGAGTTGCCCTGTTCGGACGGTTGCTCTAAGGCATGCTCGTCGTCTGCCGGCTCGCCCTGCTCTATGGCTGGGTCTGTGTCGAGGCGGGGCTTGGGGCGGCGTTTATGCCGCCGCTTTGATTGCTTTTCGAGAGATCAATCCCTCGTTGCATCCCTGTGTTCCTCGTTGTTTCTTCTTTTAGGTGTATCCACCATGTACACATCATGAGATGAGGTGGTTGTCCAATGCCCTATAGGCGTTGGTTCATATGCGTCTCCTGCATTATCGTCCGTACCGTCGATGTCTTCGGAGTCGAAATTGAGCACGTCGTTTAAATTGTCGACGGTGGCTATTAGATGGGTGGTGGGTGGGCTTTGAATTTCTTCGTCGTCCGTATCCCAACCTTGCTGACCGTAGTCCGTCCAGGGCTCTCTTGATAAAGAGAGAGACTTTAGTGACTTCAGGACGTCGCCAAAGGGCGAGTATTGGAAGATGTCCGCAGCGGTGAACTCCATGATCGGCGCCCGATCGGATTCGATCGGCAGGCGCGCGTAGGGCTTGGAGTCCGGAGAGGAATCCGGCCCCTCGGAGTCACGGGCCTTGCGGAGTACGGGGCTGGTGTTCGGCTCAATCGCCTTTGAGATTGCAGCCCCCGAGGCGGCGTCCAACCGCTCATCCTCGATCGGCGCAGCCGGCTCCGAATTAAGGGTCGGAACCGAAGCGTGTGCGGCTTCCAGGGCACTCTTCGGCGGCAGAGCTAGATCATGCCCATCGTGACAGTGCGGCGCGCTCGGCTGTGGCTCGAATCCGTCGAAGATCAAGTCTCCGCGGATGTCAGCCGTGTAGTTTAAACTTCCAAATCTGACCTGATGGCCAGGGGCGTAGCTTTCGATCTGCTCCAGATGGCCAAGCAAATTGGCCCGCAGTACGAAGCCGCCGAAGACGAAGATCTGTTCGGGGGGAAAAGTCTCACCCTGGACTGCATCGTCGTTGATGATCGAAGGAGCCATCGGGCCTAAAAGCGATGACACAGAGGAACTCTCAATGAAAGCACCAATGTCGGTGTCAAAACCGGCGGATCTCGTGTAGGGGGTCCCGAACTGTGCGTCTAGGCGGATGGTAACAGGAGACAAGGGACACGAAGTTTTACCCAGGTTTGGGCCCTCTCGATGGAGGTAAAACCCTACGTCCTGCTTGATTAATATTGATGATATGGGTAGTACAAGAGTAGATCTACCACGAGATCAAGGAGGCTAAACCCTAGAAGCTAGCCTATGGTATGATTATTGTCTGTTCTGTCGTCCTACGGACTAAAACCCTCCGGTTTATATAGACACCGGAGAGGGTTAGGGTTACACAAAGTCGCTTACAATGGTAGGAGATCTAAACATCCGTATCGCCAAGCTTGCCTTCCACGCCAAGGAAAGTCCCATCCGGACACGGGAGGAAGTCTTCAATCTTGTATCTTCATAGTCCAGGAGTCCGGCTGATGGTATAGTCCGGCTATCCGGACACCCCCTAATCCAGGATTCCCTCAATCATCATGAAACTGGTGATGGAGGATGGTTGATGATGACGACGGCGACGAATCCCCCTCTCCGGAGCCCTGAACAAACTCCAGATCAGCCCTCCCGAGAGGTTCTAGGGCTTGGCGGCGGCTCCATGTCGTAAAACGCGATGATTTCTTATCCTTGATTTTTTCTCTCCGAAAGCAAATATATAGAGTTGGAGTTGGCGTCGGAGGAGCTCCAGGGGGCCCACGAGGTAGGGGGCGCGCCCTAGGGGGGCGCCCACACCCTCGTGGACAGGGTGTGGGCCCCCTGGTCTTCATCTTTGGCGAGGATTTTTTATTATTTTTAACTAAACATTCCGTGGAGTTTCAGGTCATTCAGAGAAGTTTTGTTTCTGCACATAAATAACACCATGGAAAGTCTGCTGAAAACAGCGTCAGTCCGGGGTTAGTTCCATTCAAATCATGCAAATTAGAGTCCAAAACAAGGGCAAAAGTGTTTGGAAAAGTAGATACGACGGAGACGTATCAGTGGGGTGGATGACGACACGGCATGAGCGGGACAAAACACACAGAGTTTTCTTTGACACATGTCTAAAAATGAAGTAAAACTGTAAGGGCTCCTTAGAATTGGAGGATTCTAAAAATGCAGGGACAGGAAAAACACAAGAATAGGATAGGAATGCTAGTGCAAAACAGAGCATTTCCAAACACATGACTTCTGTCAACATGGGTGTTTGGTTCACATGAATTGGAAGAACACAGGAATGGAGAAACATGGTCAAATTAAAGTCAAACCACATGAAAATGTAAAATAAGAATCTTATTATGCCTGTAATGCACTTAGTCCTGTTCTTCATGCATATTAATTTGAAAAGGACGTCCAAGTGGATATTAAAATTCCTAATTTTTTTCTTTGAAAGAGACACCAAAGGAAAAAATCCTCCAGTTTTGCTTTGCTCCATTCCTTCTAACCAAATTCACGAATAGTAGTACCATAGTAAAGTTTCCAATTCCTATGTTTTCCTTCACTCTTTCTTTGAACCAGTGGCGATTCTAGTAGGCAGTCTTCAACAGGCTGAAGCCTACCCTAGAAATATTTTGTGAGCTTATTCCGCATGAATGTCATATAATGGCTATCTTGCTAAACCGATTCAAATTGTGGTTCAAAAGAGCATTTAGTTTTCTCCCTGTTAACTTTGTGACCTCAATTCATTTCTTTCTAGAATTGCAATAGCTTTGAACCAAAGGATCCTTGAGGGATCGACATGAATGTAGAGTAACAAAGTGATGCGAAGAGTGTACAACCTCTTTGGCGTAGCCTTGTCAACCTCAGCATCATTGGCTTGGACGTGGAGGATGGTGATGCTGGTGTGACTCTCGGAGGCGGGGAAGAAGATCCGAGGCCTCTGGAGACGGCACCGAAGGTACTGCTCCGCCGTGATGGACGGTTCCATCATTGGAGCAGCTCCATCTGAAGTGGGAGTCTAATAGCATCTGCAATAGATGATGTAAAATACATCACCAAAAAGTGCTAGATGTAAAATGCATCAGCCAAGCCATGACCACTCTGACAGATGTTGTAAATATTGTTGACTCTGAACTTAACTGAAGAAATTGAACTTTACAGTCGAAACTGAATTTTACTGACAAAACTGATTGAACTAGTAGCAGAGCACTACAATAGAAGTTTAGGGCATTCGAGCACTGGTAGCAGAGAAGCAGTGATCTAAATCAGCAGCCGCTCGAGCAGGGAACACATTAGTAGAGAGGAGCTCGTGCAGCAGCACCGCGAGTGAGTGCTAAAGCAGCAACTCCTGTAGCTGCCACATGCCGTGTAGCAGCAGCAGCGCGAGCGAGAGCAAGAGCAGAGCAGAGCAGCAACACGAACGAGAGCAAGAACGGAGCAGCAACACGAACGAGAGCAAGAGCGGAGCAGTAGCGCGAACGACAACAAGAGCAGAGCAGAGCAGCACAACAAGGAAAGCAAGAGCAGAGCAGGAGCGCGACCGACAGCAAGAGCAGAGCCGCAACGCGAGCGAGAGCCGGAGCAGCATCAGCTAGTGCTGGTGTGGGAGTCGCTGGCGAGGAAGCAACGACATGGGGAGAGACGCCATGGAGGAAGTGGCCGGAAACAACGCCGTTGATGGAGACCCACCATGGCCGCTTGGTATCGAGCACCGACAACCCCATGAGATCGAATAAAAGATAATATGCAGCGGTGAGTGCATAACCTCCTTGGTGGCGCCGAGTAGGCCTCGGCTTCGTCGGAGGAATTGGTGAGGGTGTTGCAGTTCTGGTGGGGCAGGTGAAGACGGTGTTGTGGGGATGGAGGTGGCACCATAGACGAGGCGAACATCAGGGCAGCTCCTTGGAGGTGGAGGGCGGGGCGGCTAATTCGGCGGGATGATGAGATCGATGACAGATCCTCATTTGGTGCGATGGATGAGAGACGTCGAGCTATTGCTATGGACGACGTCGTCGGGAAGAGGCTCCGGCTGGGCGGCGGTTTCTACCTCTTGAGCACTGCGTTTGTTTTCCCTTGAAGAGGAAAGGGTGATGCAACAAAGTAGTGTAAGTATTTCCCTTAGTTTTTGAGAACCAAGGTATCAATCCAGTAGGAGGCTGTCAGGACCCCGATCCTAAGCCACATCGATCCAGCATGTAACACATCATATCACTTTGCGGCCTCATGCACGGTACTCCCACGGGTGCCACCTTACCTGGCCCGGGACCGTTTGCGTCTTTTGGCTCACGTATATGATAGTGTCGCTAGCATCCATATGGCAGAGAACCCAGACCGACATGGCTAGTCGTGAACCCAAAGCGGCGCTAACCTATGAGGACAGGCATACATGAATCACATCGAGCATGTCGGTCATCAACGTGTGAATCCGGGCTGTAGCACTGGGCTAACAGGACTCCGGTAACCCGGGCTGTAGCAGGCTAGGCAGGACTCCGGATGTCACCGCGTGACATTTCCCCGAAGGGACAGACATAGGAATGAGGTGAATCACATGCCGGCCAGTCAAGTGTTCCGAGCAGTAGTGCTGGGCTAGCAGGACTCCGGTGAACCAGGCTGTAGCGGACTACTATCGCTCAGAAGCACTAGACTACATTTCCCCATATGATAGGCTGCCAAGGATAAACAACTAGATAGTCGGATCCCACCCATACCAAGCATTTCAATCATACACACAATATGCCCGATATGAGTAGATACAACATGGCATCACAACATAACTCTACGACTCAAGGTATTTATTCAATAGGCTCCGAGGAGCGAGATATTACAAACATGGGTCTCATGACCCAACATTCAGAGCATACAAGTCAAACACATGCGGAAGCTTAACATGTCTGAGTACAGACATCTACAAATGAAAAAGGCTGAGAAGCCTGACTATCTACCAGATCCTGCCGAGGGCACAAGATCGTAGCTGAGGTATCAAGCTAAACGTCGAAGTCCACACGGAACTACTAGCGAGACTGACGTCTCTCTCTGCAAAACATAAAATAGGCAAACGTGAGTACAAACGTACTCAGCAAGACTTACATCAGAACTAACTACATATGCATCAGTTCCAATAAGGGGGTGGTGGAGTTTGACTGCAGCAAGCCAGCTTTGACTCGGTGGCTATCCTGAACTACGACTGCGAGTAACTCCTTTGAGGTGGCGCACAAGTCCACATATTCACCATATCAATACACCACTATGGATCCGCTCCCGTCTCCCTACGAGAACGCCATCCATAGCACTCACGCTTATCTTGCGCATTTTAGAGTATCCACTTTCACTTGTCTATGAACTGATATAGGCAAACCAGAAGTCCATTACCGTGGACACGGCTATTCGAATAGATGATGTTAACCCTGCAGGGGTGTACTTCTTCACACACGCTCTCACCACTTACCGCCGTTTACACGACATGTACTCGACAACCTTCAAGCGGAAGCCCAGCGAGGGTGTCGGCCACGGCCTACCTAAACACTCAAGTCTCTAGTCCAGGTTTATCGCCTATTCGGGTTCCATCCGCAGGGAGTCCGGCCGAGGTTTCCACTAACGGCCCCGAACGATGTGTACAGGGTCCGAGACACCAAACGGGCGCCCGGCTGGCCCGGCCACGTGCCTACCGCAACATAGCCCACCCCTACGGTCAGCGCTGCGTGCGGCCCCCAGCATACTACAAACACCAGAAACTACTTTGCAACTCCTGGACAGAGGACAAGGGTGATCAAGAAGCCGAGAGAGTCAATTAAGGATCCCAATGTGTGGTAGTAACTGTTTCATGGATCACAAACACAGAACTCAGTTCCTGAGGACGGCTTCAATGAGACAACCCACCATGTACTCCTACATGGCCTCCCACCAATACCTTTACCAAATCATGTTCACACACTTAGCTCACAAACAGTAGGACATGTTCATCACCATTCCAATTCATTCCCGATGAATCAGACCTGACTCAACTCTAAGCAGTAGCAGGCATGACAAACAAGCATGAATGAGTAGACACATCAGGGCTCAAACAACTCCTACTCATGCTAGTGGGTTTCATCTATTTACTGTGGCAATGACAGGTCATGCAGAGGATAAGGGGTTCAGCTACCGCAGCAAGTAACAGATGAATCGTTGTTGTCCTAATGCAGTAAAAGAGAGCAGGAGCGAGAGAGTGGGATTGTATCGGAATGAACAAGGGGGTTTTGCTTGCCTGGCACTTCTGAAGATAATATAGTTCTTCATTGGTGTCATCGATCACGGCGTCGAAGCAACGTCTACTGAGAGGGGACAAATACCGGCAACACAGAGAAAACACAATCAATGCAATGCAACAATATGATGCATGAATATGACATGGCAAAATGAGTGTGTTTTGGTGAATGCAACTTAGAACAGATTGGTTTGAGTTCATTTGAATCAAGGATTCAAATGTAAACCCAAAATAAGAGGTCATAATAGTGCATTAACTTGTTTCACCTAAACAGCAAGGTTAAAGTGTTTTAACATGCATGAAAATGGTACATATGGATAGATTGGATTTTTTTGATCATTTTTCATATATAATTTGTTTGATTTGGAGTTACGGTTGAATTACTATGAATTTTAGAAGTTTCAACTATTTTCTGGAATTTCCTGAATAAGAATAAATCCAGAAAACGTAATACTGCGTCAGCATGACGTCGGGGTGACGTCAGCAGGTCAAAGGCGCCAGCCCAGGTCAAACCTGACGGCTGGGACCCATCAGTCAGTGACTCATCTAACTAATTCCTATTTATTAGTGTAAATTTAATCCTAACTAACATGTCAGCAAGGGTGGCCCACACGTCAGTGTCTGCGGCTAATTAAGTTTAATTAACATCTGACTAAATTAGCAGGGGCCTGGCCCACTTGTCAGTCCGGCGAGGTCAAAGGGGTCAAACCCCCTGGTCAGCGGGGTCAACTTGCCGGCGACTCAACGCCGGCGAGGCCCGAGACGGCGGCGATGCGCGGAATCGCAGCACAGGCCATGGTTCGAGGCGCGGGTGGCACCGTTGGAACCCTGAGCCTCGTCCGCGTCCAGTGGTGTAGGTGGTTGGGCCTGAGGTGGCCGAGGTCGTCGCCGGCGTCGACCTTGGCGGTCGCCGGAGCTCGGGTGAGCTCGGGGTCGACGCTACGGCGGTCGGGGCAGCTCGTGCGGGGCACCTACGTGCTCTACGCGGCGCGGTGAGCAAGGAGGACGTGACGGCGGAGCCATTGCATGGCCGGAGATTCGCCGGCGGTGAGCACAGACGGTGGTGGGTGCGGGTGAGCTCGGTGGGGTGCGTAAGATGCACGAGAGAGGGAACGAGGAGGGGGAGAAGGAGCAGCAGCTCACGGCGGTTGCAGCGGCGTCGAAGCAGGCTCGGAGAAGGCCGGAGCTGAGCGGGGCGGCGAGGGGTACCTGTGGCGTCCGACGGCGAGGGAGAGGATGATGGCGTCGCTCCGGGCATCCCGCGGGTGTGTGCTTCGTCTTGGGGCTCCGTGGCGTCGAGGTGGAGCCTCTGGACAGCACAGAGAGGCAAGGGGGAGGCGATGGTCGCGGTTGTGCTCGTTGGCGGCGACAACAGCGTTCAGCTGTGGGGAGAGGAGCGGGACAGAGGAGGGGGAAGAGGTCCAGGGGAAAGAGGGGGTCGGCAGAGTCGGGGCGGCCGCGAGTAGTGGCCTCGAGGCGTCGCCACGCCGTCCAAGCGAGGCAGGCGGCCAGGGAGCTGCGTGGCGAGCTCGGCGTGCGCGGGCGTGCTCCTCTCTGCCTGCCTGGCAAGAGGAAGCAGGTGGCTGGCACGGGCCAGCACAGTGCTGGGCCGGCCAGTGGGCTGCCTGGTGGCTGCGCCAGGTAAGTCCAGGTAAGTGGCCCAGGTTGGCTCCTTTTCTAATTTGTTTTTGTTTTATTTTATTTCTGTAGGTTTGTTGCATTTCTAAAAATACCTGGGCATCTCCAAAATTCACCAAACTGCACATGGCCACTACTTGGAATATATCCAGCATGGAACATTTTAGTTTGGGGTTATTTGAGCATTTGAAATATTTTATATAATTTAAATGCCCAAACTCAAATAACTAAAGATTTAATCCAGTGACCACATATGACATGAAAAATGTGCAACACCTCTGGTTATGGCTCATAGCATTTTTCCAGAAATGATGAACATTTTCTTAAAGCCATTTGGAATCAATGAAAATATTTTAGTTGAACCTAGTGAATTTCGTTTAGTGCTAGGGTTTCAACAATCCCCATTTCAAATTTCTTTGGAATTTTAAACATGATGCATGGATGCAAACAAACGTAGGCAAGGCCTAAACTGGGGCTGTGACAGCTCACCCCCACTAAACAAGAATCTCGTCCCGAGATTCAAGTCGTGAGGTTAGAAGAAAGGAGGTCACAACTATCACGGTCTCCTCGATCCAACTGCCCTTCTCAAAGAAGTAGCTTCATTGCATCATATTGATCTTGACGTCCTTGCTTTTGAGATCTTCATCCAACACGATGGTGACAGAAAGAAACTCTATAGGAAACGATCTCCTCGAAGATCGAGCATTCAGGATTAACTCGTGGAATGAGATGTTGGAACATCTCGAGTTGAGGCACAAAATGCATCGTGAGGGGACGGAAGAACAACAACGGGGTTTGATTTGATGGGCAAAAATTCCACACTTAGAAAGATGGTGGAGGGTGTCACGGTAGCGAGGAAAATTGCCATGATTCCATAACGGGGCACCTCAGGGAAGGTGACTCGCAGAAATATTCCCTTAAGTGGCAAAAAGAATTACTTTTGATACTGAGATCATTGGAACTCTTTATTCCAGCCTAAGGCAATCACAAACGATCGTTTGAAGGAGCTCAGAAAGGTGACATACTCGGACTAGGTTGGATGATGTGGACTACCTTGTTGAAGACAACGCAATGAATGATTTTGCTTATCACCGGAAATGGATGGAACCCAAGGTAGAATGGCACAACAGCGGTGCAAGCTGGGAACAAAATGCAAATGTTGGGAATGATTCTGGTAACTGGGAGATAACTCAACAGTCGAGAGCAATTCCACTGTTTGAATGGTTATGGTATAATCGAGAAAACTGAGAGCACAAGGATCCCTAGGGAGCAACTTCTAGAATAAGCCGCACGAAATCCTCATGGAGAAGATGGTCAAATAGTTCAATCAAGATACTATAATGGTAGATCTTCCGGCTAGGTGTGTCGGCCAGACATTAACCTTGTCGGGACCTACATCATAGATCTTGGAAAAGTTCCAACCATCATATCTGCCTGAGATTCAGATCTAGTTGGTAACAGGATAATCCAGACCCATCAAGTCTAGAAAGAAAAATGAAAGTTTGCAACACAAATCGACGAAATGACGTTGCAAGATTCTCAGGAAATGAACTACGATAGCAAGCTCCAAAACATGAGCTGGTTCTGCTAAACACATGTGAACACACTGTCCTAGACAAGCATGACCACATGGTAGTCTTATAATAAAACACTACCGAGTTCTGGTTGGAAACCATCGTCGAGGATATCAAAGTCCCTGCATAAGGCATGCTCTTAAGAAGGAACTTCTTCTCCTTGAACGATTCAATCAGTGGCTTGGTGTGCTAGGGATACATATGGCAGGAAGGTTGCGAGCCTGTCAAACCATCGCATACTTCGCACATGCATGACTGACTTGGGATGGTACCAGAGGAAACAAAAACAAGCTTTCTCGAATCCACGGCGGCAACTTGCCTCAAATGCACATGAACTAGAGGAAGTCACTTCTTTCATCCAGGCATAAGCTTCATGCACGGAACACGAAGGCATTGCTTACCAAATTTCCAATACTAGTGTAGCGTTCAACATGAATCATGGGGGAGACAAAATGCTGCTGATGGGCTCAACAACAGCTCATCAGAATTACCATATCACTGGACTTCCACCATCATGTGAACACGGTGATAGCATTGGTCAGACCAAAAGATGTAATGGTGTATGCTCGAGGGATCAACCACGAGTAAGACAACATTACGAACATCGTTGGTTCTGATTTGACTTGACGATAGCCCATACTCAAGTCAAAGTTTTGACAAGACAATACATCCAACAACTGATCACGAGGACCAATTGGTGAAGATATCATCTTTCTTCAACACACACCACAAAAGATATCCCTTAACATGAACTAAGTCAGACAAGCTTTATCTTCCAACTCTCCAAGTTGTTGTCTAGCTCAACCAACTAGCTCAGGGATATCTAACACAGATTCTTGGAGAAAGGGTGGTTCACAAGGAACCAACTTGATCACGAGCTCAACATAACAGTCTTGGGACAACCTGGTAATACTTCCGAGAAGATATTCGGAAAATCACGAACCACCGATATGTCTCTAGGCTTGAGATCAATCTTGCCTTTCAGAGCAAGATGATATGATCAAATAAGCAAGGGATTGAATAATTCTCACTCATTGATCGAAGAGTGCACCAGAATAAGGACTAGGTAGCACGTTCAATCTTAGGACGATGATTTAATAACCAACACGCTAAGAATGAGAATATTGTCCATTAACTACCAGGCAACACGGTTGCTAGGAGTATTGATTTCACACATCATGGTTCACTTGTCGGCATTCCGGCTGTGGCAACACGGAAACCGAGGAATGAGCAATGATGGCAAGAAGTATTACTACGTCAGGAATTCATAAGAGGTGGTGCAATTCTCATGACACTCTTGACATAAAGATGGTAACACTCCAAGGTAGAACAGAGCAGAAGCTGGATTGGTATTTCGATCTGCGGGATACAATTACTTTGACCCAATCCTAGAAATGGATGAGGCACTGGAGTTTGTTTCTCCTAGCCATTCTGGAATAGAATGGCTGGACGGACCATAAGAATAATAGGCATCGATAACACGAATGCTCAACTACTCTTGACCAACAATTGACAGACGAAGGTCAGAAACAACTAAGGAGAACAACTCAAGGAACATATCACTTTCTGAGTTGTGGATGCATAGATTAGTATATCGAGCAAAGCTCAACATTTCTTCCGGATAACCCATGCAGAAGAGGAAGAATTGGCAGAGTCACAATATAGAATGAAGAACTCATCAAGAGCACTCTAGTTGTGATTTTTGGTTCAACAATGAACTTCTGCCATAAGTAGTTCATGGTATTGGAAGAAGGATTTACCATGGACCTCGAGGACTAATGCAAAGGTTACTACTATCCTAATGGAACTAGCAAACACTATCAACAAGAAGTGAGTAGAGTGAATCTTGGGTTCGAGAACCCAGGAGTAGAATACCTACTACTAAACGGCATCACGGGATGCTTTTGAGAATGGTGGCCAGAATCATCACACCGGGAACACAAGACATGGACAGATTACTAGATGGTTTCATAAGACACCTAAGGTCATAATAGTAGCTCCAACATATATGTCGAGGCAACGGAGTACCTCACAGACCGGTAGTGTGCTTAATCTGGCCCAAAAGGACATCGGGAACGGGAAGAAAGGATTTGCAAATGCTTCAGACTATTTAGAAACCTGGGATGACTCGGACAGCATAACGGCTGTAAATGCTCAAAAATATTTGAGACATCCTGCAAAATGGTGGCATAACCACTCAACATCACAATATCAATGTTCTGAGGCCAACTATGAACACATAGGAGTAGTAGAAACTGAGCAGCGGCTTGAACTCAACAATCCTAGGAAACTACGGTTTAGTAACACGTCATCCTGAGATATAGAAGAGAAGCCTAGTTCTTAATCCCCGTAGAAAGGAAGGGGTTGACTCAGATCAGAAGGGCATGAGGTATAAGGAGTAAAAAGAGCCTTACGTTCCCTTCCACAATCAATTCCCTTACATAACTAAAGCATTTCTAGACACAACTTCGACCAGTTTGGCTTGGTAATCCTACAGGCAGTCAGGCTCTGATACCAACGCTGTCAGGACCCCGATCCTAAGCCACATCGATCCAGCATGTAACACATCAAATCACTTTGCGGCCTCACGCACGGTACACCCACGGGTGCCACCTTACCTGGCCCGGGACCGTTTGCGTCTTTTGGCTCACGTATATGATAGTGTCGCTAGCATCCATATGGCAGAGAACCCAGACCGACATGGCTAGTCGTGAACCCAAAGCGGCGCTAACCTATGAGGACAGGCATACATGAATCACATCGAGCATGTCGGTCATCAACGTGTGAATCCGGGCTGTAGCACTGGGCTAACAGGACTCCGGTAACCCGGGCTGTAGCAGGCTAGGCAGGACTCCGGATGTCACCGCGTGACATTTCCCCGAAGGGACAGACACAGGAATGAGGTGAATCACATGCCGGCCAGTCAAGTGTTCCGAGCAGTAGTGCTGGGCTAGCAGGACTCCGGTGAACCAGGCTGTAGCGGACTACTATCGCTCAGAAGCACTAGACTACATTTCCCCATATGATAGGCTGCCAAGGATAAACAACTAGATAGTCGGATCCCACCCATACCAAGCATTTCAATCATACACACAATATGCCCGATATGAGTAGATACAACATGGCATCACAACATAACTCTACGACTCAAGGTATTTATTCAATAGGCTCCGAGGAGCGAGATATTACAAACATGGGTCTCATGACCCAACATTCAGAGCATACAAGTCAAACACATGCGGAAGCTTAACATGTCTGAGTACAGACATCTACAAATGAAAAAGGCTGAGAAGCCTGACTATCTACCAGATCCTGCCGAGGGCACAAGATCGTAGCTGAGGTATCAAGCTAAACGTCGAAGTCCACACGGAACTACTAGCGAGACTGACGTCTCTCTCTGCAAAACATAAAATAGGCAAACGTGAGTACAAACGTACTCAGCAAGACTTACATCAGAACTAACTACATATGCATCAGTTCCAATAAAGGGGGTGGTGGAGTTTGACTGCAGCAAGCCAGCTTTGACTCGGTGGCTATCCTGAACTACGACTGCGAGTAACTCCTTTGAGGTGGTGCACACGAGTCCACATATTCACCATATCAATACACCACTATGGATCCGCTCCCGTCTCCCTACGAGAACGCCATCCATAGCACTCATGCTTATCTTGCGCATTTTAGAGTATCCACTTTCACTTGTCTATGAACTGATATAGGCAAACCAGAAGTCCATTACCGCGGACACGGCTATTCGAATAGATGATGTTAACCCTGCAGGGGTGTACTTCTTCACACACGCTCTCACCACTTACCGCCGTTTACACGACATGTACTCGACAACCTTCAAGCGGAAGCCCAGCGAGGGTGTCGGCCACGGCCTACCTAAACACTCAAGTCTCTAGTCCAGGTTTATCGCCTATTCGGGTTCCATCCGCAGGGAGTCCGGCCGAGGTTTCCACTAACGGCCCCGAACGATGTGTACAGGGTCCGAGACACCAAACGGGCGCCCGGCTGGCCCGGCCACGTGCCTACCGCAACACAGCCCACCCCTACGGTCAGCGCTGCGTGCGGCCCCCAGCATACTACAAACACCAGAAACTACTTTGCAACTCCTGGACAGAGGACAAGGGTGATCAAGAAGCCGAGAGAGTCAATTAAGGATCCCAATGTGTGGTAGTAACTGTTTCATGGATCACAAACACAGAACTCAGTTCCTGAGGACGGCTTCAATGAGACAACCCACCATGTACTCCTACATGGCCTATCACCAATACCTTTACCAAATCGTGTTCACACACTTAGCTCACAAACAGTAGGACATGTTCATCACCATTCCAATTCATTCCCGATGAATCAGACCTGACTCAACTCTAAGCAGTAGCAGGCATGACAAACAAGCATGAATGAGTAGATACATCAGGGCTCAAACAACTCCTACTCATGCTAGTGGGTTTCATCTATTTACTGTGGCAATGACAGGTCATGCAGAGGATAAGGGGTTCAGCTACCGCAGCAAGTAACAGATGAATCGTTGTTGTCCTAATGCAGTAAAAGAGAGCAGGAGCGAGAGAGTGGGATTGTATCGGAATGAACAAGGGGGTTTTGCTTGCCTGGCACTTCTGAAGATAATATAGTTCTTCATTGGTGTCATCGATCACGGCGTCGAAGCAACGTCTACTGAGAGGGGACAAATACCGGCAACACAGAGAAAACACAATCAATGCAATGCAACAATATGATGCATGAATATGACATGGCAAAATGAGTGTGTTTTGGCGAATGCAACTTAGAACAGATTGGTTTGAGTTCATTTGAATCAAGGATTCAAATGTAAACCCAAAATAAGAGGTCATAATAGTGCATTAACTTGTTTCACCTAAACAACAAGGTTAAAGTGTTTTAACATGCATGAAAATGGTACATATGGATAGATTGGATTTTTTTGATCATTTTTCATATATAATTTGTTTGATTTGGAGTTACGGTTGAATTACTATGAATTTTAGAAGTTTCAACTATTTTCTGGAATTTCCTGAATAAGAATAAATCCAGAAAACGTAATACTGCGTCAGCATGACGTCAGGGTGACGTCAGCAGGTCAAAGGCGCCAGCCCAGGTCAAACCTGACGGCTGGGACCCATCAGTCAGTGACTCATCTAACTAATTCCTATTTATTAGTGTAAATTTAATCCTAACTAACATGTCAGCAAGGGTGGCCCACACGTCAGTGTCTGCGGCTAATTAAGTTTAATTAACATCTGACTAAATTAGCAGGGGCCTGGCCCACTTGTCAGTCCGACGAGGTCAAAGGGGTCAAACCCCCTGGTCAGCGGGGTCAACTCGCCGGCGACTCAACGCCGGCGAGGCCCGAGACGGCAGCGATGCGCGGAATCGCAGCACAGGCCACGGTTCGAGGCGCGGGTGGCACCGTTGGAACCCTGAGCCTCGTCCGCGTCCAGTGGTGTAGGTGGTTGGGCCTGAGGTGGCCGAGGTTGTCGCCGGCGTCGACATTGGCGGTCGTCGGAGCTCGGGTGAGCTCGGGGTCGACGCTACGGCGGTCGGGGCAGCTCGTGCGGGGCACCTACGTGCTCTACGCGGCGCGGTGAGCAAGGAGGACGTGACGGCGGAGCCATTGCGTGGCCGGAGCTTCGCCGGCGGTGCGCACAGACGGTGGTGGGTGCGGGTGAGCTCGGTGGGGTGCGTAAGATGCACGAGAGAGGGAACGAGGAGGGGGAGAAGGAGCAGCTGCTCACGGCGGTTGCAGCGGCGTCGAAGCAGGCTCGGAGAAGGCCGGAGCTGAGCGGGGCGGCGAGGGGGACCTGTGGCGTCCGATGGGGAGGGAGAGGATGATGGCGTCGCTCCGGGCATCCCGCGGGCGTGTGCTTCGTCTTGGGGCTCCGTGGCGTCGAGGTGGAGCCTCTGGACAGCACAGAGAGGCAAGGGGGAGGCGATGGCCGCGGTTGTGCTCGTTGGCGGCGACAATAGTGTTCGGCTTTGGGGAGAGGAGCGGGACAGAGGAGGGGGAAGAGGTCCAGGGGAAAGAGGGGGTCGGCGGAGTCGGGGCGGCCGCGAGGAGTGGCCTCGAGGCGTCGCCACGCCGTCCAAGCGAGGCAGGCGGCCAGGGAGCTGCGTGGCGAGCTCGGCGTGCGCGGGCGTGCTCCTCTCTGCCTGCCTGGCGAGAGGAAGCAGGTGGCTGGCACGGGCCAGCACAGTGCTGGGCCGGCCAGTGGGCTGCCTGGTGGCTGCGCCAGGTAAGTCCAGGTAAGTGGCCCACGTTGGCTCCTTTTCTAATTTGTTTTTGTTTTATTTTATTTCTATAGGTTTGTTGCATTTCTAAAAATACCTGGGCATCTCCAAAATTCACCAAACTGCACATGGCCACTACTTGGAATATATCCAGCATGGAACATTTTAGTTTGGGCTTATTTGAGCATTTGAAATATTTTATATAATTTAAATGCCCAAACTCAAATAACTAAAGATTTAATTCAGTGACCACATATGACATGAAAAA
Source organism: Aegilops umbellulata (assembly GCA_032464435.1). Lineage (NCBI taxonomy): Eukaryota > Viridiplantae > Streptophyta > Magnoliopsida > Poales > Poaceae > Aegilops > Aegilops umbellulata. Next base: position 106,056,402 of record CP136058.1, on the reverse strand, counting down.
TGTGCAACACCTCTGGTTATGGCTCATACCATTTTTCCAGAAATGATGAACATTTTCTTAAAGCCATTTGGAATCAATGAAAATATTTTAGTTGAACCTAGTGAATTTCGTTTAGTGCTAGGGTTTCAACAATCCCCATTTCAAATTTCTTTGGAATTTTAAACATGATGCATGGATGCAAACAAAGGTAGGCAAGGCCTAAACTGGGGCTGTGACAAAGGCTACGCTCGAGTCCCATGCACCTATAAAAACAAACAAGAACCTCGCAACTAATGCGATAAAGGGGTTGTCAATCCCTTCACGGTCACTTACGAGAGTGCGATTTGATAGATATGATAAGATAATATTTTTGGTATTTTTATGGTAAAAAGAAATAAAGATGCAAAGTAAAATAAAAGGCAATAGAAATAGCTAAGTGTTGGAAGATTAATATGATAGAAAATAGAACCAGGGGCCATAGGTTTCACTAGTGGCTTCTCTCAAGATAGCATAAGCATTACGGTGGGTGAACGAATTACTGTCGAGCAATTGATAGAATTGAGCATAGTTATGAGAATATCTAGGTATGATCATGTATATATGCATCACGTTCATGACAAGTAGACCGAAATGATTCTGCATCTACTACTATTACTCCACACATCGGCCGCTATCCAGCATGCATCTAGAGTATTAAGTTCATAAGAACAGAGTAATGCTTTAAGTATGATGACATGATGTAGAGGGATAAACTCATGCAATATGATATAAACCCCATCTTTTTATCCTTGATGGCAACAATACAATACGTGCCTTGCTGCCCCTGCTGTCACTAGGAAAGGACACGGCAAGATTGAACCCAAAGCTAAGCACTTGTCCCATTGCAAGAAAGATCAATCTAGTAGGCCAAACCAAACTGATAATTCGAAGAGACTTGCAAAGATAACCAATCATACATAAAAGAATTCAGAGGAGATTCAAATATTGTTCATAGATAATCTTGATCATAAACCCACAATTCATCGGTCCCGACAAACACACCGCAAAAGAAGATTACATCAAAGAGATCTCCAAGAGAATCGAGGAGAACTTTGTATTGAGATCCAAAGAGAGAGAAGAAGCCATCTAACTAATAACTATGGACTCGAAGGTCTGAGGTAAACTACTCAAACATCATCGGAGAGGCTATGGTGTTGATGTAGAAGCCCTCCATGATCAATGCCCCCTCTGGCAGGACGCCGGAAAAGGCACCAAGATGGGATCCCACGGGTACATAAGGTTGCGGCGGTGGAATTAGGTTCGTGGATGCCTCTGATGGTTTGGGGGTACGTAGGTATATATAGGAGGAAGAAGTAGGTTGGTGGAGCCATGAGGGGCCCACGAGGGTGGAGGGCATTACTTGATGTCCACTCCAAGTCCTCTGGATCACGTTTGTTACAAAAATCACGTTCCCGAAGGTTTCATTCCGTTTGGACTCCGTTTGATATTCTTTTTCTGCGAAACTCTGAAATAGGCAAAAAAAACTGCAATTTGGGCTGGGCCTCCGGTTAATAGGTTAGTCCCAAAAATAATATAAAAGTGCATAAATAAGCCCATTAAACATCCAAAATAGAATATATAATAGCATGGAACAATCAAAATTATAGATAGGTTGGAGATGCATCAAGCATCCCCAAGCTTAATTCCTGATCGTCCTCGAGTAGGTAAATGATAAAAACATAATTTTTGATGTGGAATGCTTCTTGGCATACTTCTTAATGTAAATCTTCTATTGTGGCATGAATATTTAGGTCCAAAGGATTCGAGATAAAAGTTTAATGTTGACATAAAAACAATAATACTTCGAACATGCTAACCAAGCAATTATGCCTTATCAAAATAACATAGCCAAAGAAAGCTTATCCCTACAAAATCATATAGTTAGGCTATGTTTCAATATTGTCACACAAACATTATCATCATGCATAACCCCGATGACAAGCCGAGAAATTGGTTCATACTTTTAACGTGCTTCAGCCTTTTCAACTCTTACGCAATACATGAGCGCAAGCCATGGATATAGCACTATGGGTGGAGTAAAGTATAATGATGGGGCTTATGAGAGAAGATAAAAAAGGTAGAAAGTCTCACATTGACGCGGCTAATCAATAAGCTATGGAGATGGCCATCAATTGATGTCAATGAGAGGAGTAGGGATTGCCATGCAACGAATGCACTAGAGCTATAAATATATGAAAGCTCAACAAAAGAAACTAAGTGGGTGTGCATCCAACTTGCTTGCTCGCGAAGACCTAGGGCATTTTGAGGAAGCCCATCATTGGAATATACAAGCCAAGTTCTATAATGAAAAATTCCCACTAGTATATGAAAGTGACAACATAGGAGACTCTCTATCATGAAAATCATGGTGCTACTTTGAAGCACAAGTGTGGAAAAGGATAGCAACATTGTCCCTTCTCTCTTTTTCTCTCATTTTTTGGGGCCTTTTTTTTATTTGGCCTCTTTTTTATATATATTTAATATGGAATATCATCCCAACTTGTGGGGGAATCATAGTCTCCATCATCCTTTCCTCACATGGGACAATGCTCTAAAAATGACGATCATCACACTTTTATTACTTACAACTCAACAATTACAACTCAATACTTAGAACAAAATATGACTCTATGTGAATGCCTCCGGCGGTGTACCGGGATATGCGATGAATCAAGAGTGACATGTATGAAAAAATTATGAATAGTGGCTTTGCCACAAAATATGATGTCAACTACATGATCATGCAAAGCAATATGACAATGATGAAACATGTCATGATAAACGGAACGGTGGAAAGTTGCATGGCAATATATCTCAGAATGGCTATGGAAATGCCATAATATGTAGGTATGGTGGCTGTTTTGAGGAAGATATAAGGAGGCTTATGTGTGATAGAGCGTATCATATCACGGGGTTTGGATGCACCGGCAAAGTTTGCACCAACTCTCAATGTGAGAAAGGGCAATGCGCCGTATCGTAGACGCTAGAAAATTACGGAAGGTTGAGAGTGCGTATAATCCATGAACTCACATTAGTCATAAAGAACTCATATACTTATTGCAAAAGTTTATTAGCCCCTGAAGCAAAGTACTACTACGCATGCCCCTAGAGGGATAGATTGGTAGGAAAAGACCATCGCTCATCCCCGACCGCCACTCATAAGGAAAGCAATAAAAGAACACCTATGTGTCAAAATTGTTACACAACTTTTACCATATGTGCATGCTACGGGACTTGCCAACTTTAACACAAGTTTTTCTCAATTTCACAATTACTCAACTAGCACACTCTAATATTACCACCTTTATATCTCAAAACACTTATCAAGTATCTAACTTCTCATGATATTTAATGAACTCAATATGGAAGATTAATTTCATGATTAAAGCAAATTACCATGCTGTTTAAGACTCTCAAAATAATATAAGTGAAGCATGAGAGTTCAATAATTTCTATAAAATATAACCACCGCCGTGCTCTAAAAGATATAAGTAAAGCACTAGAGCAAAACTATATAGCTCAAAGGATATAAGTGAAGCACTTAGAGTATTCTAACAAATTCTGGATCATGTGTGTCTCTCTCAAAAGGTGTGTACAGCAAGGATGATTGTGGCAAACTAGCAAATAAAGACTCAAATCATACAAGACGGTCCAAGCAAAACACATATCATGTGGTGAATAAAAAGATAGCTCCAAGTAAATTTACCGATGGATGAGGACGAAAGAGGGGATGCCTTCCAGGGCATGCCCAAGCTTTGGATTTTTGGTGTCCTTGGATTATCTTGGGGTGCCATGGGCATACCCAAGCTTAGGCTCTTGCCACTCATTGTTCCATACTCCATCAAATCTTTACCCAAAACTTGAAAACTTCACAACACAAAACTTAACAGAAAATCTCGTGAGCTCCGTTAGCGAAAGAAAACAAAACACCACTTCAAGGTACTGTATTGAACTCATTATTTATTTATATTGGTGTTAAACCTACTGTATTCCAACTTCTCTATGGTTTATAAACTATTTTACTAGCCATAGATTCATCAAAATAAGCAAACAACTCACGAAAAACAGAATCTGTCAAAAACAGAACAATTTGTAGTAATCTGTAACTAACGCAAACTTCTGGAACTCCAAAACTTCTACCAAAATAGGAAGACCTAGAAAATTTGTTTAATGATCTTCAATTGGAATCAATATTTTATCACGTTCTGGTGATTTTTAACAATTGTTTTCGTGAACAGAAAGTTTCTGGAATTTTCAGCAAGATCAAATAACTATCATCCAAGAAGATCCTATAGGTTTAAGTTGGCACAAACACTAACTAAAATGTAAAAACAAGTCTAACCAGAGGCTAGATCAAAGATTTGTTCCTAAACAGAAGGAAAAAGAAAAAAACTAAAAATAAAATTGGGTTGCCTCCCAACAAGCGCTATCGTTTAACGCCCCTAACTAGGCATAAAAACACGGATAGATCTAGGTATTGCCATCTTTGGTAGGCAATCCATAAGTGGCTCTCATAATAGATTCATATGGCAATTCAATTTTCTTTCTAGAGAAGTGTTCCATGCCTTTCCTTAACGGAAATTGGAATCTAGTATTTCCTTCCTTCATATCAATGATTGCACCAATCGTTCTAAGGAAAGGTCTACCAAGAATAATAGGACATGAAGGATTGCAATCTATATCAAGAACAATGAAATCTACGGGAACATAGTTCCTATTTGCAACAATAAGAACATAATTAATTCTTCCCATAGGTTTCTTAATAGTGGAATCCGCAAGGTGCAACTTTAAAGAACAATCATCAAATTCACGGAATCCTATCAAATCACATAAAAGTTTTTGTAATCGTGGAAACAATAGCACCCAAATCACACAAGGCATATCATTCATGATCTTTAATTTTAATTTTAATAGTAGGTTCCCACTCATCATAAAGTTTTCTAGGTATAAAAACTTCCAACTCAAGCTTTTCTTCGTAAGATTGTATCAAAGCATCAACGATATGTTTAGTAAAAGCTTTATTTTGACTATAAGCATGCGGAGAATTTAGCATGGATTGTAACAAGGCAATTCAATCTATCAAAGGGAATTATCATAATTAAATTCCTTGAGATCCAAGATAGTGGGTTCATTGATATCTAAAGTTTGACCTCTTCAATCCCACTTTTACCAATTTTTGCATCAAGATCTAAAAACTCTGAATTTTTGGGATGCCTTCTAACTAAAGTTGACTCATCTCCAGTCCCATAATTATCAAGATTTATATTCAAAAAACAAAGATTTAATAGGGGAAACATCAATAACTTTTAGATCTTCATCTTTATTCTCATAAAAAATAGAAGAACACGCTTTCACAAAGCAATCTTTCTTAGCACGCATCCTAGCGGTTCTTTCTTTGCACTCATCAATGGAAATTCTCATGGATTTGAGAGACTCGTTGATATCATGCTTAGGTGTAATAGATCTAAGTTTCAAAGAATCAACATCAAGAGAAATTCTGTCCATGTTCCTAGCCAATTCATCAATCTTAGGCAATTTTTCTTGAAGCAAAGCATTGAAATTCTTTTGCGAATTCATAAATTCTTTAACACTAGTCTCAAAATCAGAGGGCAACTTATTAAAATTTCCATAAAAATTGTTGTAAGAATTACCATAATTATTAGAGGAATTACTAGGATACGGCCTAGGATTAAAGTTTCCTTTATACGCGTTGTTACCAAAATTATTCCTACCAACAAAATTCACATCCATAGATTCATTATTATTCTCAATAAAAGTAGACAAAGGCATATCATTAGGATCATAAGAAACACTCTTATTAGCAAATAATTTCATAAGTTCATCCATCTTTCGACTCAAAACATTAATTTCTTCTATCGCATGCGCTTTTTTATTAGTAGATCTTTTGGTGTGCCATTGAGAATAATTAACCGTAATATTATCTAGAAGTTTAGTAGCTTCTCCTAAAGTGTTTTCCATAAAAGTGCCTCCCGCGGCCGAATCTAAAAGATTTCTAGAAGTGAAATTCAATTCAGCATAAAAAATTTGTATAATCATCCACAAATTCAAACCATGAGTAGGGCAATTACGTATCATTAATTTCATTCTCTCCCAAGCTTGTGCAACATGTTCATGATCAAGTTGCTTAAAATTCATAATATCGTTTCTAAGGGAGATGATCTTAGCGGGAGGAAAATACTTAGAGATAAAAGCATCTTTGCACTTATTCCAAGAATCAATACTATTTTTAGGCAAAGACGAAAACCAAGCTTTAGCACGATCTCTAAGCGAAAAAGGAAATAGCTTCAATTTAACAATATCATTGTCCACATCTTTCTTCTTTTGCATATCACACAAATCAATGAAGCTATTTAGATGGGTGGCGGCATCTTCACTAGGAAGGCCAGCGAATTGATTTTCATGACAATATTCAACAAAGCAACATTAATTTCACAAGATTCAGCATCGATAAGAGGAGCAATCGGAGTGCTAAGAAAATCATTGTTGTTGGTATTGGTAAAGTCACACAATTTAGTATTATCCTGAGCCATCGTGACAAGCAAGTAATCCAACACACAAGCAAACAAGAAGCGAGCGAGAAAGAGGTGAGCAGAAAGAGAGGGCGAATAAAATGGCAAGGGTGAAGTGGGGGAGAGGAAAACGAGAGGCAAATGGCAAATAATGTAATGCGAGGGATAACAGTTTGTGATGGGTACTTGGTATGTTGACTTTTGCGTAGACTCCCTGGCAACGGTGCCAGAAATCCTTCTTGCTACCTCTTGAGCACTGCGTTGGTTTTCCCTTGAAGAGGAAAGGGTGATGCAGCAAAGTAGCGTAAGTATTTCCCTCAGTTTTTGAGAACCAAGGTATCAATCCAGTAGGAGGCTACGCTCGAGTCCCACGCACCTACACAAACAAATAAGAACCTCGCAACCAACGCGATAAAGGGGTTGTCAATCCCTTCACGGTCGCTTATGAGAGTGAGATCTGGTAGATATGATAAGATAATATTTTTGGTATTTTTATGATAAAGAGAAATAAAGATGCAAAGTAAAATAAAAGGCAATAGAAATAGCTAAGTGTTGGAGGATTAATATGATAGAAAATAGACCCGGGGGCCATAGGTTTCACTAGTGGCTTCTCTCAAGATAGCATAAGTATTACGGTGGGTAAACGAATTACTATCGAGCAATTGATAGAATTGAGCATAGTTATGAGAATATCTAGGTATGATCATGTATATAGGCATCACGTGCGTGACAAGTAGACCGAAACGATTCTGCATCTACTACTATTACTCCACACACCGACCGCTATCCAGCATGCATCTAGAGTATTAAGTTCATAAGAACAGAGTAATGCTTTAAGTATGATGACATGATGTAGAGGGATAAACTCATGTAATATGATATAAACCCCATCTTGTTATCCTCGATGGCAACAATACAATACGTGCCTTGCTGCCCCTGCTGTCACTGGGAGAGGACACCGCAAGATTGAACCCAAAGCTAAGCACTTCTCCCATTGCAAGAAAGATCAATTTAGTAGGCCAAACCAAACTGATAATTCGAAGAGACTTGCAAAGATAACCAATCATACATAAAAGAATTCAGAGGAGATTCAAATATTGTTCATAGATAATCTTGATCATAAGCCCACAATTCATCGGTCTCGACAAACACACCGCAAAAGAAGATTACGTCAAATAGATCTCCAAGAGAATCAAGGAGAACTTTACATTGAGATCCAAAGAGAGAGAAGAAGCCATCTAGCTAATAACTATGGACCCGAAGGTCTGAGGTAAACTACTCACACATCATCGGAGAGGCTATGGTGTTGATGTAGAAGCCCTCCGTGATCAATGCCCCCTCTGGCAGGACACCGGAAAAGTCCCCAAGATGGGATCTCACGGGTACAGAAGGTTGCGGCAGTGGAATTAGGTTTTCATGGATGCCTCTGATGGTTTGGGGGTACGTAAGTATATATAGGAGGAAGAAGTAGGTCGGTGGAGCCACGAGGGGCCCACGAGGGTGGAGGGCGCGCCTGGGGGGGGGGGGGGTAGGCACGCCCCCTACCTTGTGGCCTCCTTGTCTGTTACTTAATGTCCACTCCAAGTTCTTTGGATCACGTTTGTTCCAAAAATCATGTTTCTGAAGGTTTCATTCCGTTTGGACTCTGTTTGATATTCTTTTTCTGCGAAAGTTTGAAATAGGCAAAAACAGCAATTTGGGCTGGGCCTCCGATTAATAGGTTAGTCCCAAAAATAATATAAAAGTGTATAAATAAGCCCATTAAACATTCAAAACAGAATATATAATAGCATGTAACAATAAAAAATTATAGATACGTTGGAGACATATCAGCGGTCGGGAGGCCAACGGAGGAGCGTGGGGTTTCACGGGTTTTGGCGGCCTCGGTGTACGAAGGGGGGGGGGGACTGAAGGAAATATGCCCTAGAGGCAATAATAAAGTTATTATTTATTTCCTTATATCATGATAAATGTTTATTATTCATGCTAGAATTGTATTAACTGGAAACATAATACATGTGTGAATACATAGACAAACAGAGTGTCACTAGTATGCCTCTACTTGACTAGCTCATTAATCAAAGATGGTTATGTTTCCTAACCATGAACAAAGAGTTGTTATTTGATTAACGAGATCACATCATTAGTTGAATGATCTGATTGACATGACCCATTTCATTAGCTTAGCACCCGATCGTTTAGTATATTGCTATTGCTTTTATCCATGACTTATACATGTTCCTTTAACTATGAGATTATGCAACTCCCGTTTACCGTAGGAACACTTTGTGTGCTACCAAACGTCACAACGTAACTGGGTGATTATAAAGGTGCTCTACAGGTGTCTCCGAAGGTACATGTTGGGTTGGCGTATTTCGAGATAAGGATTTGTCACTCCGATTGTCGGAGAGGTATCTCTGGGCCCTCTCGGTAATGCACATCACATAAAGCCTTGCAAGCATTGCAACCAATGAGTTAGTTGCGAGATGATGTATTACGGAACGAGTAAAGAGACTTGCCGGTAACGAGATTGAACTAGGTATTGGATACCGACGATCGAATCTCGGGCAAGTAACATACCGATGACAAAGGGAACAACGTATGTTATTATGCGGTCTGACCGATAAAGATCTTCGTAGAATATGTAGGAGCCAATATGGGCATCCAGGTCCCGCTATTGGTTATTGACCGGAGACGTGTCTCGGTCATGTCTACATTGTTCTCGAACCGTAGGGTCCGCACGCTTAACGTTACGATGACAGTTATTATGAGTTTATAAATTTTGATGTACCGAAGGAGTTCGGAGTCCCGGATGTGATCACGGACATGACGAGGAGTCTCGAATTGGTCGAGACGTAAAGAATGATATATTGGAAGCCTATGTTTGGACATCGGATGCATTCCAGGTGAAATCAGGATTTTACCGGAATACCGGAAGGGTTACCGGAACCCCCCAGGAGCATAATGGGCCAACATGGGCCTTGGAGGAGAGGTGAGAGGGCTGCCCTCATGGGCTGCGCGCCTCCCCCACTTCCCCTAGTCCTATTAGGACTAGGAGAGGTGGGCGCCCCCTCTCTCTCTCTCCCCCTTGGAGAATCCTAGTCCAACTAGGATTGGGGGGGGGGGGGGAATCCTACTCCCAGAGGGAGTAGGACTCTCCTGGCGCGCCAGGCTTGGCCGGCCAGCCCCTCCCCCTTGGCTCCTTTATATACGGGGGCAGGGGGCACCCCAAAGACACACAAGTTGATCTACGGATCGTTCCTTAGCCGTGTGCGGTGCCCCCTTCCACCAAATTCCACCTCGATCATATCGTTGCAGTGCTTAGGCGAAGCCCTGCGCCGGTAACACATCAAGATCGTCACCACACCGTCGTGCTGACGGAACTCTTCCCCGACGCTTTGCTGGATCGGAGCCCGGGGATCGTCATCGAGCTGAACGTGTGCCAAGAACTCGGAGGTGCCGGAGTAACGGTACTTGGATCGGTCGGATCGCGAGGAGAACATACGACTACTTCCTCTATGTTGAGTCAACGCTTCCGCTTCGGTCTACGAGGGTACGTAGACAACACTCTCCCCTCTCGTTGCTATGCATCACCATGATCTTGCGTGTGCGTAGGAAATTTTTTGAAATTACTACGTTCCCCAACAGTGGTATCAGAGCCTAGGTTTTTATGGTATGATGTTATTTGCACGAGTAGAACACAAGTGAGTTGTGGACGATACAAGTCATACTGCCTACCAGCATGTCATACTTTGGTTCAGCGGTATTGTTGGACGAGACGATCCGGACCAACCTTACGCGTACGCTTACGCGAGACCGGTTCCCTCGACGTGCTTTGCACATAGATGGCTTGCGGAAGACTGTCTCTCCAACTTTAGTTGAACCGAGTGTGGCTACGCCCGGTCCTTGAGAAGGTTAATATGGAGTCTATTTGACAAACTATCGTTGTGGTTTTGATGCGTAGGTAAGATGAGTTCTTGCTTAAAGCCCGTAGCAGCCACATAAAACTTGCAACAACAAAGTAGAGGACGTCTAACTTGTTTTTGCAGGGCATGTTGTGATGTGATATGGTCAAGACATGATGCTAAATTTTATTGTATGAGATGATCATGTTTTTGTCAGGACCCCGATCCTAAGCCACATCGATCCAGCGTGTAACACATCATATCACCTTGCGGCCTCACGCACGGTACTCCCACGGGTGCCACCTTACCTGGCCCGGGACCGTTTGCGCCTTTTGGCTCACGTATATGATAGTGTCGCTAGCATCCATATGACAGAGAACCCGGGCCGACATGGCTAGTCGTGAACCCAAAGCGGCACTAACCCATGGGGACAGGCATACATGAATCAACCTCGAGCATGTCGGTCAACAGCGTGTGAATCCGGGCTGTAGCACTGGGCTAACAGGACTCCGGTAACCCGGGCTGTAGCAGGCTAGGCAGGACTCCGGATGTCACCGCGTGACATTTCCCCGAAGGGACAGACACAGGAACGAAGTGAAACACATGCCGGCCAGTCAAGTGTCCTGAGCAGTAGTGCTGGGCTAGCAGGACTCCGGTGAACCGGGCTGTAGCGGACTACTATGGCTCAAGGAAGCACTAGACTACATTTCCCCATAAGAGAGGCTGCCAAGGATAAACAACTAGATTGTCGGATCCCACACATACCAAGCATTTCAATCATACACACAATATGCTCGATATGGGTAAATACAACATGGCATCACAACAAGACTCTACGACTCAAGTATTTATTCATTAGGCTCCGAGGAGCGAGATATTACAAACATGGGTCTCATGACCCAACATACAGAACATACAAGCAACAAGCACATGCGGAAGCTTAACTTGTCTGAGTACAGACAACTACAAATGAAAAAGGCTGAGAAGCCTGACTATCCACTAGACCCTGCCGAGGGCACAAGATCGTAGCTGAGGTATCAAGCTAAACGTCGAAGTCCAAGCGGTACTACTAGCGAGACTGAAGTCTCTCTGCAAAAACATAAAATAGGCAAACGTGAGTACAAACGTACTCAGCAAGACTTACATCAGAACTAACTACTTATGCATCAGTTCCAATAAAGGGGGTGGTGGAGTTTGACTGCAGCAAGCCAGCTTTGACTCGGTGGCTATCCTGAACTACGACTGCGAGTAACTCCTTTGAGGTGGCGCACACGAGTCCACATATTCACCATATCAATACACCACTATGGATCCGCTCCCGTCTCCCCACGAGAACGCCATCCATAGCACTCACGCTTATCTTGCGCATTTTAGAGTATCCACTTTCACTTGTCTATGAACTGTACAAGGGGTCCAAGTTTCCATATCCGAGGAATCCGGCTATTCGAATAGATAATGATAACCCTGCAGGGGTGTACTTCTTCACACACGCTCTCGCCACTTATCGCCCTGTACACGTCATGTACCTCGGCAACCTTCAAGCGGAAGCCGGGCGAGGGAGTCGGCCACGACCTGACTAATCACACAAGTCTCTCGTCCAGGTTTATCGCCTATTCGGGTTCCATCCGCAAGGAGATCCGGCCGGGGTGTCGCTCACGGCCCCAAACGATGTGAGCAGGGTTCCCAAGCCCACCAACCGGGTGCCACTTGGTACACCGTGCCACTGTGCCTAGTCTGTCCCAAGCCCACCTGTACCGGGTGCCACTTGGTAGACTACTAACACTACCTACAAACACCAGAAACTAGTTGCAACTCCTGGACAGAGATCAAGTGGATTAATAAGTCGAGAGGGGCACTTAAGCATTCCAATGTGTGGTAGTAACTGTTCATGGATCACAAACACAGAACTCAGTTCCTGAGGACGGCTGCAATGAGACAACCCACCATGTACTCCTACATGGCCTCTCACCGCTACCTTTACCAAATCGTGTTCACACACTTAGCTCTCAACAGTAGGACATGTTCACCACATTCCAATTCATTCCCGATGAATCAGACTCGACTCAACTCTAAGCAGTAGCAGGCATGACAACAAGCATGAATGAGTAGGCACAACAGGGCTCAAACAACTCCTACTCATGCTAGTGGGTTTCATCTATTTACTGTGGAATGACAGGTCATGCAAAGGATAAAGGGGTTCAGCTACCGCAGCAAGTAACACATGACTCGTTGTTGTTCTAATGCAATAAAAGAGAGCAGGAGCGAGAGAGTGGGTTTGTATCGGAATGAACAAGGGGGTGTTGCTTGCCTGGCACTTCTGAAGATAACATTGAGTCTTCATCAGTGTCAACGATCACATCGTCGGAACGTCGTCTACTGAGAGGGGACAAACACCGGCAAACAAAGAGGAACACAATCAATGCAATGCAACAATTATGATGCATGATAATGTCATGGCAATATGCGGTTGATTGAGCTAATGCAACTAGTAACAGAAAGGTTTGGGTTGATTTGAACTCAAGGTTCAAATTCAAATTCAAACTATGAATTCAAATAGTGCATTATCATGTTTTGGACTAAACAGTGAGGTTAAGTTGTTCAAACATGCATGAAAATGGTACAGATGGATTCCTTGAATTTTTCTGATAATTTTTCATATATAAATTATTTCATTTGGAGCTACGGTTGAATTTCTATGAATTTTAGAAGTTTGCATTAATTTCTGGAATTTCCTGAAAAGAATAATTCCAGAAAAGAGTTATTGCGTCAGCATGACATCACCCTGATGTTAGCAGGTCAACTGGGCGCCTCCAGGTCAAACCTGACCAGTGGGACCCACTGGTCAGTGTCTCTGGCTGGTTTGGGTGGATGACAGGTGGGACCAGTCAACGTTGACTTGACCAAGTCAAAGCTGACACGTGGGGTCCACGGGGTTAGTACTAATCTGAACAGGTAATTTACACTAACTTAATCTGTTTTAGTTAGCCGGTTAATTTGGCGGTGGGCCCGGTTGTCATTGACTCCAGGGTGTTAACTAAACAGTGATTAGGCCCTAATCTAATTACTGCCACGTCAGCACGCCGGATTGCCGCCGGCGACGACCACAACCGCGGCAGGAGCTCGCCGGAGTGGTGCTACGGGCGGTGTTGGGCAAAGCCAAGGGCACTAGAGGGTTGCCCTTCCTCGCGCGCATCCAGGGGAGGCACGCGGGAGGCGCGGGGTGGCCGGAGCTCGCCGGAGCGAGCTCGCGGCGGCGGCCAAGGTACGGCTTCGAGCGGGCTCGGACTATAGGGCATGGGGAAACTCTCTGAGGGGCTCGCCGGACTCGTGGTGAAGCAATGAGGGCGATGATGCGTGTGGGTGCCACTACTTTGGGCTCTGGCCACGACGGCACCATGGCCGGCGGCGAGCACAACTCGGCTCCGGTGCATCTATATACTACAGCGTGAAATCGACGCGGGGAGGAGAGGGGAATCGACCGGAGTCTCACATGGGTCGCGTCGAGAAGGTCAGCGAGCTCGGGGAAGCGACGACGGTGGCGAATCGACGGTGAAGATCCTCGGCGGCCGGTGGTGGAGAAAGCGACGGTGAGACGATGGAGGCCGTCCGGGCTCGCTTCCTTCGGTGGGGAGGTTCAGCGCGAGGAGGCGGAGCTCGGGCACTAACTGGCTGGGCGTGGGGATGCTAGTGGCCGCGGTGGTGACGGTCGGCGGTGACGAACCCGTTCGGGTGAGTGAGAGAGAGATCCAGGGGAGAGGGTGAGGACGGGGAAGAGAGAGAGGGGGGCCCGGGGGGTGCGTGGCGCTCGTAGCAGCCTCCAGCGGCAGCGGCAAGCAGGAGCTGGCCAAGCGCGTGCGCGCGCGCCACGGCCACACGCCCTCCTGCCCACTGGCAGGAGGTTGAAGACAGTAGGAGAGAGGAAGAGGTGGGCTGGGCCTAGCTGAGCCGGTCCTGTTGGGCCACCAGGTAAGTGGACCAGGTGGGTTCCGTTCTTTATAATTTTGTTCTGTTTTTCTAGTTTTTGCTATTTGTTTTGATTTAGTAATAATACTAAACCATTTTAATAAATCCTGAAAATAATTATGGGCATTAAATGAATTATTACAGAGGCCCTTAGCTATTTTCAGAATTGTTGGAGCATTTAATAATATGTATAGCAATTAAATGCCCCAATTCAAATACTTTAAGAATTAATTCAATTATCCAGAATGGCCTGAAAATATTAACATCATTTTTGGCAGAGGTTTTCACCTTTAACAAAAATCATGAACATTTTCAAAGGCATTTTGGGTTCTTTGAAAAAGGTTTTATTTGAACCTATTAGATTTCTTTTAGGTGCTAGGGTTTGATCAATCCCCATTTCAATTTAAATAGAATTTGAACATGATGCAACACTCTAATGCAAGCACTAAGCATTACCCGAACTAGGGATGTGACAAATCACCCCCACTAAACAAGAATCTCGCCCCGAGATTCAGGACGTGAGGTAAGAAGTCAGAGAGGTCACAAGCTAACACGATCTTCTTGACCCAGTTGCCCTCATTGAAGATGTTGATTCATTGCTTCAAATTGATCTTGTCGTCTTTGCTTTTGGGATCTTCATCCAACACGATGATGTCAAAAGAAACTCTATAGTAATCAATCTTCTTAAAGATTGAGCACTCAAGATCAACTCGCGGAATGAGATGTTGGAACATCTCGAGTTGATACACAAGACACCTCGAGAGGGATGGAAGAACAACGACAGGGTTTGATTTGGTGGCAACAATTCCATACTTAGAAAGATGGTGGATGGTGTCAAGGTGGCGAGGAAAAAGTTGCTGTGATCCCGTAACGGGGCACCTTGGAAAGGTGACTCATTGGGCTGTTCCCTTAAGTGGCAAAAAGAATTACTTTTGATCCATAGATCATTGAAACTCTTTATACCAGCCTAAGGCAACCCACAACAATCGATAGTTTGGCGGAGTTCGAATGGATGAGGTGGACTACCTTGTTGAAGACAACGCAATGGATGACTTTTGCTTATCATTGGGAAAATGGGTGGGACCCATGGTATGTCCACATTTGAAGAAGATCCTAGACATCAATTATTGAAAGGGGCAGCCCATGGAAATTGGCTCAATGGCGGTGCAAGCTGGGAACAACATGCAAATGTTGGGAATGTTCCAACCATCATATCTGCTTGAGATTCAGATCCGGTTGGTGTCAGGATATTCCAGACTCATCGAGTCTAGAGGAAAATGAAAGTTTGCAACACAAATCGACGAGATGGCATTGCGAGATTCCCGGGGAAATGAACTACGGTAGTAAGCTCCAAAACATGAGCTGGTTCTGCTACAAGCATGTGAACACGCTGTCCCAGACAAGCATGGCCACATAGTAGTCTTATAATAAAACACTACCGAGTTCAGGTTGGGAACCATCATCGAGGATAAGGAATCTTGTACAAATCCGTCTGGTACCTTCAGGACTAGCACTTAGAACTTATTATCCTTGAACAAGTCAATCAGTGGCTTGGCGTGCTAGGGACACATATAGAATGAAGGTTGCAAGTCTCCAGACTACAGAGTACTTTGCACGTATGCATGACTGACATTGGGATGGTTCCAGAGGAAGCAAAACAAACCTTTCTCAAATTCATGGCGGCAACTTACACCAAATGCACATGAATTCGAGGAAGTCACTTCTTCCATCCAAACATAAGCTTCATGAATGGAACACGAAGGCATTGCTTACAAAGTTTCGAATACTGGTGTAGCGTTCAACATGAATCATGGGGGAGACAAAATGCTGCTAATGGGCTCAACAACAACTCATCGGTATTTCCATATCACTGGACTTCCACCATCATGTGAACACGGCAATAGCATTGGTCAGACCAAAAGATATAATGGTGTATGCTCGAGGGATCAACCACGGGTAAGACAACATTAGAAACATCGTTGGTTCTGATTTGACTTGACGATAGCCCATACTCAAGTCTAAGTTTTGACAAGGCAATAGATTCAACAACTGATCACGAGGACCAATCGATGGAGATATCATCTTTCTTCAACACACACACAGAAGATATCCCTTAGAGATGAACTAAGTTAAGCAAAGCTTTTACCTTCCAACTCTCCAAGTTGTTGTCTAGCTTAACCAACTAGCTCAGGGATATCCAGCACAGATTCTTGGAGAAGGGGTGGTTTGGAGGTAAACCAACATGATCACGAACTCAACATAGCGGTCAGGTGACAACCTGGTGATACTTTTGAGAAGATATTCGGAAAATCACGAACCACCGATATGTCTCTAAGCTCGAGAACAATCTTGCTTTTTAGGGCAAGACGATATGTTCAAAAGAGTGAGGGGTTGACACAATCTTAACTTATTGATCGAAGAGTGCACCAAAAATAAGGACTAGGTAGCACAATCTATCTTAGAATGATGAGTCAAAACCCAACACGCTAAGAATGAGAATGTTGTCCATTTACTACCAAGCAACGAGTTGCTAGGAGTATTAATTTCACACATCACAACTCATTTGTCGATATTCCGGTTGCAACAATACGGAACCGAGGAATGAACAATGATGGCAAGAAGTATCACTAAATCAAGAATTCATAAGAGGCGGTGCAATTCTCATGACATTCTTGACATCAAGAGGGCAATACTTCAGGGTAGAACAGAATCAAAGCTTGATTGGCATTTGATCTGTGAAATACAACTACTTTGACCCAATCCTAGAAATGGATGAGGTACTGGAGTTTGTTTCTCCTAGTCATTCCGAAATAGAATGGCTTGACGGACCACAAGAATAAGGTATTGATGAACACGAATGCACACATACTCCTGACTATCAATTGATAGAATAGGGTCGGAATACAGCTGAGGAGGGTCAACTCAAGGAACATATAATTTTCTGAGTTGTGGATGCATAGATTAGTATGTCGAACCAAGTTCAACATGTTTCTTCCGGATAACCCATGCAAAGAAGGTAGAACTGGCAGATTCACAATGCAAAATGGAGAACTCACCAAGAGCACTCTTATTGTGATCCTTTGGTTCAAAGGAACTCCTGCCATAACGGTTCATGGTATTTGGAAGAAGGAAATACCACGGACCTCGAGGGCTATCACAAAGGTTACTAATATCCTAAAGGAACTAGCAACACTAACAACAAGAAGTAGGGTGAATCTCGGGTTCAAGAACCCAGGAATAGAATACTTACTACTAAATAGCATCACGGGATGCCTTCGAGAATGGTGGCCAGAATCATCACACTGGGAATATAAAGCATGGCTAGGTTATGGATGGTTTCATAAGACACCTAGAGTCATAATACTAACTCCAACATATATGTCAAGGCAACGGAGTACCTCAACAGACCGATTAGTGTGCTTATTCTGACCAAAAAGGACATCGGGAACGGAAAGAAAGGACTTGCAAATGCATCAGATTTTTTAGAAACCTGGAATGACTCGGACAGCATAACGGCTATAAATGCTCAAAAAAATGTTTTGAGACAACCTGCAAAAATGGTGGCATAGCCACTCAACATCACAATATCAATGTTCTGAGGCCAGTCATGAACTTATGGAAGTAGTAGGAACTGAATTGAGGCTTGAACTCAACAATCCTAGGCAACTACGGTTTAGTAACACGTCATCCTGAGAGATAGATGAGAAGGCCTAGTTCTTAGTCCCCGTAGAAGAGAACAGGTTGACTCAGATCAGAAGGCCATGAGGTAAAGGAGTAAAAAGAGCCTTACGTTCCCTTCCACAATCAATTCCCGTACATAACTAAAGCATTTCTAGACACAACTTCGACCAGTTTGGCTTGGTAATCCTACAGGCAGTCAGGCTCTGAAACCAACGCTGTCAGGACCCCGATCCTAAGCCACATCGATCCAGCGTGTAACACATCATATCACCTTGCGGCCTCACACACGGTACTCCCACGGGTGCCACCTTACCTGGCCCGGGACCGTTTGCGCCTTTTGGCTCACGTATATGATAGTGTCGCTAGCATCCATATGACAGAGAACCCGGGCCGACATGGCTAGTCGTGAACCCAAAGCGGCACTAACCCATGGGGACAGGCATACATGAATCAACCTCGAGCATGTCGGTCAACAGCGTGTGAATCCGGGCTGTAGCACTGGGCTAACAGGACTCCGGTAACCCGGGCTGTAGCAGGCTAGGCAGGACTCCGGATGTCACCGCGTGACATTTCCCCGAAGGGACAGACACAGGAACGAAGTGAAACACATGCCGGCCAGTCAAGTGTCCTGAGCAGTAGTGCTGGGCTAGCAGGACTCCGGTGAACCGGGCTGTAGCGGACTACTATGGCTCAAGGAAGCACTAGACTACATTTCCCCATAAGAGAGGCTGCCAAGGATAAACAACTAGATTGTCGGATCCCACACATACCAAGCATTTCAATCATACACACAATATGCTCGATATGGGTAAATACAACATGGCATCACAACAAGACTCTACGACTCAAGTATTTATTCATTAGGCTCCGAGGAGCGAGATATTACAAACATGGGTCTCATGACCCAACATACAGAACATACAAGCAACAAGCACATGCGGAAGCTTAACTTGTCTGAGTACAGACAACTACAAATGAAAAAGGCTGAGAAGCCTGACTATCCACTAGACCCTGCCGAGGGCACAAGATCGTAGCTGAGGTATCAAGCTAAACGTCGAAGTCCAAGCGGTACTACTAGCGAGACTGAAGTCTCTCTGCAAAAACATAAAATAGGCAAACGTGAGTACAAACGTACTCAGCAAGACTTACATCAGAACTAACTACTTATGCATCAGTTCCAATAAAGGGGGTGGTGGAGTTTGACTGCAGCAAGCCAGCTTTGACTCGGTGGCTATCCTGAACTACGACTGCGAGTAACTCCTTTGAGGTGGCGCACACGAGTCCACATATTCACCATATCAATACACCACTATGGATCCGCTCCCGTCTCCCCACGAGAACGCCATCCATAGCACTCACGCTTATCTTGCGCATTTTAGAGTATCCACTTTCACTTGTCTATGAACTGTACAAGGGGTCCAAGTTTCCATATCCGAGGAATCCGGCTATTCGAATAGATAATGATAACCCTGCAGGGGTGTACTTCTTCACACACGCTCTCGCCACTTATCGCCCTGTACACGTCATGTACCTCGGCAACCTTCAAGCGGAAGCCGGGCGAGGGAGTCGGCCACGACCTGACTAATCACACAAGTCTCTCGTCCAGGTTTATCGCCTATTCGGGTTCCATCCGCAAGGAGATCCGGCCGGGGTGTCGCTCACGGCCCCAAACGATGTGAGCAGGGTTCCCAAGCCCACCAACCGGGTGCCACTTGGTACACCGTGCCACTGTGCCTAGTCTGTCCCAAGCCCACCTGTACCGGGTGCCACTTGGTAGACTACTAACACTACCTACAAACACCAGAAACTAGTTGCAACTCCTGGACAGAGATCAAGTGGATTAATAAGTCGAGAGGGGCACTTAAGCATTCCAATGTGTGGTAGTAACTGTTCATGGATCACAAACACAGAACTCAGTTCCTGAGGACGGCTGCAATGAGACAACCCACCATGTACTCCTACATGGCCTCTCACCGCTACCTTTACCAAATCGTGTTCACACACTTAGCTCTCAACAGTAGGACATGTTCACCACATTCCAATTCATTCCCGATGAATCAGACTCGACTCAACTCTAAGCAGTAGCAGGCATGACAACAAGCATGAATGAGTAGGCACAACAGGGCTCAAACAACTCCTACTCATGCTAGTGGGTTTCATCTATTTACTGTGGAATGACAGGTCATGCAAAGGATAAAGGGGTTCAGCTACCGCAGCAAGTAACACATGACTCGTTGTTGTTCTAATGCAATAAAAGAGAGCAGGAGCGAGAGAGTGGGTTTGTATCGGAATGAACAAGGGGGTGTTGCTTGCCTGGCACTTCTGAAGATAACATTGAGTCTTCATCAGTGTCAACGATCACATCGTCGGAACGTCGTCTACTGAGAGGGGACAAACACCGGCAAACAAAGAGGAACACAATCAATGCAATGCAACAATTATGATGCATGATAATGTCATGGCAATATGCGGTTGATTGAGCTAATGCAACTAGTAACAGAAAGGTTTGGGTTGATTTGAACTCAAGGTTCAAATTCAAATTCAAACTATGAATTCAAATAGTGCATTATCATGTTTTGGACTAAACAGTGAGGTTAAGTTGTTCAAACATGCATGAAAATGGTACAGATGGATTCCTTGAATTTTTCTGATAATTTTTCATATATAAATTATTTCATTTGGAGCTACGGTTGAATTTCTATGAATTTTAGAAGTTTGCATTAATTTCTGGAATTTCCTGAAAAGAATAATTCCAGAAAAGAGTTATTGCGTCAGCATGACATCACCCTGATGTTAGCAGGTCAACTGGGCGCCTCCAGGTCAAACCTGACCAGTGGGACCCACTGGTCAGTGTCTCTGGCTGGTTTGGGTGGATGACAGGTGGGACCAGTCAACGTTGACTTGACCAAGTCAAAGCTGACACGTGGGGTCCACGGGGTTAGTACTAATCTGAACAGGTAATTTACACTAACTTAATCTGTTTTAGTTAGCCGGTTAATTTGGCGGTGGGCCCGGTTGTCATTGACTCCAGGGTGTTAACTAAACAGTGATTAGGCCCTAATCTAATTACTGCCACGTCAGCACGCCGGATTGCCGCCGGCGACGACCACAACCGCGGCAGGAGCTCGCCGGAGTGGTGCTACGGGCGGTGTTGGGCAAAGCCAAGGGCACCACAGGGTTGCCCTTCCTCGCGCGCATCCAGGGGAGGCACGCGGGAGGCGCGGGGTGGCCGGAGCTCGCCGGAGCGAGCTCGCGGCGGCGGCCAAGGTACGGCTTCGAGCGGGCTCGGACTATAGGGCATGGGGAAACTCTCTGAGGGGCTCGCCAGACTCGTGGTGAAGCAATGAGGGCGATGATGCGTGTGGGTGCCACTACTTTGGGCTCTGGCCACGACGGCACCATGGCCGGCGGCGAGCACAACTCGGCTCCGGTGCATCTATATACTACAGCGTGAAATCGACGCGGGGAGGAGAGGGGAATCGACCGGAGGCTCACATGGGTCGCGTCGAGAAGGTCAGCGAGCTCGGGGAAGCGACGACGGTGGCGAATCTTCGGTGAAGATCCTCGGCGGCCGGTGGTGGAGAAAGCGACGGTGAGACGATGGAGGCCGTCCGGGCTCGCTTCCTTCGGTGGGGAGGTTCAGCGCGAGGAGGCGGAGCTCGGGCACTAACTGGCTGGGCGTGGGGATGCTAGTGGCCGCGGTGGTGACGGTCGGCGGTGACGAACCCGTTCGGGTGAGTGAGAGAGAGATCCAGGGGAGAGGGTGAGGACGGGGAAGAGAGAGAGGGGGGCCCGGGGGGTGCGTGGCGCTCGTAGCAGCCTCCAGCGGCAGCGGCAAGCAGGAGCTGGCCAAGCGCGTGCGCGCGCGCCACGGCCACACGCCCTCCTGCCCACTGGCAGGAGGTTGAAGACAGTAGGAGAGAGGAAGAGGTGGGCTGGGCCTAGCTGAGCCGGTCCTGTTGGGCCACCAGGTAAGTGGACCAGGTGGGTTCCGTTCTTGCTAATTTTGTTCTGTTTTTCTAGTTTTTGCTATTTGTTTTGATTTAGTAATAATACTAAACCATTTTAATAAATCCTGAAAATAATTATGGGCATTAAATGAATTATTACAGAGGCCCTTAGCTATTTTCAGAATTGTTGGAGCATTTAATAATATGTATAGCAATTAAATGCCCCAATTCAAATACTTTAAGAATTAATTCAATTATCCAGAATGGCCTGAAAATATTAACATCATTTTTGGCAGAGGTTTTCACCTTTAACAAAAATCATGAACATTTTCAAAGGCATTTTGGGTTCTTTGAAAAAGGTTTTATTTGAACCTATTAGATTTCTTTTAGGTGCTAGGGTTTGATCAATCCCCATTTCAATTTAAATAGAATTTGAACATGATGCAACACTCTAATGCAAGCACTAAGCATTACCCGAACTAGGGATGTGACAGTTTTGTAACCGAGTTATCGGCAACTGGCAGGAGCCATATGGTTGTCGCTTTATTGTATGCAATGCAATCGCGATGTAATGCTTTACTTTATTACTAAACGGTAGTGATAGTCGTGGAAGCATAAGATTGGCGAGACGACAACGATGCTATGATGGAGATCAAGGTGTCGCGCCGGTGACGATGGTGATCATGACGGTGCTTCGAAGATGGAGATCACAAGCACGAGATGATGATGGCCATATCATATCACTTATATTGATTGCATGTGATGTTTATCTTTTATGCATCTTATCTTGCTTTGATTGACGGTAGCATTATAAGATGATCTCTCACTAATTATCAAGAAGTGTTCTCCCTGAGTATGCACCGTTGCGAAAGTTCTTCGTGCTGAGACACCACGTGATGATCGGGTGTGATAGGCTCTACGTTCAAATACAACGGGTGCAAAACAGTTGCACACGCGGAACACTCAGGTTTAACTTGGCGAGCCTAGCATATAACAGATATGGCCTCGGAAAACAGAGACCGAAAGGTTGAACGTGAATCATATGGTAGATATGATCAACATAAGATGTTCACCATTGAAACTACTCCATCTCACGTGATGATCGGACATGGTTTAGTTGATTTGGATAACGTGATCACTTAGAGGATTAGAGGGATGTCTATCTAAGTGGGAGTTCTTAAGTAATATGATTAATTGAACTTTAATTTATCATGAACTTAGTCCTGGTAGTATTAGCATATCTATGTTGTAGATCAGTAGCTCGCATTGTTGCTTCCCTGTGTTTATTTTTGATATGTTCCTAGAGAAAATTGTGTTGAAAAAATGTTAGTAGCAATGATGCGGATTGGATCCGTAATCTGAGGTTTATCCTCATTGCTGCACAGAAGAATTATGTCCTTGATGCACCGCTAGGTGACGGACCTATTGCAGGAGCAGATGCAGACATTATGAACGTTTTGCTAGCTCAATATGATGACTACTTAATAGTTTAGTGCACCATGCTTAACTGCTTAGCATCGGGACTTCAAAGACGTTTTGAACGTCATGGAGCATATGAGATGTTCTAGGAGTTGAAGTTAATATTTCAAGCAAATACCCGAGTTGAGAGATATGAAGTCTCCAACAAGTTCTATAGCTAAAAGATGGAGGAGAATCGCTCAACTAGTGAGCATGTGCTCAGATTGTCTGGGTACCACAATCGCTAGAATCAAGTGGGAGTTAATCTTCCAGATAAGATAGTGATTGACAGAATTCTCTAGTCACCATCACCAAGTTAGTAGAACTTCGTGATGAACTATAATATGCAAGGGATAATGGAAAATATTCCCAAGCTCTTCGCGATGCTAAAATCGGCGAAGGTAGAAATCAAAGAAAAACATCAAGTGTTGATGGTTGACAAGATCACTAGTTTCAAAAAGGGCAAAAGGAAAGAAGGGGAACTTCAAGAAGAACGGCAAGCAAGTTGCTGCTCAAGTGAAAAAGCCCAAGTCTGGTCCTAAGCCTGAGACTAAGTGCTTCTACTGCAAAGGGACTGGTCACTGGAAGCGGAACTACCCCAAGTGATTGGTGGATAAGAAGGATGGCAAAGTGAACATAAGTATATTTGATATACATGTTATTGATGTGTACTTTACTAGTGTTCATAGCAACCCCTCAGTATTTGGTACTAGTTCAAGTTGCTAAGATTAGTAACTCGAAACGGGAGTTGCAGAATGAACAAAGACTAGTTAAAGGGCAAGGTGACGATGTGTGTTGGAAGTGGTTCCAAGATTGATATGATCATCATCACACACTCCCTATACTTTTGGGATTAGTGTTGAAACTAAATAAGTGTTATTTGGTGTTTGCGTTGAGCATGAATATGATTTGATCATGTTAATTGCAATACGGTTATTCATTTAAGTAAGAGAATAAATTGTTGTTCTGTTTACATGAATAAAACCTTCTATGGTCATACACACCAATGAAAATAGTTCATTGGATCTCGATCGCAGTGATACACATATTCATAATATTGAAGCCAAAAGATGCAAAGTTAATAATGATAGTGCAACTTATTTGTGGCACTGCCGTTTAGGTCATATTGGTGTAAAGCGCATGAAGAAACTCCATGCTGATGGATTTTTGGAATCACTTGATTATGAATCACTTGATGCTTGCGAACCGTACCTCATGGGCAAGATGACTAAAACGCCGTTCTCCGGAACAATGAAGCAAGCAACAGATTTGTTGGAAATCATACATACTGATGTATGTGGTCCAATGAATATTAAGGCTTGCAACAGGTATCATTATTTTCTGACCTTCACAGATGATTTGAGCAGATATGGGTATATCTACTTGATGAAACATAAGTCTGAAACATTTGAAAAGTTCAAAAGGATTTCAGAGTGAAGTGAAAAAATCATCGTGACAAGAAAATAAGGTTTCTACGATCTGATCGCAGAGACAAATATTTGAGTTACGAGTTTGGTCTTCAGTTAAGACAATGTGGAATAGTTTCACAAAATCGTGCCACCTGGAACACCACAGTGTAATGGTGTATCCGAACATCATAACCGTACTTTATTGGATATAGTACAATCTATGATGTTTCTTACCAATTTACCAATATCGTTTTGGGATCATGCATTAGAGACAGCTGCATTCACGTTAAAAAAGGGCACCATCTAAGTCCGTTGAGACGACACAATCAGAACTATGGTTTGGCAAGAAACCAAAAATTGTCGTTTCTTAAAGTTTGGGGTTGCGATGCTTATGTGAAAAAGTTTCAACATGATAAGCTCAAACCCAAATCGGAGAAATGTGTCTTCATAGGATACCCAAAGGAGACAGTTGGGTACACCTTCTATCACAGATCCGAAGGCAAGACATTTGTTGCTAAGAATGGATCCTTTCTAGAGAAGGAGTTTCTCTCGAAAGAAGTGAGTGGGAGGAAAGTAGAACTTGATAAGGTAATTGTACCTTCTCCCTTATTGGAAAGTAGTTCATCACAGAAATCTGTTTCTGTGACACCTACATCAAATAGGGAGGAAGCTAATGATAATGATCATGAAACTTCAGATCAAGTTTCTACTGAACTTCGTAGATCAACCAGAGTAAGATCCGCACCAGAGTGGTACGGTAACCCTATTTTGGAAGTCATGTTACTAGACCATGATGAACCTACGAACTATGAAGAAGCGATGGTGAGCCCAGATTCCGCAAAGTGGCTTGAGGCCATGAAATCTGAGATGGGATCCATGTATGAGAACAAAGTGTGGACTTTGGTTGACTTGCCCGATGATCGGCAAGCAATTGAGAATAAATGGATTTTTAAGAAGAAGACTGACGCTGATGGTAATGTTACTGTCTATAAAGCTCGACTTGTTGCAAAAGGTTTTCGACAAGTTCAAGGGATTGACTACGATGAGACTTTCTCACCCGTAGCGATGCTTAAGTCTGTCCGAATCATGTTAGCAATTGCCGCATTTTATGATTATGAAATTTGGCAAATGGATGTCAAAACTGCATTCCTGAATGGATTTCTGGAAGAAGAGTTGTATATGATGCAACCAGAAGGTTTTGTCGATCCAAAGGGAGCTAACAAAGTGTGCAAGCTCCAGCGATCCATTTATGGACTGGTGCAAGCCTCTCGGAGTTGGAATAAACGCTTTGATAGTGTGATCAAAGCATTTGGTTTTATACAGACTTTTGGAGAAGCCTGTATTTACAAGAAAGTGAGTGGGAGCTCTGTAGCATTTCTGATATTATATGTGGATGACATATTGCTGATCGGAAATAATATAGAATTTCTGGATAGCATAAAGGGATACTTGAATAAGAGTTTTTCAAAGAAAGGACCTCGGTAAAGCTGCTTACATATTGAGCATCAAGATCTATAGAGATAGATCAAGACGCTTGATAAGTTTTCAATGAGTACATACCTTGACAAGATTTTGAAGTAGTTCAAAATGGAACAGTCAAAGAAAGAGTTCTTTCCTGTGTTACAAGGTGTGAAATTGAGTAAGACTCAAAGCCCGACCACGACAGAAGATAGAGAGAGAATGAAAGTCATTCCCTATGCCTCGGCCATAGGTTCTATAAAGTATGCCATGCTGTTTACCAGATCTATTGTATACCCTACACTGAGTTAAGCAAGGGAGTACAATAATGCTCTAGGAGTAGATCACTGGACAGCGGTCAAAATTATCCTTAGTGGAATAAGGATATGTTTCTCGATTATGGAGGTGACAAAAGGTTCGTCGTAAAGGGTTACGTCGATGCAAGTTTTGACACTGATCTAGATGACTCTAAGTCTCGATCCAGATACATATTGAAAGTGGGAGCAATTAGCTAGAGTAGCTCCGTGCAGAGTATTGTTGACATAGAAATTTGCAAAGTACATGCGGATCTGAATGTAGCAGACCCGTTGACTAAGATTCTCTCACAAGCAAAACATGATCACACCTTAGTACTCCTTGGGTGTTAATTACATAGCGATGTAAACTAGATTACTGAATCTAGTAAACCCTTTGGGTGTCGGTCACATAGCGATGTGAACTATGGGTGTTAATCACATGATGATGTGAACTATTGATGTTAATCACATGGTGATGTGATCTAGATTATTGACTCTAGTGCAAGTGGGAGACTGAAGGAAATATGCCCTAGAGGCAATAATAAAGTTATTATTTATTTCCTTATATCATGATAAATGTTTATTATTCATGCTAGAATTGTATTAACTGGAAACATAATACATGTGTGAATACATAGACAAACAGAGTGTCACTAGTATGCCTCTACTTGACTAGCTCATTAATCAAAGATGGTTATGTTTCCTAACCATGAACAAAGAGTTGTTATTTGATTAATGAGATCACATCATTAGTTGAATGATCTGATTGACATGACCCATTTCATTAGCTTAGCACCCGATCGTTTAGTATATTGCTATTGCTTTTATCCATGACTTATACATGTTCCTTTAACTATGAGATTATGCAACTCCCGTTTACCGTAGGAACACTTTGTGTGCTACCAAACGTCACAACGTAACTGGGTGATTATAAAGGTGCTCTACAGGTGTCTCCGAAGGTACATGTTGGGTTGGCGTATTTCGGGATTAGGATTTGTCACTCCGATTGTCGGAGAGGTATCTCTGGGCCCTCTCGGTAATGCACATCACATAAGCCTTGCAAGCATTGCAACTAATGTGTTAGTTGTGAGATGATGTATTACGGAACGAGTAAAGAGACTTGCCGGTAACAAGATTGAACTAGGTATTGGATACCGACGATCGAATCTCGGGCAAGTAACATACCGATGACAAAGGGAACAACGTATGTTGTTATGCGGTCTGACCGGTAAAGATCTTCGTAGAATATGTAGGAGCCAATATGGGCATCCAGGTCCCGCTATTGGTTATTGACCAGAGACGTGTCTCGGTCATGTCTACATTGTTCTCGAACCGTAGGGTCCGCACGCTTAACGTTACGATGACAGTTATTATGTGTTTATACATTTTGATGTACCGAAGGAGTTCGGAGTCCCGGATGTGATCACGGACATGACGAGGAGTTTCGAATTGGTCGAGACGTAAAGAATGATATATTGGAAGCCTATGTTTGGACATCGGATGCATTCCAGGTGAAATCAGGATTTTACCAGAATACCGGGAGGGTTACCGGAACCCCCTAGGAGCATAATGGGCCAACATGGGCCTTGGAGGAGAGGTGAGAGGGCTGCCCTCATGGGCTGCGCGCCTCCCCCCTTCCCCTAGTCCTATTAGGACTAGGATAGGTGGGCGCCCCCTCTCTCTCTCTTCCCCTTGGAGAATCCTAGTCCAACTGGGATTGGGGGGGGGGGGGAATCCTACTCCCAGAGGGAGTAGGACTCTCCTGGCGCGCCAGGCTTGGCCGGCCAGCCCCTCCCCCTTGGCTCCTTTATATACGGGGGCAGGGGACACCCCAAAGACACACAAGTTGATCTACGGATCGTTCCTTAGCCGTGTGCGGTGCCCCCTTCCACCAAATTCCACCTCGATCATATCGTTGCAGTGCTTAGGCGAAGCCCTGCGCCGGTAACACATCAAGATCGTCACCACGCCATCGTGCTGACGGAACTCTTCCCCGACGCTTTGCTGGATCGGAGCCCGGGGATCGTCATCGAGCTGAACGTGTGCCAAGAACTCGGAGGTGCCGGAGTAACGGTACTTGGATCGGTCGGATCGCGAGGAGAACATACGACTACTTCCTCTATGTTGAGTCAACGCTTCCGCTTCGGTCTACGAGGGTACGTAGACAACACTCTCCCCTCTCGTTGCTATGCATCACCATGATCTTGCGTGTGCGTAGGAAATTTTTTGAAATTACTACGTTCCCCAACAGGGACAAAGGGGATGGTAGGGGAAGCCATGGCTTAGGGACGCGCTTGTCCAAAATGTGGGGTAAGTTACAAATGTACCCCCACCGGTTTTGAGCATGCGAGGTCGAGGCGGCATTTCCGGCTGAGGGGTAGAAGGGGGATTTCGCGTGTCTGGGCTGCAGGACCGGTTTTGGATGAGGAGGGAGTTTTCACGCGTGTCGAAATTTTGGGATAAAAGTCACGGTGTGGGTTGAAGTGGCAGGAGTTTCGCAGTAGAAGAGACAAAATATACTCTAGCTTGAAAATTTCGGGATAACAAGGCACGGATTCCATGTTCGACAGAACAAACTTAACGTATAAAAAAGACAATTCATACAAGACACAAGAGAGACATGCCCCCTTTTACTATATTGCTATAATGCCATGGAAAAACTACAAGAAAAATGTAAAAAAATCGAGAGAACAAGATTAGCCTGTACATTACTAGATTAATTCGCACTTCCCTCAACAGCAACAAAAAACAAATCAATTCCCACCACAAGAAAGGGTCATGTCCCTTTTTATATGATTACAAATGCCAGGATCTCGAATTTCAATTTTTGAATCCATGTTATACTGAATTCGAATATATCGGTAGGTGATCTTGCGGTTTATAATGGGTGTACTCCTACATTTTGATCTTCCATCTTATATGAACATTTTACTCCACCCTATGACTATATATACATACATATATACATATACATATATATATATATATATATATATATATATATATATATATATATATATATATATATATATATATATATTGCCGTCTACCATACTGACTAAATTTGAATCAATTTTCCCTATTTGAATTTGATTGTTGTCAAGTTATACCATCATTTAAATATTATCTTGATAACCAAAAACATGCATATAGTAGTAATCATATTTAAATATGAAGCACATGTACCATACGATCTCCAATTCAAATATTTGTATCCATTTTATGTTGAATTCAAATCATAGTACATTGGTCTAGGTAGTGAGATGTTCAGGATAATCTAAACCCTGTTTTCATATGTATAATGTGTTTAACACACATAGCAATGCTTCCCCCCCCGCGCCCACACACAACATTTAGATGTTAGCTTTGAAAGCCATACATTATCTCAAATTCGAATAGTTATGTCCATGCGCGGATGCAATGTGGTCAGACGATGCCTACCATCGGTATCACAAATTCAAATCGATTTGGCCTTGTTCGATGTGAATATAGTATATAACGTTTGATTCAAAACCACACCAGGCATATCTGCATTATATTCATGCAGGCATGAGTTACAAACATCATGAGCTCTTATTCAAATATTTGAATCCACTTTTATATTGATTATCGTCTCTGTGAGTCTTTTACACGCACACACACAATCCTCCTCCCTTCGTGGATACCAATAACTTTACTATCGTGCATGCATATATGCACACACTCTCCCCACCACTCTGCATCCTCTACATCACGCACACACACTCTTGTTCTTTAGGTCGGTCTCCCATGATCTCCCTACGTCTCCATCTTTCCAACACACACCGAATGATATATACCCCTCTAGCTAGGTAGGCCTGCCTATGACACACATAGTCCCTCCCCTCCTCTCAGTATTCATGCCTCCCACCCTAACTCTGAGGCCCGCGGGCACTGTCACCCCCTCTATTGTTATACATCTTGTACTCGTACAGTTTCACAACCTAACTGCACCCCCACTACACACACACACCTCTCTCTAGTTGTCTTCATCACTTCGGGTGTTCTTTATCTCTGACACATGCATGCATGTGCACCAATCGATTTCCCTCTATGTGCAGCCAGGTCTCTTGCTATTTCCCCACACAAAATGTCTGATCTGTATCCCTAGTTAAGTCTCCCCCTTTACCCACGTACACATCGACCAAACCATGACCTATCTACATAGGATCGCCTACCACACACACATTGATTGCCCCTCCCCGTCTCATCATCCATGCCTTCTGCTTTGTCTATCGACGAGACAAGCGCACCCACGCACGTTATCATCCCCTCTCTTTAATTATCGATCTTGCGCTTGTACTCCTTCATAGTCTTCGCCTAGTTGGCCTCTCGCATCATCTTCCAATATGCACCCCCCTTTCCTAGCGCTTGTATGCTTGTAAAGTTCTTCCCTCTATCCGTGTGTATCGTTATGTTGCATAAACGATCCCTCCCCCTCTCTTCTCATATATCACCCCCTCCACATACATATACTATGTATTCAGGCCTCTCTTTGACAGAAACATATGTATAGAGGCATGTCGGACACACCATCTCCCTCTCTATCTCTAACACACCCACGTATTGTACGCGATCAAATTTTGCGGCCGCATAGAGCAATGGAATCACCGAGTCATATGAAAAGAGGCCGCAAAATACGACGGGAAACAAAATACTAGGAAGTTTTTGTTTCTGGGGATGTCTCTTTTTTTCAGTCAATATATTTTTGAATAAAATGATGGGGGAGCTCAGTGAAGCCACGTGGCACATGTGGAGGCGTTATTTGCCAGCATCTTGCGTGGTTTGATCACACTGACGTGCTAATGCTTCTAGAAGAACGTAGACACTGCTGGGTAGAATGAGGTTACTGTAGACGCGAATCCTAGCCATTCTGAGGCACTTAGACCATTAGATCAACATCAATGAACGGCTAATGTCGCGTCACACGTGAAATTGAGAATTTCCAAACTGATTATAGAAATAGCCAGCAGCGGGCTACTCATTTTTTGCTCCGAGAGGTTGCGGGCGTCTGGCTCCGGCACGACGGCATCTGAGAACGTGGGCCCACATATGTGTCCGAGAAACGGGAGCCGGATCCTCTAACATTGAGAAGGAAAGTCACGGTGCTACGGTCTTAGCCTAGTGTAAAATGAAGAAGGGAAGTTAGGGCTATTAGTAGGTACTTAGTATGTTGTTTACTGTAGATAAAAATAATTTAAAAATCATGTTATTTTATAATCAAATTATTTGTATGTCATTACTATAAATGTAGACAGTAGATCATTGATTTGCAAAATAATTCAAGTCATTTTAGCCATAATCATATGGATAGAAAGAAGGAAAGTTAGGGTATTGTAGTTTCTCTAACTTTCCTTCTCAATGTTAGAGGATCTAGTTCCCGAGAAACATATATAATGAGGATTTCTAGCGGCTAATGTCGTTAAGGAGGCAAACCAAGTGTTACCCTTTACAAATTAAGTTAGGCGGTAAGCTTACATCCCGTCGCGCTGGCGTCGCCCTAACACACGGTGGTGCGACCCGCCGCTCACCGAAGGGACGCGCATCGGCTTGGTGCATCACTGACACGTGCGACCGCATGTAAGCAGTAGCATGATACGTCTCCAACGTATCTATAGTTTTTGATTGTTCCATGTTGTTATATTATCATTCTTGGATGTTTTACAATCATTTTATAGCAACTTTATACCATTTTTTGGGACTAACTGATACGTCCATTTTGCATCATGTTTACCTACTGTTATTTATAATGTTTTTATGCATAATAATGCTTTTCAGAGTATTTCTAAGGCCTTTTCTCTCAAAATATGCAAGGTTCACACAAAGAGGGAGAATACCGGCAGCTGGAATTCTCGACTTAAAAAAGCTACGTCAGACCACCTATTTTGCACAACTCCAAATGAGCTGAAACTTCATGGGGACTTTTTATGCAATATACAAGAATTATTGGAGCAAATAACTACCAGAGGGGGCCCACCAGGTGGGCACAACCCACCTGGGTGAAGGAAATATGCCCTAGAGGCAATAATAAAGTTATTATTTATTTCCTTAATTCATGATAAATGTTTATTATTCATGCTAGAATTGTATTAACTGGAAACATAATACATGTGTGAATACATAGACAAACAGAGTGTCACTAGTATGCCTCTACTTGACTAGCTCATTAATCAAAGATGGTTATGTTTCCTAGCCATGAACAAAGAGTTGTTATTTGATTAACGAGATCACATCATTAGTTGAATGATCTGATTGACATGACCCATTCCATTAGCATAGCACCCGATCGTTTAGTATGTTGCTATTGCTTTTATCCATGACTTATACATGTTCCTTTAATTATGAGATTATGCAACTCCCATTTACCGTAGGAACACTTTGTGTGCTACCAAACGTCACAACGTAACTGGGTGATTATAAAGGTTCTCTACAGGTGTCTCCGAAGGTACATATTGGGTTGGCGTATTTCGAGATTAGGATTTGTCACTCCGATTGTCGGAGAGGTATCTCAGGGCCTTCTCGGTAATGCACATCACATAAAGCCTTGCAAGCATTGCAACCAATGAGTTAGTTGCGAGATGATGTATTACAGAACGAGTAAAGAGACTTTCCGGTAACGAGATTGAACTAGGTATTGGATACCGACGATCGAATCTCGGGCAAGTAACATACCGATGACAAAGGGAACAACGTATGTTGTTATGCGGTCTGACCGATAAAGATCTTCGTAGAATATGTAGGAGCCAATATGGGCATCCAGGTCCCGCTATTGGTTATTGACCGGAGACGTGTCTCGGTCATGTCTACATTGTTCTCGAACCGTAGGGTCCGCACGCTTAACGTTACGATGACAGTTATTATGAGTTTATACATTTTGATGTACCGAAGGAGTTCGGAGTCCCGGATGTGATCACGGACATGACGAGGAGTCTCGAAATGGTCGAGACGTAAAGAATGATATATTGGAAGCCTATGTTTGGACATCGGATGCATTCCAGGTGAAATCAGGATTTTACCGGAATACCGGGAGGGTTACCGGAACCCCCCAGGAGCATAATGGGCCAACATGGGCCTTGGAGGAGAGGTGAGAGGGCTGCCCTCATGGGCTGCGCGCCTCCCCCCTTTCCCTAGTCCTATTAGGACTAGGAGAGGTGGGCGCCCCCTCTCTCTCTCTCTACCCCTTGGAGAATCCTAGTCCAACTAGGATTGGGGGGGGGGGGGAATCCTACTCCCAGAGGGAGTAGGACTCTCCTGGCGCGCCAGGCTTGGCCGGCCAGCCCCTCCCCCTTGGCTCCTTTATATACGGGGGCAGGGGGCACCCCAAAGACACACAAGTTGATCTACGGATCGTGCCTTAGCCGTGTGCGGTGCCCCCTTCCACCAAATTCCACCTCGATCATATCGTTGCAGTGCTTAGGCGAAGCCCTGCGCCGGTAACACATCAAGATCGTCACCACGCCATCGTGCTGACGGAACTCTTCCTCGACGCTTTGCTGGATCGGAGCCCGAGGATCGTCATCGAGCTGAACGTGTGCCAAGAACTCGGAGGTGCCGGAGTAACGACGCTGTGATCGGTTGGATCGCGAGGAGAATGTACGACTACTTCCTCTACGTTGTGTCAACGCTTCCGCGTCGGTCTACGAGGGTACGTAGACTACACTCTCCCCTCTCGTTGCTATGCATCACCATGATCTTGCGTGTGCCTAGGAAATTTTTTGAAATTACTACGTTCCCCAACAGTGGCATCCGAGCCTAGGTTTTTATGGTTTGATGTTATTTGCACGAGTAGAACACAAGTGAGTTGTGGACGATACAAGTCATACTGCCTACCAGCATGTCATACTTTGGTTCAGCGGTATTGTTGGACGAGACGATCCGGACCAACCTTACGCGTACGCTTACGCGAGACCGGTTCCCTCGACGTGCTTTGCACATAGATGGCTTGCGGAAGACTGTCTCTCCAACTTTAGTTGAACCGAGTGTGGCTATGCCCGGTCCTTGAGAAGGTTAAAACGGAGTCTATTTGACAAACTATCGTTGTGGTTTTGATGCGTAGGTGAGATTGGTTCTTGCTTAAGCCCGTAGCAGCCACGTAAAATTTGCAACAAACAAAGTAGAGGACGTCTAACTTGTTTTTGCAGGGCATGTTGTGATGTGATATGGTCAAGACATGATGCTAAATTTTATTGTATGAGATGATCATGTTTTGTAACCGAGTTATCGGCAACTGGCAGGAGCCATATGGTTGTCGCTTTATTGTATGCAATGCAATCACGATGTAATGCTTTACTTTATTACTAAGCGGTAGTGATAGTCGTGGAAGCATAAGATTGGCGAGACGACAACGATGCTACGATGAAGATCAAGGTGTCGCGCCGGTGACGAAGGTGATCATGACGGTGCTTCGAAGATGGAGATCACAAGCACGAGATGATGATGGCCATATCATATCACTTATATTGATTGCATGTGATGTTTATCTTTTATGCATCTTATCTTGCTTTGATTGACGGTAGCATTATAAGATGATCTCTCACTAATTATCAAGAAGTGTTCTCCCTGAGTATGCACCGTTGCGAAAGTTCTTCGTGCTGAGACACCACGTGATGATCGGGTGTGATAGGCTCTACGTTCAAATACAATGGGTGCAAAACAGTTGCACACGCGGAATACTCAGGTTTAACTTGACGAGCCTAGCATATAACAGATATGGCCTCAGAACACGGAGACCGAAAGGTCGAGCGTGAATCATATGGTAGATATGATCAACATAGTGATGTTCACCATTGAAACTACTCCATCTCACGTGATGATCGGACATGGTTTAGTTGATTTGGATCACGTGATCACTTAGAGGATTAGAGGGATGTCTATCTAAGTGGGAGTTCTTAAGTAATATGATTAATTGAACTTAAATTTATCATGAACTTAGTACCTGATAGTATCTTGCTTGTCTATGTTGTAGATCAATAGCTCGCGTTGTTACTTCCCTATGTTTATTTTGATATGTTCCTAGAGAAAATTGTGTTGAAAAATGTTAGTAGCAATGATGCGGATTGGATCCGTGATCTGAGGTTTATCCTCATTGCTGCACAGAAGAATTATGTCCTTGATGCACCGCTAGGTGACGGACCTATTGCAGGAGCAGATGCAGACATTATGAATGTTTTGCTAGCTCAATATGATGACTACTTAATAGTTTAGTGCACCATGCTTATCTGCTTAGAATCGGGACTTCAAAGACGTTTTGAACGTCATGGAGCATATGAGATGTTCTAGGAATTGAAGTTAATATTTCAAGCGAATACCCGAGTTGAGAGATATGAAGTCTCCGACAAGTTCTATAGCTAAAAGATGGAGGAGAATCGCTCAACTAGTGAGCATGTGCTCAGATTGTCTGGGTACTACAATCGCTAGAATCAAGTGGGAGTTAATCTTCCAGATAAGATAGTGATTGACAGAATTCTCTAGTCACCATCACCAAGTTAGTAGAACTTCGTGATGAACTATAATATGCAAGGGACAACGGAAAATATTCCCAAGCTCTTCGCGATGCTAAAATCAGCGAAGGTAGAAATCAAAGAAAAACATCAAGTGTTGATGGTTGACAAGATCACTAGTTTCAAGAAAAGGGCAAAAGGAAAGAAGGGGAACTTCAAGAAGAACGGCAAGCAAGTTGCTGCTCAAGTGAAAAAGCCCAAGTCTGGTCCTAAGCCTGAGACTAAGTGCTTCTACTGCAAAGGGACTGGTCACTGGAAGCGGAACTACCCCAAGTGATTGGCGGATAAGAAGGATGGCAAAGTGAACATAAGTATATTTGATATACATGTTATTGATGTGTACTTTACTAGTGTTCATAGCAACCCCTCAGTATTTGGTACTAGTTCAAGTTGCTAAGATTAGTAACTCGAAACGGGAGTTGCAGAATGAACAAAGACTAGTTAAAGGGCAAGGTGACGATGTGTGTTGGAAGTGGTTCCAAGATTGATATGATCATCATCACACACTCCCTATACTTTCGGGATTAGTGTTGAAACTAAATAAGTGTTATTTGGTGTTTGCGTTGAGCATGAATATGATTTGATCATGTTAATTGCAATACAGTTATTCATTTAGAGAACAATTGTTGTTCTGTTTACATGAATAAAACCTTCTATGGTCATACACACCAATGAAAATAGTTCATTGGATCTCGATCGCAGTGATACACATATTCATGATATTGAAACCAAAAGGATGCGAAGTTAATAATGATAGTGCAACCTATTTGTGGCACTGCCGTTTAGGTCATATTGGTGTAAAGCGCATGAAGAAACTCCATGCTGATGGGATTTTGGAATCACTTGATTATGAATCACTTGATGCTTGCGAACCATGCCTCTTGGGCAAGATGACTAAAAACGCCGTTCTCCGGAACAATGGAGCAAGCAACAGATTTGTTGGAAATCATACATACTGATGTATATGGTCCGATGAATATTAAGGCTCGCGACAAGTATCATTATTTTCTGACCTTCACAGATGATTTGAGCAGATATGGGTATATCTACTTGATGAAACATAAGTCTGAAACGTTTGAAAAGTTCAAAGAATTTTAGAGTGAAGTGAAAATCATCGTGACAAGAAAATAAGGTTTCTACGATCTGATCGCGGAGACGAATATTTGAGTTACGAGTTTGGTCTTCAATTAAAACAATGTGGAATAGTTTCACAAATTCATGCCACCTGGAACACCGCAGCATAATGGTGCGTCCGAACGTCATAAACGCACTTTATTAGATATAGTGTGATATATGATGTCTCTTACTGATTTACCACTATCGTTTTTGGGATTATGCATTAGAGACAGCTGCATTCACGTTAAATAGGGCACCATCAAAATCCGTTGAGACGACGCCTTATGAACTATGGTTTGGCAAGAAACCAAAATTGTCGTTTCTTAAAGTTTGGGGCTGCGATGCTTATGTGAAAAAGCTTCAACCTGATAAGCTCGAACCCAAATCGGAAAAATGTGTCTTCATAGGATACCCAAAGGAGACTGTTGGGTATACCTTCTATCACAGATCCGAAGGCAAAATTTTTGTTGCTAAAGTCGGAAACTTTCTAGAGAAGGAGTTTCTCTCGAAAGAAGTGAGTGGGAGGAAAGTAGAACTTGATGAGATAACAGTATCTACTCCCTTATTGAGAAGTAGTACGTCACAGAAATCAGTTTCTGTAACACCTACACCAAATAGGGAGGAAGCTAATGATAATGATCATGAAACTTCAGATCAAGTTTCTACTGAACCGCGTAGATCAACCAGAGTAAGATCCGCACCAGAGTGGTACGGTAATCCTATTTTGGAAGTCATGTTACTAGACCATGATGAACCTACGAACTATGAAGAAGCGATGGTGAGCCCAGATTCCGCAAAGTGGCTTGAGGCCATGAAATCTGAGATGGGATCCATGTATGAGAACAAAGTGTGGACTTTGATGGATTTGCCCGATGATCGGCAAGCCAAAGAAAATAAATGGATCTTTGAAGAGGAAGACGGACACTGATAGTAGTGTTACTATCTACAAAGCTAGAATTGTCGCAAAAGGTTTTCGACAAGTTCAAAGTGTTGACTACGATGAGAGTTTCTCACTCGTATCTATGCTTAAGTCTGTCCGAATCATGTTAGCAATTGCCGCATTTTATGAAATCCGGCAAATGGATAAACAAAACTACATTCCTTAATGGATTTATTAAAGAAAAGTTGTATACGATGCAACTAGAAGGTTTTGTCGATCCTGAAGGTGTTAACAAAGTATGCAAGCTCCAGCGATCCATCTATGGACTGGTGCAAGCATCTCGGAGTTGGAATATACGCTTTGATGAGTTGATCAAAGCATATAGTTTTATACAGACTTGCGGTGAAACCTGTATTTACAAGAAAGTGAGTGGGAGCACTACAGCATTTCTGATAAGTATATGTAAATGACATATTATTGATCGGAAATATTGTAGAATTATTCTGTGAAGCATAAAGGAGTATTTGAAAGGAGTTTTTTTTGAAGAAGGACCTCGGTGAAGCTGCTTACATATTGAGCATCAAGATCTATAGAGATAGATCAAGACGCTTGATAAGTTTTTCAATAAGTACATACCTTGAAAAGATTTTGAAGTAGTTCAAAATGGAACAGTCAAAGAAAGAGTTCTTGCCTGTATTACAAGGTGTGAAATTGAGTAAGACTCAAAGCCCGACCACGGCAGATGATAGAAAAAGAATGAAAGTCATTTCCTATGCCTCAGCCATAGATTCTATAAAGTATGCCATGCTATGTACCAGATCTATTGTATACCCTACACTGTGTTAAGCAAGGGAGTACAATAGTGATCTAGGAAGTAGATCACTGGACATCGGTCAAAATTATCCTTAGTAAAATAAGGATATGTTTCTCGATTATGGATGTGACAAAAAGGTTCGTCGTAAAAGGTTACGTCGATGCAAGTTTGGACACTAATCTAGATGACTCTAAGTCTCAATCTAGATACATATTGAAAGTGGGAGCAATTAGCTAAAGTAGCTCCGTGCAGAGCATTGTAGACATAGAAAATTGCAAAATACATAACGGATCTGAATGTGGCAGACCCGTTGACTAAACTTCTCTCACAAGCAAAACATGATCACACCGTAGTACTCTTTGGGTGTTAATCACATAGCAATGTGAACTAGATTACTGAATCTAGTAAACCCTTTGGGTGTTGGTCACATATCGATGTGAACTATGGGTGTTAATCACATGGTGATGTGAACTATTGCTGATAAATCACATGGCGATGTGAACTAGATTATTGACTCTAGTGCAAGTGGGAGACTGAAGGAAATATGCCCTAGAGGCAATAATAAAGTTATTATTTATTTCCTTAATTCATGATAAATGTTTATTATTCATGCTAGAATTGTATTAACTGGAAACATAATACATGTGTGAATACATAGACAAACAGAGTGTCACTAGTATGCCTCTACTTGACTAGCTCATTAATCAAAGATGGTTATGTTTCCTAGCCATGAACAAAGAGTTGTTATTTGATTAACGAGATCACAACATTAGTTGAATGATCTGATTGACATGACCCATTCCATTAGCATAGCACCCGATCGTTTAGTATGTTGCTATTGCTTTTATCCATGACTTATACATGTTCCTTTAACTATGAGATTATGCAACTCCCATTTACCGTAGGAACACTTTGTGTGCTACCAAACGTCACAACGTAACTGGGTGATTATAAAGGTGCTCTACAGGTGTCTCCGAAGGTACATATTGGGTTGGCGTATTTCGAGATTAGGATTTGTCACTCCGATTGTCGGAGAGGTATCTCAGGGCCTTCTCGGTAATGCACATCACATAAAGCCTTGCAAGCATTGCAACCAATGAGTTAGTTACGAGATGATGTATTACGGAACGAGTAAAGAGACTTGCCGGTAACGAGATTGAACTAGGTATTGGATACCGACGATCGAATCTCGGGCAAGTAACATACCGATGACAAAGGGAACAACGTATGTTGTTATGCGGTCTGACCGATAAAGATCTTCGTAGAATATGTAGGAGCCAATATGGGCATCCAGGTCCCGCTATTGGTTATTGACCGGAGACGTGTCTTGGTCATGTCTACATTGTTCTCGAACCGTAGGGTCCGCACGCTTAACGTTACGATGACAGTTATTATGAGTTTATACATTTTGATGTACCGAAGGAGTTCGGAGTCCCGGATGTGATCACGGACATGACGAGGAGTCTCGAAATGGTCGAGACGTAAAGAATGATATATTGGAAGCCTATGTTTGGACATCGGATGCATTCCAGGTGAAATCAGGATTTTACCGGAATACCGGGAGGGTTACCGGAACCCCCCAGGAGCATAATGGGCCAACATGGGACTTGGAGGAGAGGTGAGAGGGCTGCCCTCATGGGCTGCGCGCCTCCCCCCTTTCCCTAGTCCTATTAGGACTAGGAGAGGTGGGCGCCCCCTCTCTCTCTCTCCCCCTTGGAGAATCCTAGTCCAACTAGGATTGGGGGGGGGGGAATCCTACTCCCAGAGGGAGTAGGACTCTCCTGGCGCGCCAGGCTTGGCCGGCCAGCCCCTCCCCCTTGGCTCCTTTATATATGGGGGCAGGGGGCACCCCAAAGACACACAAGTTGATCTACGGATCGATCCTTAGCCGTGTGCGGTGCCCCCTTCCACCAAATTCCACCTCGATCATATCGTTGCAGTGCTTAGGCGAAGCCCTGCGCCGGTAACACATCAAGATCGTCACCACGCCGTCGTGCTGACGGAACTCTTCCTCGACGCTTTGCTGGATCGGAGCCCGGGGATCGTCATCGAGCTGAACGTGTGCCAAGAACTCGGAGGTGCCGGAGTAACGGCGCTGTGATCGGTTGGATCGCGAGGAGGTTGCACAAAGAGCGGATCGAGGCGCTGCACACAAGGGGATTTTACCTAGCTTCGGGCCGCAAGGATGCGTAAAACCCTACTGCTGCTTTGTGGATTGTATTGTGTTCTTGCTCGGGAGCGCGTGGTGCTACAGTACACACGAGCCGCTGGCGAGACCGAGCGTGGCGATGGGTGTCCTCTTCTCCTACGTGCGCATGGGGCCTCCTTTTATATGCTCAAGGGGTTACCCACAGGTGGCAGCGCAGGTGGGGGCAAAAATGGGAGAGTGCTTTAGTGGGTACAGCTGCCTACACAGTGGCGGTACAGTGCTATCTAACCTAACTCTGACGGCGGGGGACAAGGGCATTAAATGCCCGTCCGCGTCGCCCAGACGGTGCAGGGAAGTGGACCGTAAGGAGCGCCACCGTTTGCCACGATGGCTACTCTGTCAGCTTCGCTTCGCCACCGCATGCCCCTGGCCGCACAACCTCTCGCCACGTGCGCCTAGAATGCCCCCAGAGCGACACGTTGGTGGGTGAGCTAGAGCGCAGGCACGGGGTGGTAACTTGCCGCGGCAAACGCCTTGCCGCGGTGGATGCCTTGTCGCGCCCGGGAGCTTGTCGCTCACCGGGCCTTGCCGGAGCGCGGGACGCGCCGTGGCGAGGTCCTT
This sequence comes from Aegilops umbellulata, assembly GCA_032464435.1. Lineage (NCBI taxonomy): Eukaryota > Viridiplantae > Streptophyta > Magnoliopsida > Poales > Poaceae > Aegilops > Aegilops umbellulata. The sequence goes on along the minus strand of CP136058.1, from coordinate 106,014,636 downwards.
GTCGTGCCGTGGTTGGCCTTCCCGGCAAGCTCCTCCTGCCGGGGTCTTGTGCTTCGAGCGGTCGTCCCGGCAAGCTCCTCTTGCCGGGGCCTGGCTCTCTTCGGGTGGCCTTCCCGGCAGGCCCCTCCTGCCGGGGCCTTGGCTCAAATACTTTGTTCTTGGATGGCCCAAAAAGGGGCCACGGAGAGTCTTGGCAATCGCCTGGCAAGCCTTGCCGCGGGGTGCTACGACTGCCCGTGCACTAGTTCGGGATACTAAGGTACCCCTACTTTAGTACACCGACAGGAGCCCCCGGGACTGGGCCATACACGGTGTCGAGCGCTGTTGGGCCAGGCCCAAAACAGTGCACGGGCACGCGCGGCCTGGGTCACGCTGCATCTGCTTCTGCGCCCACCACGTCCTCCCCGAAAGGCACGCGTCGAACGCGGCATCATGGGGAGAGGCGTGCGTGACGTGGGTGGCATGCGCGGGGCCGAACCCTGCAGGCATGCGTCACATCGCCATAAAGGGGGACGGTTCACGCTAGCTCCATAAGTGGAGGGAGGCATGGAGGCGTGGCTTGTTCGCTGGACGGGGCCGAGGCACGGTTTCCGAGGCGCCCGTTCCCCACGATCACGGGGTGGGGAGAGGTCTCCTCATCCGTCGCCTCGGTCATGCGCGTCAGCCACGCGGCTTCCATGCACCCGGGGTTGCGGACGGTGGAGGCAGGGAACCGGGCCGTCGCGGGTCGGGGGAGCAGGTCGGCCCCAGTCGCCTGGCCTTCATGCGTCTTGATTGGCTGAGCGGGGCGGTCGAGCCCCCACCCTGCTCCTTTATGAAGAGCAAGAGGGGGCGACGGGAACCCACACTCCTCCATCTCTTCTCCTCTTCATCTTCTGACCCCCTCCCTCCATTCTCCATGGAGAAAGGAAATCCGGGTCCTTCATCGGTGGCGGCGAGGGTTGCCGCCAGGCAGCGCGCCCCTCCTCCCCTTGCACCCGCGGTGGCGGAGCCAGCCATAAGGGGAAGGGGGAGGGGGCGAGTTCGTGGACGAGGGCGTGGACGAGGCCGCGGCGCTCAGGGAAGAGGCGGGCGGGGCGACGCGCCGGCCTCGCCTCCGCCAGCGGCTCCTCTTCCCACGGTGGTCCACCTCGGGGACGATCCTTGCGAGTTCTTCGTCAAGCTGCGCCGGGCGCCTCGCCGCCGCCTCCGCCTCCCGGCTCCCTTCGCAAGCGTGATGGATATGGAGCAACCCGAGACACTAAGGCTGCGCATGAAGGGCTGCGGGATCAGCGGCACGCGGGTCCACGTCGAGTTCCCAGCCCCCGGCGTAGTGTATCTTGGCCGAGGGTGGAAGACATTCGCCCGTATCCACACCTTGACGGAGGGGTTCACCCTCCACTTTAAGTTGATGGAGGGCGATCTCCTCTCCGTCAAGGCCTTCGGGGACTTCGGGACCCGGGCCCGGTGCTGCGTGGACAGCTCCTCCGACAGCGAAAGCTCCTCCTCGAGCGAGAGTGACGAGGAGGGGAGCGACAGCGACGACGAGGGCAGCGGTCGTTGGGATGACGGGTCCGACTAGGCGCCGGTCGTAGCTCCGCGTGGCACCGGCGACCCCATCATCCGGGTCGCCGGCTCCTTGAGCTTCTCGGGGTTGTCTTCCCGGGCGGCTGGAGTGGCGAGGCTGCGGAAGAGGAGGAGGACTGGCGGCAAGGCCGTTAACTCGGAGTACGAGGGCTAGGTGCCCCCGACAGCGTGTTGACGTCCCGCTGCCTCATCTTCGAACTCCATCTCCGGCGCCGCCGCCACCATCCAGCCTCCGGAGCCCCCCGGCGGCCCTCTGGGCGTTCTGCTGGTGTCTTCTGCCACCCGTAGCTTGCCTAGGCGCTCCTTTTGCCCTTTTCGCCTCCTTGTCCTACCTCCTGAGGAGAGAGACAAGAAAGGGATTACGGGCATCTTATATTTTTTTCAATCTGTAAGCCCTCGGGCCTTAGCTGTGTTTAAAACTTGTAATCCCATCTTTTCATGTTTTTCATTCTCTCTGAACTGTACCTGAGCGGAATGTTTTTAATGAAAAGGGGATGTTTGCTGGGCCATTTGTCCCGTGGGTAAAACCCACGCCAAGGAACGAATCCTTTATATCGTTAAGATAGACGCTTCTTTGCCCGGCAACAGGCCCTGCCGTCTTCCCACGCCACTCGACCTCTCTCACGCCTTTGGCGGAGGAAGGGATGAAGCGGGTTCGGGCCCCTCGTTCCGCCCCTTTGTCGCCGCGACTACTACCAAAACGGGCCCCAGGAACGCGCTCTGGGGCCTGTCGTTAAGGGAGCACGGTAGCTTCTAGGAGGAAACAAGGTTTTCGTATTCCATAGTTCATAAGGGAATGCATGACAAGGGATGCAAAAACTTATCTGGGATTGCAGCCCCCAGCAACTCTGGCTTGCCATGGGCAAATCTTCGTACTTGCAGCCTCCAACAATACTGGCTTGCTGGGGGCCAGATGCTGGTCCGCCCTTCTTCTCTTCTTCGTCCTTAAGCGGCCTGGCCAGGATATGCAAAACCCTGCGAACCAAAGGAAACGAAGGAACCGGAAAAAGGACGCAGACTCGACCTCTAAGCTAGGGGTTAGCAGCTGTTAGGCACTATCAACCCTAACCAAGGACGAGACTCGACTCAACATGCATGCTAAAACATAGGGCGCCAGTGCTTCATTTCTGCTGCTCAGGGTATGCGCCTGGCTTTGTACAAAGGATTACATGCAACTGCGGCAAGACTTGTACAAAAGGTTGGTTGCCGGGCGGGGCCCGACAACCGCGCCTTACGGGTAAAACTTACGAAGATGCTCAATGTTCCAGGGGTTGCTCACCGGAGTGCCATCTTCGGTCTCGAGGCGGACGACGCCGGGCCTCGTGACTCGTCTCACCCGGTAAGGGCCTCCCCACTTCGGCGTCAACTTGTTATGATTCTTGCGGACGGGGCGCGCCGAAGAACAAGGTCGCCTTCCTCGAAGCTTCTGGCTTTAACTTTGCGGCTATGGTAGCGATGCAAAGCTTGCTGGTAGCAAGAGGCTCGCACAGCAGCCTGAAGACGATCCTCCTCAAGGAGCAGCGCGTCATCTTCACGCAGCCGCTCTTGCTCAAGCTCATCATAAGCGAGCACTCGAGGTGACCCGTATACGAGTTCCGTGGGGGTAACTGCTTCTGCTCCATAGACTAGAGCAAATGGTGTTTGGCCAGTGGCTCGATTTGGCGTCGTTCTGATTGACCAAAGAGCCACCGGCAGCTCCTCGATCCAGTTTCTTCCGCACTTGTGCAGCCTGTCGAAAGTTCTGGTCTTGAGCCCGCGCAGTACTTCGGCGTTGGCCCTTTCAGCTTGACCGTTGCTCCTGGGATGAGCAACAGAAGCGAAGCAGACCTTGGCGCCGAGATCTTGGACGTATTGCATGAAGGCGCGGCTCGTGAATTGTGTACCGTTGTCGGTGATGATCCTGTTGGGGATCCCGAAGCGGCAGACAATCGACCTGAAGAACTTGATGGCTGACTGTGCGGTCACCTTCCTCACTGGTTCCACTTCCGGCCACTTTGTGAACTTGTCGATTGCGACGTACAAGTACTCAAAGCCCCCGACAGCTCGGGGGAAGGGGCCGAGGATGTCGAGCCCCCAGACCGAAAACGGCCAGGATAAAAGGATCGTCTGGAGAGCTTGAGCTGGCTGGTGTATCTGCTTGGAATGGAACTGGCACGCTTCACACTTGGTTACTTGTGCAGTTGCATCCTGGAGGGCTGTCGGCCAGAAGAAACCTTGCCGGAACGCTTTGCCGGTGAGTGCTCTTGTGCCGATGTGGTGACCACATATGCCTCCATGTATCTCTGCCAACAGCTGCTGTCCGTCTTCCCGGGAAATGCACTTCAATTTCACACCGTTGCGCCCTCTTCTGTACAGTGTGTTGTCGACGAACTGGTACATACTCGAGCGCCGGGCTACTCTTTCCGCTTCTTCTTGCTCTTCGGGAAGTTCTCCGTGCTGGAGGAAATGGACAGTCTGCTGCGCCCATGCCGGAGCCTGCAGCTCGACAACAAGGACTGAAGGCACTTCTGCTGCTGCGGGAACGCCCGCTTCTACGGCGAGGATCTGGGGCTCAGCCGGAGCTTGACGTTCCCCGGCAAGCTTGCCGGAGCAAAACTTGTCGGGATCGCCTGCTTCTACGGAACAAACCCTGGGGTTTTCCGGAGCAGACGGCTCCTCAGCGCTCTTGGCGTCGATCTTGGGGACCTTCTTGGCGGCGGCTCCAGGGAGCTCTGCCGGAAGATAGTCGCCGGATACCAACTTCCTCTTCTTGCTCTGTCTGGTTGATGGTGTTATGGATGGTTGAGTCAGCTTGAGCACAAAGGTTCCTGGTTCCACAGGTAACTTAAATGCTACGCACTTTGACAGGCCATCAGCGATGTCATTCTCAGCTCTTGGAATGTGTTCCATTTGCAGGCCATCAAAGTGCTCTTCCAGCTTCCTCACTTCATCAACGTACGCTTCCATCAACGGAGTCTGGTAATCCTTGTTCACTTGGCGGACGACAAGCTGCGAGTCACCCCTGACAATGAGCTTCTTGATCCCAAGTTCTGCTACGATCCTGAGACCGGCGAGCAGACCTTCATACTCTGCAGTATTATTGGTTGCTTGCTCCTTGGGGAAGTGCATCTGGACTACGTACTTGAGGTGCTCTCCGGTGGGCGCGACGAGTAACGCGCCAGCACCGGCGCCTTGCAGCGAGAAAGCACCATCAAAGTACATCAGCCACTCTTTGCTTGCTTCTTTGGCGGGGATGCTCGTCTCTGGGATATCTTCGTCCGGTGTCGGTGTCCACTCCACTACGAACTCCGCCAATGCCCTGCTTTGGATAGTCGAGGTGCTCTCGAACTGGAGACCGAAGCTCGACAGTTCTAGTGCCCACTCGACAATCCTGCCTGTTGCTTCTGGATTCTGCAGTATCCTCTTCAGCGGAAAGCGGGTGACAACTGTAATCTCGTGTGCTTGGAAGTAATGGCGCAGCTTTCTCGAGGCCATGAGGAGGCCGAAAAACAATTTCTGCACACCAGAGTACCTTGACCTAGCCCCCTGCAAAAGGGAGTTGACAAAGTAAACTGGGCGCTGCACCATTTTCTTCTTCTGCACCTCCACTTGCTCCTACGCAGATTCATCCTTGTCGGGGCCAGAGCTTGTCGGGGAAGCCCCCTGCTTGTCGTTGGACGTGCTTGCCGTGGTTGCTGGCTCATCATCTGCCTCCCTCTCTGCTACTAACGCAGCACTAACCACTTGATTGGTTGCCGCCAGGTATAGCAGCAACTTCTCTTGTGGTTTAGGCGCGACAAGTATTGGAGCAGAGGACAGGTATTTCTTCAGGTCCTGCAGCGCAGCCTCCGCTTCCGGAGTCCATTTTACCGGACCCGCCTTTTTCAAAATTTTGAAAAACGGCAGGGCGCGTTCTGCAGACTTGGAAATAAACCTGCTGAGAGCCACGACGCAGCCGGCAAGCCTTCGTACGTCCTTGACACGTGTTGGTGCTTCAATCTGCTCGATGGCCTTGATCTTGTCTGGGTTGGCTTCTATTCCTCGCTGAGACACGAAGAACCCGAGAAGCTTGCCGGAAGGGACTCCGAACACGCACTTCTCGGGGTTGAGCTTGAGGCTGATCCTGCGCAGGTTCGCAAAGGTCTCTTCTAAGTCTTGAATCAGGGTTGCCCTGTCTCTGCTCTTGACCACTATGTCATCCATGTAGGCCTCCACATTTCTGTGGATTTGTGGCTCAAAAGCGGTGTCGACAACCCTCACAAATGTTGAACCGGCGTTCTTCAGTCCGAAAGGCATCCGTACGAAACAGTACGTGCCACATGGAGTGATGAACGCGGTCTTCTCTTCATCTTCTTCAGCCATGAAGATCTGATGATACCCTGAGTATGCGTCAAGAAATGAAAGCAGGTCGCATCCGACCGTGGAGTCAACAATCTGGTCAATGCGCGGCAAGGGAAAGGGATCTTTGGGACAAGCTTTGTTAACATCAGTGAAGTCGATGCAAAGCCTCCATTTCCCATTTGCTTTGCGCACGGCAACAGGATTGGCCAACCACGTCGGATGGAGCACACCTCTAACGAGGCCTGCCGCTTCCAACCTCTTGATCTCTTCTGCGATGAACTCTTGGCGCTCCACTGCTTGCTTCCTGACTCTCTGCTTGACGGGCCGCGCGTGAGGACAGACGGCGAGGTGGTGCTCAATCACTTTCCTGGGAACGCCGGGGATGTCGGATGGTTGCCAGGCAAACACATCGACATTCGCCCGCAGGAAAGCAACGAGCGCGCTTTCCTATTTGGGGTCGAGCGTGGCACTGATGGTGAAGGTACCACCAGTGCCGTCCTCCTTGGCGGGCACCTTCTTGGTCGTTGGCGGAGCCGCCATTGTCTTCTTACTCTTGCCGGTGGAGCTCGATGGCGTGTCCTCGACGGTAGCGCAGCACTCCGAAGAGGTGCGCTTGCCGGAGTGGGCGCCAGAGCACTTGCCGGGCTTGGTCCTCTTCTCCCCTCTGGGAGATTCAGCGGCAAGCGGCTTGTGATCCGCTGCGGCTGCTGCTTCCCGGTAGATCTTGTCGGCACAGATAAGGGCATCCTTCTTGTCGCCGGGGACAGAGATGACGCTTATCGGGCCTGGCATCTTGAGCATGTTGTAGGCGTAGTGAGAGGCCGCCATGAACTTGGCGAGCGCTGGACGGCCGAGAATTCCATTGTAAGGCAATGGAAAATCGGCAACGTCAAAAGTGATCCTCTCTGTCCTGAAGTTCAGCTCGCTGCCAAATGTCACTGGCAATGTTATCTTCCCCTTCGGCTTGCTCCTTCCCGTGTTGATTCCTTGGAACGTGCCGGTCTCTTCGAGCTCGCTGTCTGGGACTTGGAGTTTCCGGAGCACAGCGGAGGAGATCAGGTTCAAGCCAGCCCCGCCGTCAACTAGCATCTTAGTGACCTTGAGGTTGCGGACTGTTGGTGAGACCAACATCGGCAAGCACCCGATCGCCGTTGTGCGATCAGGGTGGTCCTCAATATCAAAGATGATAGGCGTGCTGGACCATTTCAGAGGCTTGCGCGACTCGACGGGTGGCTCCGCTACGTTGACTTCCCGCGCCCACTGCTTGAGCTGGCGGTGAGAAGTATGCAGGGAGGCACCGCCGTCTACGCACAAGACCTCTATGGCTTTCTGAAACTCCTGCTCACTGGTCTCGACATCATCCATGTCTTCGTCTTCGTCGTCGTCTTCGTTCTTGTCGCGGCCGCGGGGAGGTCGGTCCGCTTGCCGCTGCTTGTCCTTGTCGCGGCGTCCTCCCTGGCCGGGGCGCTTCGTGCCTGATCCTCCGCCACCTCCCCGGGCTCTCTCCTTGTCGCGCCGCTCATACTCGGCCTTTTGCAGCTCGACGAGCCGCTCGACCTGCTTGCAGCTCTGGAGGTCATGGCCCTTGGTGCGGTGGATCTTGCAGTACTGCTTGTTGGTGCCGTCCCGCTTGTCGGCGACCGCCACAGCCTGGCAGTGGGCGCATCCGGCAATCTCCTTGCCAGAGCTACCAGCCTGGGCCTTCTTGGCGGCGCCTTCATCGCCGGACTGCTCAACAACCAGTACTTCTTGGCTCTTCTTCTTCCTATTGCTCCGCCGCCGGCCCTTCCTTGCTGGGGCGGTATCCTCACTGTCAGATTCTCCTGCTCCAGTGTTCTCTCCGGGGAGTTTCCTCCCTTCCTCAGCACGGGCACACTTGTCGGCCAGGGCATATAGCTCACTGACGTCTTTGACCTTGCACGTCGCCATCTCCTCCCGCATCCTGCGGTTACACACGTTCTGATGGAACGCGCTGATGACCGCGGCGGGGTGGACGTCTGGGATGTTGTAGTGTACACAGCTGAATCTCTGGATGAACTTGCGCAGGGGTTCCCCCTCCTTCTGGACGAGCAGATGAAGGTCGCTCGCTTGGCCATGGGGTTTGTGGCCGCCCGTAAAGGCGCCAACAAACTGATGGCACAAGTCTGTCCAGGAGGTTATGGAGTTATCCGGCAAGTGCATGAGCCAGGATCTGACGTTGGATTTGAGTACCAGCGGGAAGTAGTTGGCAAGGATCTTGTTGTCTCGCCCCCCAGCAGCCTGCACCACAATGGTGTAGATGCTGAGGAACTCCGACGGATGCAACTTGCCGTCGTACTTCTCTGGTACGTCGGGCCTGAAATTCTTCGTGCTGGGCCACTGGACTTGCCGCAGCTCACGGGTGAACGCAGGGCAGCCCACCGCGTACGGCAGGTCGCCTGGTTCCCCTGGTGCATGCATGTCGACAGAGGGCCCAGCACGGTGATCTGATTGACGCCGCGCTTCTCTCCGACGCTCGATCCGAGTATGTGCGTCCTCTTGCTCTCGCTCGTGAAGAACTTGGCGTTGATCGCGACGAGTTCGCGGATTCGACGACGCGGTGGAGTCGTTGTCGTGATGATTCCGGCGAGTCAGCAACCTTGGCCTCTGGGGCGGGGAGTGCACGGTGGTCGCACCCCCGCCGGTCCTGGCGCCATCGGTTCTCGCCTGGCCGTCCCGCCGCGGCTGCGATGCGCTGTGCTGCCGCGGGGTGTCGCCGTTGGCGAAACCGATGAGGCTCTGTATCATGGCCCTCCAGTCGTCGAGCTTGTCCGCCGCTGGAGGGTAGTCTAGGAGCAGTTGAGCTCGCGCCAGCGCTTCTGCTGGAGTGGTGGGCAATGGTGGCGAACGGCGCGTGGAGCGGGATGTGCTCGAACTTCTAACTACGTTAGAAGGAGCAACACCCGGACCAGGTAGCCGCGCCATGCTCGCGCCAGCACGTTGGTGTGAGTGCTGGCCCTGAGCGCCCTGGGATCCGCCGGCTCGATTTGGGTCCAACGAGCGTATGGTACCGGGGGCGCCAAGACGCTGCTGGTCCCGTGCCTCCTGAGAGGGGCGCGGTGCATGTTCGGACGCCGTGGCGCCATGAGCTGGCTCGATGACGCCCGTCCCGCCGGCGGAGCCGTCCCCACCACCCGTTTGCTCCAAGGGCGGCGGGTTCGACGCGGACGGACCGGCTACCTCCGGAGCCTTCTTCTTCGGTGGCATGTCGACGAAGATGAAGGAGATCTAGCTGGTGCAGACGCCGGATCAGGTTCGCACAACTTCGACGCCCCCTACCTGGCGCGCCAAAGATGTCGGGGGGAATCGTCTTCCTCGAACACCTATGGGGACCGAGCCCCTTACTGGTTCGGCGAGGGGCGGAGGTTGCACAAAGAGCGGATCGAGGCGCTGCACACAAGGGGATTTTACCCAGCTTCGGGCCGCAAGGATGCGTAAAACCCTACTGCTGCTTTGTGGATTGTATTGTCTTCTTGCTCGGGAGCGCGTGGTGCTACAGTACACACGAGCCGCTGGCGAGACCGAGCGTGGCGATGGGTGTACTCTTCTCCTACGTGCGCATGGGGCCTCCTTTTATATGCTCAAGGGGTTACCCACAGGTGGCAGCGCAGGTGGGGGCAAAAATGGGAGAGTGCTGTAGTGGGTACAGCTGCCTGCACAGTGGCGGTACAGTGCTATCGAACCTAACTCTAACGGCGGGGGACAAGGGCATTAAATGCCCGTCCGCGTCGCCCAGACGGTGCAGGGAAGTGGACCGTCAGGAGCGCCACCGTTTGCCACGATGGCTACTCTGTCAGCTTCGCTTCGCCACCGCATGCCCCTGGCTGCACAACCTCCCGCCACGTGTGCCTGGAATGCCCCCAGAGCGACACGTTGGTGGGTGAGCTGGAGCGCAGGCACGGGGTGGTAACTTGCCGCGGCAAACGCCTTGCCACGGTGGATGCCTTGTCGCGCCCGGGAGCTTGTCGCTCACTGGGCCTTGCCGGAGCGCGGGACGCGCCGTGGCGAGGTCCTTGTCGTGCCGTGGTTGGCCTTCCCGGCAAGCTCCTCCTGCCGGGGTCTTGTGCTTCGAGCGGTCGTCCCGGCAAGCTCCTCTTGCTGGGGCCTGGCTCTCTTCGGGTGGCCTTCCCGGCAGGCCCCTCCTGCCGGGGCCTTGGCTCAAATACTTTGTTCTTGGATGGCCCAAAAAGGGGCCACGGAGAGTCTTGGTGATCGCCTGGCAAGCCTTGCCGCGGGGTGCTACGACTGCCCGTGCACAAGTTCGGGATACTAAGGTACCCCTACTTTAGTACACCGACAGAACCTACTATTAAAATTAAAATTAAAGATCATGAATGCTATGCTTTATGTGATTTGGGTGCTAGTGTTTCCACAATTCCAAAAACTTTGTGTGATGTGCTAGGTTTCCGTGAATTTGATGATTGTTCTTTAAATTTGCCTCTTGCGGATTCCACCATTAAGAAACATATGGGAAGGATTAATGATGTTCTTATTGTTGCAAATAGGAATTATATGCCCGTAGATTTTATCGTGCTTGATATAGATTGCAATCCTACATGTCCTATTATTCTTGGTAGACCTTTCCTTAGAACGATTGGTGCAATTATTGATATGAAAGAGGAAAAAATTAGATTCCAATTTCCATTAAGAAAGGTATAGAACACTTTCCTAGGAAGAAAATTAAATTACCTTATGAATCCATTATGAGAGCCACTTATGGATTGCATACCAAAGATGACAATACCTAGATCTATTCTTGTTTTTATGCCTAGCTAGGGGCGTTAAACGATAGCGCTTGTTGGGAGGCAACCCAATTTTATTTTTGTTCCTTCCTTTTTGTTTTTGTTTAGTAATAAATAATTCATCTAGCCTCTGTTTGGATGTGTTTTCATGTTTTAATTAGTGTTTGTGCCAAGTAGAACCAATAGGATCTTCTTGGGTGATAATTGTTTCATCTTGCTGAAAAAGACAGAGACTTTGCGCTCACGAAAATAATTGTTAAAATTCACCAGAACGTGATAAAATACCAATTATTTTTGCATTAGATCAATATATAAATTATGCATGTGTTCCTAGTTTTGCATAATTGTTGTAGTTCTAGAAGTATTCGAACAAATCAGGTTGCTACAGACTGTTGTGTTTTTGACAGATTCTGTTTTTCGTGTGATGTTTGCTTATTTTAATGAATGTATGGCTAGTATCGGGGGGTATGAACCATAGAGAAGTTGGAATACAGTAGGTTTAACACCAATATATATAAAGAATGAGTTCATTGCAGTACCTTTAGGGTGTGGTTTGTTTTCTTATACTAACGGATCTCATGAGATTTTCTGTTGAGTTTTGTGTTGTGAAGTTTTCAAGTTTTTGGGTAAAGATTTGATGATTTTGGAATAAGGAGTGGCAAGAGCCTAAGCTTGGGGATTCCCAAGGCACCCAAGGTAAAATTCAAGGACAACCAAAAGCCTAAGCTTGGGGATGCCCCGGAATGCATCCCCTCTTTCGTTTTCGTCCATCGGTAACTTTACTTTGAGGCTATTTTTTTGTTCACCACATGATATGTGTTTTGCTTGGAGCGTATTGTATGATTTGAGTCTTTGATTTTTAGTTTACAAAAATCATCCTTGTTGTACACACCTTTTGGAGAGACACACATGAACCGGAATTTATTAGAATACTCTATCTGCTTCACTTATATCTTTTGAGCTAAATAATTTTGCACTAGTGCTTCACTTATATCTTTTAGAGCATGATGGTTGTTTCATTTTATAGAAATTATTGATCTCTCATGCTTCACTTATATTATTTTGAGAGTCCTTTAGAACAGCATGGTAATTTGCTTTGGCTATAAAATTAGTCTTCATATGATAGACATCCAAGATGGGTATAATAAAAACTTTCATATAGAGTGTATTGAATACTATGAGAAGTTTGATACTTGATGATTGTTTTGAGATATGAAGATGGTAATATCAAAGTTGTGCTAGTCAAGTAATTGTGAATTTGAGAAATACTTGTGTTGAAGTTTGCAAGTCCCGTAGCATGCACGTATGGTAACCGTTGTGTGACAAATTTGAAACATGAGGTGTTCTTTGATTGTCATCCTTATGAGTGGCGGTCGGGGACGAGCGATGGTCTTTTCCTACCAATCTATCCCCCTAGGAGCATGTGCGTAATGCTTGGTTTTTGATGACTTGTAGATTTTTGCAATAAGTATGTGAGTTCTTTATGACTAATGTTGAGTCCATGGATTATACGCACTCTCACCTTTCCATCATTGCTAGCCTCTTCGGTACCGTGCATTGCCCTTTCTCTCCTTGAGAGTTGGTGCAAACTTCGCCGGTGCATCCAAACCCCGTGATATGATATGCTCTATCACACATAAACCTCCTTATATCTTCTTCAAAACAGCCACCATACCTACCTATTATGGCATTTCCATAGCCATTCCGAGATATATTGCCATGCAACTTTCCACCGTTTCATTTATTATGACACGCTTCATCATTGTCATATTGCCTTGCATGATCATGTATTTGACATCGTATTTGTGGCAAAGCCACCATGCATAATTTTTCATACATGTCACTCTTGATTCATTGCCCATCCCGGTACACCGCCGGAGGCACTCATATAGAGTCATATTTTGTTATAGTATCGAGTTGTAATCATTGAGTTGTAAGTAAATAGAAGTGTGATGATCATCATTAATAGAGCATTGTCCCATAAAAAAGGCCAAAAAAAAGAGAAATGCAAAAAAAAGAGAAAGGCCAAATAAAATAAGGAAGGCCAAAAAAAAAGAAATAAAAGGGACAATGCTACTATCCTTTTTTCCACACTTGTGCTTCAAAGTAGCACCATGATCTTTATGATAGAGAGTCTCTTATTTTGTCACTTTCATGTACTAGTGGGAATTTTTCATTATAGAACTTGGCTTGTATCTTCCAACAATGGGCTTCCTCAAATGCCCTAGGTCTTCGTGAGCAAGCAAGTTGGATGCACACCCACTTAGTTTCTTTTGTTGAGCTTTCATACATTTATAGCTCTAGTGCATCTGTTGCATGGCAATCCCTACTCCTTGCATTGACATCAATTGATGGGCATCTCCCTAGCCCATTGATTAGCCGCGTCAATGTGAGACTTTCTCCTTTTTTGTCTTCTCCACACAATCCCCATCATTATATTCTATTCCACCCAAAGTGTTATGTCCATGGCTCACGCTCATGTAGTGCGTGAAAGTTGAAAAAAGTTTGAGATTACTGAAGTATGAAACAATTGCTTGGCTTGTCATTGGGGTTGTGCATGATGAGAGCATTTTTGTGTGACGAAAATGAAGCATAGCCAAACTATATGATTTTGTAGGGATAAGCTTTCTTTGGCCATGTTATTTTGAGAAGACATAATTGCTTAGTTAGTATGCTTGAATTATTATTATTTTTATGTCAATATTAAACTTTTATCTTGAATCTTTCGGATCTGAACATTCATGCCACAATAAAGCGAATTACATTCAAAATTATGTTAGGTATCATTCCACATCAAAAATTCTGTTTTTATCATTTACCTACGAGGACGAGTAGGAATTAAGCTTGGGGATGCTTGATACGTCTCCACCATATCTATAATTATTTATTGTTCCATGCTATTATATTATCTGTTTTGGATGTTTAATGGGCTTTATTATGCACTTTTGTATTATTTTTGGGACTAACTTATTATCCGAAGGCCCAGTGAAAATTGCTATTTTTTTGCCTATTTCAGTGTTTCGCAGAAAAGGAATATCAAACGGAATATAGACGGAATGAAACCTTCGCGAGGATTGTTTTTGGAACAAACGCAATCCAGGAGACTTGGAGTGGACGTCAAGGAAGCAACGAGGCGGCCACGAGGTAGGAGGGCGCGCCCAGGGGGTAGGCGCACCCCCACCCTCGTGGGCCCCTTGTGGCTCCATCGACCTACTTCTTTCGCCTATATATACTCATATACCCTGAAAACATCCAGGAGCACCACGAACCCCTATTTCCACCACCGCAACCTTCTGTACCTATAGATCCCATATTGGGCCCTTTTCCGGCGCTCTTCCGGAGGGGGAATCAATCATGGAGGGCTTCTACATCAACACCATAGCCTCTCCGATGATGTGTGAGTAGTTTACCACAGACCTTCGGGTCCATAGTTATTAGCTAGATGGCTTCTTCTCTCTCTTTGGATCTCAATACAAAGTTCTCCTCGATTCTCTTGGAGACCTATTCGATGTAATTTTTTTTGCGGTGTGTTTGTCGAGATCCAATGAATTGTGGGTTTATGATCAAGATTAACTATGAACAATATTTGATTCTTCTCTGAATTCTTATATGCATGATTTAAAATCTTTGCAAGTCTCTTCGAATTATCAGTTTGGTTTGGCCTACTAGATTGATCTTTCTTGCAATGGGAGAAGTGCTTAGCTTTGGGTTCAATCTTGCGGTGTCCTTTCCTAGTGACAGCAGGGGCAGCAAGGCACGTATTGTATTGTTGACATCGTGGATAATAAGATGGGGTTTATATCATATTGCTTGAGTTTATGCCTCTACATCATGTCATCTTGCCTAATGCATTACTCTATTCTTATGAACTTAAGACTCTATATGCATGCTAGATAGCGGTCGATGTGTGGAGTAATAGTAGTAGATGCAGAATCATTTCGGTCTACTTGTCACGGACATGATGCCTATGTTCATGATCATGCCTAGATATTCTCATAACTATGCGCTTTTCTATCAATTGCTCGACATTAATTTGTTCACCCACCGTAGAATATGCTATCTTGAGAGAAGCCACTAGTGAAACCTATGCCCCCCGGTTCTATTTTCCATTATATTATTTTCCTATGAACTAGCTATTTTTATCATTGTTTATTTTGCAATCTTTACTTTCCAATCTATACAACAAAAATACCAAAAATATCTATCCTATTATCTTTATCAGATCTCACTTTTGCAAGTGGTCGTGAAGGGATTGACAACCCCTTTATCGCGTTGGTTGCAAGGTTCTTGATTGTTTGTGCAGGTAATAGGGACTTGCGTGTAGTCTCCTACTGGATTTATACCTTGGTTCTCAAAAAGTAAGGGAAATACTTACGCTACTTTGCTGCATCAGCCTTTCCTCTTCAAGGGAAAACCAACGCATGCTCAAGAGGTATCAAGAAGGATTTCTGGCGCCGTTGCCGAGGAGATGTACGCACAAGTCAAAACATACCAAGTACCCATCACAAACTCTTCTCCCTCGCATTACATTATTTGCCATTTGCCTCTCGTTTTCCTCTCCCCCACTTCACCTTTGTCGTTTTATTCGCCCCCTTTTTTCTGTTCGTCTCTTTTCGCTTGCTTCTTGTGTGCCTGTTTGCCCTGATGGCATTGGCTAAAAACGTTGATCCTCACCTTAGAAGGTTGGAAGAAATTGGAAACAACGTTAGAAGCTTTATGACTTTGCAATGTGAGCATAATAATTTCTTCAGAAACAAGATTAAAGAACAAAAAAGCTTTATGGAGTACATGAATAAAGAGCTTGATGATATGTGTAAGGAATTTTATGGTTTGAAATCTCAGTTTCCTCATCTTGAAAATTTAGTAGGCCAAATTTCGGATAAGAAAGCCACCTTTGTTAATAAGATGGCCGCCAAACCGGAAGAGCTAGAGGGTAATAAGGTTGAAGATCTGAAAGTTATTGACGTGTCCCTTATTAAATCTTTGTTTTTCAATATGAATCTTGATAAAGATGGGACTGGAGATGAGTCAACTTTAGTTAAAAGGTGTCCCAATGATTCGGTGTTTTTAGATCTTGATGCAAAAATTGGTAAAAGTGGGACTGAAGAGGTCAAAACTTCACATAGCAATGAACCCACTACTTTGGATTTCAAGGAATTTAATTATGATAATTGCTCTTTGATAGATTGTATTTTCTTGTTGCAATCCGTGCTAAATTCTCCTCATGCTTATGATCAAAATAAAGCTTTTACTAAACATATCGTTGATGCTTTAATGCAATCCTATGAAGAAAATCTTGAATTAGAAGTTTCTATCCCTAGAAAACTTTATTATGAGTGGGAACCTACTATTAAAATTAAAATTAAAGACCATGAATTGTAACATCCCTAGCATCACACTACAGTAATCTCCCCCTAATGAAGGTCATGTCATCATGATCATTATGCCAAAATGCCACTTGTCCAAATCTGCTTTAAATTCTAATTCAAATTTCATGTCAAATATTTGCTTATTCTTCCATGCAAATAAAATAGTTCATCCTATGACAAATAATCCGTAGATATTTGTCATGTTGAAGCCAACATTTTTGGAATTCCCAAATTGCCCCTGAGAATTTATTATCTGGTCCAGCAGTATTTAAGAAGTCCCTTACATTTTCTAAAATGCTTGGACAACTCCTGATGGCCCAAAACTTTTTGTGGCAGTGCCCAAATAATTGTTTGAAATTGTTTTGGCCAACGGCATATTTTGCAAAGTCATTTATGGATAAAAGAAAATGCAAAAGCTGCAAATAAAAGGGAAAAGAAAAGGTAAAAAAAGGGGGAGCCCCCTGGACCTAGACCACCCCCTGGCCCAGCTGAGCCTCGGGCCAGCCAGGCCGGCCCAACCCCGCACTCCCTCGGTCACCTTCTCCCCCTGTTCCCCCAACCGGGGTCGCAACAGGGGCGAGCCCCGCCGGACCGCCTCGACGGTGACTCCCCGGAGAGGATAAGGCCGACCCCTCACCTCTTGGCCTCGTCAGATCCCCCCTCCCCCCCCCCCGCAGATATTTCTCCTCCCTCTCTCTCGCACGCTCGCTCCTCTCCCCCTCTGTCGAGCGCCATAGTCGCTGTTGGGGATGTTGCTATCCGGGGTAAACCGTCCTGCAGGGCCCGGGTTACCTCCGTCAACAGACCCGAGATGTTAAAGCCCAAGGAGAGATAGAAGGGCCTAAGGCCCATAATCGGTTAAACGGTTTATGATGTAAACCGGCCTGATGTAAACTTGTATTGTAAGTTAGGAATAGAGAGACCGACCCGGGCACGTTTATTAGCCGGAGGTTGGGACTTTGCAGACCGACGGGCGTCACCCGTGTATATAAGGGGATGACCCGGCGGCGGTTTGAGGACAGAGAAGAAGAACTCGAGGTTTAGGCGAAGCATATCGCTCCCTAAGCCCTCGAAACCCGTCAATCCCATCACAACTAGACGTAGGCTTTTACCTTCATCGAAGGGGCCGAACTAGTATAAAAACCGTGTCCTTGTGTCCACTTTAACCCCTTCAAGCTAACCCGTTGCGATGGCTCCACGACTAAGTCCTCCTACTAGGACATCTGCCGTGACAAAACCACGACAGTTGGCGCCCACCGTGGGGCTGTCGCGAGATGGTTTCAGGTTCTTGGAGGGCCGCTTTGAAGGACTCGAGGGTTACGCTGTGGGACGGATGACCAGGAGCCGCCGCGGAAAACTCTACATCGACAGCACAGGCTGGGGCCCCGACGCCGTCTCGATCGAGTACGGGTACCGGGTCCCCTTTGGCGGCATCCATGTTTTCATCGGCAAGATCGGAGAACCGGGCCCCGAGTTAGGCGACTGCGCCGACCTCATTGAGACAGCTCAGTGCATGAGATCGACCCTGGCTAAACCGACTAGGAAGCACGCCTTCGTGGGAGTCATCCACGGGGGAAGCTACGAGGAAGGATCCGAATCTGGTGACGAAACCGCCATCTACTCTGGCGATGAAACGTCGACCGGGGAGACCGAATCTCTTTACCAGCTACAAGATGATCGGGTTGGGGGCGGCTCCGATGGCAACAGTATTCCGGACCCCTCTGATCTGCCCTATCGAGTTGGGATCTTCATGGCTGGGACACAGGCGGCGCCACGATCATCAACTGCAGCAGCAGCGATCTCCGGATCGGCAGCAGCAACGGCTGCGCGGGCAGGAGGCCCTACCGGTTCACCAGCCCAAGTTTTGTCAGACCTGTTTGACGCACTAGCAGCGCTCATGGCGGAGGCCAACCCGGTGGATCAGGAGGTTCACAGTGCTGAGATTGCCAAAGTGAGAGAGCAGATCACTCGGGCTAAAGCGGAGCTGGCAGCAGAAGAGATCAGGATGACGGCGGAGCGCGCCGCTTTAGATGCACAGGCTTACAGGCTCATGATGGACCAGAAAGCATCTCAGGAGGTCCTGAAGAGAAAATCCCGGTCTCGGTTGCCCGCCGCCCTCGACGCTCGAAATCTCTTCAACACCCCGGGGGTAAACCGTGCGGAGGCGACAGCCGGCGCCCCGGTTCAGCACCGGATTATAGACCTGCCTCGTCATAACACTGATACGCCACCGGCCGTGCCTACGCCGTCAGGTCATTATTCCAACCCGATGGATAACCTCGTCGCGGCGGCGGCTCGGTTGGAAGCCATTCCGATCGAAGGAGATTCACCGCAGGATGAAGAGACACGCCGGGTCAAGGAGCTCCTTAGGACCGCGTTGGCCCAGCAAGAAGCGTATTCACAAAGCCGTGATCGGATTCACTCCACCCCTCGCCCCAGCAGGAGCTATAGTAGGCGCGTGGAGGAGCCGGCCGTTTCAAGTAACGCCAGGCGTGAAGCGCTCCGCGCCAACAATCCGGCGGGCGTCGACAATACTCACGAGAATGTGGATCGCACCCGTGCACGGGAGGCCGGATTAGCAGCGCAGCATCAGGCTCGTCAGCTTACACCTATCTTCCCCGCAGCTACGGTTGAACCGGGGGTGGTTTCCAGTTCTTTGGGAGTACCGTGCCTTGTTCCCGCTTTACGCAACGTACGCCTGCCCAAAGACTTCAAAGGCCCCCGCAAGGTACCAAACTACACGGCAGATCAGCCTCCGGAGACATGGGTGGAGAGCTATGAAATGGCTATGGAGATGCTAGATGTGGATGACACGGCGTGTGCCAAGTATTTCACTATGATGTTAGAAGGAACGGCCCGGACTTGGCTAAAGAGCTTACCGCCTAATTCAATTAGTTCATGGGCCCAATTACGCGCCCGGTTTATCAAGAATTTCAAGGACACGTGCAAACAGCCAATGTCAATAGTTGACCTAGCAGCCTGCGTTCAGCAAGAAGGGGAATCAACTACCCATTGGGTACGGCGGGTATCAGAAGTTTTGCACTCATCAGATCGCATCAACGCAGACACCACCGTGGTGCTGTTAGAGAGCAACTGTCGGTTTGGCCCTTTGAAGCTAAAGCTGGGCCGGATGAAGCGTGATTGTACAGATATAGGAACGCTCATGACCGCTTTAGTGAAGTATGCGGATTCTGACAGTACCAAGGATCCTGACTCTGGTGATGACAAAGCAGGGAAGGGAAAGAAGAATAGCAACACCAAAGGCCAGCAGCATCGGCCGACAGGTAATGGAGGTGGAGGAAAGCGTAAACCGGACGGGAGCATGGACTTGGTGGCCAGCACAAGTGCACAGGATAAAGGCCAGCGGCGTAAGGGGAAACAGCCAAGTTTCCGCGCACATCCCGGTCCTAATCCGGAGCGTTTGAACTTTTTCTTAAACCAGCCCTGTCCGAAGCACGGAACAAAGGAGGAACCAGCAGCCCATCTTTGGAAGGATTGTTATATCATGAAGGAATTCAAAGGCTCAAACACTTTCCAATATGATCACAGCTCCGGTGGCGGTTCCGGTTCCGGATCAGGGTACGGTGGCGGGAATTCTGGTCCAGGGTTCCAGGGTAACCCGGGCGGACAGGTCAGCCAAAATAATCAGAATAATCAAAGTAATCAAAGTGGTTATCAGAGCGACCCGAAACAGTTGAGTGGTGGACAGTATCATGTCTTTACTACGAGCTTGGATAAACGAGATAGGAAGCTTCAGAGGCGGGCAGTCAGTGCTGTCGAACCGGCCACGCCTCACTATCTGCGGTGGTCGGAACAGCCTATCATATGGAGCCGAGAAGATCATCCTCCCAGGGTGTATAATCCGGGTCAGTTAGCACTGGTGGTAGCGCCTCAGGTGGGAGGTTATAAGCTCACCAAGGTGCTCATGGACGGAGGGAGCAGCATTAACATCTTGTATTATGAGACCTTCCGTCGTATGGGACTGGTAGATAAGGATCTCAGACCGACCAATACAGTGTTCCACGGGGTGGTGCCTGGCAAGTCTGCGTATCCGGTTGGTAAGATAGCCCTTGAAGTGGTATTTGGCGATAGTCACGATTCCAGATCAGAGACGCTGACGTTCGAAGTGGTTAAAATCCAAAGTCCGTACCACGCTTTGTTCGGGCGGCCAGCTTATGCAAAATTTATGGCACGGCCCTGCTACGTATATCTGCAACTTAAGATGCCAGGTTACAAGGGCACCATAACGGTTCATGGGAGCCGCCGAATCGCTTTGGAATGCGAGGAAGGAGATGCGACTTATGCTGAATCGGTTTGTGCTACGGAGGAGCTAAAGCAGTACAAAGACAGTGTTGATCCGGAGGATATGGCTTCATTAAAAAAGCCAACTACGGACCACGATCCGGCCTTGAAGTTCAAGTCAGCGGCCGAAACTAAGCTTGTTGACTTCGTACCTGGCGATTCATCCAAGCAGTTCAGCATCAGTGCAAACTTGGATCCAAAATAGGAAAGCGCGCTCATCGAGTTCATCCGTGAGAATCGGGACATCTTTGCATGGAAGCCCTCTGACATGCCTGGTGTACCGAGGCAACTCGCTGAGCACACCCTTAATGTGGATCCTAAGTACAAGCCGGTAAAGCAGTTCTTACGGCGGTTTAACGAAGAAAGACGTAAAGCGATTGGTGAGGAAGTGGCCAGGCTCCTGGCAGCTGGGTTTATCATTGAGGTTTTTCATCCCGAATGGCTCGCTAATCCGGTGCTAGTTCTTAAGAAAAACGGCACCTGGCGCATGTGTGTGGACTACACAGACTTGAATAAAGCTTGCCCAGCAGATCCTTTTGCTCTCCCCCGAATTGATCAGATCATTGATGCTACGGCAGGTTGCGAGCGTTTAAGTTTTTTGGATGCCTATTCGGGCTATCATCAGATCAAGATGGCAGTTAAGGACCAGGAGAAGACAGCGTTTATTACTCCCTTTGGAGCCTTCTGCTATGTGTCTATGCCCTTTGGGCTTAAGAGTGCGCAGGCTACGTATCGACGATGTGTGCAAAATTGCCTCCACGAGCAGATTGGTCGTAATGTGCATGCTTATGTGGATGATATTGTGGTCAAGTCATGAAAGGAGGAGACCCTGGTTGACGATTTGAAGGAGACTTTCGATAACTTGAGAGTGTACCAAATGATGCTCAACCCGGCTAAATGTGTCTTTGGTGTACCTGCAGGCAAGCTGTTGGGATTTTTAGTGTCCCATAGAGGAATTGAGGCCAATCCAGAAAAGATCACAGCCATCACCTCCCTGGCCAAACCGAAATGCATCAATGATGTTCAGCGCATGGCCGGGCGGATTGCAGCGTTAAGCCGGTTTATCAGTCGCCTTGGTGAAAAGGCGATCCCTTTGTATCAAATGCTCAAGAAGACGGATCAGTTTGTCTGGAGTCCGGAGGCTGATAAAGCGTTTGAGGACTTGAAGCGACAACTAGTCAATCCGCCAGTGTTGGCAGCCCCTGTGGATAAAGAGCCACTCCTGTTATATGTTGCAGCGAATGCCAGAGCAGTCAGTGTGGCGATGGTGGTAGAACGAAAGGAGGCTGGAAAGGAACATCCGGTTCAGCGACCGGTTTACTACATCAGTGAAGTACTTATCGAGTCCAAACAAAGGTATCCGCATTGGCAGAAGCTGGTATATGGCGTTTTTATGGCAAGCCGGAAGCTGAGGCAATATTTCCAAGGACACCCAATCACGGTGGTCAGTTCTGCTCCTTTGGGTGACATTATACAGAACCGGGAGGCGACCGGTCGGATTGCCAAGTGGGCTATCGAGCTCGGGCCGCACGATTTAAGGTACGTACCCCGGACGGCCATAAAATCACAGGCACTTGTCGATTTCATAAACGATTGGACAGAGTTACAAGCGCCTGAGGAGAAGCCAGATAACACCTATTGGACCGTTCATTTTGACGGGTCAAGACAATTGGAAGGCTCGGGGGCTGGAGTCGTTTTAACTTCCCCGCGAGGAGATAAGTTTTGTTATGTCCTCCGTTTAATGTTCCCCTGTACAAATAATGCGGCAGAGTATGAGGCTTTGCTTCATGGTCTTCGGGTGGCTAAAGAGATGAATCTGAGCAGAGTTAGGTGCTTTGGTGATTCGGATCTGGTGGCTCAGCAGGTATCTGGCACCTGGGATTCTAAGGATCCGCTTATGGCTGCATACCGACGTGAAGTAGATATGGTGGCTAGGCATTTCAAAGGTTATCAGGTGGATCATGTGGACCGCAGAAAGAATGAGGCAGCGGACGCTTTAAGTCGCTTGGGCTCCCAGCGTAAACCGGTCCCACCCAATGTTTTCTTGGATGTATTGTATCACCCATCAGTACAGCTGCCCGGTGAGCTGGAATTGGCTGTTCCTGATCCGGAGGCTCAATTAGTGGCGGCTCTTCACACCACCCCGGATTGGACGCTCCCTTATCTGGCATATATGAACCGGGGTGAGTTGCCAGAGGATGAAAGCTTGGCTCGACAGATAGTACGACGGTCCAAGTCTATGACCATTTTTCAAGGAGAGTTACATCATCGCAGCGTGTCAGGAGCGCTGCAACGGTGCATATCCCCTAAGGAGGGGTGCGAGATATTACGAGAAATACATGAAGGGGATTGCGGCCACCACGCCGGTTCAAAATCTTTGGTGGCTAAAGCGTTCCGCCACGGTTTCTACTGGTTAACTGCTCACGCTGATGCGGAAGACCTGGTCCGGTTATGTGATGGTTGCCAGAAATTTTCCAGACGAGCGCACATACCGGCTCAAGAATTGAGGATGATTCCAATCACTTGGCCGTTCGCGACTTGGGGGCTTGATATGGTTGGGCCTTTTAAGCGTTCCAAAGATAAGAAGACCCACCTACTGGTGGCGGTTGACAAATTTACCAAGTGGGTGGAGGCAGAACCTGTCAGTAAGTGTGATGCTGCCACGGCGGTTCAATTTATAAAGAAGGTGATCTTCCGGTTTGGCTTTCCACACAGCATCATCACAGATAATGGTACCAATCTATCCAAAGGGGCCATGAAGGAGTTCTGTGCACGGGAGCATATACGGCTTGATGTTTCTTCGGTAGCGCACCCACAGTCTAATGGTCAGGCAGAAAGAGCGAACCAAGAGATCTTGAGAGGTATCAAACCCCGGCTTCTGGTCCCTTTGCAAAGGACGCCGGGTTGTTGGGTGGAGGAGCTACCGTCTGTATTATGGAGCATTAACACCACGCCTAACAGATCCACGGGGTTTATGCCGTTTTTTATGGTCTATGGAGCAGAGGCGGTTCTCCCAAGTGATATACGACATGACTCGCCTCGCGTGGCAGCATATGTTGAAGCGGACAATGAGCAGGCACGGCAGAACGCTCTTGACTTGTTGGATGAGGAGCGTGACTTGGCAGCTGCCCGTTCAGCGATTTACCAGCAAGATCTTCGCCGCTACCACAGCCGTCGGGTTAGGACCAGAACCTTTCAGGAGGGGGATTTGGTGCTTCGGCTCATCCAGCCAAAGAGAACATAGGTCGTATTCGAGCCAAAGAGAACATAGCCATTCAGCATGAGGCTTCCTGTTCAAACATAGGTCGTATTCGAACCAAAGAGAACATAGCTATTCAAACATGGGGATTTCTGTTCAAACATAGGTCGTATTCGAACCAAAGAGAACACAGCTGTTCAAACATAGGTCGTATTCAAACCAAAGAGAACATAGCTATCCCTATAAAGTCAGTTGGGGACCTAGTCGGCCTGAACCGTAGCTACACCTCCGGGGGGCTTGGTCAGGTCTTGACGACGGTAATGCCTTCTGGCTGGCATATTTGCCACTGAATCAGTTGGGGACCTAATCGACTTGAACCGTAGATTACGCCTTATGGGAACTCGGTCATGTCTTGATGATGGTAATGCCTTCTGGTCGGCTTTTTAGCCATTGAGTCACTTGGGGGCTTGGTTGACGAACCAATGCAATGCCATTTGGCCGGCATATTTGCCACGATTCAGTTAGGAACCTAGTCGACTTAAACCGTAGCTACACCTCTTGGGGGCTCGGTTTTGTCTTGACGATGGTCACGCCTTCTGAACGGTTCATAGTAACCACTATTCGCATGCGTTTTACTATCGCGTTGCCTTTTCATATTTGGTTTTGTTTTCTGCCTTTATTGTGGTTTTTTTTTGGTTCTTCGGAACGTCAAGTATCCTTAAACCGATTCAGCTGGCATAGCCTGGTCCGTTTTAACCCGGAGGCAAATTGCCCGGTTTGGCAGAGGCGCATCACGGTTCAGGTGGTCGAAAAATCACATTGTGTACTCAGTAAAGACAGGAAACATAAGTTGGAAACGTCATTGGAAAGAGCATCAGTACCCGTGCGCGAAGGCACATTCAAAGGCAGAGGTATTAAACTATCTTATTACAAGGCAACGTAGTGCCTGAATATATTGTTCGTTGACGGATTAAGACGTCACCAAGTAGGGTGAACCGGAGCGTTGATTACGCCTGTTCGCCGCCTTGGTTCGAAGGCTGGGGATCGTCTCGCGCCGCTTCAGCTCCATCTTGGTTACCCATTGGCTGGAAATCAGCAGTGGTCCAGTCGATTCCCATTAGCGCTTGAAAGACGGCTTCTTCGTGAATCAGCGAAGACGGTTCAATGTCTGGGGCGTAAGTATGCTTACGGATTGGAGGAACAAGGTTTCCCGCTTCAGGAACCGGGGCAGATACTCGTTTGTTCTGGTTGTCGTATTGGGCTTGGTAACGTGACAGATCTGCCTCCTCAGCCAATTGACAAGCTAGGGGGCGCACCTCCCGGTTTATCGCCCTCAAATCATCTTCACCAAAGTCTGAACCGTCTTCCTTCAAGCTGGGGTATCCTTGGGCCGCTTCGACAGGATCGAAATCTGGTAGCCACGCTTTGGCCCGGATCAAGGCAGTGATAGCTCCAGTTCGAGCAGCTGATCTTTTCAACTCTTCAATCCGGGCCGGCAGCATGGACAGCCTCTTTAATGTGTCTTGAATCAGAGCTGGCGCAGGGTTGTTGTGCGATGCAGTGGTGATAGCTCTTTGTGCTCCGGTGTATAACTGTTCAATCAGAGTATAAGCAGCTTTGAGTTTCATCCGCACATCAGAACCCAAGTGTCCAATACGTGAGCCTGCAGTGTTTCAAGATGGATTACAAACCGAACATAGGAGGTAACAGACAAGGTACAAATTGGAAGAAGGGCGTCGAAAAGCTTACCAAAGACAGCAGAGGTCATGGAGTGTATCTGTCGCTTCACGGTGGATAATTCATCAACCACCGGTTTAAGAGCAGCTTCGGCATTTTCAGCCCTCTTCGTCAGAAGAGCTCTCTCAGTAGCCCAGTCAGCTTGTTCCTTTTTGTGGCTCTCTTTCAGCTGTTCCATAACGGTTAAGGCGTTGGCCAATTCATCCTTCGCTTTTTCAGTTTCAGCCTGTTGGGTTCTTAAGATTTCCTGAAGGTCCGAGACTTGGTTCGCTTTGATCTTCAGGTCCCCCTGCAGCAGGTCGTCAACAGTGTTCAGAAAATATTGCACGGTTTGGAAGTATCAACCACACAAGCAGGTTATGTGCTCGATACTTGGGGGCTAATGCATATTTGATTTTAACACAAGTTTCCCATTGCAAAAAGTCCCAAGATTAATACAAGTATTTAAACTTGGCACTTGGGGGCTAATAGTTATCTAATGATGTTTTCTAGTTATGACCTATGTTGAAGCCTTGGGTTTTCTAAACCGGGCTTTAATCGTCAAGACAGCCTGATCCGGTTTACCATTTCGGTTTGGAAACATTGATAATCTAAGTTGCAATGGAATGAAGCACAAGGGAGTTACCTCAAGTTTCTCCTTCATCATCTTGATCATGCCAGCTTCATAATCCCGACTGGTGTACAGTCGGTTCAGGTACCCGGAATAAAGATCCGGGGCGCTTAAAGCGGCGTACGTAGAAGAGTCAAGGTCCCATTTGCCCTTCATGGCCGAGATTTCGTCCTTGGCAGTATGCTTGGCTAAGGTAGCAGTGTTCCCCGGTTCAGAGTGACCGATGCCGGTAATCACAACATCATCATCCTTGGAATCGCTGCTCTGCAGTGGCCCTGTCGGTTTATCAGCAGTTCCAGAAGGGGGGATGGATTCCTCAACCCGAACAGGACTGGCAGGCGGATCAGTATGGCTGGCAGGTTCGATAATCCTTTCTTCAGCGCAGGTGTCATCTTGTGGAGATAGATAACTCTGAGTATCTTCACGACCCAGAGCGTCAGCACCAGGAGTTTTCTCCGGTTCAGGGGCGGCAGTTCCTCCAGCCGGGTTATCCAGACGAGCCTTCTTGCTCGGTCTAGGTTTGGCCCTGGAAGAAACCCAAAGGTTGAAAAAACGGTATAAGATGGATTAAGAGACCCATACAGAGATGTGTTGTGATCGGTCCAACTTACCCAATAACTGTCTTCAACGGTGGCAGTTGGGTGGCTGAAGATTCACCGGAAGAGGAATGGGAAGTGACCTGATAATCGGAGTCAGATGGATTTAGAGGCTGACGAGTTAAACCTGCTTTAGGAGGAAAGCTAGCGCGTGAATCGGAGACCTCTGAGCGGCGTTTCCGAACCGGGCTGTTCGGTAAACCGGCGGAGGTGACTACCTGGCTGCTATGTCGGGTGGTGCGTCGAGCTTCATGTTGCTGGGTCTTCACAAGAAATTTGGGATCCAAGTAAGCAAGAGGGTGAGAAAATTTAATTCTCCGGTTTGCTTGGCGAGGTTTTTTCAAAGGCAAAGGAACGGCATCAGAAGAAAGAATAGTTACCTCTGGGCCTTCGGCATGGCTCACTTCAGCGTCGTCCTGACAAATATCATCATCAATAAGACGTATAAAAAGCAAACCAACTGAATCGAGGTCTACCCCGAGGTCCGGATTACCCACATCATCCTCCTCTAAATCCGGAGTAGAGGAAGCGGTGTTCCTTTTCCTCTGAGCAGGCTTCTTCACCCTCGTCTTGGGTCGGGTTACCTTTTCGGTCGGCTCTTGTAACCTCTTGCTCCAAAATGGATCATCTCCCTGTCTCAGGAAGGACTTGAGTTAGCAATATATATAAGGAGATCAAAAATTCTATAAACAGGGAGGAGTTACTTACAGCAGGTGGTTTGTTTGTGGCGCAAAATGGAAGCAGGCCGGTTCGAGCGCAAACATGTTCCGGTTCGTTCAGCATCTTTTTCACGGCTTCAGCGACTTCGTCCTCCGTCAGCTGAATGTTGCAGTGCCTCAAAGGATCATCAACCCGACCCGTGTATTGGCACATTAAACCGGAGCGGATGCTAAGGGGCAGGATGCTCCATGAAATCCAGCAACGAGCAAGATCTACCCCCGTTAAACCGTTAGCCATGAAGGCTCTGAGCTTGGACAGCTGAGGGGCATACTTACTCCTCTCTTTGGCAGTTAGCCGTGGGGGGAAGGGGTGAGTATTGCTAAGCCTCTCTGGACGGAAACCGGGCAGTGGATTTTCTTCAGCAGGGGAAGTATCCTTGCAATAGAACCAAGTGCAATTCCATTCTTGCGGATGACTATGCAACTTGGCGTGAGGATAAGTCACCTCTTTCCTCTTCTGAATCGCCATACCACCCAGTTCCATATTAGGACCATCGGTGAATTCAGTACGTCGGTTCAGATGGAAAAAGTCCCGGAACAGCTCTACAGTGGGTTCCTCTTGAAAGTACGCCTCGCAAAGTACTTGAAAGTGGCAGATGTTCGTGACTGAATTTGGACCAACATCTTGTGGGCGCAACTTAAAATTAGCCAAGACGTCCCGATAAAATTTTGAACCGGGTGGGTTAAACCCCCGGGCCAGGTGATCCGCAAACACCACCACTTCTCCCTCCTGTGGGGTAGGAGGACACTCGTCTCCTGGAACCCTCCAATGGATGGTATTTTTGCTACTCAAAGCACCAGTCAGCACTAAGTTGTTCAGTTGGGTCTCAGTGATGCAAGAGGGAACCCAGTTGCATTCATACACCTGTTTTGCCATGAGGAAATCTACAAGGCAAAGGTATTCCGGTTTGAGAGCAAGTATGATTGTAAACCGAAGATGCTCTTATATAGAGTCAGGTTATCCACAACGATATCAGCCAGCGGTTCATCAAGGGGACTAATGGATGTGTAGATCGGTTTGTTCGCTTTGCTAAGAGTTAAACCGACCAGATCTAAACAGTTGTGAGTATGAAAGCAGAAACAGATCCCGTACAGATTCTTTCAAAGCAATGGATCTACAGCTAGGGCGAAAAAGAAATAAAAACAGGTAATATGAAGTCGGGCTCACAGCAGAACAACATAAGTTCGACAAGCAGGAACAAGAGTGAGATCTAAGGAAATGAGTGCAGATTTATGGCGACTGCTAAGAGGAACTACAAATCCAGATACAGGTATCATCATCTGTTCGCAAAGGTTGCTATGGGGATGAGCAAGAAACAGTAGCAGGACGATGAACCCTAGAACAGATCTAAAGCAACAGGAACAGGGGCCTTACCGGGGTCCAAGCAGATGTGGAAAGTCGCCGCGGTGCTCTGATCCGATCAGGTTGATGCAGCGGCCGGAGTTGATGCAGCAGCTGACGGCGGCGGCGGAGCTTTGAGGTCTGGGTCGCGAGGAAGACGAAGAAGGGGAGGAAAGGAAGATGGCCTTCAAGTCCTATTTATAAGGCGCGGCGCGTGTATCAGGCGCGCGAATCCAGGGGCCGGAGATTTCGGAAGCCCAGCCGTCGCCCTGATTCTTGCGGGTTAGCGAAAGGAGACGGTAGCTTGCGCTGACGTCACATCGGTTTACCACAGCAAGAGGAGACGGAGAAACGACGGTTTAACAAGTCACTGGAAGACATTTGAAGACAGAAATTCTTATTAAGGATTGACATGAACCTGTTCAAATCAATCTGGGGCCTAATGTTGGGGATGTTGCTATCCGGGGTAAACCGGCCTGCAGGGCCCGGGTTACCTCCGTCAACAGACCCGAGATGTTAAAGCCCAAGGAGAGATAGAAGGGCCTAAGGCCCATAATCGGTTAAACGGTTTATGATGTAAACCGGCCTGATGTAAACTTGTATTGTAAGTTAGGAATAGAGAGACCGACCCGGGCACGTTTATTAGCCGGAGGTTGGGACTTTGCAGACCGACGGGCGTCACCCGTGTATATAAGGGGATGACCCGGCGGCGGTTTGAGGACAGAGAAGAAGAACTCGAGGTTTAGGCGAAGCATATCGCTCCCTAAGCCCTCGAAACCCGTCAATCCCATCACAACTAGACGTAGGCTTTTACCTTCATCGAAGGGGCCGAACTAGTATAAAAACCGTGTCCTTGTGTCCACTTTAACCCCTTCAAGCTAACCCGTTGCGATGGCTCCACGACTAAGTCCTCCTACTAGGACATCTGCCGTGACAAAACCACGACCGTCGCCGTACCTCCATCGATCCCGCGGCCACCAGCGGCCCCGAGACCACCGGCCCTGTCCGTCCGCTCCGCCGTCGTCGTCTACCCCGTCCCCGTCTGTGAGCGCAAGCCGGGAGCCACTGCGTGGAGCGGATCGAGCCGCCCCCTTTTGCCTCTGTCGCCGGCGAACTCCGTCGTCTTCGGCAACTACTGCTGCTACTAATCTTACACCGGGCCACCTTGTGCCTCCCCGGTGAGCTTTTCTACCTTTTCCCTCTCCTTGCTGACTTGGCGCGCCCCCTAGCTGCTTTCCCCAAGTGCGCCCGAACGCAGCGCCGCGGAGCTCGTCTCCGGCGAGTCTCCGGTGACCAGTTGGTCACGGGCGTATGCCCGTTAGCTTCACCGCGCCGCGCAGTGCCTGCCTAGCCCTTTCTCCCGAGCCGTAGCACGCCGTAGCTCCGTTTCATTGTCTCCCGTAGGGCTCCGCCGCTGACCTAGCCGCCGACGAAGTTTCTGGCCGTTACGGCCCGCGTCACCACCACGATTGGATGCGGCCCAGCCTCGCCGTTCGAACGCGCCCTCGCCCGCTCGGAACCGAGCCCCGTCGCGCGATTCCGACGCTCTCCGGCGAACTCGCCGCCACGGGAGGCTCGCCAGAGCTCCTCCGGCGCCGGCCCTGACCTGGCATGGCATGGGCCCCGCCCAGTGCCGCTGGCAGTGGGCCCCTGCGCCTCTGTTTGACCGCGTTGACCACGGTCAACGCGGGGTACTATTCCCCAGCCACTTACTAATGGGGCCCACACCCCTAATTAAGTTAGCCAAACGTTTTTTGAAAAAATAAACTTATTTAGTTAAACCTGATCAGTCACTGACATGTGGGGCCCAACTTCTAATTAGCCTCAGTTTAGTTCAATTTAAGCTTCTGTTAGTCCACTGTCTATGACAGGTGGGCCCCACCTATCAGTTTGACAAGTCAGCAGGTCAGCCAAATGCTGACGCGTTGCTCACGTCATGCTGACATCATATTCTATTTCTGTTAATAATAATAATTCCAGAAAAAGCTTTAATCTTTGAAAACTCATAGAAAATAAACGTAACTCGGATGAAAATGTTTTCTACATGAAAGTTGCTCAGAACGACGAGACGAATCCGGATACGCGGTCTGTTCGTCCTCCACACACCCCTAGCATAGAGAACCTGCAGCTTTCCCCCTCCGTTTCATCTGTCCGAAAAATGCAAACATCGGGAAATCTTTCCCGGATGTTTCCCCCTTTCCACGGTACCCCGTAGCACCGCGTTAGAACACGTCTAGCTCTGCCTGTTGTCCTGTTGTGCACTTGCTTACTATGTATTTACTGTTTCTTCCCCCTCTTCTCTCCGGTAGACCCCGAGACTGCGCTGATGCCACTGTGATCGACTACGTCGACGACGACCCCTTCTTGCCAGAGCAACCAGGCAAGCCCCCCCTTTGATCATCCCGATATCGCCCATTTCCATTCTCTCATGCTTGCATTAGATTTTACTACTGTTATTGTTTGCTCCTATTCTGATGCATAGCCTGCTTTTGTATCTACCGTTGTACCTTACCTGCTTATCCTAAACTGCTTAGTATAGGTTGGTTAGTGATCCATCAGTGACCCCCACCTTGTCCTTGTTGCCCCTGCTTCATCATTGAAGACCCGATCAACGGGATCGAAGACCAGGCCCCGACACCGCACATCACTTTACCCTTAGTTGCTCGACACTACTGGGTTACTATCGAGTGCCGAGGGTGATCCCTCATAACGCACTCCTGATGATAATTCTGTAGTATAGCTATTCGGTCGTGGTCATCGAGGGTGATTTCCTCTTACACCATTCCCTATATGGCTCTATCGTGCAACCCCTCAAGTGTGAACCTCGAGGGTGGATCCTCTTACGTTCACCTTGATGATTACATCGAGTGGAATTCACCGGGGGTGATTCCTCGGGTCTTCCCCTTGATGTTTGGACACACGGATACTTGGACTTTACCACTGTTACTTGGAAAGACGGGTCGACCCTGAGGGGTACCCGCGCGAGCTTAATTGCGAGTGATGTGGAGTCGGGCGGACCTGGAAGGTGTCCGCGAGATAATTACGAGGCGTGGCCGGGCATTCCTCGCCCTTGCCGCAAGTCCTCGAGACGGGGCAACGGGGTCACATCTTTCGTGAGTCTTTGCTTGTTACCGCGCGTTCCTAATCCACTACGATTTGGATATTTGATCCGAGGGGCCTCTGGCCTGATAGCACTAACCATCACGTGGGCATAGTATGGGCGTTCTGCGTCGTATGCATCAGCCGAAGCTTAATAGACGTCAGCGACTGAGTGGCACGCGCCGGGTTGGACTGGTAAGCTCCTACCTTTTTAGGGAGGTAGCTAGGTCTGCTCACCGGCCGCATACGCAACGTGCAGGAGTTTCCGGGGAGATGGCCCATGACCCCTGGGGGCATAGGTTTAGTCCGGCGTGCTGGCCTCTCTATTAAGTCTAG
Source organism: Aegilops umbellulata (assembly GCA_032464435.1). Lineage (NCBI taxonomy): Eukaryota > Viridiplantae > Streptophyta > Magnoliopsida > Poales > Poaceae > Aegilops > Aegilops umbellulata. The sequence goes on along the minus strand of CP136058.1, from coordinate 105,982,681 downwards.
GTCGGGTTGCGGCGTATTGTTTGGCCGAGGCCGGGCATGACCCAGGAAAGTGTGTCCGGCCGGAGTTAATCGAGCGTGGTGGGTAAGTTGGTGCACCCCTGCAGGGAAGAAAACATCTATCGATAGCCTGTCCTATGGTAACTGACACTTGGAGTTGTATCCCGATCGATACAACTAGAACTGGATACTTGTGATGAGAACTGGATGGTGATGATGATTGGATTGTGATGATAACTGGATAGTATGGCTCTGGGATGCCTTTCTCGCAGGGAGTCGAGAAAGGATCTCCGGCCGAGGTTGATAACACTTCTACTACTCTACTCCCTCCGGTTGCTGCAAGATGGTGGTTTCCAGAAGATGCTAGTCTTCGATAGGTCTAGGCCTTCTCTCTATTCTGGCATTTCTGCAGCCCAGTCCACATATACAGCCTTCCTTTGATAATATTGCATATGTAGTGTAGATCCTTGCTTGCGAGTACTATGGATGAGTACTCACGGTTGCTTTGCTCCCCCTTTTCCCCCTTTCTTCTTCTTTCTGGTTGATGCAACCAGATGTCGGAGCCCAGGAGCCAGATGCCACCGTTGATGCCTACTACTACGTGAAGACCGCCGACGACCAGGAGTAGTTAGGAGGCTCCCAGGAAGGAGGCCTTGCCTTTTCGATCGTAGATGCTTTTGTGCTAGCCTTCTTAAGGCAAACTTGTCTAACTCATGTCTGTACTCAGATATTGTTGCTTCCGCTGACCCTTGTGTATTCGAGCTTATGTATTCGAGCCCTCGAGGCCCATGGCTTGTAATATAAGCTGGTATTATTTTAATTTGTGTCTAGAGTTGTGTTGTGATATCTTCCCGTGAGTCCTTGATCTTGATCGTGCACATTTGCGTGTATGATTAGTGTACGATTGAATCGAGGGCGTCACAAGTTGGTATCAGAGCCGACTGCCTGTAGGTAGCCCCCCTTCCAACTCCTTGGCCGAAGTTGAGTCTAGTCAATGAAAAACTTTTACTAACTTGGCTGTGTGGCCTACGGGCCCATGTCGCCATTGGGTGGTATTAGGATCTTTTATTCCTCGTCTATACTCTGGGACTCTGATCTCTCGTCTATTCGGGTTAAACATTTTACTAAGTCTGACATTAGGATCTCGTACCCACTTTCTCCCGGAGAGCCCCTTCAGTCCAGATGATCGCTTGCTGCTTCAGAAGATTTCAAAGATACTCTCCGATGTTTCCCCGAAACCCTTGTGCCCTTCGCCGTTGCAATTCCATATCACCGATAAACCCCTCTGGATAACTACATACACCTCTCGTTCATATTGTCATCCCAAGTTGATCTTGTTATTACAAGATGCCTTGTAATACTTTCAGGTATTTCGAGAATCCATTGTGCCTGCTACGTTGCAGCTCCTTTTCCGCCTGAATTCGTGTACGAATGATTCCTCACAATTATCGAGGATTCATTCATCGCCAATTGTTAGGTTTTTCATAGAAGTCTTCGAAATACCACTCGATCTTCCGAAATCCTCAGCAGCCTATTGTTGTTGAAATTATTGTTTGCTTGCATTATGGTTAATTCCATATTTCTAGTAATCTCCGTTGACATCTTCTGTCACTATCGTTCCGAGTCCCTTGATCCAGTATGTCACGAATGCTCGTAATCCTTAATCAGATCCTAGCATTCATCCTTCCGGCTCAGACGTCCCTCCAAACATGAGCTTGTTCTTGTTAAATCAAACCTTGATTGATTGTCGATCTGTATCGATTCAACTCAATTATCTTTTGATCAGAGCCTCTGCTTCAGATCTTCTGACTTGAAAATCGTAATTCCTTTGTATTCAAGCTTTGAAGTTATCCAGTTATATCTATAACCCGATGCCTTTGCATTCTTTCTTCTTCTGGGTGGGTATCGATACTCACATCAGATCTTTTATGGACCGCCATATCCTTGGTTGGATTATTATCCGACATTGTCCTTCATATTCATTAAATTTGTGAGTTTTGCCCTTGCACATAATGCCTTTGGTAAGTTCTATCATCTGCTTTTGTCAACCATGCTCTGCTTTCGAGCTGGTATATTTTAATCCTGAAGTTAGTGGTATATGTTCCTAAGACACCCCTACGGGTTGAATCTATGCCTTCCCTAATACGTGTGAACTCGAAAGAGATGTGGGTCATACTCTTCTGGTGCTTCACCAGATAAATATTTCGCACTACAAAATCTTCGAAAACGAGGAGTGAATGAAAGGTTATGCATTGAAGAAGTGGGAGTCGACCTTGAACCTTTGTGTTCATGCCCATGGACCCAATGTAGAACTTATCATAGATGTTGCTCATAAAAATATTTACCCCCTTGTGATAAGTTCATCTTGTATCGATGGTTTGATCATTCATAATCATGGTTCCAACCATAGTTTCTCCTTAATTCCATTTCCCGGACAAGTTAAAATACTTGTCTCCTGCAAGTCATTTCACCTGTCCACCTCCAATTTGATCTACCTTCAAGTATTGCCTCATGTTATCTCGAGGATATTGTGTCATTGCACTACCTCTTGTAAATTCTTAATTGGAGTGATACTCCGTCACATCATTCCTAGCCTGATCGGATATATTATTATCGTGCTAATTTTAACTGTGCCACCTGGTCCTTCTTCTTGGAGCACAACTTTTCGACGACGAGCGAAGCTTACGTCGATCTTCTTATTCTTAACATTTCACCTCAAAGAACGAGCTTGATTTTGAACTTGTGTCGTATTCGTGGTTCCAATAGCCTTTCGCTTCATCCTTCATGTTGCTTGATATCGTCGCTCCTCGATGGCATCTTCATAGAGCCTCTCGATAAAATTTGTCGTGATCACCATCAATATACTACCTTGTAGTAAGATATCAATCAAATTCTTTAGGAGAAATACCATCCTTGCCCGTCGATGATTCGTGTTGTCATTGACACCATCCTTGACTTCCTGCCAATACAGACTTGGTCATGTTTTGGTTATATCTTACATTCCTTGACATTCTTGGAATTGTTCCTTGGTACTTCTTGTGACCTGCAGATTCAGTCTTGCTTGAAACACCATGTTAATGTTACCTCGAAGCATGACTGTGGTACGCCAAACAACAACAAGAACATTGGAAGTGCATTGCCAAATGTTTCTTGCTGTATTATCCAAACACCATTGTATGTATAACATCATGAATTCCCTTGCCCCTTTTTCCAAATGGTGATGTACTTGTTGATCTAACATGTATATCATGCTCTACTTTTCCTTGGCAAAAGTTACACTCCTAAATCTTGTGTATAAACACATTTTCCTTTCCCTTGGTTTGCTTAACCTTTCTTGCGATCTATATATGTTATAAGCAGAAATAATTCCCCGCTTATGGAAACACCCCGATGTACAACCTTGTCAGTGAGACCCTGTTACTATTGTTGTTGACATTCTGGTAACCACCGATGGACGAGAACTTTGCCTAATGGTCCGCCTCGTTCCAACGAGCAGGAAAATGGTTCTCTTCGTCCCTCGCCCATGGTACCAACGTTGATGCCAACATAACTGACAGGCTATCCTATGACATGCCTTGCTATCATATCCGTGCAAGATGTCGCCGCCTTTTTCCTACTCCGAACACACAAGGTGGGCCCATAACCCATAGTCCCACAGGATCGAAACCTGACCCTCCTGTATATCCTTTATTCCAAAGTATCATTTGCTCTTGGCTTTGTGTGTTTTCACAAGCCACCGTCCGAGAGATAATCTATTCCCGATGCTCTGAACCCCTTCCTCACACTTTGTTCAGGTATCAATCGTTTGTCCATTCGCTTGAAACTTCCTATTGCACCTTCATAAATTGCTCTCGATGTTTTATTAAGTTTCAACTCAAGATATACTTCTGCCACATTCCCTGAATTGTTCACCAGATAATTAACCCTACAAGGGTCAGTTCACCCGAAGTTACTCTTTACTTCCCCACTTAAATCTCGGGACGAGATTTCTTGTAGTGGAGGAGATTTGTAACATCCCTAGCATCACACTACAGTAATCTCCCCCTAATGAAGGTCATGTCATCATGATCATCATGCCAAAATGCCACTTGTCCAAATCTGCTTTAAATTCAAATTCAAATTTCATGTCAAATATTTGCTTATTCTTCCATGCAAATAAAATAGTTCATCCTATGGCAAAAAATCCCTAGATATTTGTCACGTTGACGCCAACATTTTTGGAATTCCCAGATTGCCCCTAAGAATTTATTATCTGGTCCAGCAGTATTTAAGACGTCCTTTACATTTTCTAAAATGCTTGGACAACTCCTGATGGCCCAAAACTTTTTGTGGCAGTGCCCAAATAATTGTTTGAAATTGTTTTGTCTAATGGCATATTTTTGCAAAGTCATTTATGGATAAAAGAAAATGCAAAAGCTGCAAATAAAAGGGAAAAGAAAAGGTAAAAAAAGGGGAAGCCCCCTGGGCCTAGACCACCCCCTGGCCCAGCTGAGCCTCGGGCCAGCCAGGCCAGCCCAGCCCCGCACTCCCTCGGTCGCCTTCTCCCCCTGTTCCCCCGACCGGGGTCGCAACGGGGGCGAGCCCCGCCGGACCGCCTCGACGGCGACTCCCCGGAGAGGATAAGGCCGACCCCTCACCTCTCGGCCTCGTCAGATCCCCCCTCCTCCCCCCGCAGATATTTCTCCTCCCTCTCTCTCGCACGCTCGCTCCTCTCCCCCTCTGTCGAGCGCCATAGTCGCCGTACCTCCATCGATCCCGCGGCCACCAGCGGCCCTGAGAACACCGGCCCTGTCCGTCTGCTCCGCCGCCGTCGTCTACCCCGTCCTCGTCCGTGAGCGCGAGCCGGGATCCACTGCGTGGAGCGGATCGAGCCGCCCCCTTTTGCCTCTGTCGCCGGCGAACTCTGTCGTCTCCGGCAACTACTGCTGCTACTAATCTTACACCGGGCCACCTTGTGCCTCCCCGGTGAGCTTTTCTACCTTTTCCCTCTCCTTGCTGACTTGGTGCGCCCCCTAGCTGCTTTCCCCAAGTGCGCCCGAACGCAGCGCAGCGGAGCTCGTCTCCGGCGAGTGTCCGGTGACCAGTTGGTCACGTGCTTATGCCCGTTAGCTTCACCGCACCGGGCAGTGCCTGCCTAGCCCTTTCTCCCGAGCCATAGCACGCCGTAGCTCCGTTTCATCGTCTCCCGTAGGGCTCCGTCGCTGACCTAGCCGCCGACGAAGTTTCCGGCCGTTACGGCCCGCGTCACCACCACGATTGGATGCGGCCCAGCCTCGCCGTTCGAACACGCCCTCGCCCGCTCGGAACCGAGCCCCGTCGCGCGATTCCGACGCTCTCCGGTGAACTCGCCGCCGCGGGAGGCTCGCCAGAGCTCCTCCGGCGCCGGCCCTAACCTGGCATGGCATGGGCCCCGCCCAGTGCCGCTGGCAGTGGGCCCCTGCGCCTCTGTTTGACCGTGTTGACCACGGTCAACGTGGGGTACTATTCCCCAGCCACTGACTAATGGGGCCCACACCCCTAATTATGTTAGCCAAACGTTTAAAAATAAATAAACTTATTTAGTTAAACCTGATCAGTCACTGACATGTTGGGCCCAACTTCTAATTAGCCTCAGTTTAGTTAAATTTAAGCTTCTGTTAGTCCACTGTCTATGACAGGTGGGCTCCACCTATCAGTTTGACCAGTCAGCAGGTCAGCCAAATGCTGACGCATTGCTGACGTCATGCTGACATCATATTCTATTTCTGTTAATAATAATAATTCCAGAAAAAGCTTTAATCTTTGAAAATTCATAGAAAATAAACCGTAACTCGGATGAAAATGTTTTCTACATGAAAGTTGCTCAGAACGACGAGACGAATCCGGATACACGGTCCGTTCGTCCTCCACACAACCCTAGCATAGAGAACCTGCAGCTTTCCGCCTCCGTTTCATCTGTCCGAAAAATTCAAACATCGGGAAATCTTTTCCGGATGTTTCCCCCCTTCCACGGTACCGCGTAGCACCACATTAGAACACGTCTAGCTCTGCCTGTTGTCCTGTTATGCACTTGCTTACTATGTATTTACTGTTTCTTCCCCCTCTTCTCTCCGGTAGACCCCGAGACTACGCTGAAGCCACTGTGATCGACTACGTCGACGACGACCCCTTCTTGCTAGAGCAACCAGGCAAGCCCCCCCTTTGATCATACCGATATCGCCCATTTCCATTCTCTCATGCTTGCATTAGATTTTACTACTGTTATTGTTTGCTCCTATTCTGATGCATAGCCTACTTTTGTATCTACTGTTGTACCTTACCTGCTTATCCTAAACTGCTTAGTATAGGTTGGTTAGTGATCCATCAGTGACCCCCACCTTGTCCTTGTTGCCCCTGCTTCATCATTGAAGACCCGATCAACGGGATCGAAGACCAGGCCCCGACACCGCACATCACTTTCCCCTTAGTTGCTCGACACTACTAGGTTACTATCGAGTGCCGAGGGTGATCCCTCATAACGCACTCCTGATGATAATTCTGTAGTATAGCTATTCGGTCGTGGTCATCGAGGTTGATTTCCTCTTACACCATTCCCTATACGGCTATACCGTGCAACCCCTCAAGTGTGAACCTCGAGGGTGGATCCTCTTACGTTCACCTTGATGATTACATCGAGTGGAATTCACCGGGGGTGATTCCTCGTGTCTTCCCCTTGATGTTTGGACACACGGATACTTGGACTTTACCACTGTTACTTGGAAAGACGGGTCGACCCTGAGGGGTACCCGCGCGAGCTTAATTGCGAGTGATGTGGAGTCGGGCAGACCTGGAAGGTGTCCGCGAGATAATTACGAGGCGTGGCCGGGCTTTCCTCGCCCTTGCCACAAGTCCTCGAGACAGGGCAACGGGGTCACATCTTTCGTGAGTCTTTGCTTGTTACCGCGCGTTCCTAATCCACTACGATTTGGATATTTGATCGGAGGGCCTCTGGCCTGATAGCACTAACCATCACGTGGGCATAGTATGGGCGTTCTGCGTCGTATGCATCAGCCGAAGCTTAATAGACGTGAGCGACTGAGTGGCGCGCGCCGGGTTGGACTGGTAAGCTCCTACCTTTTTAGGGAGGTAGCTAGGTCTGCTCACCGGCCGCGTACGCAACGTGCAGGAGTTTCCGAGGAGATGGCCCATGACCCCTGGGGGCATAGGTTTAGTCCGGCGTGCTGGCCTCTCTATTAAGTCTAGGTCGGGTTGCGGCGTATTGTTTGGCCGAGGCCGGGCATGACCCAGGAAAGTGTGTCCGGCCGGAGTTAATCGAGCGTGGTGGGTAAGTTGGTGCACCCCTGCAGGGAAGAAAACATCTATCGATAGCCTGTCCTACGGTAACGGACACTTGGATTTGTATCCCGATCGATACAACTAGAACTGGATACTTGTGATGAGAACTGGATGGTGATGATGATTGGATTGTGATGATAACTGGATAGTATGGCTCTGGGATGCCTTTCTCGCAGGGAGTCGAGAAAGGATCTCCGGCCGAGGTTGATAACACTTCTACTACTCTACTCCCTCCGGTTGCTGCAAGATGGTGGTTTCCAGAAGATGCTAGTCTTCGATAGGTCTAGGCCTTCTCTCTATTCTGGCATTTCTGCAGCCCAGTCCACATATACAGCCTTCCTTTGATAATGTTGCATATGTAGTGTAGATCCTTGCTTGCGAGTACTTTGGATGAGTACTCACGGTTGCTTTGCTCCCCCTTTTCCCCCTTTCTTCTTCTTTCCGTTTGATGCAACCAGATGTCGGAGCCCAGGAGCCAGATACCACCGTTGATGCCTACTACTACGTGAAGACCGCCGACGACCAGGAGTAGTTAGGAGGCTCCCAGGCAGGAGGCCTTGCCTTTTCGATCGTAGATGCTTTTGTGCTAGCCTTCTTAAGGCAAACTTGTCTAACTCATGTCTGTACTCAGATATTGTTGCTTCCGCTGACCCTTGTGTATTTGAGCTTATGTATTCGAGCCCTCGAGGCCCATGGCTTGTAATATAAGCTGGTATTATTTTAATTTGTGTCTAGAGTTGTGTTGTGATATCTTCCCGTGAGTCCTTGATCTTGATCGTACACATTTGCATGTATGATTAGTGTACGATTGAATCGAGGGCATCACATGAATGCTAAGCTTTATGTGATTTGGGTGCTAGTGTTTCCAGAATTCAAAAAACTTTGTGTGATGTGCTAGGTTTCCGTGAATTTGATGATTGTTCTTTAAATTTGCATCTTGCGGATTCCACCATTAAGAAACCTATGGGAAGGATTAATGATGTTCTTATTGTTGCAAATAGGAATTATGTGCCCGTAGATTTTATCGTGCTTGATATAGATTGGAATCCTACATGTCCTATTATTCTTGGTAGACCTTTCCTTAGAATGATTGGTGCAATTATTGATATGAAAGAGAAAAAAATTAGATTCCAATTTCCATTAAGGAAAGGTATTGAACACTTTCCTAGTAAGAAAATTAAACTACCTTATGAATCCATTATGTGAGCCACTTATGGATTGCATACCAAAGATGACAATACCTAGATCTATCCTTGGTTTTATGCCTAGCTAGGGACGTTAAACGATAGCGCTTGTTGGGAGGCAACCCAATTTTATTTTTGTTCCTTCCTTTTTGTTTTTGTTTAGTAATAAATAATTCATCTAGCCTCTTTTTGGATGTGTTTTCATGTTTTAATTAGTGTTTGTGCCAAGTAGAACCAATAGGATCTTCTTGGGTGATAATTGTTTCATCCTGCTGACAAAGACATAAACTTTGCGCTCACGAAAATAATTGTTAAAATTCACCAGAACGTGATAAAATACCAATTATTTTTGCATTAGATCAATATATAAATTATGCATGTGTTCCTAGTTTTGTATAATTGTTGTTGTTCCAGAAGTATTCGAACAAATCAGGTTTCTACAGACTGTTGTGTTTTTGACACATTCTGTTTTTCGTGTGTTGTTTGCTTATTTTAATGAATGTATGGCTAGTATCGGGGGGTATGAACCATAGATAAGTTGAAATACATTAGGCTTAACACCAATATAAATAAAGAATTAGTTCATTACAGTACCTTTAGGGTGTGGTTTGTTTTCTTATACTAACGGAGCTCATGAGATTTTCTGTTGAATTTTGTGTTGTGAAGTTTTCAAGTTTTTGGGTAAAGATTTGATGATTTTGGAATAAGGAGTGGCAAGAGCCTAAGATTGGGGATGCCCAAGGCACCCCAAGGTAAAATTCAAGGAAAACCAAAAGCCTAAGCTTGGGGATGCCCCGGAAGGAATCCCCTCTTTCGTCTTCATCCATCGGTAACTTTACTTTGTGGCTATATTTTTATTCACCACATGATATGTGTTTTGCTTGAGCGTCTTGTATGATTTGAGTCTTTGCTTTTTATTTTACCACAATCATCCTTGCTGTACACACCTTTTGGAGAGACACACATGAACCAGAATTTATTAGAATACTATATGTGGTTCACTTATATCTTTTGAGCTAAATAATTTTGCTCTAGTGCTTCACTTATATCTTTTAGAGGACGATGGTTGTTTCATTTTATAGAAATTATTGATCTCTCATGCTTCCCTTATATTATTTTGAGAGTCCTTTAGAACATCATGGTAATTTGCTTTGGCTATAAAATTAGTCTTAATATGATAGACATCCAAGATGGGTATAATAAAAACTTTCATATAGAGTGCATTGAATACTATGAGAAGTTTGATACTCGACTATTGTTTTGAGATTAAAAGATGGTAATATTAAAGTTGTGCTAGTTAAGTAATTGTGAATTTAAGAAATACTTGTATTGAAGTTTGCAAGTCCCGTAGCATGCACATATGGTAACCGTTGTGTGACAAATTTGAAACATGAGGTGTTCTTTGATTGTCATCCTTATGAGTGGCAGTCGGGGACGAGCGATGGTCTTTTCCTACCAATCTATCCGCCTAGGAGCATGCGCGTAATGCTTGGTTTTTGATGACTTGTAGAATTTTGCAATAAGTATGTGAGTTCTTTATGACTAATGTTGAGTCCATGGATTATACGCACTCTCACCTTTCCATCATTGCTAGCCTCTTCGGTACCGTGCATTGCCCTTTCTCACCTTGAGAGTTGGTGCAAACTTCGCCGGTGCATCCAAACCCCGTGATATGATATGCTCTATCACACATAAACCTCCTTATGTCTTCCTCAAAACAGCCACCAAACCTACCTATTATGGCATTTCCATAGCCATTCCGAGATATATTGCCATGCAACTTTCCACCGTTTCATCTATTATGGCATACTTAATCATTGTCATATTGCCTTGCATGATCATGTAGTTGACATCGTATTTGTGGCAAAGCTACCATGCATAATTTTTCATACATGTCACTCTTGATTCATTGCCCACCCCAGTACACCGCCGGAGGCACTCATATAGAGTCATATTTTGTTCTAGTATCGAGTTGTAATCATTGAGTTGTAAGTAAAGAGAAGTGTGATGATCATCATTAATAGAGCATTGTCCCATAAAAAAAGGCCAAATAAAAAAAAAGAGAAAGGCTAAAAAAAGATAAAGGCCAAATAAAATAAGGAAGGCCAAAAAAAAGAAATAAAAGGGACAATGCTACTATCCTTTTTTCCACACTTGTGCTTCAAAGTAGCACCATGATCTTTATGATAGAGAGTCTCTTATTTTGTCACTTTCATATACTAGTGGGAATTTTTGATTATAAAACTTGGCTTGTATATTCCAACAATGGGCTTCCTCAAATGCCCTAGGTCTTCGTGAGCAAGCAAGTTGGATGCACACCCACTTAGTTTCTTTTGTTGAGCTTTCATACATTTATAGCTCTAGGGCATCCGTTGCATGGAAATCCCTACTCCTTGTGTTGACATCAATTGATGGGCATCTCCCTAGCCCGTTGATTAGCCGCGTCAATGTGAGACTTTCTCCTTTTTGTCTTCTCCACACAATCCCCATCATTATATTCTATTCCACCCAAAGTGCTATGTCCTTGGCTCACGCTCATGTATGGCGTGAAAGTTGAAAAAAGTTTGAGATTACTAAAGTATGAAACAATTGCTTGGCTTGTCATCGGGGTTGTGCATGATGAGAGCATTTTTGTGTGACGAAAATGAAGCATAGCCAAACTATATGATTTTGTAGAGATAAGCTTTCTTTGGCCATTTTATTTTGAGAAGACATAATTGCTTAGTTAGTATGCTTGAAGTATTATTATTTTTATGTCAATATTAAACTTTTATATTGAATCTTTCGGATCTGAACATTCATGCCACAATAAAGAGAATTACATTGGAAATTATGTTAGGTAGCATTCCACATCAAAAATTCTATTTTTATCATTTACCTACTCGAGGACGAGCAGGAATTAAGCTTGGGGATGCTTGATACATCTCCAACGTATCTATAATTTTTGATTGTTCCATGCTATTATATTATATGTTTTGGATGTTTAATGGGCTTTATTATGCACTTTTATACTATTTTTGGGACTAACCTATTAACCGAAGGCCCAGTGCAAATTGCTGTTTTTTGCCTATTTCAGTGTTCAGCAGAAAAGGAATATCAAGCGGAATCCAAACGGAATGAAACCTTCGCGAGGATCGTTTTTGGAACAAACACAATCCAGGAGACTTGGAGTGGACGTCAAGGAAGCAACGAGGCATCTACGAGGTAGGAGGGCGCGCCCAGGGGGGTAGGCGCGCCCCCACCCTCATGGGCCCCTCGTCGCTCCACCGACCTACTTCTTTCGCCTATATATACTCATATACCCTGAAAACATCCAGGAGCATCACGAAACCCTATTTCTGCCGCCGCAACCTTCTGTACCCGTGAGATCCCATCTTGGGGCTTTTTCCGGCGCTCTGCCGGAGGGGGAATCGATCATGGTGGGCTTCTACATCAACACCATAGCCTCTCCGATGATGTGTGAGTAGTTTACCACAGACCTTCGGGCCCATAGTTATTAGCTAGATGGCTTCTTCTCTCTCTTTGGATCTCAATACAAAGTTCTTCTCGATTCTCTTGGAGATCTATTCGATGTAATTCTTTTTGCGGTGTGTTTGTCGAGATCCGATGAATTGTGGGTTTATGATTAATATTATCTATGAACAATATTTGATTCTTCTCTAAATTCTTAAATGCATGATTTAATATCTTTGCAAGTCTCTTCGAATTATCAGTTTGGTTTGGCCTACTATATTGATCTTTCTTGCAATGGGAGAAGTGCTTAGCTTTGGGTTCAATCTTGCGGTGTCCTTTCCCAGTGACAGCAGGGGCATCAAGGCACGTTTTGGATTGTTGCCATCGAGGATAAAAAGATGGGGTTTATATCATGTTGTTTGAGTTTATCCCTCTACATCATGTCATCTTGCCTAATGCGTTACTCTGTTCTTATGAACTTAATACTCTAGATGCATGCTGGATAGCGGTCGATGTGTGGAGTAATAGTAGTAGATGCAGAATCATTTCGGTCTACTTGTCATAGACGTGATGCCCATGTTCATGATCATGCCTAGATATTCTCATAACTATGCGCTTTTCTATCAATTGCTCGACAGTAATTTGTTCACCCACCATAGAATATGCTATCTTGAGAGAAGCCACTAGTGAAACCTATGGCCCCCGGGTCTATTTTCCATTATATTATTTTCCTATCAACTAGATATTTTTATCATTGCTTATTTTGCTATCTTTACTTTCCAATCTATACAACAAAAATACCAAAAATATTTATCCTATTATCTTTATCAGATCTCACTTTTGGAAGTGTCCGTGAAGGGTTTGACAACCCCTTTATCACGTTGGTTGCAAGGTTCTTGATTGTTTGTGCAGGTACTAGGGACTTGCGTGTAGTCTCCTACTGGATTGATACCTTAGTTCTCAAAAACTGAGGGAAATACTTACGCTACTCTGCTGCATCACCCTTTCCTCTTAAGGGAAAACCAACGCATGCTCAAGAGGTAGCAGTTGTGCCCTCCTCGGCCCACCTCCGGTGCCCCTCTTTTGGTATATAAGTCATTTTGACCTAGAAAAAATATAAGAGGAGGACTTTCGGGATGAAACGCCACCGTCTCGAGGCGGAACTTGGGCAGCAGCACTTTTGCCCTCTGGCGAAGCGATTCCGCCGGGGGACTTCCCTCCCTGAAGGGAAATCATCGTCATCATCATCACCAACAACTCTCCCATCTTGGGGAGGGCTATCTCCATCAACATTTTCAACAGCACCATCTCATCTCAAACCCTAGTTCATCTCTTGTGTTCAATCTTTGTACCGGAACCTTAGATTGGTGCTTGTGGGTGACTACTAGTGTTGATTACATATTGTAGTTGATTACTCTATGGTATATTTGGTGGAAGATTATATGTTCAGATCCATTATGCTATTTAATACCCCTCTGATATTGAGCATGATTATCATTTGTGAGTAGTTACTTTTATTCTTGAGGTCACGGGAGAAATCTTGTTGCAAGTAATCATGTGAACTTGATATGTGTTCGATATTTTGATGGTATGTATGTCGTGATTCCCTTAGTTGTGTCATGTGAACGTTGACTACATGGCACTACACCTTATTAGGGCCTAAGGGAATGCATCGTGTAGTAGTTATTTGATGATGCGTTGCGAGAGTGACAGAAGCTTAAACTGTAGTTTATGTGCTACTTCGTAAGGGGCTGATTTGGATCCAAAATTTTAATACTATGGTTAGATTTTATCTTAATACTTTTCTTGTAGTTGCGGATGCTTGCGAGGGGCTTAATCATAAGTAGGAGGTTTGTCCAAGTAAGAACAACACCTAAGCACCGGTCCACCCACATATCAAATTATCAAAGTAGCGATTTTTTTTATCAAAGTAGCGAACACAAATCAAACCAACGTGATGAAAGTGACTAGATGAAATTCCCGCGTATCCTCAAGAACGCTTTGCTTATCATAAGAGACCATTTTGGCCTGTCCTTTGCCTCAAAAGGATTGGGCTACCTTGCTGCACTTTTGTTACCATTATTGTTACTTGCTCGTTACAAATTATCTTGCTATCAAACTACTCGTTACCTATAATTTCAGTGCTTACAGAGAATACCTTGCTGAAAACCGCTTGTCATTTTCTTCTGCTCCTCGTTGGGTTCGACACTCTTACTTATCGAAAGGACTATGATTGATCCCCTATAACTGTGGGTCATCACTAACCTATTGAAATAGTGCCCAGTGCTAGTTGCTGTTTTTGCTTGTTTTTTTTTTACTTCGTAGAAAATCAATACCAAACGGAGTCCAAATGCAGTGAAACTTTTTAGAGATTTTTGATGGACCACAAGAAACATGATGGGACAAGGAAGTACCAGAGGGGAGCTCCGAGGGTATCACAACCCGCCTGGGTGCACATGGGGGCCCAGGCACGCCCTGGTGGGTTGTGCCCACCGCGGCCGCCTCCTGCACTACCTCTTTTCTCTATAAATACCCAGAAAATCAAAAAACCCTAGGGGAGTCGACAAAACACAATTACAGTCGCTGTAAGTTCTAGAAACACCAGATCCAGTCTAGACACCATCATGGAGGGGTTCATCATCCTCATTGGTGCCTCTCCGATGATGCGTGAGTAGTTCATTGTAGACCTTCGGGTTCGTAGTCAGTAGCTAGATGGCTACTCTCTCTCTCTCTCTCTCTCTCTCTCTCTCTCTCTCTCTCGCACTCACTTTGGATTCTCAATACAATGGTCTCTTGGAGATCTATTTGATGTAACTCTTTTGCGATGTGTTTGTTGGGATCCGATGAACTTCGAGTTTATGATCAAATCTATTTTATCCATGAAAGTTATTTGAGTTTTGATCTCTTGTATGCATGATTGCTTATAGCCTCATATTTATTCTTCGAATATTTGGTTTATTCAGGCCAACTAGATCAATTTTTCTTGCCATTGGAAGAGGTGCTTTGTGATGGGTTTGATCTTACAGTGCTCAACCTCGGTGACAGAAGGAGACATGACACGTATGTATCTTTGCTATTAAGGATAACAAGATGGGGTCTATTCCTACATGAATAGATCTTGTCTACATCATGTCATCCACTGATGCGTGTCGGTCCTAAACAAACGGTTTGTATCCCCTTTATGCGACGACATTCGGAACCGTCCCAAGTGAGTGTGGGTGATAGGGGGGTCCTTCCCACACATGACCCAGAAACCGTTGGGGATATGCCCTCCTGGCACACACGCTCTGCAAAATGAGGTCATGTGCGACCGGCGAGCACTCAAATACAGAAATACGTACAATAGTGCTAAAAAAGTAAAATTATATAGGCGAAATCATTTCCGGTCGTAAGTACATCCCACATAGTCAGTCACCACTAAATGTTTCCGTTCGTATATACATCCCACACAGTCACTACAAGGAAAACGTTTATGCAAGGTGGCGTAACGCAAACAGTTTTGAAGAGAATGTCGTGTGTGATTGTTCATTGATCCAACACAGTTTATTCCTAGAAACTGTGTGCGTTGCCTGAGGTCATCGCCCACGGTGGTTTCTCATTAACAATTTGCAATAGGAAAACCTAATTAGCAAGCTAATTGGCCAATTAGTGGGATAATTGCCCTATTATTAGTAATCCATTTACTAATCTAATTGACATTCATATTAAGCACATAATATATTCCATTTACATATTAAGGAAGCAGGATTTCATAATTGAAATACATCGGAGTACAACATGATATAGCTTCAACACTCAGCTACCCCATTAGACAACTGCACCAGCAGCAAGTTTCACATGCAACATCTAGAACCTTTCGAAATTAGCATCATGGACGTACATAGAGAGATGCGTCTTATCTGGAAAACTGCTGAAGCGGAAGGCGAATATTGGGCCTTCATTCATGTTGAAGGTCTTTGCAACTTTAGGCCAGTGCCTCTGGATGATTGACCGTCCATCCTTCGACCTCTTCAGGAACACTTCAATATTGAACCATGGGTGTTGTATGAAAAATTTCCTCGCCTCCTGACCATAGAGGTGGTTTGAGAGGTAATCATCAGTGAAGCCTGAAAACAAGGATGTGCATAAATATCTTCTCTATATTGGAAATGGGGCAAAGGAATACAAAAAGGAAAGGTATAATAGTTAGTACCATCTTGTAAACCTCAGTGCTTCCCATTGTTTCCCTGCAACACATATAAGGTAGTTAGTCATCAGGTTAAGTAAGGGTTCTCATGCTATCAGTAAAATATGTTGATGATAAATAAGCACATTGCAGATTCATCAGATTAATTCAAGCCACATGGAAACCCCATTTATCCAAACCAAGCATGATTAAGAACTAGGAAATATAGCACTTGTATATGTTTCTCATGTATTAAGTGCAGCCAAATTTGATTTATTCCTCACATGGTATACAATAATAGAATGCAGCCACAACAATTGAACATCACATTGCAGAATTGAACCATGTAGTTAACTAAACACCACAACAAATGAACCAAACGTTAACTGAGCACCACATTGCACAATATAACATACTCCTAATAGAAGATCAGACAGTTAACCAAACCAAGCATGCTTAACAACTTGGAAATATAGCAATTGTATCTATTCCTCATGTATTTAGTACAACCAAATTCGATTTATTCCTCACATGGTATACAATAAGAGAATGCAGCCACAACAATTGAACATCGCATTGCAGAATTGAACCAAGCAGTTAACTAAACACCACGGCAAATGAACCAAACGTTAACTGAGCACCACATTGCACAATATAACATACTTCTAATAGAAGATTAGATAGTTAACCAAACCAAGCATGCTTAACAACTTGGAAATATAGCAATTGTATTTGTTTCTCATGTATTTAGTACAGCCAAATTCGATTTATTCCTCACATGGTATACAGTAACAGAATGCAGCCACAACAATTGAACATCGCATTGCCGAATTGAACTAAGCAGTTAACTAAACACCACAACAAGTGAACCAAGCCACAACAAATGAACCAAGCAGTTAACTAAACACCAATTGAACAATATAACATACTCCTAATAGAAGATCCGACAGTTAACCAAACCAAGCATGCTTAACAACTTGGAAATATTGCACCCTAAGGAATTGAACATCACATTTGCAGAATTGAACCAAGTAGTTAATTGAACAACACATTGCACGACATATAGAACATATACACTATAGCAGAAGATTGCATGGTGGAAGTAGATAGCACAATTCACTAGAATTTGTTAAGGAAAGGCAGTAGCTAGCAAACTGAACATGGGTCCTTATAGTGAGCTAATAAGACAAGCTACTCCTCATTGTCAGAGATATCGATGACGATTGGCTCCTTGGACATGGAAGAGGGCGAGGCCTCCACATAGGGGGTGCCCTCGTTGTAGTGGTGAGTTGCCTGAGCCGCTCCGGTCACCAACCTTCTGGCTCTCGAGATGAGGTAAGCACGTGCACGCTGAGAAAACACCTCATAGTCTTCGTCGAAGGCACCGACGGTGGCCTCGAGAAAACGCCATGAACTGTCGTTTAAAGTAGCCAACCGCGTCGCAGTGTCGGCGCGCGAGGCGTCAACGGTGGCCTCGACGGTGAGGTGCTCCTCCAAGATCTGGGGGTCGGCATGAATGGCAGCCATCGCGACCTCATCCGCGCGTGCAGCCGCAATTTGCTTCTCCGTTGCTAAATGCTCCTTGAGGTCCTAGCTATACTGCGTGCACCATGGCTTAGGCCGACGCTTATTTGGTGGAGGGGTCGGTGATTTGGGTGGAAGGTGTCACGCTCGTGTCGGCGGTCGGGGCATGTGGGATGTGGAAGGAGGAGGATGGGGGTCGGGTGTGGATTACCTGCCTCGATAGGCGAGGCCAAGCAGCATGAAGGAGGGTCGCCGGCGAGGAGGCAGCGGCACTGCAAGCAAGGAATGAAGGTTTCAACTTGGAAAGGAAGGCGGAAAGAGGGGAAATGTGGCTTTTGGTAAGGGGGAGGGGGCGGGGAGGTAGATATTTCCGCGGAAGCCGAAAATTTGGAATCACTTCATCCCAAAAACTAGCGTGCAAAATGTCATCAGACACAGTCCCTTATACAAAAACGGTCGAAGATATTTTGTGCTGCATCTCACACGGTTGGTTATAATAAACTGTGTGGGATCTACTTGATTTTTGGTCTTGATTTGAATTACATAATGGGGTCACAACGGCCATGGACGGTGTTTGAATTGCTAGACCTTTTATATGCAGTGATCATAAAAGACTTGGAATTATTCAGGGTTCGTTTGGACATTTATACGCATTAAGTGAATTTTCAATGCATTTATGTGCATAATTCAAATTTGAACTACATGCACATGCTCCAGTGCATATAAATTCGTTGAAAAATCAAATCTTTGTCCTTGGGTGCATGCATAGGTCCCATGCAAGAAATGGGATTGAATTTCAAACACCATGGCACCGTTCATTGCCGGCAAAACATTGAGATGCATGGTTTTTAAATTCTAGTAAATCCAAAACACGTCTGAAATTTATGAAACTTAGCATGCTATCATGGAGAGGCATCAGCATGTCGTGGTACAAATTTTGTCCCATTTGGGCCAGGTTAAGGTATATGCTTCTCACAAACCGGAGCTTCTCACAACAAGCATGATGGTTTTCGGTAGGGAACATCCCACCTTTCAGGACTAAACGATATCCATTGCCTCTTATTGCTTTCAATTTTTTTTCTCGTGTCAACATAGAACAACATGAGTGTTGTGTGAATTTTTGTGATTTTTCGGGGTTCGTTTGGACATTTTATGCATTAACTGAGTTTTCAATGCATTTATGTGCATAATTCAAATTTGAACTACATGCGCAGGCTCCACTGCATATAAATGGTTGAAAAATCAAATATGTGTCCTTGGGTGCATGCTTAGGTCCCATGCAAGAAATGAGAATGAATTTCAAACACCAGGGCACCATTAATTGCCGACAAAACATTGAGATGCATGGTTTTTAAATTCTAGTAAATCAAAAACTAGTCTGAAATTCACGAGTCTTGGCATGCTATCATGGAGCGGCATCAACATGTCGTGGCACAAATTTTGTCCCATTTGGGGCAGGTTTGGGTATATGCTTCTCACAAACCGGAGCTTCTCGCAACAAGCATGATGGTTTTCGGTTGGGAACGTCCCACCTTTGGGGACGAAACGATATCCATTGCCTCTTGTTGCTATCAAATTTTTTTCTCGTGTCAACATAGGACAAAAGGAGTATTGTGTTATTTTTTGTGATTTTTCGGGGTTTGTTTGGACATTTTTATGCATTAACTGAGTTTTCAATGCATTTATGTGCATAATTCAAATTTGAACTACATGCGCATGCTCCAGTGCATATAAATTGGTTGAAAAATCAAACCTGTGTCCTTGGGTGCATGCTTAGGTCCCATGCAAGAAATGGGAATGCATTTCAAACACCAGGGCACCATTGATTGCCGGCAAAACATTGAGATGCCTGGTTTTTAAATTCTAGTAAATCCAAAACTCGTTTGAAATTCATGAAACTTGGCATGCTATCATTGAGCGGCATCGACATGCCGTGGTAAATGTTTTGTCCCATTTGGGGCAGGTTTGGGTATATGTTTCTCACAAACCGGAGCTTCTCACAACAAGCATGATGGTATTCGGTAGGGAACGTCCCACCTTTGGGGACAAAACTATATCCATTGCCTCTTACTGCGTTCAATTTTTTTCTCGTGTCAACATAGAACAACAGGAATGTTGTGTCAATTTTCATGATTTTTCGGGGTTCGTTTGGACATTATTATGCATTAACTGAGTTTTCAATGCGTTTATGTGCACAATTCAAATTTGAACTACATGCGCATGCTCCACTGCATATAAATTGGTTGAAAAATCAAATATGTGTCCTTGGGTGCATGCTTAGGTCCCATGCAAGAAATGGGAATGAATTTCAAAGCTCATGGCACCGATGATTGCCGACAAAACATTGAGATGCCTGGTTTTTAAATTCTAGTAAATCTGAAACTAGTCTCAAATTCATGAAACTTGGCATGCTATCATGGAGCGGCATCAACATGTCGTGGTACAAATTTTGTCCCATTTGGGGCAGGTTTGGGTATATGGTTCTCACAAACCGGAGCTTCTCACAACAAGCATGATGGTTTTCAGTTGGGAACGTCCCACCTTTGGGGACGAAATGATATCCATTGCCTCTTATTGCTTTCAAATTTTTTCCCGTGTCAACATAGAACAACAGGAGTGTTGTGTGAATTTTTGTGATTTTTCAGGGTTCGTTTGGACATTTTTATGCATTTAGTGAGTTTTCAATGCATTTATGTGCATAATTCAAATTTGAACTACATGTGCATGCTCTAGTGCATATAAATTGTTTGAGAAATCAAATCTGTGTCCTTGGGTGCATGCTTAGGTCCCATGCAAGAAATGGGAATGAATTTCAAACACCAGGACATGGTTGATTGCCGGCAAAACATTGAGATGCCTGATTTTTAAATTCTAGTAAATCTGAAACTAGTCTGAAATTCATGAAACTTGGCATGCTATCATGGAGAGGCATCAACATGACGTGGTACAAATTTTTTCCCAATTGGGGCAGGTTTGGGTATATGCTTCTCACAAACCGAAGCTTCGCACAACAAGCAGGATGGTATTTGGTAGGGAACGTCCCACCTTTGAGGACGAAACGATATCCATTGCCTCTTATTGCTTTGAAATTTTTTTCTCGTGTCAACATAGAACAACAGGAGTGCTGTGCGAATTTTTGTGATTCTTCGGGGTTCGTTCGGACATTTTTATGCATTAACTGAGTTTTTAAAGCATTTATCTGCATAATTCAAATTTGAACTGCATGTGCATGCTCCAGTGCATATAAATTGGTTGAAAAATTAAATATGTGTTCTTGGGTGCATGCTTATGTCCCATGCAAGAAATTTCAAACACGAGGGCACCGTTGATTGCCGGCAAAACATTGAGATGCCTGGTTTTTAAATTCTAGTAAATCCAAAATTAGTCTAAAATTCAGGAAACTTGGCATGCTATCATGGAGCGGCATTGGTACGTCCATTTTGCGTCATGCTTTTATATCGATATTTATTGCATTATGGGTTGTTATTTCACATTATGTCACAATACTTATGGCTATCCTCTCTTATTTTACAAGGTTTACATAAGGAGGGAGAATGCCGACAGCTGGAATTCTGGGCTGGAAAAGGAGCAAATATTAGAGACCTATTCTGCACAACTCCAAAAGTCCTGAAACTCCACGGAATATCTTACAATAAATAAAAAAATCCTCGCCAAAGATGAAGACCAGGGGGCCCACAGCCTGTCCACGAGGGTGGGGGGCGCCCCCCCTAGGGCACACCCCCTACCTCATGGGCCCCTTGAAGTTGTGCATAGTGAGGAATTTGCTTTTGAAGCAATGCACACTTGAAGAGATGAATCATGGAGATCTCCCCCTATATCTTGTAATTCATACACGCATTTGATATATAATATGAAGAATTTGAAATGCATGATGAAATATGGTGCCTGATGTAATTCAGCATGCATGCAATAATATTAACAAGGAATAAGCATGCCGAATAGTGCATCAAAAGTATCAGAGCATAGTGCAACAAAAGTATCAGAGCACCATTGGGTTTAAGATTACAACTCGATCCAATAAAGTTTCAGAAGAACGAGAGTTGTAACTTAGCAAAAAAACGATATAATAGACCCGCTTGAAGACTAACTCAAATTTCTCCCCCTTTGTCATCAAATGACCAAAAGGATCGAAACTGAGGACTAACGCCCCTGAAGATATTCAAGTTGATGAAGGAGCGCCAGCGTTGTTGGGGTCGGTTGTTGAAGTAGGGCCTGCCGCAGTGTCGTCCAAGTCTTCATTTTCATCAGTCTCATGCGATGAAGAATATGAGCTGGCCACCAAAGAAGGAACCTTGACCTTCTTGTATTTCTTCGGCGGAGGTGCAGACCAGTCAAACTCTTCCTTGAGACCCATTTGCTTCAAATCATCAGCGCTGCATACTTGAGACAGAACAGCCCAGGTGCGGTTGAGGGTTTCATGAAGGTAGTAGTGGTTTTTCTTCACTGCATTATGTGTTGTAGTCATGTTGTGAAGAACTGAACCAAACTGACGCTTGACCCATTTGTGATTGCGATCAACCTTTTGATGAAGACTGAGGAGTAACTCACGATCAGTCATCACCCTGGGTGCTGTGGCTTGAGGATTTGGATTGGCATTGTTGGCGGCAGAGTCATGTGTGGCAGAGTCATCATTGGTGGAGTAAGATGCAGCCTTGCGAAATTGACCATCCAATGGACGAATGCCTTCATCTATCACAGCAGTAGCCTTGCCCTTTTCTTCAGTTGAGGAAAATGTCCTTTTGAGGACTTCAATAGGGGGCAAGTAGCTGCAGTGGTTCAGAGTTTCAGCTTTGTAATTGAGTGAAGACCTTGTCCTGATGAATCTCATAATCCATGGCGCATAAGGCTTTAGCTCAAACGGTGACATGGCAATATTGGCCAGAGTCCTCATGAAGAAATCATGGAAGTTGACGGGAACGCCATGACAGATGTTGAAAAGCATATTCTTCATGATGCCAACGACTTCTTCATCACTTGAGTCGTGGCCTTTGATAGGACTCATTGTCTTCGTCAGAATGCGATAGACAGTCCGATGCACATACAACAATTCCTTGACGAGGAATTTGGTTCGAGGGGCCTGCCCTGGCTTCAAAGGTTTCATCAGCACTTGCATATAGTGATTTGAAAGCTCAGGTTCGTTGTAAACACAACGTGCATATTCAAGGGGAGGACTTAGAGGAAGGGCACGAAGCAATTCAGATGCTGGTGCCTTGTAATGTGTGTTCTCAGTCATCCATTCCAGAACCCATGAATTCACATCTTCAGAGTTGCCGGTGATGTGCAGTGTTGCGTAGAACTGAAGAATGAGTTCTTCATTCCAATCATAGATGTCAGTGCAGAAATTGAGTAGTCCAGCATCATAAAGAACACTAAGGATTGACGTGAAGCACGACATGGACTCCATATCCACGTGAGGAATATGTGCATGGTCGAAGACTTTGTCTTTGTTAAATAGCACTAAGGAATAGAAGTTGGCTTGACTTGCAGTCCAGAAACGCCTCTTCCTTATGCGAGCAGAGTCATATGGATTATACTCTGTGAAGAACACGTGCTCGCCAAAGAAGTCTTCAGCCTTGAACTTTTGCTTCCTTGAGAACGGATCCTTTGGCTTGGGCAGAGAAGTGTCAGTGAGTTGCATCACTACCTCAGGAATCGCGATCTCAGGTTCTTCAGGCTGAGGAATTTCAGGTTCTTCCTCAGGTGCAGTCACATTATTAGCAGCTGCAGCAGTTTCTTCAGCACTAGTGGCTGGAATTTCTTCATGCACAGATGTAGTGGGATGAGTTTCTTCAGAGCCCAATTGAACTGTTGGTGCTGGAGAGTGAGGGATTTGCTGCAGTGGAGTGAAGAGTGGAGAATTGGGATGCTGACTTTCCCAAAATTCGTCATTCATCACTGGAGTTGTGCTTCCAATGTCCACATCTTCATCTTCCAATTCTTCAACACCAGCCTCTTCAGCAGTAAACTGAGGCATTGGTGATGAGATCACTTGGGTTGAAGGGATTGCATCCACTTCAATTTCTTCATCAATCTGCTCTGAAGAAGCAGCAGATTGAGTTTCTTCATCAGATCCGCTTGGGATCACATATTCTTCATCAAAAGGAACAAGGTCCTTTGATGGCATGGTTGAGATCGGAACAACATCAATTGGTTTGTCAAATGAGCTGGTCATCGGCTTCATCTTCTTTGGAGCTGAAGATTCTGAAGAACTTGAAGCTTTCCTTTTCTTCACTACAGCTCGCTCTGCAGCCTTGGTCTTCTTCACATCTGATGCAGATGGAAGGATAGGAGTTGGTGTAGGCGCAGGTGGAGCTGAGGAATCTGGTTGATTTTCCTCAGGCGCAACTGATGCAGTTGCCCAGACTTCTTCAGTTTCTTCAGGCGCACCACTAGTGGATGCCCTGGCAATTTCTTTAGCGACTGGAATGGAGTCATCAGCCCTGGAACTGGCGTTTTCTTCAGCAGCCTAAAAACCATCAGCGGTGCTGGCATGTTCTTCAGTTGGCTGTGCTGAAGGTTCACCTTGAGGAACTTCTTGTTGCGATGGAGCTGCAACATTTGTGAATTTCTCAGTCAGTTTCACAAACCTGACTTTGGCTCCTTTCCAGTCAGCATAGTATGCATCAAATTCATCGCCGAGGGTTTTGATGTCAGCCTGCATCTTGATGAGTTCTTCAGGTTTCATCTTGACAACAATTTTCCTCAACAGTTTCTCTTTCCTATACTGCGATTTCTTGATCTGCCTGGCCCTATCATACTTCCATTTTTCTTCTTGAATAAAAGCAGTCAAGACGTGACTTTGACCAGGAGTGAGGTTCATCTCGGGCACAGGCGTATTGGGATCTTTGTGCCATAGATGAATGAAATCCAGGATCAACCTTGGATCAATAAGCATCGGCACATTGCTTCCTTTGGCACTAGCGGCCTTAGCTTGCCTATCTCTGATGATTTCAGCAAGTTCTTCTTCATCAGCTTCATCATCATCAGACGGTACACTGAAGACTACCTGCTTCTTCTTAGGACTAGGGCAAGTACCGCGTCCAGTATTAGCCTTTTTCTTCAGCAGAGAGGGTCCAGCTGAGGAACTTGGTGCTGCTGAGGAACTTGCTGAGACACCAGAGGCAATAGAGATGCCTACCGTCCTTTGATACGTGGCAAGATGCGCAGGTGCTGAGGACTTTGGCGGAACAACTGAGGACTTTGGAGGAGGTGCTGAGGATTTTGGAGGAGCAGGGGCAGCTTGAGGAATTTGCCTTGAAGATTTTGAAGTTTCTGGCCGAGAGGGCGCAGCTGAGGAACTTGGCCGTGAGGGCATTGTTGGTGAAGCACTTGGCTTTCGAGCGGGCTTCTTAAGCATTGATTTCCTCGGCTTGACAGAGGCCTCAGTGGTAGCAGCAGCAGCAGAATCTTCATTGAATTTCCTCACCGCTTCTCTGGCTTGTCTTGCCAATTTGGCTTGGCGCTTGGCCCATTCTTCCGGAAAATCCTCACCGCGTTTGATGCTAGTGGGATCAGCCACTTAGCCAGGTGCCAATGGGGCTCTTGGGAATGGAGGATTCAGTGCGAATTTCTTCATGTACTTTGGAGTGACGTATGTGTACTCCCTCCATTCACGTGCCCATCTCCGTTCAATCTTCTGAATGCGCACCTTGCGCTGATTTTTATCTTCCTCAGGAGGTGTGCAGTACCCAGCATAGATGTCCTCAGGGATTTTAATTGCAGTCATGACCTCATGCTTCTTTCCTCCTTTCTGTGGCCTTTTACCGTCTGCCATTTTCTTCAGCTGAGGAATTTGAACAATCGAATTCTCTGAAGAAGTATGCAGTTTTTCTTCGAGGAACGCTGCAAATGAGTTAAGTTGACAAGAACCTAATGATTCAGAAGTGGACATGTGTACCTGTGAACAGAGTATAGTTGCGAGGAATTTGGAGAGGTCATATGCGTTCTTAGAGGGTTTTTCAAAAAGAACAAGTTTGAGGAATTTGACCAGATGCGTCTTGAAGAATTTCACTAAGAGCGCTATATCTTAGGTTCCAGAGTTGTATAGATCGAAGATCCACACAATTGAGTAATCTTGAAGAAAATGATGCTTAGGGAAATGAATCAAGAACAGATAACATGTGAGGTGTTTTGTGTGTGAGGATTTGAAGAATAAAACACCTTTGAAGATTTTGTAGAAAAACTTCGAATCAAGGAGGGAAGTAAAAGTAACTTTTAATTACCCTGAATGAAGAACACGACGAACAGAGAGGTGAAACAGTGGAGTTCGCCAATGTAGATCTTCCACGCCCTAACTCGGCGGAGGAAGACGCCTAGGGCGGCGGCGGAGGTGAAGATTTCCGCGGTCGGCACGAGTACGACGACGACGAGGTCGAGGCAGTGAAGCTCTTCCTCACCGGCGACGATGGAGTAGCGGCGGCGCTAGGGTTTGAGAAGCTCGAGCGGGAGAGAGAGATCGAGCGGAGTAAAAGAAGTGAGGAAGGGGAGAGGGGTATTTATAGAGGCAGTGAAAAACTGTTCGCCCGAGGATTTAGGACGAACGTGCCCCTGACCATTCTCCTTCTCACAACATGTGTCACCCACGTACTGTGTAGTGGAGATCGTGTATGATCGTGGGTGAGTAGAATAATGCATCGTGGGATGCGGAACGGTTTGAGCGGCCAAACCAAAAATTTGGATAAGATCAGTTTTAACATTCCGTTCGCAATTTCTTCAGCTGACAAGGACACAGTGAAGATTTTGGACGAGTTTCAAATAGAACGCACATGAAGAATTTGTGAACAGATTTGATTGAGTATAGCATAGAGGGGAAGGGTCCGATCACATTCACTTAGCAGAAAAACCAACTTGAAAAAATAGCTATAAGTGAATGCTGTAGAGGACATAAACTCATATATATATAGCCAATGAAGAAAAACGACGGCACAAGTGAAGATTTTCCAAGTTGAAGAATTTGAACAACTCAGGAATTTCAGAAGTTGAGGAAAAACTCAAATTGAAGGTTTTCAACTTTTGAGGTGGCGTGACCCACCGTATAAGAATGATGATTTCAGACACCGCGTACAATTGTCGTAGGGTTCTCAGAATCAAATTCTTCATTAATTTCTTCACACTTAGAATGTTATTCTTCATTGATTGAAGAAAAACGTTTCTTCATGTGTTGCACATCTAAGTCATCAATTTTGCATAAGTGTTAGGATGAGTGCCTTTTTCAAAGTACATTCGAAGACTCTAAGATATTTAGCTCACACCGCAACTTGCTAAATCTCTTCTCATCCAAGGGCTTAGTGAAGATATCAGCTAGCTGTTCTCCAGTTTTCACATGCTCAATAGAAATGTCTCCCTTCAACACATGATCACGAAGAAAATGATGACGAATCTGAATGTGCTTTGTCTTCGAGTGCTGAACTGGGTTGTGAGCAATCTTGATGGCACTCTCATTGTCACAGAGGAGAGGCACATTCTTCACGTTGACGCCATAGTCCTTGAGTGTTTGCTTCATCCATAGCAATTGAGCACAGCAAGAACCAGCAGCAATGTACTCAGCTTCAGCAGTAGATAGTGATACGCAGTTCTGTTTCTTCGAGGACCAACAGACCAAGGATCGTCCGAGGAAATGACATGTACCAGATGTTG
The DNA here is from genome assembly GCA_032464435.1 of Aegilops umbellulata. Lineage (NCBI taxonomy): Eukaryota > Viridiplantae > Streptophyta > Magnoliopsida > Poales > Poaceae > Aegilops > Aegilops umbellulata. The sequence continues at coordinate 105,955,387 of CP136058.1, read as the reverse complement.
ACTTGAGGTCCACACGGTCACCAGCATAGTCAGAGTCAGAATATCCAATGAGATCAAAATCCGAGCCCTTGGGATACCATAATCCAAGTGTTGGTGTGTGAGCTAGATATCGAAGAATATGCTTCACCGCCTTATGGTGTGATTCCTTCGATGCAGCTTGAAATCGGGCACACATGCAAACACTAAGCATTATATCTGGCCTAGATGCACATAAGTACAATAAAGAGCCAATCATGGAGCGGTATACCTTATGATCGAAGTCAATACCAGTTTCATAAGTGCATAGTTGACCATTTGTGGGCATAGGAATTTTGATGCCTTTGCAATCTTGCATGCCGAATTTCTTCAGGACATCCTTGAGGTATTTCTCCTGAGATATGAATATGCCATTGCGCTGTTGACGAATTTCAAGACCTAGGAAGAATTTCAACTCTCCCATCATAGACATTTGATATTCTTCACTCATCATATAGGCAAATTCATCACTATAACGTTTGTCAGTACAGCCAAAGATGATATCATCAACATATATTGCACACAAACAGTTCACCATCATAAGATTTAGTAAAGAGAGTGGGATCGAGTGAACCGGGTGTGAAGCCTTTCTTCATGAAGAATTCCTTCAATGTATCATACCACGCCCTTGGGGCCTGCTTAAGGCCATAGAGGGCCTTGTTAAGTCTGAAGACTTTGTCAGGATGTTTTGGATCTTCAAAACCTGGGGGTTGAGCAACATATACTTCTTCCTCAAGCTTACCATTGAGGAATGCACTTTTTACATCCATTTGATATAAGATGATATCATGATGGTTAGCATAAGCAAGCAATATGCGAATAGCCTCAAGTCTAGCAACAGGTGCAAAAGTTTCATCGAAATCAACTCCTTCAACCTGTGTGTAGCCTTGAGCTACTAAACGTGCCTTATTCCTCACCACAACACCATTTTCATCTTGCTTATTGCGGTAGATCCACTTTGTGCCAATGATGTTATGCTTGCGAGGATCGGGACGATTAACTAGTTCCCAGACGTTGTTGAGCTTGAACTGATGTAATTCTTCTTGCATGGCCTGAATCCATTTAGGCTCCAGAAATGCTTCATCTACCTTAGTGGGCTCTGTGATAGAGACAAAAGCAAAGTGCCCACAAAAGTTAGATAAGTGTGAAGCTTTTGAGCGTGTGAGAGGACCTGGTGCTCTAATGTCATTGATGATCTTCTCCACTTGCACTTCTTTTGCAACGCGAGGATGAGCTGGTTGTCGTTGAAGAATTTGATCAGCATTTTCTTCAGCATCAATTTCCTCAGCATTTTCTTCAGGTGCATCAGCTCGACGTTCTTCACGTTCTGGAATAAATTCTTCAGCAGATTCTTCAGTAGGAATGACATCTTCAGTAGCCTTGTGCTTGATATAATCCTCAGGTGCTGGTTCATCTAACACAGAAGGTAGGTGCTCTCTTTGCGAGCCATTAGTTTCATCGAACCGCACATCTACAGTTTCAACAATCTTGTGAAGAACATTGTTGAAGACTCTGTAGGTGTGCGAGCCCTTTCCGTAACCAAGCATAAAACCTTCATGTGCTTTCGGTGCAAATTTAGAGTTGTGATGAGGATCTCTAATCCAGCATTTAGCACCGAAGACTTTGAAATAACTCACATTTGGTTTTTGTCAGTGAGGAGTTCATAGGCAGTCTTCTTGAAGAATTTGTGAAGATATACTCTGTTGATGATGTGGCACGCAGTATCAATTGCATCAACCCAGAAACGACGAGGGGTTTTGTACTCATCGAGCATAGTGCGAGCCATCTCAGCAAGAGTCTTGTTCTTGCGCTCCACGACGCCATTCTGTTCAGGAGTATAAGGGGCAGATAACTCATGAGTAATACCAAGTTCATCAACATATTCATTGAGACCCGAGTTCTTGAACTCAGTGCCATTGTCACTTCTGATGTGCTTGATCTTCACACCAAAGTTGGTTGAAGCCCTCGAGGAAAATCGTTTGAAGACATCCTGCACTTCATGTTTGTAAGAGACAAGGTGTACCCATGTGTAACGAGAGTAATCATCAACAATAACAAAGCCATATTGAGATGCTTCATTTGAAACAGAAGAATAATGATTAGGACCGAAGAGATCCACGTGAAGCAATTCGAATGGTCGAGTAGTGGTCATGATGGTCTTTGCTGGATGCTTGGCCTTGGTCATCTTTCCAGCTTCACATGCACCGCATAAGTGATCCTTGAGGAATTTGACATTTTCAATGCAAATAACATGGTTCTTCTTCGCAAGCGTGTGCAAATTCCTCATGCCTGCATGACCAAGTCGTCGATGCCATAGCCATCCTTCTGAAGCTTTTGCAAGTAGGCACACGGCTGGTTGTGAATCTGCAGAGAAATCAACAATATACAAGTCTCCTCTCCTAAAGCCTTCGAAGACTTTGGAATTGCCAGCTTCCATAATCACAACACAACGATACTTGCCAAAGACAACAACCATATCAAGATCACAAAGCATTGAGACAGACATAAGGATGTATCCTAAGGACTCAACAAGCATGACTTTGTCCATGTGTCGATCCTTTGTGATAGCAACTTTACCTGGACCCAATACCTGACTTTTGCTTTTATCAGCGAAGTTGATATGCTTCAGATGTGATGACGACAAGGGAGCATCCATCAGCAGATTCCTGTCACCAGTCATGTGATTTGTACATCCACTATCAAGTACCCACTCAGTGGCTTTAGGTTGATCATCCTGCAGATGAATTAGTGTAACTTACGAACTCATATACTTCAGCAGTGAAGAATATGATATCACAATTCATCAGATCAATTTCATCAAGCAGTAGAACAGATAAAGCAGAGGGAGGACGTGTGAAATGAAAGTTCATTTCATCATGATTAGCCAGCGTCCTTTCAGGCAATTTGTCAGGTCCCCAGCAAATTCTTCAGACGTTACAGTACGTCTGGAGACCTGACCCTTCATAAGAGATTAGTTCTTTTTCTTCACCACCCACAACTAAAGGGGTGGCAAAGAGTTCATCACTCTGCAAGCTCCATATGAGAATGGTGGCATAGCAGGCAAACCATTACGTTTCACATAAGAGGGATTAGGGTAAGCATATGAATAAGCAGAGAAATTCTTTGAGGACTTATGAACATAATAATTTGAAGAATAATGCTCATATTCATAGACCTTGGCTCTTCCCTACGAGACAGAGTTGTTAGCACGATGATGTTCATATGAGGACTTTGATCCATGTGAGGAATTTGATCCCCTTGAGGAATTTGGTCCGTATGAGGACTTGGATCCATATGAAGAATTTGGTCCATATGAAGAATTTGATCTAGGGTTCCTATTCTTCACTGGTGGTGTCATGAGGACATTCACCTGAAGACTTTCAAGGCACCTTTTGGGAACCCAGATTTTCTTCATAGGGGAACCATTCCTGCAGTCAGTGCCAACATATCTAGCAAATACTTCACCATTCTGATTTTTGAATAGTTTATAGTGGGGGTCAAATGACTCATCAGAAGAATGAGAAGATTCACATGTATAACCAGATAAATTAGATGGATCAACTGGAGGTCCCTTTGTAGCAACCCATGAGGTTTTGGGATACTGCTCAAGCTTCCAATATGTACCATCAGCATTGAGTTTCCTCTCAAAGGCAATACCCTCTTTCCTAGGGTTCCTGTTGAGGATCTACTTTTTAAGCACATCACAAAGAGTCTGATGCCCTTTGAGGCTTTTGTACATGCCTGTCATGTACAATTCCTTTAGCCCTGCATCGTCAGTGATACTAGCAATGTCCTCAGATGAGGAATTAGTGATAGCAGAGACAGGTGGAGAATTTGTAACATTAGAAGCATTTGAACATTCAGGTGAAGAATTAGCAGATTCTTGTTCAATGCATTTTAAACATGGAGGAATAAATTCTTCCTGAGCAGCGCTGATTTGTTGAGCAAGTAATGAATCGCGCTCCTTCTGAAGATCTTCATAACTCACTCTTAGCTTTTCAAGATCTTGCTTCTTTTGAAGATATTCGTAAGAAAGCTTCTCATGATCAGATAAGAGAGTGTTATGATGACCTTGAAGGTTATCAAACCTGGTCTGAAGTCTCTGAAGATTTTCAGTTAAGGCTTTAGTGTGATCCATTTCTTCACCCAACATATCATCACTTTTGTCTAGCATGTTTTGAACCTTTTCAAAAGCCTTTTGTTGTTGCACAGCAATCTTAGCAAGTTTAGAGTAGCTAGGCTTAAGATTTTCATCAGATTCATCTTCACTAGATTGAAAGGAGGTATATTGAGGTACCTTGGCACCCTTTGCCATGAAGCAATAGGTGGGAGCATAGTCATCGTTGCCTTCATCAGCCTTGTTGGTGAGGTCAGTTTCTTCAGAGTTGAAGATAGACTTGCCGACGAATGCAGTAGCGAGGGCTAGGCTTGCCACACCAGACTCAGAGTCCTCAGAAGCCTCCTCTTCTTCTTGTTCCTCAGATTCAGCTTCAGAGTCCATTTCCTTGCCAATGAATGCCCGAGCCTTCTTGGAGCTGCTCTTCTTGTGAGATGAAGACCTTGAGGATTTTGATGATGAAGATTTTGAGGACTTCTTCTTTTTCTTCGCATCATCAGAACTGTAATCCTTGTATTTCTTCTTCTTTGATTCCTTTTCCCACTGATGACAATCTTGAATGTAATGTCCTGGTTTCTTGCACTTGTGACAAAGCCTCTTCTTGTAGTCACTGGATGAGGAATCATTGCTCCTTGAGGGTTTTCCAAAGCGACCACGTCTTAAGAACTTCTGGAATTTCTTCACAAGCAGTGCTAGATCATGACTTAGTTCTTCGGGGTCACCAAGGCTGCTACCAGAGTCTTCATCTTCGGATTCTGATACTGCCTTGGCCTTCAATGCACATGATCTGCCATAGCTCGAACCATAGAGATCTCTCTTTTCAGCAAGCTGGAACTCATGAGTGTTTAGCCTCTCGAGAATATCAGCGGGGTCGAGTGACTTGTAATCAACACACTCTTGTATCATCAGTGCCAGAGTGTCAAATGAGGAATCAAGCGATCTCAGCAATTTCTTCACCACCTCATGGTCGGTGATGTCAGTGGCACCAAGTGCTTGAAGCTCATTTGAGATGTCAGTGAGGCGATCAAAGGTTTGCTGAACATTTTCATTGTCGAGTCTTTTGAAGCGGTTGAAGAGATTGCGAAGAACATCAACTCGAGAGTCACGCTGAGTTGAAACTCCTTCATTTACTTTGGACAACCTATCCTAGATAAGCTTAGCAGTCTCCAAAGCACTCACTTTGGGTTTGTATGTGTTTGGATTTGGGTTTTTGGATTTTCCTCACTTGATGATTTTCGCTCAAAGTCCTCGGAGGATGGGTTGCTCTCAAATGACAAGTGTCAAGTTCTCTCGGAGCAGCCAACCAGCTAGTGGTTGTAGGGGGCGGCTATTTATAGCCTAGGGAGCAGCCCGACATGATAAGACATAAATGCCCTTCAATGATATGACCGTTGGATGGATAAGATATTTTGGGACAGCTGGCGCGTAGCACAGCAACGGTCGGAAATTTGAGGTTCAAATTCCTCAGGGCTATCATGTTCCTCACAGTGTAGGTAATTCGCACTGGCGAATTCCTAACTCCTTAGTCAGAGCAAAGTCCTCAGTGACCAGAAGAACCGCGTCTCTGTCACTGAAGAAATTGACTGAACTGTATGAGATTTCCGATGGCTTCACTTGAAGGGATTGGTAGTTGTAGGATTTGAGTTGAGCATCACATGGAAATTTTCTCCTTAGTATTTCCTCGACCCCCTTTAACAGTACGGTGTTTCCTATGACTCAAGAAAGAGAAAATTAAACTATGAAAACAAAAGTCTTCACGCTTGATGTTCCTCGAATGATAACCAAGTCTTCAAGGTCACACCAATTTCTTCACTTTCAAAGTCTTCAGAAAGTCTTCAGGATATCAAAGTCTTCAGTTGAAGAACTTCCTTTTTAGGGGGAAATCATCGCCATCGTCATCACCAACGCTCCTCTCATCGGGAGAGGGTAATCTCCATCAACATCTTCACCAGCACCATCTAATCTCAAAACCCTAGTTCATCTCTTGTATCCAATTCTTGTCTCCAAGTCCGGGATTGGTGCTAGTAGGTTGCTAGTAGTGTTGATTACTCCTTGTAGTTGATGCTAGTTGGTTTATTTGGTGGAAGATCATATGTTCAGATCCTTTATGCATATTAATACCCCTCTGATTATGAACATGAATATGCTTTGTGAGTAGTTATGTTTGTTCCTGAGGACAAGCGAGAAGTCTTGCTATTAGTAGTCATGTGAATTTGGTATTCGTTCGATATTTTGATGAGATGTATGTGTCTAGCCTCTAGTGGTGTTATGTGAACGTCGACTACATAACACTTCACCATTATTTGGGCCTAGAGGAAGGCATTGGGAAGTAATAAGTAGATGATGGATTGCTAGAGTGACAGAAGCTTAAACCCTAGTTTATGCGTTGCTTCGTAAGGGGCTGATTTGGATCCACCTGTTTCATGCTATGGTTAGGTTTACCTTAATACTTTTGTTGTAGTTGCGGATGCTTGCAATAGAGGTTAATCATAACTGGGATGCTTGTTCAAGTAAGAACGACACCCAAGCACCGGTCCACCCACATATCAAATTATCAAAGTACCAAACGCGAATCATATGAACGTGATGAAAACTAGCTTGACGATATTCCCATGTGTCCTCGGGAGCGCTTTTCCTTATATAAGAGTTTGTTCCGGCTTGTCCTTTGCTACAAAAAGGATTGGGACACCTTGCTGCACTTTATTTACTTTTGTTACTTGTTGCTCGTTACAAATTATCTTATCAGAAAACTATCTGTTACCACTTATTTCAGTACTTGTAGAGAATACCTTGCTGAAAACCGCTTATCATTTCCTTCTGCGCCTCGTTGGGTTCGACACTCTTACTTATCGAAAGGACTACGATAGATCCCCTATACTTGTGGGTCATCAAGACTCTTTTCTGGCGCCGTTGCCGGGGAGTGAAGCGCCTTTGGTAGGTGGAATTTGGTAAGGAAAAATTTATATAGTGTGCTGAAATTTACTGTCACTTGTTACTATGGAAAGTAATCCTCTGAGGGGCTTGTTCGGGGTATCTTCACCCCGACCAGTAGAGCAAAGAGTTGCTCCTCAACCTACTGCACCTATTGAAAATGAAATTCCTTTTGAATTTCCTTCGGGTATGATAGAAAAACTGCTAGCTAATCCTTTTACAGGAGATGGAACAAAGCATCCTGATGAGCATTTAATATATGTGGATGAAGTTTGTGGATTATTTAAGCTTGCAGGTATACCCGATGATGTTGCTAAGAAGAAGGTCTTCCCTTTATGTTTGAAGGGAGACGCATTGACATGGTATAGGCTATGTGATGATATGAGATCATGGAACTACAGAAGGTTGAAATTGGAATTTCATCAAAAGTATTATCCTATGCATCTTGTTCATCTTGATCGCAATTATATATATAATTTTTTGCCTCGCGAAGGAGAAAGCATCGCTCAAGCTTGGGGGAGGCTTAAATCAATGTTATACTCATGTCCCAATCATGAGCTCCCAAGAGAAACAATTATTCAAATTTTTTATGCTCGGCTTTCTGAAAATAATCGCACCATGCTCGATACTTCTTGTGCTGGCTCTTTTATGATGAAGACTATTGGATTTAAATGGGATTTATTGGATAGAATTAAATGCAACTCTGAATATTGGGATCTCGACGAAGGTAAGGAGTCGGGTATGACACCTAAGTTTGACTGTGTTAAATCTTTTATGGATACCAATATTTTCCATAAGTTTAGCACTAAATATGGACTTGACTCTGAGATAGTAGCTTCTTTTTGTGAATCTTTTGCTACTTATGTTGATCTCCCTAAGGAGAAGTGGTTTAAATATCATCCTCCCATATAAGTAAAAGTAGTTGCACCAATTGAAGTTGAAGAAAAGACTGTCACTTAAAATGATCCTATTGTTCCTACTTCTTATGTTGAGAAACCACCTTTCCTAGTTATAATAGAGGATCATGCTAAAGCTTCAACTGTGGTTCGTAAAAGCAATATTAGAACGTATACACCTCCTGAGCAAGTTAAAGTAGAACCTAATATTTCTATTGTTGAACATCTCTTGGCTGATAATATTGATGGGCATGTTATTCAGTTGTGCGGTGAAACTGCTAGAATTGCTAAACCTTGTGCTAAAGATAAACATAGACCTGTGGTAGGCATGCCTGTTATTTCTGTTAAAATAGGAGATCATTGTTATCATGGCTTATGTGATATGGGTGCTAGTGCTAGTGTTATACCTTATGACTTGTATAAGGAAATTAAGCATGAAATTGCACATGCTGAGTTACAAGATATTGATGTCACAATTAAACTTGCCAATAGAGATACTATTTCAGCAATGGGAATTGTTAGAGATGTTGAAGTCTTGTGTGGGAAAATTAAATATCCTGCTGATTTTCTTGTTCTCAGTTCCCCACAAGATAGCTTTTGTCCCATTATATTTGGTAGACCCTTCTTGAACACTGTTAATGCTAAGATAGACTGCGAAAAGAATGTTGTTACTATTGGCTTGGATGGTATGATTCATGAGTTTAATTTCTCTAAATTTAGCAGCCAACACCGTGAAGAAGAATTGCCTAGTAAGGATGAAATTATTGGTCTTGCTTCTATTGCCGTACCTCCTAGTGATCCTATAGAACAATATTTGCTAGACCATGAGAATGATATGTTTATGAATGAAAGAAGGGAAATAGATGAAGTATTCTTTAAACAAGAACCTATTCTGAAACACAATTTGCCTGTTGAAATTCTAGGGGATCCCCCTCCACCTAAGGGTGATCCCGTGTTTGAGCTTAAACCGTTGCCTGATAATCTTAAATATGCTTATCTTGATGAAAAGAAGATATATCCTGTTATTATTAGTGCTAACCTTTCAGAGCATGAAGAAGAAAGATTATTGAAAACTCTGAAGAAGCACCATGCTGCTATTGGATATACTCTTGATGATCTTAAGGGCATTAGTCCCACTCTATGTCAACATAAAATAAATTTGGAAGAAGATGCCAAACTAGTTCGTCCTCAACGACGTCTGAATCCTAAAATGAAAGAAGTGGTAAGAAAAGAAATACTAAAGCTTCTGGAGGCAGGTATAATTTATCCCGTTGCTGATATTCAGTGGGTAAGTCCTGTCCGTTGTGTCCCTAAGAAAGGAGGTGTTACTGTTGTTCCTAATGATAAAGATGAATTGATTCCACAAAGAATTATTACAGGTTATAGGATGGTAATTGATTTTCGCAAATTAAATAAGGCCACTAAGAAAGATCATTACACATTACCTTTTATTGATCAAATGCTAGAAAGATTATGCAAACATACACACTACTGCTTTCTAGATGGTTATTCTGGTTTCTCTCAAATACCTGTGTCGGCTAAAGATCAATCAAAGACTACTTTTACATTCCCTTTTGGTACTTTTGCTTATAGATGTATGCCTTTTGGTTTATGTAATGCACCTACTACCTTTCAAAGATGCATGATGGCTATATTCTCTGACTTTTGTGAAAAGATTTGTGAGGTTTTCATGGACGACTTTTCTGTCTATGGATCTTCTTTTGATGATTGCTTGAGCAATCTTGATCGAGTTTTGTAGAGATGTGAAGAAACTAATCTTGTCTTGAATTGGGAAAAGTGCCACTTTATGGTTAATGAAGGCATTGTGTTGGGGCATAAAGTTTCCGAAAGAGGTATTGAAGTTGATAAAGCCAAGGTTGATGCTATTGAAAAGATGCCATGTCCCAAGGACATCAAAGGTATAAGAAGTTTCCTTGGTCACGCCAGATTTTATAGGAGGTTCATTAAGGACTTCTCAAAAATTTCTCGGCCTCTAACTAATTTATTACAAAAAGATGTACCATTTGTCTTTGATGATGATTGTGTAGAAGCATTTGAAATACTTAAGAAAGCGTTAGTCTCTGCACCTATTGTTCAGCCACCTGATTGGAATTTACCCTTTGAAATTATGTGTGATGCTAGTGATTATGCTGTAGGTGATGTTCTAGGGAAGAGAGTTGATAAGAAATTAAATGTTATCCATTATGCTAGTAAGACTCTAGACAATGCTCAAAGAAATTATGGTACTACTGAAAAAGAACTATTAGCAGTTGTATTTGCTTGTGATAAGTTCAAACCTTATATTGTTCATTCTAAAGTAACTATTCACACTGATCATGCTGCTATTAAATACCATATGGAAAAGAAAGATGCTAAACCTAGACTTATTAGATGGGTTCTCTTGCTACAAGAATTTGATTTGCATATTGTTGATAGAAAGGGAGCCGAGAACCCCGTTGCAGACAACTTGTCTAGGTTAGAAAATATTCTTGATGACCCACTACCTATTGATGATAGCTTTCCTGATGAACAATTAAATGTTATAAGTAATCCTCATAGCACTCCTTGGTATGATGATTATGCTAATTACATTGTTGCTAAATCCATACCACCTAGCTTCACATACCAACAAAAGAAAAAGTTTTTCTATGATTTGAGACATTACTTTTGGGATGACCCACATCTTTATAAAGAAGGAGTAGATGGTGTTATTAGACGTTGTGTACCTGAGCATGAACAGGAACAAATCCTACGCAAGTGCCACTCCGAAGCTTATGGAGGACACCAGGCGGGAGACAGAACTGCACATAAGGTATTGCAATCTGGTTTTATCGGGGGGAGATTGCCTCCACGAGCACCTATGGGGACAGAGCCCCTTTTCGGTTCGGCGTGGGGCGGAGGTCGCACGAAGAGCGGATCGAGGCGAGGCACACGAGGGGTTTACCCAGCTTCGGGCCGCACGGATGCGTAAAACCCTACTGCTGCTTTGTGGATTGTATTGTGTTCTTGCTCGGGAGCGCTGAGTGCTACAGTACACACAAGCTGCTGGCGAGACCGAGCGTGAGTGTCCTCCTTCTCCCCCTACGTTGCGCATGGGCCTCGTTTTATATGCTCAAGGGGTTACCGACAGGTGGCAACGTAGGCAAGGGTAAAAATGGAAAAGTGCGGTGTTGGGTACAGCTACTTGTACAGTGTTATCATACCTAACCCTGACGGCAGGGGACAAGGGCATTAAATGCCCATCTGTGTCGCCCAAACAGTGCAAAAAGTGGCCATCAGGGGCGCCACCGTTTGCCACGATGGCTATCTTGTCAGCGCCGTTTGCCACTTCATGCCCCTGGCTGCACAGCTTCTCGCCACGTACGCCTGCAACGGCCCCAGAGCGACAAGTTGGTGGATGAGCTAGAGCGTGGGCCGCGGAGTAGTGGCTTGTTGCGGCAAGTGCCTTGGTTGGCCTTCCCGACAAGCTCCTCTTGCCGGGGTCTTGAGCTTCGAGTGGCCTTCCCGGCAAGCTCCTCTTGCCGGGGCCTTGTGCTTTGGGTGGCCTTCCCAGCAAGCTCCTCTTGCCGGGGCCTTGTCTCCTTGGCTAAAATACTTTGTTCTTGAATGGCTCCAAAGGGACTTCGGAGGTCCTTGGCGGTCGCCTGGCAAGCCTTGCTGCGGGGGGGGGGGGGGGGCTGCGGCTGCCCGTGCACAAGTTCGGGATACTAAGGTACCCCTACTTTAGTACACCGACAGGAGCCCCCGGGTCTGGGCCACACACGGTGTCGAGCGCTGTTGGGCCAGGCCCAAAACAGGGCACAGGCATGCGCGGCCTTGGTCACGCCGTATCTTGCTCTGCATCCACCATGCCTTCCCCGAACGGCACGCGTCAATTGCGGCGTCGTGGGGAGAGACGTGCGTGACGTGGGTGGCGTGCGTGGGGCTGAGTCCCGCATGCATGCGTCACGTCATAGGTGGTTTCTTTATTCGGAAAGGCGAAACGTCCGCCCCCTCCCCCTTATAAGCAGGGGAAACAGGGGCAGTTCGCCCATCCGCCCGTCGCTATTCTGCCTTAAAAAAATCTCCGCCACTCCCCTTCTTCCCAAAGCCGAAAGAGAGCAGCGCTCCGCCCCCATCGCCGCCAGCACCATCAACGTCGTCGACCTTTTTCGCCACTTCCGCCATGGCTCCGAAGGGCGACAAGGGGAAGGGAAAAGCCTCGAAGTCGTCCGAGGCGCAGCGGCTCGGGGCACTGCGAAAGGAGCGGGCCATCTTCCCCCCAGGCTCGACGCGGTGGAGCTGAGGGAGGACTTTTATCTCTTCTGGTCGGCGGAGACGCAGGCGCACCCGCGCACGAAGGTATTTCCAGCCGCCGCCCGATCAAGAGCTCCGCCTGGATACGCTTTCTTCGTCTTGTTCTTCTACTGCGGGCTCTGCCCGCCTTTTTCTGAATTTTTCTGCGACATCATGAACACCTACGGGTTCCATCTCCTTGACTTCACCCCCAATGCTGTCCTGACCATGGCAGTTTTCGCACACCTCTGCGAAAACTTTGTCGGAGTCCAACAAAACGTAGCCCTCTTCCACCACTTCTTTTCGCCTCGAGTTGAGAGAGGAGAGCCTCTTTCCGGCGGAATCGCCTGGATCTCAAAGGCCGGCAAGAAGGAGGCCTATCTGGAGGGGGAGTTCCATAGCAAGTGGGAGGAGTGGAGAGCAGACTGGTGCTGGATCACCGAGGAGAACCTGCAGCCATTCACCACCCTGCGCCAAACCGCAGCAGTGCGCGGTAGCGATTGGAGTAACGCGGCCCCGGACGACGACAAGCTGAAGATTGCCGTCACCCGGATCCTACGCCTCAGGCTTGCCGGGCTCACTGTAGGCGCCGTTGGTGCGGATTTCCTCCGCCGCCGTATCACCCCCCTGCAGGAGAGGAGGAGGCCCGCCTGGGAGTTCCAGAATGCGGCGGATATCATGAGGCTGCGCCCGGGCCTCAATTTTAATTTCACTGTCCTAGAGCTCAACGCGATGCTCAAGGAGCTGTTCAAGCATGACCCTGATCATCCCGAATGGTTTAGGTTGCCGCAAGGTGTCGTCCCACTGTGCAACAATTCCTCGCTCAGCCGCATCCTTGCAATGATGCCGCTGTGCGACTCGCACGGGGTTGACGCAACGTGGCAAGAGCCGGCAGATGACATCGTGCAAGCGTTCTTCGATGACCTGGTAGAGGTGCCGATCCGCCCCGACGAGCAGAAGGGCCTCACCCGGGACACCACGGAAGATGAACTGAAGCGCATCGCCACGCGGCTGGAAGAGGCGGCGGCAACCGCGGCCGCGGGCGAGTTTGGATTCACCGTGGCGGAGGCGGATGCGGCAAAGGCGGCAAGCCTTGCCAAGCGAACGGAGCTTGTCGGCGAGGAAGAGCCCGCCGGGCACGACGCCGAGTCGGGCGAGCCCGTCGAGGATACGAGTGGCTTGCCGGAGATCGACTCCTCTTCTGCCCCTCCTTTGGGCAGCTCGTCGCAAGCAGAGCCCCCGGCTCCGCAACGAAGGCGTCTCCGCAAGGCTGGGGACGTGGCGGAGCGGCAGACGGGTCAACTGCCGCCGCTCCGCGAGACACGTTCTACCGCGGCAACTGGGGCGGGGACTTCGCGGGTCGCCGCTCCCGCCCTTGCCAAGCGGCCTAGGGAACCGACTCCTCCGCCTCCTCGTTCTAGAGGTGGGCCAAGCTTCGACTTCTCCGCGCTCAGCTCCGACGAGGAAGGAGAAGAGGAGTAAGATCCTTGTTGAACTTGTACTTTTTCAATTCTTGCAGTTGTGTCTTGCATCTCATTTGCTTTTCTCTGAACTTACTCCTTTTCAGGACTCTGGCCCAGAGAGCGGCAAAGAGAGCCAATGTCCCGGTGGTCATCCTCGACGACGAGCCCACCCTGACGGCAGGGGGTGCGCCTGAGACGACCTTGCCGGACCCGACAACTAATCCTCAGAGCAGCCCCCAGCGCAGCCCCTAGCGTAAGTATATGATTTGCTTCCCGCTGTTGGGCGCGCCTGGATAATCTTCGCTTTCTGATATCTGACTGCTAATTTGTGTAGGAGCAGAGCAGCCCCACCAGGAGCGTCCGGAGACCGCCCCCGACGTGCCACCTGCTACAGATACACCGCCAAGGGGGAGTTCCCCGGCAAGGGAGGAATCCCCGGCAAGGGAGCAGTCCCCGGCAAGGGAGCAGTCGACGGCGAGGGAGCAGCCTCCGGTAAGGGAGAAGTCCCCGGCAAGGGACAGCACCGGCGACCCCTTGGTGACGGAGACCGTGACTGCAGACCCTGGCGCAGGTAATCTTCTTGCCTCAAAACTTCCCTTGGGTTCCTCTTTGCTTGATCTTCTTTTTGGGTATTTGTTTGACTTTTCTTCCTTTTCTGGCTGTCAGTCCCACCTACTGCGGAGCCGATGGAGACCGAGGTCGCTGTCGACGACGTCGTCGTCACCGAAGAAACGGTCGACGCTGACGACCCCGCCGGCGAAGGGGCCGCCAAAGCTGCTGCCGCGGCAGCTGACGAGGGGTCTGGCTATCGCACTGACGGCCCTGGGGCCGCAGGAGCGACAGGCGCTACTCCGACCGCCGACCCTCCCGCCGCCGCCGCAGCGTCGGGCACCGAAGAGCCCCAGCCAGGCGTGTACTTGCAGGCCGGTGACGACGTCTTCATCAAACTCCCCTGAGAGTCAAGCTCCAGGGCGCCGGTCGAGGGAGAAACCTTCGACGGAGAAGTGCTCGCCTCCGCCGGGCTGACGCTGGTCGACGCACCAAGTAGCAGCAGCGGCGAGTCTGAGGAGGAGCGGCTGCTCCGGAAGCTGGTGTTGCTCTATCGCGCCAGGCAGGCCAAGCTGGAGTCCCGCGAGGCGCTTGCCGCGAAGGCGGGAGCGGACCTTGAGAAGCGCGCGGAGGAGCTTCGGGGTCAGAGACAGGAAGCTCTCTGGGCCCTGGCGGAGGAGCGGGAGCAACTCGCCGAGGCGCAGAAAGCCGTTATCCTTGAAAAGGCGGAAGTTGAAGAGCAACATCGGAAGGTCGACCTCGACAGCCACGTGGAGGAGCTTGCAGCGCGCGAGAGAACGCTTGGCGGGGCTCTCAAGGAAGCACAGGATGCCGTCGCAGCTGCCGAGGCCGCCAAGAAGGAGTTGGAGACGAAGGTGGTGCAGCTGGAGGCCGACCTCAAGGCGAGCGGCGAAGAGCTTGCCGCGCTCAAGCAGGAGCGCGAGAAGGACGGCTACACCTTTGGTGAGCTGCAAGGTCGCCTCGCCGAGAAGGTCAAGGAGCTCGACGCCGCCAAGGACTCCAACGCCGATCTTGAGTTGAAGCTGGCCACTTTGACCAAGACGCTGGACAGCGCCAGGGAACAGGAGGTGGCTCTGAAGAAAGAGATCGCGGCCAACGAGACGCTGCTGGAGAGTGCAGTTGCCGCCCAGAGCACTTTCAGGGAGACTGCGGAGCAATGGACAAAGGGTCTTGTGAATGCCGCCGCAGACATCGACAAGGAATTGGCGCTGCTGGGGTTGGAGGATCTCGGGTATCCTTCTGACGAGAACCTCGCTCCCAGTGCCAAGCTCACTTTGTTCCTCAAAGGCGTGACGACGGCGCTCCGGCAACTCCGTGAGAGGATCCCAAAGCAGCTGGCCGACGAGTCGCGCGAGATCAGAGCGGGAACTCTCAGAAAGGTGCTGAGGAAGGTGGTCTTCCGCAACCCGGACCTCCGCCTTACCAACGTCCTCAGGTCCCTGCCGCCGGAAGCTGATCTGGAGGGGCTCGATGCCCTTATCGAACCCATCGTGGAAAGGGTGAGCGGGATCAAGAGGGTTGAGGGCGACCATGTAGACTAGGCCGCCTGCCTTCTTCTTTTCTTGCTGCTGCGGGTCATGTTATGAAAACAACTTATTAGAGCTGCGACAAGCTATCTTATAACATAACTCTATTTTGGGTAGTAATTACAATGTTATTTCCTTTACTTGATTCTTTCCTTTGTATGCCTTTGCCCTACGCTTTTAGGGAACTTGTCGGTGCAGGCACCTTTGCCGCGAGCGCTGAGTGCGGAACGTCAGCGGCCTGCTGGCGGTGCCGACACCGACAAGAAACCTTGTCGCGACTAGTTCCAGCTTCGCTTAAGTTGTTTGAGCAAACTTGAAACAAAGTAAGGGCGCGATTCTGGACGCGGCACGCTTAAGTTGTTGGGCGAGCTCGAAACAAAGTAAGGGCGCGACTCTAGTCGCAGCACACTTAAGTCGTTGAGAGGACTCGAAACGAAGTAAGGGCACAACTAGCCACGAGCTGGTTCCTCTGCGCACAGGTTTTCCATACAAAGGACGGTCGTTCAAGGAAGATAACTTAAATTTTTTTAAAAGATCTGATTGCTCAAGCTTTGGCGACTTAGCTTTTCTGTTGTTAGCTTTCCGGCAAGGCCGCTCCCCGGCAAGGCGAAACTAGTGACTCGTTTCACCCGGCGAGGGTCTCCCCACTTCGGCATCAACTTGCTGGAATTCTTGGCGGACTGAGCGCGCCGAAGAGCAAGGTTGCCTTCCTCGAAACTTCTGGCTTTAACTTTGCGGCTATGGTAGCGGCGCAAAGCTTGCTGGTAGCGAGTAGCTCGCGCAGCAGCCTGAAGACGGTCCTCCTCGAGGAGCAGCGCGTCATCTTCTCGCAGCTGCTCTTGCTCAAGCTTATCATAAGCGAGCACTCGAGGCGACCTGTATACGAGTTCTGTGGGGAGAACTACCTCCGCTCCATAGATCAGAGCGAAAGGTGTCTGGCCAGTGGCTCGATTTGGCGTCGTCCTGATCGACCAAAGAACCACTGGCAGCTCCTCGATCCAGTTTCTTCCGCACTTGTGCAGCTGTTGTCGGTGATGACGATGAAGGTCTAGCTCGTGCGAACGCCGGATCAGGTTCACACAACCTCGACACCCCCCTACCTGGCGCGCCAAAGATGTCGGGGGGAAACTGCCTCCACGAGCACCTATGGGGACGGAACCCCTTTTCGGTTTGGCGGGGGGCGGAGGTCGCACGAAGAGCGGATCGAGGCGAGGCACACGAGGTGTTTACCTAGCTTCAGGCCGCACGGATGCGTAAAACCCTACTGCTGCTTTGTGGATTGTATTGTGTTCTTGCTCGGGAGCGCTGAGTGCTACAGTACACACAAGCTGCTGGCGAGACCGAGCGTGAGTGTCCTCCTTCTCCCCCTACGTTGCGCATGGGCCTCCTTTTATATGCTCAAGGGGTTACCGACAGGTGGCAACGTAGGCAAGGGTAAAAATGGAAAAGTGCGGTGTTGGGTACAGCTACTTGTACAGTGTTATCATACCTAACCCTGACGGCAGGGGACAAGGGCATTAAATGCCCGTCTGTGTCGCCCAAACAGTGCAAAAAGTGGCCGTCAGGGGCGCCACCGTTTGCCACGATGGCTATCTTGTCAGCGCCGTTTGCCACCGCATGCCCCTGGCTGCACAGCTTCTCGCCACGTACGCCTGGAACGGCCCCAGAGCGACACATTGGTGGATGAGCTGGAGCGCGGGCCGTGGAGTAGTGGCTTGTCGCGGCAAGTGCCTTGGTTGGCCTTCCCGGCAAGCTCCTCTTGCCGGGGTCTTGAGCTTCGAGTGGCCTTCCCAGCAAGCTCCTCTTGCCGGGGCCTTGTGCTTTGGGTGGCCTTCCCGGCAAGCTCCTCTTGCCGGGGCCTTGTCTCCTTGGCTAAAATACTTTGTTCTTGAATGGCTCCAAAGGGACTTCGGAGGTCCTTGGCGGTCGCCTGGCAAGCCTTGCCGCAGGGGGGCTGCGGCTGCCCGTGCACAAGTTCGGGATACTAAGGTACCCCTACTTTAGTACACCGACAGGTTTTTATTCGTCTACTCTCTTCAAGGATGCCCGTAAGTTCGTCTTGTCTTGTGATGAATGCCAAGAATTGGTAATATTAGTAGACGTCAAGAAATGCCTATGAATTATTCACTTGTTATTGAACCATTTGATGTTTGGGGCTTTGATAATATGGGACCTTTTCCTGCCTCTAATGGATATACACATATTCTAGTTGCTGTTGATTATGTTACTAAGTGGGTAGAAGCTATTCCAACTAGTAGTGCTGATCATAACATTTCTATTCAAATGCTTAAGGAAGTTATTTTTCCGAGGTTTGGAGTCCCTAGATATTTAATGACTGATGGTGGTTCACACTTTATTCATGGTGCTTTCCGTAAAATGCTTGCTAAGTATGACGTTAATCATAGAATTGCATCTCCTTATCACCCACAGTCTAGTGGTCAAGTAGAATTGAGCAATAGAGAGCTCAAATTAATTTTGCAAAATACCGTCAATAGGTCTAGAAAGAATTGGTCTAAGAAACTTGATGATGCATTATGGGCCTATAGAACTGCATATAAAAATCCTATGGGTATGTCTTCGTATAAAATGGTTTATGGAAAAGCATGTCAGTTACCTCTTGAACTAGAACATAAGGCATATTGGGCTATTAAAGAGCTCAACTATGATTTCAAACTTGCCGGTGAGAAGAGGTTATTCGATATTAGCTCACTTGAGGAATGGAGAACCCAAGCTTATGAAAATGCCAAGTTGTTTAAAGAAAAAGTCAAAAGATGGCATGACAAAAGAATACAAAAGCGTTAGTTTAACGTAGGTGATTTTGTATTGCTATACAACTCTCGTTTAAGATTTTTTGCAGGAAAACTTCTCTCTAAATGGGAAGGCCCCTACG
The DNA here is from genome assembly GCA_032464435.1 of Aegilops umbellulata. Taxonomy (NCBI): domain Eukaryota; kingdom Viridiplantae; phylum Streptophyta; class Magnoliopsida; order Poales; family Poaceae; genus Aegilops; species Aegilops umbellulata. Next base: position 105,936,704 of record CP136058.1, on the reverse strand, counting down.
TTATCGAGGAGGTCTGTCGTTCCGGTGCCATAAAGACCAACAACTTCGAAGGTACAAACCCGAAGGTGGTAAACGGTCAAAGAATTAAACATTATATCTCAAGTAATCCCATAAATGTTGAAACCAATATTATTGAAACCATAACCCCGGAGGAACACATAAGAGACATTTTCCAGAATGTTTTAGACTCCGAAAAGGAATAGGTATGTGGTACGGTAAGTAAACCGACTCCAAAGCAGTTTTTAAGGCAATATTTCTCTGTTTTGGAATATTTAGAAAAATAGAAAAATAAGTAGCAGTCCGGGAAGGACACGAGGGCCCCACGAGGGTGGAGGGCGCGCCCTACCCCTGGGCACGCCCCCTACCTCATGAGCACCTCGTGTGCCTTCTGGACTCCGTTTTCTTGCACGATACATATTTTGGTCGGTAAAAATTCACTATATATTCTCCCGAAGGTTTTGACTCCCGTATCACGCAAATCTCCTTTGTTCTTGTTTCGAGCTGTTTTTTTGACAGATCTAGATTATCATGACATCCCCAAGTGCTTCCAAGGACAAGTTCTTCGAGAAGGTCATCAACCCTTACCTCGCGGAGGTGCTGCGACACCCTCAAACCATTGAGATGCGTGATAGGTTGCTGCACATCCGCGATGTTGAGGGACCAAAGGGAACCGGAAGCGTGGAGATGAGGCTCGAAGCAATGGAGCAACAAGTTTTCAAGTGCCAGGGGATGGTGGAGCGTGGAATCAACGCTAGCCACACGATGCTCGCAGAGTTCACTAACAACTACAAGCCGGATGCCAAGAACACCGAGGAGGCCATCTTCAAGCTACATGAGAAGATCGAGCACCTCCAAGACCAAATCTATGACCTGCAAAACCAAAACTGTGAGTATGAATATAGATTCAAAAGGATGAGTTTGGCTGCAGATTTGAGGAGTCCAGAGACTCGATCATCCTTCTATGATGGTGAGCCTATGCCTTGGAAGATGGACGACAAGCCCGCATCATCAATGACACCTCCAACCTCTTCATCAACAAAGAAGGAGATATAATCACATGGGTATGGGCACTCCCCTTGGCAACTGCCAAGCTTGGGGGAGGTGCCCCGGTATCGTATCACAATCACAACTCCTATCTTTACCGTTTTTCTTAGTTCGGTCCTATTAGTAGTATCTTGATCTAGTAGAATAAAGTTTATGGCATGATCTAGTTTTGAGTTTTGCTTTATGATCTCTATATGTAATCGAGTCCGTGAGCTATATAATAAAGATTAGTGTTGAGTCAAGGGCTTGATTTTCTTGCTATGATCTTGAGTGAATAAAAGAAAAGAGAAAAAGAATAAAAATAAACAAAAGTTCATATTGATCTTATTGAGAGTAATGACTTCACATAGGAAGAGTATGATGATTTAAAAGTTGTTGGGAGTTGGCAGACATAGCTTTGGTCATCATTGCAATTAATAGGAAGTAACAAGGAAAGAGAGGTTTCACATATAGATATATTATCATTGACATCTTTTATGATTGGGAGCACTCATTAAAATATGACATGCTAAAGAGTTGATGTTGGACAAGGAAGACAACGTGATGAGTTATGTTTTCTTATATTTGAGATAAAGTATGTTGTCATGGATCCTCCAACATGTTGAGCTTGCCTTTCCCCCTCATGCTAGCCAAATTCTCAGCACCAAGTAGAGATACTACTTGTGCTTCCAAAACCCTTAAACCAGTTTTGCCATGAGAGTCCACCATATCTACCTACGGATTGAGTAAGATCCTTCAAGTAAGTTGTCATCGGTGCAAAGCAATAAAAGTTGATCTAAATATGTATGATTGATTGGTGTGGGAGAAATAAGCTTTATACGATCTTGTGAAGTGGAAGTAATAAAAGCGACGGACTGCATAATAAAGGTTCATATCACAAGGGGCAATATAAAGTGACGTTCTTTCGCATGGAGATATTATGCATCCAACCATAAAAGCGCATGGCAACCTCTGCTTCCCTCTGCGAAGGGCCTATCTTTTATTATCATCTTGTACCTTATGCAAGAGTCATGTGAAGGAAATATGCCCTAGAGGCAATAATAAAGTTATTATTTATTTCCTTATATCATGATAAATGTTTATTATTCATGCTAGAATTGTATTAACTGGAAACATAATACATGTGTGAATACATAGACAAAACAGAGTGTCACTAGTATGCCTCTACTTGACTAGCTCATTAATCAAAGATGGTTATGTTTCCTAGCCATGAACAAAGAGTTATTATTTGATTAACGAGATCACATCATTAGTTGAATGATCTGATTGACATGACCCATTCCATTAGCATAGCACCCGATCGTTTAGTATGTTGCTATTGCTTTTATCCATGACTTATACATGTTCCTTTAACTATGAGACTATGCAACTCCCATTTACCGTAGGAACACTTTGTGTGCTACCAAACGTCACAACGTAACTGGGTGATTATAAAGGTGCTCTACAGGTGTCTCCGAAGGTACATGTTGAGTTGGCGTATTTCGAGATTAGGATTTGTCACTCCGATTGTCGGAGAGGTATCTCAGGGCCTTCTCGGTAATGCACATCACATAAAGCCTTGCAAGCATTGCAACCAATGAGTTAGTTGCGAGATGATGTATTACAGAACGAGAAAAGAGACTTGCCGGTAACGAGATTGAACTAGGTATTGGATACCGACGATCGAATCTCGGGCAAGTAACATACCGATGACAAAGGGAACAACGTATGTTGTTATGCGGTCTGACCGATAAAGATCTTCGTAGAATATGTAGGAGCCAATATGGGCATCCAGGTCCCGCTATTGGTTATTGACCGGAGACTTGTCTCGGTCATGTCTACATTGTTCTCGAACCGTAGGGTCCGCACGCTTAACGTTACGATGACAGTTATTATGAGTTTATGCATTTTGATGTACCGAAGGAGTTCGGAGTCCCGGATGTGATCACGGACGTGACGAGGAGTCTCGAAATGCTCGAGACATAAAGAATTATATATTGGAAGCCTATGTTTGGACATCGGATGCATTCCAGGTGAAATCAGGATTTTACCGGAATACCGGGAAGGTTACCGGAACCCCCCGGGAGCATAATGGGCCAACATGGGCCTTGGAGGAGAGGTGAGAGGGCTGCCCTAGGGGCTGCGCGCCTCCCCCCTTCCCCTAGTCCTATTAGGACTAGGAGAGCTGGGCGCCCCCCTCTCTCTCTCTCTCCCCCTTGGAGAATCCTAGTCCAACTAGGATTGGGGGGGGGGGGAATCCTACTCCCAGAGGGAGTAGGACTCTCTGGCGCGCCAAGGCCTGGCCGGCCAGCCCCTCCCCCTTGGCTCCTTTATATACGGGGGCAGGGGGCACCCCAGAGACACACAAGTTGATCTACGGATCGTTCCTTAGCCGTGTACGGTGCCCCCTTCCACCAAATTCCACCTCGATCATATCGTTGCAGTGCTTAGGCGAAGCCCTGCGCCGGTAACACATCAAGATCGTCACCACGCCGTCGTGCTGACGGAACTCTTCCTCGACGCTTTGCTGGATCGGAGCCCGGGGATCGTCATCGAGCTGAACGTGTGCCAAGAACTCGGAGGTGCCGGAGTAACGGTGCTGTGATCGGTTGGATCGCGAGGAGAACGTACGACTACTTCCTCTACGTTGTGTCAACGCTTCCGTTTCGGTCTACGAGGGTACGTAGACAAACACTCTCCCCTCTCGTTGCTATGCATCACCATGATCTTGCGTGTGCGTAGGAAAATTTTCGAAATTACTACGTTCCCCAACATCATGGTGATCTTCACCTTTCCTTTTTTCATTTTATCCTTTGGCAAGCACAACATGTTGGAAAGATTCTGATATATGTACCTAATTGTATGTAGGGGAGCATGAGTTATTATTGTTGACATTACCCTTGAGGTAAAAGGTTGTGGGGCAAAAACTATAAGCCCCTATCTTTCTCTGTGTCCGATTAAAACTTCATAACCACAAGTATTGCGTGAGTGTTAGCAATTATGAAGGACTAGATGATAGTTGAGTATGTGGACTTGCTTTTAAGCTCTGACATAGACTCTTTCTGATGTTATGATAAATTTATATTGCTTCAATGACTGAGATTATAGTTTGTTGGTTCTCGATAAAGTTTATGATTCATACTTTTGCATTGTGAATAGATCATCAACTGAACATAAGTAATCATATGACCATATCTATATATGTTGCTGTTATGAGAATAATCATGATGCCTTCATGTCCGTATTTTATTTTTATCGACGCCTCTACCTCTAAACATGGGGACATATTTATTGTTATCGGCTTTCGCTTGAGGACAAGCGAAGTCTAAGCTTGGGGAGTTGATACATCCATTTTGCATCATGATTTTATATCGATATTTATTGCCTTATGGGCTGTTATTTCACATTATGTCACAATAATTATGGCTATTCTCTCTTATTTTACAAAGTTTACATAAGGAGGGAGAATGCCGGCAGCTGGAATTCTGGGCCGGAAAAGGAGTAAATATTAGAGACCTATTCTGCACAACTCCAAAACTCCTGAAACTCCACGGAATATCTTACAATAAATAATAAAAAAATCCTCGCCAAAGATGAAGACCAGGGGGGCCACACCCTGTCCACGAGGGTGGCGGGCGCGCCCTGCCGGGGGAAATCTGCCTCCACGAACACCTATGGGGACCGAGCCCCTTTCTGGTTCGGCGGGGGGCGGAGGCCGCACGAAGAGCGGATCGAGGCGATGCACACAAGGGGTTTACCTAGCTTCGGGCCGCACGGATGCGTAAAACCCTATTGCTGCTTTTGTGGATTGTATGGTGTTCTTGCTCGGGAGCGCGAGGTGCTACAGTACTCATGAGCTGCTGGCGAGATCCCGAGTGAGTGTTCTCCCTCCCCCCCTACGTGCGCATGGGCCTCCTTTTATATGTTAAAGGGGTCACCGACAAGTGGCAACGTAGATGGGGGCAAAAATGGCAAAGTGCTATGTTAGGTACAGCTACTTGTACAGTGCTATCATACCTAACCCTGACGGCAGGGGACAAGGGCATTAAATGCCCATCTATGTCGTCCCAAACAATGTGAAAAGTGGCCGTCAGAGGCACCACCGTTTGCCACGATGGCTATCTTGTCAGCGTCGCTTCGCCACCGCATGCCCCTGGCTGCACAGCTTCTCGCCACGTACGCCTGGAATGGTCCCAGAGCGGCACGTTGGTGGATGAGCTGGAACGCGGGCCGCGGAGTAGTAGCTTGTCGCGGTAAGCGCCTTGCCACGGCCGTCCCGGCAAGCTTCTCTTGCCGGGGCCTTGTCTCCTTGAGTGGCCCCTCCGGCAAGCTCCTCTTGCCGGGGCCTTTGTGCTTCGGGCGGCCATCCCGGCAAAATCCTCTTGCCGGGGCCTTCCTGGCGAGCCCCTCTTGCCGGGGCCTGGTGCCTTAAGTGGCCTTACCGACAAGCTCCTCTTGTCGGGACCTTGTCTTCTTGGCTTGAATACTTTGTTCTTGAATAGCTCCAAAGGAACCACGATGATCCTTGGTGGTCACCTGGCAAGCCCTGCCGCGGGGTGCTACAACTGCCCGTGCACAAGTTCGGGGTACTAAGGTACCCCTACTTTAGTACACCGACAGGAGCCCCCGGGCCTGGGCCATACACGGTGCCGAGTGCTGTTGGGCCAGGCCCAAAACAGTGCACGGGCACGCGCGGCGTGGGCCACACCGCATCTTGCTCTGGATCCACCACGCCCACCCCGAACGGCACGCGTCGATTGCGCCGTCGTGGAGAGAGGCGTGGGTGACGTGGGCGGCGTGCGCGGGGCTGAGTCCCGCATGCATGCGTCACGTCGTAGGTGGTTTCTTTATTCGGACAGGCAAAACGTCCGCCCCTCCCCCCTATAAGCAGGGGAAACAGGGGCAGTTCGCCCACCCGCCAGTTGCTGTTCCTTGAAAATCTCCGCCACTTCCCAAAGAGAGCAGCGCTCCACCCCCCATCGCCACCAGCACCACCAACGTCGTCGACCTCCCTCCCTGCTTCCGCCATGGCTCCGAAAGGCGACAAGGGGAAAGGAAGGCCGTGAAGTCGACCGAGGCGCAGCGGCTTGAGGCGCTGCGAAAGGAGCGGGCAACCTTCCCCCCTCAGCTCGACGCGTTGGACCTGAGGGAGGAATTCTACCTCTTTTGGTCGACGGCGACGCGAGCGCATCCGCACACGAGGGTTCTTCCAGCCGCCGCCCAGAAGAAGTATCCGACTGGGTATCCCTTCTTTCCTTTGTTCTTTTATTGCGGGCTCTGCCCTCCCTTCTCTGAGTTTTTCTGCGACATCATGAACACCTACGGGTTCCATCTCCTTGACTTCACCCCCAACGCTGTCCTGACCATGGCAGTTATCGCACATCTTTGCGAAAACTTTGTCGGAGTCCATCCAAATGTAGCCCTCTTTCGCCACTTCTTTACGCCTCGAGTTGAGAGAGGAGAGCCTCTTTCCGGCGAAATCGCCTGGATCTCGAAGCCCGGCAAGAAGGAGTCTTATCTGGAGGGAGAGCTCCGCAGCAAATGGGAGGAGTGGAGAGCAGACTGGTGCCTGATCGTCGAGGAGAACCCGCAGCCATTCACTGTCGTGCGCCGAACTCCTGTAGTGCGTGGCAGGGATTGGAGCGACATGGCTTCGGACGACGACAAGCTGCAGATTGCCGTTACCCGGATCCTGTGGCTCAGGCTTGCCGGGCTCACAGTTGGCGCCGTTGGCGCAGATTTCCTCCGCCGCCGCATCGCTCCCCTGCAGGAGAAAGGGAGACCCGCCTGGGAGTTCCAGAATGCGGCGGACATCATGAGGCTGCGCCCTGGCCTCAACTTCAATTTCACTGTCTTGGAACTTGACGGGACGCTCAGGGAGCTGTTCAAGCACGACCCCGATCACCCCGAATGGTTCACGCTGCCGCAGGGCGTCGTTCCGTTGTGCAACAATTCATCGCTCAGCCGCATCCTTGCAATGATGCCGCTGTGCGACTCGCACGGGATCGACTCAACCTGGCAGGAGCCTGCAGACGACGTCATGCGGGCGTTCTTCGACGACTTGGTGGAAGTGCCAATCAACCCCGTCGAGCAGAAGGGCCTCACACAGGACACCGCCGGCGAGGAGTTGGCGCGCATCGCCACTAGGATGGAAGAGGCGGCGGCAGCCGCGGCCGCGGGCGAATTTGGATTCACCGTGGCGGAGGCAGACGCAGCGGAGGTGGCAAGCCTTGTCGATCGAGCGGAGTTTGTCGGTGAGGAAGAGCATGCCGGGCACGGCGTCGAGGCGGACAAGCTCACCGAGGACACGAGCGGCTTGCCGGATACAGACGCCTCTTCCTCCCAACCTTTGGGCAGCTGGTCGCAAGCGGAGCCCCCGGCTCAACCAAGGAGGCGTCTCCGCAAGGCTGGGGACGTGGTGGGGCGGCAGACGAGCCAACAGCCGCAGCGCCGCGTGACACGCTCCGCTGTGGCAGCAGGAGCGGGGTCTTCGCGGGCCGCCGCTTCTGCTCCTGCCACTCCTCGCGCCACGGCGGCAGCCGGGGCAGGGCCGTCTCAGGCTAGCACCACCACTGCTTCCGCCAAGCGCCCGAGCGAGCCTACTCCTCCGCCTCCTCGCGCCAGAAGCGGGCCAGTCTTCGACTTCTCCCTGCTCAGCTCGGACGAGGAAGAAGAAGAGGAGTAAGATCCTTGTTGTACTTGTATTTCTTCAATTCTCGCAGTTGTGTCTCGCGTCTCATTTGCTTTTCTCTGAATTTACTCCTTTCCAGGACTTTGGCCCAGAGAGCGGCAAAGAGAGCCAAGGTCCCGGTGGTCATCCTTGACGACGAGCCCACCGTGACGGCAGGGGGTGCACCTGAGATGAACTTGCCGGACCCGCCAACTAATCCTCAGAGCAGCCCCCAGCGCAGCCCCCAGCGTAAGCATATAATTTGCTTCCTGCCGTTGGGCGCGCCTGGGTACTCTTCGCTTTCTGATATCTGACTGTTGATTTGTGTAGGAGCAGAGCAGCCCCACCAGGAGCGTCCGGAGACCGCCCCCGACGTGCCACCTGCTATAGCTACACCGCCAAGGGGGGTTCCCCGGCAAGGGAGGAATCCCCGGCAAGGGAGCAGTCACCAGCAAGGGAGCAGTCTCCGGCAAGGGACAGCACCGGCGACCCCTTGGTGACGGAGACCGTGACTGCAGACCCTGGCGCAGGTAATCTCTTTTTGGATATTTTCTTGACTTTTCTTCCTTCTCCGGCTGTTAGTCCCATCTACCGCGGAGCTGATGGAGACCGAGGTCGCTGTCGACGACGCCATCGTCACCGAAGAAACGGTCGATGCTGACGATCCTGCCGGCGAAGAGGACGCCAAAGCAGCTGCCGCAGCGGCTGACGAGGGGTCCGGCGATCGCACTGACGGCCCTGGGGCCACAGGAGCGACGGGCGCTACTCCGACCGCCGACCCACCCGCCGCCGCCGCGGCCCCGGGCTCCGAAGAGCCCCAGCCAGGCGTGTACTTGAAGGCGGGCGACGACGTATTCATCAAGCTCCCTTGGGAGTCGAGCTCCAGGGTGCCGGTCGAGGGAGAAACCTTCGACGGAGAAGTGCTCGCCTCCGCCGGGCTGACGCTGGTCGACGCGCCAACCAGCAGCAGCGGTGAGTCTGAGGAGGAGCAGCTGCTCCGGAAGCTGGTGTTGCTCTACCGCGCCAGGCAGGCCAAGCTGGAGTCCCGCGAGGCGCTTGCCGCGAAGGCGGGAGCGGACCTTGAGAAGCGCGCGGAGGAGCTTCGGGGTCAGAGACAGGAAGCTCTCCGGGCCCTGGCGGAGGAGCGGGAGCAACTCGCCGAGGCGCAGAAAGCCTTTATCCTTGAGAAGGCGGAAGTTGAAGAGCAACTGCGGCTTGCCGCTGAGAAGCTATCTGCGTAGGAGGGCGAGTTGGCGCAGCGGAAGGTCAACCTCGATAGCCACGAGGAGGAGCTTGCTGCGCGCGAGCAAGCGCTCGGCGGGGCTCACAAGGAAGCCCAGGATGCTGCCGCAGCTGCCGAGGCCGCCAAGAAGGAGCTGGAGACGAAGGTGGTGCAGCTGGAGGCCGACCTCAAGGCGAGCGGCGGAGAGCTTGCCGCGCTCAAGGAGGAGCATGAGAAGGGCGCCTACACCTTTGGAGAGTGTTGTTGCCGCCCAGAGCACTTTCAGGGAGACTATGGAGTGATGGACGGAGGGCCTTGTGAATGCCGCCGCAGACATCGACAAGGAGTTGGCGCTGTTGGGGGTGGAGGATCTCGTGTATCCTTCTGACGAGAACCTCGCTCCCAGTGCCAAGCTCACTTTGTTCCTCAAAGGCGTGACGACGGTGCTCTGGCAACTCCGGGAGAGGATCCCGAAGCAGCTGGCCGATAAGTCGCGCGAGATCTGCGTGGGAACTCTCCGAAAGGTGCTGAGGAAGGTGGTCTTCCGCAACCCGGACCTCCGCCTTACCAACGTCCTCAGGTCCCTGCCGCCGGAAGCTGATCTGGAGGGGCTCGATGCCCTTATCGAACCCATCATGGAAAGGGTGAGCGGGATCAAGAGGATTGAGGGCGACCGTGTTGACTAGGCCGCCCGCCTTCTTCTTTTCTTGTCGCTGCGGGTCATGCTATGAAAACAATTTATTAGAGCTGCGACAAGCTATCTTGTAACATAACTCTACTTTGGGTAGTAATTGCAATGTTATTTCCTTTACTTGATTCCTTCCTTTGTATGATTTTGCCCTACGCTTTTAGGGAACTTGCCGGTGCAGGCACCTTTTCCGCGAGCGCTGAGTGCGGAACGTCAGCAGCCTGCTGGCGGTGCCGCCGCCGACAAGAAACCTTGTCGCGACTAGTTTCAGCTTCGCTTAAGTTGTTGAGCAAACTCGAAACAAAGTAAGGGCGCGATTCTGGTTGCGGCTCGCTTAAGTTGTTGAGCGAGCTCGAACCAAAGTAAGGGCGCGACTCTAGTCGCAGCACACTTAAGTCGTTGAGCGCACTCGAAACGAATTAAGGGCGCAACTAGCCGCGAGCTGGTCCCTCCGCGCACAGGTTTTCCATACAAAGGATGGTCGTTCGAGGAAGATAACTTAAAAATCTAAAAGACCTGATGGCTCATGCTTTGGCAACTTATCTTTTCTGTTGTTTGCTTTCCGGGAAGGCCGCTCCCCAGCAAGGCGAAACTAGTGACTCGTTTCACCCGGCGAGGGTCTCCCCACTTCGGCGTCAACTTGCTGGGATTCTTGGCGGACTGAGCGCGCCGAAGAGCAAGGTCGCCTTCCTCGAAACTTCTGGCTTTAACTTTGCGGCTATGGTAGCGGTGCAAAGCTGGCTGGTAGCGAGCAGCTTGCACAGCAGCCTGAAGACGGTCCCCCTCGAGGAGCAGCGCGTCCTCTCGCCGCAGCTGCTCTCACTGAAGCTCATCATAAGCGAGCACTCGAGGTGACCCGTATACGAGTTCCGTGGGGAGAACTACCTCTGCTCCACAGATCAGAGCGAAAGGTGTCTGGCCAGTAGCTCGACTTAACGTTGACTGGCGATGATGATGATGAAGGTCTAGCTTGTGCGAATGCCGGATCAGGTTCAAGCAACCTCGACGCCCCCTACCTGGTGCGCCAAAGATGCCGGGGGAAATCTGCCTCCACGAACACCTATGGGGACCGAGCCCCTTTCTGGTTCAGCGGGGGGCGGAGGCCGCACGAAGAGCGGATCGAGGCGATGCACACAAGGGGTTTACCCAGCTTCGGGCTGCACGGATGCGTAAAACCCTACTGCTGCTTTTGTGGATTGTATTGTGTTCTTGCTCGGGAGCGCGAGGTGCTACAGTACTCACGAGCTGCTGGCGAGATCCCGCGTGAGTGTTCTCCCTCCCCCCTACATGCGCATGGGCCTCCTTTTATATGTTAAAGGGGTCACCGACAGGTGGCAACGTAGATGGGGGCAAAAATGGCAAAGTGCTGTGTTAGGTATAGCTACTTGTACAGTGCTATCATACCTAACCCTGACGGCAGGGGACAAGGGCATTAAATGCCCGTCTGTGTCGTCCCAAACAGTGCGAAAAGTGGCCGTCAGGGGCGCCACCGTTTGCCACGATGGCTATCTTGTCAGCGCCGCTTCGCCACCGCATGCCCCTGGCTGCATAGCTTCCCGCCACGTACGCCTGCAATGGTCCCAGAGCGACACGTTGGTGGATGAGCTGGAGCGCGGGCCGCGGAGTAGTAGCTTGTCGCGGTAAGCGCCTTTCCACGACCGTCCCGGCAACCTCTTCTTGCCGGGGCCTTGTCTCCTTGAGTGGCCCCTCCGGCAAGCTCCTCTTGCCGGGGCCTTTGTGCTTCGGGCGGCCATCCCGGCAAACTCCTCTTGCCGGGGCCTTCCTGGCGAGCCCCTCTTGCCGGGGCCTGGTGCCTTAAGTGGCCTTCCCGACAAGCTCCTCTTGTCGGGACCTTGTCTTCTTGGCTTGAATACTTTGTTCTTGAATGGCTCCAAAGGAACCACGATGATCTTTGGTGGTCACCTGGCAAGCCCTGCCGCGGGGTGCTACAACTGCCCGTGCACAAGTTCGGGGTACTAAGGTACCCCTACTTTAGTACACCGACACGCCCCCCTAGGGCGCCCCCTACCTCGTGGGCCCCCTGGTGGCTCTCTGATGCCCATCTTCTGCTATATGAAGTCTTTCGTCGAGGAAAAAACAGGAAGCAACCTTTTGGGACGAGAATCCGCAGCCACGAGGCGGAACCTTGGCAGAACCAATCTAGGGCTCCGGCAAAGCTGTTCTGCCGAGGACACTTCCCTCCGGGAGGGGGAAATCATCGCCATCATCATCACCAACGCTCCTCTCATCGGGAGAGGGCAATCTCCATCAACATCTTCACGAGCACGATCTCATCTCAAAACCCTAGTTCATCTCTTGTATCCAATTCTTGTCTCCAAGTCCGGGATTGGTGCTAGTAGGTTGCTAGTAGTGTTGATTACTCCTTGTAGTTGATGCTAGTTGGTTTATTTGGTGGAAGATCATATTTTTAGATCCTTTATGCATATTAATACCCCTCTGATTATGAACATGAATATGCTTTATGAGTAGTTACCTTTGTTCCTGAGGACAAGGGAGAAGTCTTGCTATTAGTAGTCATGTGAATTTGGTATTCGTTCGATATTTTGATGAGATGTATGTTGTCTAGCCTCTAGTGGTGTTATGTGAACGTGGACTACATAACACTTCACCATTATTTGGGCCTAGAGGAAGGCATTGGGAAGTAATAAGTAGATGATGGGTTGCTAGAGTGACAGAAGCTTAAACCCTAGTTTATGCGTTGCTTCGTAAGGGGCTGATTTGGATCCACCTGTTTCATGCTATGGTTAGGTTTACCTTAATACTTTTGTTGTAGGTGCGGATGCTTGCAATAGAGGTTAATCATAAGTGGGATGCTTGTTCAAGTAAGAACAGCACCCAAGCACCAGTTCACCCACATATCAAATTATCAAAGTACCGAACGCGAATCATATGAACGTGATGAAAACTAGCTTGACGATATTCCCATGTGTCCTCGGGAGCGCTTTTCCTTATATAAGAGTTTGTTCCGGCTTGTCCTTAGCTACAAAAAGGATTGGGCCACCTGCCTGCACTTTATTTACTTTTGTTACTTGTTGCTCCTTACAAATTATCTTATCACAAAACTATCTGTTACCACTTATTTCAGTACTTACAAAGAATACCTTGCTGAAAATCGCTTATCATTTCCTTCTGCTCCTTGTTGGGTTCGACACTCTTACTTATCGAAAGGACTACGATAGATCCCCTGTACTTGTGGGTCATCAGGCATCAAGATGCCGTGGTACAAATTTTGTCCCATTTTGGGCAGGTTTGGGTATATGCTTCTCACAATCCGGAGCTTCTCACAAGAAGCATGATGGTTTTCGGGGTTCGTTCGGACATTTTTATGCATTATCTGAGTTTTCAATGCATTCGTGTGCATAATTCAAATTTTAACTACATGTGCATGCTCCCATGCATATAAATTGGTTGAAAAATCAAATCCATGTCCTTGGGTGCATGCTTAGGTCCCATGCTAGAAATGGGAATGAATTTCAAACACCAGGATATCGTTGATTGCCGGCAAAACATTGAGATGCCTGGTTTTTAAATTCTAGTAAATCTAAAACTAGTCTGAAATTCATGAAACTTGGCATGCTATCATGGAGCGGCATCAATATGTCGTGCTACAAATTTCGTCCCATTTGGGGCAGGTTTGGGTATATGCTTCTCACAAACCGGAGCTTGTCACAACAAGCATGCTGGTTTTCGGTAGGGAACGTCCCACCTTTGGGGACGAAACGATATCCATTGCCTCTTATTGCTTTCAAATTTTTTCCTCGTGTCAACATGGACCAAAAGGAGTGTTGTGTAATTTTTGTGATTTTCGGGGTTCGTTTGGACATTTTTATGCATTAACTGAGTTTTTAATGCATTTATGTACATAATTCAAATTTGAACTACATGCGCATGTTCTAGTGCATATAAATTGGTTGAAAAATCAAATATTTGTCCTTGGGTGCATGTTTATGTCCCATGCAAGAAATGGGAATGAATTTCAAACACCATGGCACCGTTGATTGCCAGCAAAACATTGAGATTCCTGGCTTTTAAATTCTAGCAAATCCAAAACTAGTATGAAATTAATGAAACTTGGCATGCTATCATGGAGTGGCATCAACATGCCGTGGTACAAATTTTGTCGCATTTGGGGCAGGTTTGGGTATATGCTTCTCACAAACTGGAGCTTCTCACAACAAGCATGATGGTTTTCGGTAGGGAACGTCCCACCTTTTGGGACGAAACAATATCCAATTCCTCTTATTGCTTTCAATTATTTTTCTTGTGTCAACATAGACCAACAGGAGTGTTGTGTGAACTTTTGTGATTTTTCGGGGTTCGTTTGGACATTTTTATGCATGAACTGAGTTTTCAATGCATTTATGCGCATAATTCAAATTTGAACTACATGTGCATGCTCCAGTGCATATAAATTGGTTAAAAAATCAAATCTGTGTCCTTGGGTGCATGCTTAGGTCCCATGCAAGAAATGGAAATGAATTTCAAACACCAGGACATCGTTGATTGCCGGCAAAACATTGAGATCCCTGGTTTTTAAATTCTAGTAAACATGAAACTAGTCTGAAATTCATGAAACTTGGCATGCTATCCTGGAGCGGCATCAACATGCCGTGGTACAAATTTTGTCCCATTTGGGGCAGGTTTGGGTATATGCTTCTCACAAACCGGAGCTTGTCACAACAAGCATGCTGGTTTTTGGTAGGGAACGTCCGACCTTTGGGGACGAAACGATATCCATTGCCTCTTATTGCTTTCAAATTTTTTTGTCATGTCAACATGGACCAACAGGAGTGTTGTGTAATTTTTTGTGATTTTCGGGGTTCATTTGGACATTTTTATGCATTAACTGAGTTTTCAATGCATTTATGTGTATAATTCAAATTTGAACTACATGCGCATGCTCCAGTGCATATAAATTAGTTGAAAAATCAAATATGTGTCCTTGGGTGCATGCTCAGGTCCCATGCAAGAAATGTGAATTAATTTTAAACACGAGGGCACCGTTGATTGCCGGCAAAACATTGAGCTGCCTGGTTTTTAAATTCTAGTGAATCCAAAACTTGTCTAAAATTCATGAAACTTGGCAGGCTATCATGGAGCGCCATCAACATGCCGTGGTACAAATTTTGTCCCATTAGGGCAGGTTTGGGTATATGCTTCTCACAAACCGGAGCTTCTCACAACAAGCATGTTTGTTTTCGGTAGGGAACGTCCGACCTTTGGGGACGAAACGATATCCATTGCCTCTTATTGCTATCAAATTTTTTTCTCGTGTCAACATAGAACAACAGGAGTGTTGTCTGAATTTTTGTGATTTTTCAGGGTTCGTTTAGACATTTTTATGCATTAACTGAGATTTCAATGCATTTATGTGCATAATTCAAATTTGAACTACATACGCATGCTCCAGTGCTTATAAATTGGTTGAAAAATCAAATCTGTGTCCTTGGGTGCATGCTTAGGTCCCATGCAAGAAATGGGAATGAATTTCAAACACCAGGGCATCGTTGATTGCCGTCAAAACATTGAGATGCCTGGTTTTTAAATTCTAGTAAATCTGAAACTAGTCTGAAATTCATGAAACTTGGCATGCTATCGTGTTGCGGTATCAACATGCCGTGGAACAAATTTTGTCCCATTTGGGGCAGGTTTGGGTACATGCTTCTCACAAACCGGAGCTTATCACAACAAGCATGCTGGTTTTTGGTAGGGAACGTCCCACCTTTGGGGACGAAACGATATCCATTGCCTCTTATTGCTTTGAATTTTTTCTCGTGTCAACATGGACCAACGGGAGTGTTGTGTGAGTTTTTTCTTTTTTTCAGGGTTCGTTTGGACATTTTTATGCATTAATTGAGTTTCCAATGCATTTATGTGCACAATTCAAATTTGAACTACATGCGCATGCTGCAGTGCATATAAATTGGTTGAAAAATCAAATCTATGTCCTTGGGTGCATGCTTATGTCCCATGCAAGAAATGTGAATGAATTTCAAACACCAGGGCACCGTTGATTGCCGGAAAAACATTGAGCTGCCTGGTTTTTAAATTCTAGTAAATCCAAAACTAGCCTGAAATTCAAGAAACTTGGGGTTATATCATGGAGCGGCATCAACATGCCGTGGTACAAATTTTGTCCCATTGGGGCAGGTTTGGGTATATGCTTCTCACAAACCGGAGCTTCTCACAACAAGCATGTTGGTTTTTGGTAGGGAACTTCCCACCTTTTAGGACGAAACGATATCCATTGCCTCTTATTGTTTTCAAAAAAAATTCTCGTGTCAACATAGAACAACAGGAGTGTTGTCTGAATTTTTGTGATTTTTCGGGGTTCGTTTGGACATTTTTATGCATGAACTGAGTTTTCAATGCATTTATGTGCATAATTCAAATTTGAACTCCATGCGCATGCTCCAGTGCATATAAATTGGTTCAAAAATCAAATCTGTGTCCTTGGGTGCATGCTTAGGTCCCATGCAAGAAATGGGAATGAATTTCAAACACCAGGACATCGTTGATTGCCGGCAAAACTTTGAGATGCCTGATTTTTAAATTCTAGTAAATCTGAAACTAGTCTGAAATTCACGAAACTTGGCACGCTATCATGGAGCGGCATCAACATGTCGTGGTACAAATTTTGTCCCATTTGGGGCAGGTTTGGCTATATGCTTCCCATAAACCGGAGCTTGTCACAACAAGCATGATAGTTTTCGGTAGGGAACGTCCCACCTTTGGGGACGAAATGATATCCATTGCCTCTTATTGCTTTCAATTTTTTTTCTCGTGTCAACATAGAACAACAGGAGTGTTGTGCAAATTTTTGTGATTTTTCGGGGTTCGTTCGGACATTTTTATGCATCAACTGAGTTTTTAATGCATTTATGTGCATAATTCAAATTTTAACTACATGTGCATGCTCAAGTGCATATAAATTGGTTGAAAAATCAAATCTGTGTCCTTGGGTGCATGCTTAGGTCCCATGCAAGAAATAGGAATGAATTTCAAACACCAGGGCACCGTTGATTGCCGGTAAAACATTGAAATGCCTAGTTTTTAAATTCTAGTAAATCCAAAACTCGTCTGAAATTCATGAAACTTGGCATGCTATCATGGAGCGGCACCAACATGCCGTGGTACAAATTGTGTCCCATTTGGGGCAGGTTTGGGTATATGCTTCTCACAAACCGGAGCTTCTCACAACAAGCATGATGGTTTTCGGTAGGGAATGTCCCACCATTGGGGACGAAACGATATCCATTGCCTCCTATTGCTTTCAAATTTCTTTCTCATGTCAACATAGAACAACAGGAGTGTTGTGTGATTTTTTGTGATTTCTCAGGGTTCATTTGGACATTTTTATGCATTAACTGAGTTTTCAATGCGTTTATGTGCATAATTCAAATGTGAACTACAAGCGCATGCTCCAATGCATATAAATTGGTTCAAAAATCAAATATGTGTCCTTGGGTGCATGCTTAGGTCCCATGCAAGAAATGGGAACGAATTTCAAACACCAGGACATCGTTGATTGCCGGCAAAACATTGAGATGCCTGGTTTTTAAATTCTAGTAAATCTAAAACTAGTATGAAATTCATGAAACTTGGCATGCTATCATGGAGCGGCATCAATATGTCGTGCTACAAATTTCGTCCCATTTGGGGCAGGTCTGGGTATATGCTTCTCACAAACCGGAGCTTGTCACAACAAGCATGCTGGTTTTCGGTAGGGAACGTCCCACCTTTGGGGACGAAACGATATCCATTGCCTCTTATTGCTTTCAAATTTTTTTCTCGTGTCAACATGGACCAATAGGAGTGTTGTGTAATTTTTGTGATTTTCGGGGTTCGTTTGGACATTTTTATGCATTAACTGAGTTTTTAATGCATTTATGTACATAATTCAAATTTGAGCTACATGCGCATGCTCTAGTGCATATAAATTGGTTGAAAAATCAAATATGTGTCCTTGGGTGCACGCTTAGGTCCCATGCAAGAAATGGGAATGAATTTCAAACACGAGGGCACCGTTGATTGCCAGCAAAACATTGAGATGCCTGGTTTTTAAATTCTAGCAAATCGAAAACTAGTATGAAATTGATGAAACTTGGCATGCTATCATGGAGCGGCATCAACATGCCATGGTACAAATTTTGTCCCATTTGGGGCAGGTTTGGGTATATGCTTCTCACAAACTGGAGCTTCTCACAACAAGCATCATGGTTTTCGGTAGGGAATGTCCCACCTTTTGGGACGAAACAATATCCATTGCCTCTTATTGCTTTCAAATTTTTTTCTTGTGTCAACATAGACCAACAGGAGTGCTGTGTGAATTTTTGTGATTTTTCGGGGTTCGTTTGGACATTTTTATGCATGAACTAAGTTTTCAGTGCATTTATGTGCATAATTCAAATTTGAACTACATGTGCATGCTCCAGTGCATATATATTGGTTAAAAAATCAAATATGTGTCCTTGGGTGCATGCTTAGGTCCCATGCAAGAAATGGAAATGAATTTCAAACACCAGGACATCGTTGATTGCCGGCAAAACATTGAGATCCCTGGTTTTTAAATTCTAGTAAATCTGAAACTAGTCTGAAATTCATGAAACTTGGCATGCTATCATGGAGCGGCATCAACATGCCGTGGTACAAATTTTGTCCCATTTGGGGCAGGTTTGGGTATATGCTTCTCACAAACCGAAGCTTGTCACAACAAGCATGATGGTTTTCGGTAGGGAACGTCCCACCTTTGGGGACGAAACGATAGCCATTGCCTCTTATTGCTTTCAAATTTTTTCTCGTGTCAACATGAACCAACAGGAGTGTTGTGTGAATTTTTGTGATTTTCGGGGTTCGTTTGGACATTTTTATGCATGAACTGAGTTTTCAATGCATTTACGTGCATAATTCAAATTTGAACTACATGCGCATGCTCTAGTGCATATAAATTGGTTGAAAAAATCAAATCTGTGTCCTTGGGTGCATGCTTAGGTCCCATGTAAGAAATGGGAATGAATTTCAAACACCTGGGCACCGTTGATTCCCGACAAAACACTACAAAAAAAATACACTTCCGTGATGATACGTGTTTTTCACAGTATGTCGCGTTTTTTGTCATGCATGTACATCCATGACGATTTTATGACAGAATCAAGATAGTCATACCTGTGCTGTCGTGGAAGTGTTCCATGACATTACCAAAATTATCATCACGGAAGTGTCCACTTCCATGACGATAAATCACGCGTCACAGAAGTTCTTTCGTCAAGGGTGACCTACACGTGGCATCCACCGCAACGGAACTCCGTTAAGCTATCGGGTCGGATTTTGGATTCGATAACCTGTTAACAGCCCTGACCAATGGGAAATTTCCACGTGTAAAATTCTGATTGGCCGAAGGGAACACCTGTCAACTCGTTAGTGGGCCAGATGTCGCCCGTCCATTGGAGGAGACATGCCTATGATACGTCGATACGTGGCTGGGCCCAACAGAGGCCCATATAGGTTAAAAAGGCCGGCCCAGTCAAAGGCCCGTAGAACTTAATCAGGTAGTAGTGGGCCAGCCCAATAACGGCCTGCTTAATAAAGGCCCATTTACGGCCCGAAGCCAGATCTGGCCCGTTAATTGTTCGCCCAATATTTGGGCCCATTTAGGGCCCGAAGCCAGATCTGGCCCGTTAATTGTTCACCCAATATTTGGGCCCATTTGCGGCCCAAAGCCAGATCTGGCCCGTTAATTGTTCGTCGAATATTTGGGCCCAACTACAGCCCAGTGACTTTCGGCCTGTTAGAGGCCTGATGTAGACATGGGCCCATTTCAGCCCGCTGTGACTTTCGGCCTGGGAATGGCCCGTGCTGCCCATGGGCCATATATAGTTCGACGGGACATCGGCCCACTAACGGCCCGTGCTAAAGGTGGCAACAGTTAAGCCCAATGTGACTTTGGGCCTGTTAAAGGCCTGTCGCGTAATTCGTCCCGTTGATGCCTGTGCTAAGCTTTTGGCCTCTTAAAGGCCCATGATATCAGTGGGCCAACTAAGGCCCGAGATATGTTTCGGCCTGGTAACGACCCTGCGAGCTAACTGGGGCCAAAACGGCCCGGTCTACATTTCGGCCTGCTGAAGGCCCGTCGACGACTAGTGAAAATTGAGGCCCAACATGCATTTTGGCCTGCTAAAGGCCCGTGGTTTCATCTCGGCCGTAACAGGCCAGTACAATATTCAGCCTGTTAGTGGCCCAACGCTACCTGGGACAAACTAAGCGCTAGGTCGACAAAAGGCCCAACTAAAATATAGGCCGGTGTAAGTTTGGGCCTGGTGCAATGTGTGAAGGCTCCAATCATTGGGTCCAAGAAAGACGCAGGCCGGCCCAATTGTGGCCCGCTAAAAACCTGGCCCGTTAGAGTCGAATGTTTCGGCCCGGTCGACTACATCTGATTTTTTTTGATCGCCCCGGAGGAGCTAACAGTGGAAAAGCTTATGGCTTCTCCAAAGCAAGGCCCATCAGACAAGAGTTCTCATGATGAGTAAACCTAGTAGTTATCTACTGCAATCAGGGATGCGTTTGGCCGGCTGTTCTTTTGGTCTATTATTGTATTTTGTTTGTCTGAACTTGTCCGATATGGCACTGTGTTACTCTGCGGCTTTTATTACTGAACTGTTAAGCAGCTCAGTTCGTTGCTACTGTCTTTTGCTAGTTATTGATGGAGACTACATCCTTTCGTAATTGGAATGTGCTGTGTTGGAATGTGCGTGGCCTGAATTCTGATGTTCGTCAGCGTGACATTAGGGCTAAGATAGAGGAGAGTCATTGCTCCATAATTTGTCCGCAGGAGACTAAGTGCGAGCAATTTGAACTTAGGACGATTAGGTCTTTCTGTCCTAGGCGTTTTGACCAGTTTGCTTTTTCTCCTTCCGGTGGAGCTTCTGGTGGAATATTGGTGATTTGGAATTCTTCTGTCTTTGAGGGGCAGCTTATCGAGGTTCAGCGCTTCAGTGTGGTTGTCTCATTTAAATCTGTTCATAATTCAGAACGCTGGAAAATGGTTTCTGTATATGGGCCATGTGATGGTCAGTTGAGGGATGAGTTTGTCAGCTGGTTATATCACCTAACCATTCCCCTGGATGAACATTGGTTGCTGCTCGGTGATTTTAACTTCATCCGATCTCTTGATAACAGAAATTAGGAGGGGATATAAATGACATCTTTCTCTTTAATGAAATTATTGGTCATCTTGGCCTTCTGGAATTGCCAATAAAGGGTAGAAGCTTCACTTGGTCTAATATGCAGCAAATACCCCTCCTGGAGCAACTGGATTGGTTCTTCATGACCACTGATTGGATTTCTCACTATCCTAATACAGTTGTCTTTCCCTTGGCAAAAACCTCTTCGGATCATGTACCATGTGTAGTTTCAATTGACACTACAATCCCCAAATCCAAGGTTTTTAGGTTTGAAAACTATTGGGTTGAAATGCCAGGGTTTATGGAGTTTGTCAAGAAGTCTTGGGAGGCCCCTGTTTTTTCTGATCTCTCTGCATCTGCGGTTCTAACTAGGAAATTTAAACGCCTCAGGTATGACTTAAGATTTTGGAGCAAAAACCTCTCTTACCTGAAGAGGTTAACCCTGGTCTGCAGCAGGGTTATTCTCTATTTTGATAAGTTAGAGGAGTTAAGCCCTTTGGTTAGATCTGAGTTTAATTTCCGGAAAATAGTGAAGTTGCATTATGAACATTTGTTGAAACTTCATTATATCTATTGGAAGCAGAGGTGCACGATCAGATACATTAAGGTTGGTGAGGAAAACTCCAAATTTTTCCATGCCATGGCATCGGAGCGCATGAGAAGAAACTCTATAGCAAGCTTGAAAATGCCGGGGATGGATAATCCTGTCTCTGGTCATGAGCAAATGGCGGGAATTCTTTGGGCTGCATTCAAAAACCGCATGGGCCAGGCCCAGAACATCACAATGGGCTTTGATTTAGCCACACTCATTCAGCCGGTCCCTGGTTTGGATGAATTGTCCCTCCCATTCTCTGATGATGAGATTAAGAAAGTGCTACAGGAATTGCCAACTGACAGAGCACCGGGCCCTGATGGCTTCAATGGCATGTTTGTCAAGCGTTGTTGGCCGATCATCGAGAAGGATTTTCTGCACTTAATCAAGGACTTTTATGAGGGGAAACTTTCTTTGGAAAACATAAATGGGTCGCTAATTACCCTCATCCCTAAGATGTTAAATCCTGAGGGGCCGGATGATTTTAGGCCCATTTCTGTCACAAACACCTGCTTGAAGTTTCTCACCAAGTTGTTGGCTAATAGGTTGCAGAGGGCGATCCTGAATTGCATCCATAAGAATCAGTATGGTTTTCTTAAAGGTCGATCAATTCAGGACTGTCTGGCTTGGAGCTTTGAATATATACATCAATGTAAGCAGTCCAAGCGACCCATCGTTATTCTGAAATTGGATTTTGCTAAGGCTTTTGATACTGTCAATCATGAGGTTATTCTGTTGATGCTTAAACATAAAGGTTTTGATGATAAATGGATTGGTTGGATCAAAGAGATTCTTTCTTCAGGATCTTCCTTGGTGCTATTAAATGGTATACCAGGCAAGCAGTTCATGTGCAAATGCGGAGTCAGACAAGGGGAGCCCTTATCACCCCTTCTATTTGTATTGGCTGCTGATCTCCTACAATCTGTGGTTAACCAGATGTTGGCTCACGGTGTTTTATCACTCCCAATCCCCACTCATGACCAGGAATTCCCAATTATACAGTATGCTGATGATACGGTCATCTTCCTGTCAGCCAGAGATGAGGAGCTGGTTGCTCTAAAGAATATGCTGCTCACCTTCCAACAGTCCACTGGTCTCAAGGTCAACTTTGCAAAGTCGTCCATGATCCCTCTCAACATTGAGGAAGGTGAAGCCACTCGGTTAGCTGCACTGTTGGGTTGCAAGATCGACCAACTTCCTTTTACATATCTAGGGCTGCCCCTTGGAACCACCAGACCCAAAATTATTGATTTCATGCCACTAGTGGACTCTTTGGAGAGACGCCTGACTGCTAGTTCTTGCATGCTCAATCAAGGTTCACGTTTGCAGCTTCTAACGTCACTCCTCACCTCTATGCCAATCTACTTCCTTTGTAGTTTGCAGATCCCACCTAGTATTATCAAACAGTTGGACCGAATTTTCAGACAATGTCTATGGAGGGGGAGTACTGATGCTCCGAAGCAATCTTTGGCTGCTTGGGAGCTGGTTTGCAGACCAAAAGAAAAGGGAGGTCTTGGAGTGATTAACTTGAACATTCAAAACAAGGGGCTTCTACTCAAGCATTTGCATAAATTCTATAATAAGGCTGATATACCATGGGTGTCCCTCATCTGGAATAACTATTATGCTGATGGTGTTCCACATGCTACAACCCCTGTAGGATCCTTTTGGTGGAGAGATATCCTTAAACTTCATGATGTCTATACACCCATTGCCTCAGTGCACATAAATATGGGTGATTCAGCTCTGTTCTGGACTGATGCATGGTATGTTGGTGGTTCTTCTAGACCTTTATGTTGGAGACTACCAAGGTTATTCTCTTTTGTTAACAATGACAAGGTTTCAGTGCATGAGTTCCTCATCTCACAGGATATATTCTCAATGTTCTTTTTGCCTCTGTCTCACGAGGCTGCCCAGGAGTTGCATGTGCTTGAGGATTGGTTAATGGACTTGGATAGGGACACCAGCATACCAGATGTTTGGGTTTGGCCAGGGAAATCTGGTGCCTTCTCTGCCAAGAGTTTTTACACCTTGATGCATTCACATTTACCCACAATTCAACCATGTCAATGGTTGTGGGCAAGCAGGTGCACCATGAAGATTAAAGTCTTTGGCTGGTTGCTCTTCTTTGACAGGCTTAACACCAAGGATCTTCTAATCCGAAGACACTTGAGATCAACTTTGGATGATAATCTTTGCGTCATTTGTCAGGAACTCTCCGTTGAGGACAGGATGCATTTGTTCTTTAACTACAATTTCAGTCAGAGAGTTTGGAACTATTTATCAATTGATTGGTCAGGAGGGACAGATATGGTGCAATGCATCCAGTATGCTAGATCAGGTTTCAGGCACACCTTTTTCTTTGAAGTAATGCTGACAGCCGCCTGGAACATTTGGATTCTCAGGAATGGCAGAACTTTTCGAGGGGAAAGAGCTACTTTTGCTGCTTGGAGGTCTAATTTTGTCCATGATATCACACTTCTATCTCATAGATTCAAGAAGGATAGTAGCATTAAGCTTAAAGCTTGGATAAACTCTCTAGTTTAGTTAGTCCAGGTAGGCTGTTGTAGTCTAGCCTTTTAGATCTGTTTAATAGTTTAGTACTTGTAAATACTTTTTCTGTCCTTTTGTACAGTTTGGTTATTTAATAAAGGGCTGTGGGGCTTTGCCTTACAGTAAATATTCAAAAAAAACATCTGATTTTTTTAGATAGCGAATGATGGAAGTAACTAGTAGGAATTAAGAACAAACCTACTATATACAATAAAGAAATTACGGCATAGTAACTAAGAATAAACCTACACTATACAATAAAGGATTTAAGGTATATTACATCCACTGGGCATCGAAGTTCGCCACCAGTGATCATAAAGCACAACGAAGAAGCAGTTTCCAAAAACTGGGCACCATTGCAGCGTAACAAAATAATACTGAACTGAGACCACTTCCAAGACAGTTCAAGAAAGGTTAGCCATCCAGGGGAAGTGCTGCGCAAGCTGCTGAGCAAGGCTGTGCGACCGGCCTAGCATGTCGGTCATAGCTTCCAGGTGTAGCTGTTTAGCGATGAGGTTCTCATTGGTGTTCTCCGCAATCTTTCTTAGAGATAGGACTTCAAGTCGAAGTTGAGTTGTAGAATGCCTTTCTGCTAGAACTTGGGACTGAAGAAGTAGAACTGATTCAGACAACGAATTCTGTGAGCTTGTCTGACAGTTAGTCTCAAGTAACTTGAACACTGCATCAAGACAAGACTTTGGGGTTGTCTCGCTATCTTAAAGATGTTTTGCCTTCTTTGCTGCAATATATGTTGGGTTTGTCTCACAACCTTCAGCAGACTTGTGCATGCCATCAGGCATATCACCCTGAAACAAAGCAGAGAGATGACAGGTTTTGCACGTGTATAAACAAAGATGATAACTGTTCTGTCAATTCTATCCATTTTCAAATTAGAAACTGAAGAGTAAGTTCAAAATATCAATAGCATAATTTGGCATTGTTCATAATGCGGGGAGCTTCACCACACTACTGGATTACCATGTCAACATAACAAGCATAGATGAAGGGAAAAGAAAATCATTGTATCTATTTTGGATAATGTGCATGGCATGTTGTTCATATCATCAGCCACATCAGTAAGATAAAACAGGAGATGACAAGGTGCAAACGTGGGCTGCTTCACCACACACTGGATTATAGATCCACAAAAACAAGCATACATATAGGGAGTATTAAGTAATGTGCATGGTATGAATAAGGAATTTGGTTTTACAAGTAAAACTGAGAACTTACGGTTCTCACGAACATGCATTTTGGTAGAAGCATCAAACTAAACAGCAGTAAACGATAGGGAGTATGAGAAAATTAAACAGCAGTTGAGGATAAAGGCTTTAGAAAGACTGACTTACATTAACAGTTAGCACCGGCTTTATAATGCCCTTCTCCATGTCAAGGGAAGGATAACTCAAGAATTTTAGCACAAAATCTTCTTCATAAGCATTACTTGTACTCTACATTCTGTAGAGAGTAATTATAGATATGATAATACTGGAAGGGATAGAGGATAATGAAGATAAAGTGCAGATTGATGCTACATAATCAACTACCAATCCCTGGAAGTACAAGCATTACAGGACAAAATGTACCGACAAGAGCAATGGGCTACACTTCTGCACTGGCATTGTCTGCGTATTCTACTTGTTGGTAAGATTAAATATAGATCTGATCTTTTTTAGTAAATGGTGGGCGAGGGAGATAAGATGCATAATGCTGCAAAATGAACCAATCCCTCTTCCCATAATACGAGAGTGTTTTGAACACTGGTGTAATGTACAAAACGTTCTTATATTATGGGACGAAGGGAGTAGCTATTAATGTAAGTACAGTGATAGACCACGTTCAGTCCTTACAAGAGGACTGCAGCGCTAAACCTCTTCAAAAGCATTGGGTTGATTCTAAATTTATGTAAGAGTCCATACGGATCTTATAATGTCCACCAAATGGATGATTACGAGGCTAACATGTGCAGTGATGCTACATAATCAAACAGCTATGAAAGTAAGTATGGTCATACAGTGCAAGAGGTACTCACAAGAGCAATGTAGTGTGCAGTATAGTTGCGAGATTCTCTGGTCCCTTGAGAACGAATGTTCTGCTGCTAACAGTTTTCGCACAAGTGTGACATTAAGGCAAATGCAGAAATGTAGTTCAAATTGTGATGTGATATCATAGACAGTACCTTAAGCTGCAGCCGAGACCAATGTGTAACAAGATTATTCCAGTCACCGTCGGATAAATGTATCACCGGAGACTTTATAGAAATTTCGTTCAGAGGCTTGCCATCAAAGTGCGCTTGCCTCGGGTAGGAACGATACTTTATCAACAAGTGCTTGAAAAGCGCAACCAACCCTTGCTCGTCATCACAATCCAGTTGGCTCCTCGCCTATTTAAAAGAATGAAATCTTGTGTCTTCTGTCAGCAGAAACAATGCAGTAATGACCATGAATAACATTAGTACATTACTTACGCGTGTCGGATTTAGGGTTCCGGCAGACCCTTAAGGTTCGAACTCTGGGGTGCGCACGAAGATCTCTCCCCTACCGATCTACGTCCGATCTCCTCGCGTAATCTAAGCTGGAAACGATGAACAACACAAGGGACACGAGGTTTATACTGGTTTGGGCCACCGTTGTGGTGTAATACCCTACTCCAGTGTGTGGTGTGGTGGATTGCCTTTGGGGCTGATGATGAACAGTACAAGGGAAGAACAGCCTCGCGAGAGGTGCTCTTGAGCTGGTGTGGTGCGCTCTACTTGGGCTCTCTATCTGATTCGAACCCTGCGACTAGATGCCTCTACTCTGTGGTGGCTAGCTCTATTTATAGAGGCCCTGGGCCTCTCCCCAAATAATGAGCGGGAAGGGCGCCAACAATTGGCCATTTTGAAGAGGAACATCTAGTACAAGTTATCCTGACCAAAGGTGGTCTTCGGCTGCCAAAAGCACTGGTGATGACGCTGTCCTAGGCTCCACAGTGACCTTCGTCCTGCCGCTCTACTGTTCATGGTCTCGTTGCACCGGAATGGTAACCTTTGCCTAATGCCTTGGCCTGTGCTTGCCCCCTTTGCACTGAAAGGGAAACAAGGACACTGCACAGGCCGGCGCTCGCCTGGCGCCCGCCTGGTCTCGATCGTCATGGCTTGCATAACGGGCTCCTCGCGAGGTGCCCCTGCCTTGATCTCTCTGCCTTCTCGCGAGCCTGCCTGATGAAGCTCCCTCTGAGGAAGCTTTCCTATCGACCGCCCCGCGAGGCTTGGCCCCTCGCAAGGGTCTTGAGCTTGAGCTGATGAAGATGGGCCGTACTGGGCCCCCACTTGAGCAACACCGCAGGCCGCAGGCAGGCAAGTCTGGGGACCCCCGTTCCCAGAACGTCGACAGTAGCCCCTGGGCCCAAGGCGCGTGCGGGCTTGGCTTAGCAGAGAAGCAAAAGGGCAAGCGCGAAGCATCGTGGGTGCCAAAAGCCTGCGGCCTTGGGTGCCGCGTGGCAGTTGATTGGACGTGGGCGACTGCGCTTCCCACGATGCCTCGGCAACTGTCCATCTGACAAAAGAGGTGCCCGGGCCAGACTTACTTGCTTTGTTCTCGTTCGCCTCGCCCCTGATCCCCTTTCTCGCTCTCCTCCTTCTTGGTCCCGAAATCATCCAGATCTGCCTCAATCGTTCTCATCCGGCACGCCATGGCGCCCCGCAAGTCCCCGACCGAGGCCTGGTACTCGCCGGCTCTGAATTCCCCGAACCTGTCGAAGAAGAATCTCGCCCTCGCGCGCCTGATGACGGTGGCGCAGGGCCGCCAGGGGGCGACTGTGCTCAAGGCCGGCTCTGACCAGCCTGAGGGCAAGGGGAGCACCTTCTACCCGCTCTTCATGAGCGCCATCGTCGCCGGTCTGGTGCCTCCTTTCTCCGAGTTCTTCTTTGCCGTTCTCTGCCAATACAACTTGCAGGCTCTGCATCTCCACCCCAACTTTGTTCTTCTCCTGGCGATTTTTGCTTACTATTGTGAGGCTCACATCGGGGTAAAGCCCTTGGTGGACTTGCTGCGCCACTTTTTCTCCCTCCGGGTTTCTGGTGCCCATGTCTCCGCGTGCGCGAGCTTTATCGCATACTCCAACTCCAATGCCATTTCGAAGCCTGGGAAGAGGATCGAAGGCTTTTGGAGCAAGTGGGTCATGGTGGATGTCGGGCGCATCCACCCCCGACTGGTGCTTCCCACGGGGCAGCCTAAGGCCGTTGATGCATGGTCCCGCGTGGTGCTCGTCGACCCCCGCGCGAAGGCGGTGCTGAAGAGGATGAACGCGGACCTGAGGCCAAGGAATTTGGGGGCGGCGAAGTTGACCGGGGCCATGCTCCTGAGGGAGTTCTTGGAGCACAGGGTGGCTCCTCTCCAGGAACATTCGCTCCTATTGTGGAGCCTTGGGGGCGCGGACGCCACCCTGCGCCTGAGCTCCGAGGCCCTGATCGATGAGGATCTGGTCGCGGCCCTCCATTCCTTGGTTGGGGGAGATGTGGCGAGCCCGATGGGCGCCCCCGTCCCCCTGTTCCTTCGCGACGACTAGAAGCAGGTGGTGAACGCCATGCCCACCTTCAATGGTGAGGGGCTGGTGCCTGCGGAGGCTCCCGAGGACCTGGCGGCGCTGGCAACGATGAACTTGTCCTCCAGCGGGAGTAAGGGGGAAGAAGAGGCGGAAGAGTCCAACTTTAAAGCGACTGGTGAGGAGTCGGGGGAGTCCTTCCCTCGGCGCAGGTCCCAGGCCCTCCGCTCCATGGCGGACGACGATGAGGCTGGCGCCAGGCGAGGAGGGGAGGACTCTCCCTTGGTCACAAGGAAGGGCAGGTCGGCGCTTGTTCCCCCAGGGTCTGCTCTGGTACCTGGGCGGTCTGAGGCCAGCTCCGGCCCTCCTGACGCGCCTTCTGCCTCCGGGCCTCCTCTCCGCCCGTTCCACTGGTTCCCGTCTCTTCTGCTCCCTCTGCCGCTGTCCTGGACCAGGCTGCCAACGAACTGAGCCAGCTGCGGGAGGATCTCCTGAGCGCGGACCCTCGCCCAGTGGTTGGACGCCTGGATCTAGCTTCTGGCTGGGCCCGTTCTGACGCCTCCATCCGAGCAGCGCTGAGCCAGGCCGTGTCGGCCTCCGATGGGGATAAGCAGGCTGCTAGCCATGCCAAGGCCGCTCGCGACGCTGCCCTGGGTGACGCTGCGGCTGCCCAGGGCCGCTGCAAGGCACTAGAGGTCGAGCTGCAAGGCCTGCGTGATGAGCTCGCCAAGGAGGTGCACGGCCGCCAGGAGAGGGAGAAGGAGATGAAGGCTCAAGAGGCTGCCGTCAAGGACTGGGACGCCAAGCTTGATGACCGCCACGGCCGATTGGAGGTGTTGGAGCGGTCGCTGAAGGCAGAGAGGACCGAGCTAGACACCAAGGCGAAGGTCCTGGCGAAGGATCGGGTGGCCTTCGCGAAGCTGGAGAAGAAAGCTCGCGCCACGTTGAAGACGCTTTACGAGAGCGGCTTGGAGGAGCCGTTAGCTGGCATGGAGGAAGGCCCCGCCAAGCTGCTCCCCTTCCTGGTCGATGCGCTTGAAGATGTCGCCGACGGCCTTGGCCCCACGGTCGAGGCCGAGGCGCGTGCCTTGTCTTCTGCGGCTGTCGGTGTCAAAACCGGCGGATCTCGGGTAGGGGGTCCCGAACTGTGCATCTAGGCGAATGGTAACAGGAGACAAGGGACACAATTTTTTTACCCAGGTTCGGGCCCTCTCGATGGAGGTAAAACCCTACTCCTGCTTGATTAATATTGATGCTATGGGTAGTACACGAGTGGATCTACCACGAGATCAGAGAGGGTAAACCCTAGAAGCTAGCCTATGGTATGATTGTTGTTCGTCCTATGGACTAAAACCCTCCGGTTTATATAGACACCGGAGAGGGCTAGGGTTACACAGAGTCGGTTACAATGGGAGGAGATCTACATATACGTATTGCCAAGCTTTCCTTCCACGCCAAGGAAAGTCCCATCCGGACACGGGACGAAGTCTTCAATCTCGTATCTTCATAGTCCAAGAGTCCGGCCAAAGGTTATAGTCCGGCTATCCGGACACCCCCTAATCCAGGACTCCCTCAGTAGCCCCTGAACCAGGCTTCAATGACGACGAGTCCGGCGCGCAAATTGTCTTCGACATTGCAAGGCGGGTTCCTCCTCCGAATACTTCATAGATGATTTTGGACACAAGGATAGTGTCCGGCTCTGCAAAATAAGTTCCATATATTGCCATAGAGAGAATAGTATTTACACAAATCTAATCTGCTGACGTATTCCGCAGCGTGACATCACACCACGGCCAAGCCGTTATTCGAATCGTTTTACTGTCCCACCTCAGCGCGTTTAGCGAGGCAGTTTCCTTGGCACGTCTTGTCGAAGCAGAGATTGTGTCCCCTTACTTTACAGGATTCTCATCAATACGGACGTGGGTAAACCTGTCACGCCTATTGGTGTGTCTCCTCGATCAAAGGCGAGTCCCAAACGGTCACGGGGAGGGCTCTTGGTATTCAACCTCTTATAAAGAGACCAAGGCCTTGCTTCTTTCTTTTAATCTCAATCGATTTCGCCCTTCGCCTCGAGTTCCCACACCGAAGGCCCCAGATTTCAGGCGCTTCGGACCCTCGACGATGTCCGGTTCCGACCTTCGAGGCCGATGGATGCCTTCCACCGTCACGGAGGAAGACGTGATAAAGCTGAGAGAAGCCAGGTTCTTGACCGGCGAAATCTCGCATAGGCTGCCCGCTCAAGGGCAGGTCACTCCCACTCCCAAGCCAGGTGAGAGCGTTGTGTTCGTGTCTCACTTCCTTCGAGGGCTAGGCTTTTTGACAGATCCCTTCGTGAGGGGGCTCATGTTTTATTATGGGCTGGAATTTCACGACTTAGCTCCGGAGTCCATCCTCCACATCTCATCGTTTATTGTCGTGTGCGAAGCCTTCCTCCATATTACTCCACACTTTGGACTATGGCTTAAGACCTTTAAAGTAGAACCGAAGATGATCGGGGGAGGGCGCGCGGAGTGCGGAGGCACTGTTATAAGCAAGAATGCTGACGCTCTATGGCCCGAGGGCTCTTTTCAAGAGGAGTTCAACTTATGGCAACAAGAGTGGTTTTATATCACCGCTCCCAGGGGCTCCAAGTGGGTGGCGCCACCTGCTTTCCGCTCGGGTCCCCCACCACGACTAGCGTCATGGGTCAATAAGGGGCTGTACTGGGGGCCGGTAAAGGACGTGCCCCTGCTGCAGGGCCGCATCCGAGATCTCCTAGAAAGGGACATCAGCCTGGTCGTGGTGACGCAGGTTATGCTAATTTGCCGAGTTCGGCCCTGCAAACGTCGCCCTCTCCACCTGTGGGAGTTCAATCCGGAGGGACCGTGAGCTCTCCAACATTTTCTTGGCATGACGCCTGTGGAGATGTACAAATTGTTCTTCGGATCACAAGTGATGTGTCCGGATTCTACGGAGGACGCAGGACTAAGCTGCAATCGTCCGGATACTCAAGTAAGTAACCCTGTTCCAGGACACGCCATCCGTTCATTTATCACAACATCACCCTTAAAAGAGTTGTCTTTGAAACAGGAGTGGGTAGCGAAGGCGAAGTTAATCAGGTGTCCGGCCCCCCTTCCTGAGACCTCTCCGGATCCCACGTTAACCAGGATGCTGGAGATCGTGCCTTTAGCAGAAAACGAGGGGGGGGGGGACAAGAAAGCTACCACCTCCTGGAAGGAGGCTGTCAAGAAAGGAGGAATCGAAAATTCCTCTATCCAGGGGAAAAAAGAGGACCGCCTCTGAAGACCCGGAGACCATGGTCTCAAAGCGGGGGAAGAAATCTTCGCCAGAGGGTCTTGTGCCGGGGGAAACCTCGGTCGTGCTGTGCCCCCAAGGGGATCAGCCCTCTACCGAGCCGTAAGTAGATAGGGGGTTTAAAATGAGAGAAATCCCTGTTTTATTTCTGAGGAAAATAACCAAAATTTTACCTTGTAGTTCAGATCTCAGCCCTTCTCAGCAAAGCTCATCTTCGGGGGATCTTCTTCTAGAGATGATGGAGAGAGGAACGCCTCCCCCTGTCGTACCACCTTGCGAGGCGGGCGACCCTGAGGTATCGTCACGGAGGGTTTCTCCGAATCCGGCAGGGCCGGAGGGTAGCCATATGGCCCCCCACAGCCCTCTGTGTCTGACCTTCGAAAAAGGCCATCGGACGAGTCCGGCACCGCCTGGTGCACGGTCAGAGGGGCTGAAGGATCTGCTAGGGCGAGCATCTATCTCAGAGGAGCACCGTACGTTGATGGGTACGGTAATTGAAAGGATTTCCTCCATGGAAAGCGGGTTGCATGAGGCCG
Organism: Aegilops umbellulata; assembly: GCA_032464435.1. Taxonomy (NCBI): domain Eukaryota; kingdom Viridiplantae; phylum Streptophyta; class Magnoliopsida; order Poales; family Poaceae; genus Aegilops; species Aegilops umbellulata. The sequence goes on along the minus strand of CP136058.1, from coordinate 105,904,398 downwards.
TCAGGAGTTTGCTAATAGGTTTTGAGGTACGCGAAGTAATGTACCTTTTGATAGTTTCGCATGAGTAAGATGCGCCCTGTGTAGATAGTAGCCCTTGAGACTCTGTGTGTTGTATAAGACGACAACACACGGAGGATCATAGTCCCAGCCATAAATTTGCCGCCTTCTCATGTAGGTGGCGAGGTGTCCGGTGGATAGCCGGACTGATGAATTTGCCGAACTAAAGCGGCAACTTGACGTGGCAGATGCCGACATCGCGCTTGTCAACAAGCGGCTTGACGAGGCACAAGGTATGTAATTTCTCCGGAGACACCTGGTAAGAGGAGCTTGATGCCAGTATCGTACAACATGTACGCTTGATGCAGATGGTGCCACCGCCATGGAGAACCTTCGGGCGGAACTTGCCCGAGCCAAGGAGCAGGCCAGGAAAAGTGATGCGGCTGCCGTAAAGGTAATTGAAGAGCTAAAAGCCGAACAGGCTGCTCACTGCCGAAGCAAGAAGGAAATGGCCGAGATGGCTGTGAAGTTAAAGAGCGCTGCTGACCGTTGCAAGCTTCTTTAAAAGGAAGATCGGGCGGAACAGACGGACCTGGAGAAGGCCACTACCGCGGCCAAGGATGCTCGCTCTGCGATGAGAGCTATGAAGGAGGAGCTACGTCAAGCCGGAGATATCGCGGCTGGAAAGCCCTTTATGCTGCGGATGAAGTTCGGGGATCCTCATTATGCTCCGTTGGACCGGATGTGGAGTACGGCTGACACTTATCTGGATTTGGCGGCGGGTGCCACAGACGCGGCCAAACACTTCCGAGATCAAGAGGATCGCGAAGTGGAAAAGCTCTTCTGGTCGCAGTTCCATAATCCAGAGCGTCCACTTCCATTAACCGATCGTTTTGCTGAATGGGACGAGCTGAATAGGTTATCCGGACTCGCCATGAAGTATGTCGTGGGTCATCTTTGGCCGGAAAGGCCAGAGCCGAAAAGTTACTTTAGCTTGGTGCAGCAGTTCCTTGGTGCAGTGCTGCATATCGATGCAATGAAGAGGTCAGCATGCATAGAGGGTGCGCGGATGGCCCTTGCCCGTGTCAAGACATACTGGGCGGAAATGGAGGCCACCGCTGTTGCATCCCAAGTCTCGGACGGAAGCCGAGTACCTGCCGAGCACTATTTTCAGGAAGTTCTGCAAGGCGCTCGTTTAATAGAGACGCAGTGCTCGAAGGATACTATGTTTGAATAACATGTATTGTTGTAAAACAATATTTTGATGGAATGTAAGAGCTTTTTATACTTGTGCCCGCAAGAATTAAAATACCTCCTGTGCGGCCGTTAATGTATATGTGTATAAAACCTGAAAGATGGCAGTCTTCGGCTTCAGCCCCCACGCATATAATGCGGGGGTGTTCGCAGAAGGCGCATGTTCACACTTGATCCAACGTCTTGTTCCATGAAGGAGGTGATAGCGCAGCGAACTAGGCAACCGGACTATAATGCTTTATCACTTTCACTTGACCATAGGAGCTTGACAGTGAGGCTACTATATAGCCCCTGGTGGCGCCGTGCTCGCTCGAACTTGGGGCGCGTGTGTGCCTGGCTGGGAAACGGCCCTTCCTTAATACGGAGGAATCCCGAAGATTCCGATAGGTCATCGAGTGGTTGACCAGTCTCACGCTATATCATGACAATCAGTTTTCAGCTTTCTCTACTGAGGTTCTCGCCTGGCTGAACCGGGGCACAATCACAGTAGCCGATAGGACGGAACGTAAGGCGACGAAACACAGGAGCCGGGCAAACCCAACATTTGACCAAAGACATGATTCGGAGCTGATGCATATAAGGCCAAACTCGCGACGCCGAACACTCCCTAAGGTATTTGTTCTTTATAAAAACGGGCTGAGCAGTGCCCTTGATAATAAGCCCCTGGTGTCCAGGTACGTGCAAAATTCTGACGTGGCCACATGCCAAGACGCCAGCCTCCTCCTCGGTTATACTGAGAATCTGGGGGATGTGTATCAACAAGAGACATAAAAAAGGTTTACGCAGGGTCTTAATCTAAAAAGAATCCTGGAGACGGGTCCCTGCTGCACGTCTGCGCCCGTGCTTCCGTTGTGCCGTGTCCTGTACGGGCGTAGCATGGTGTTCATCTGTAAAAGAGAGGAACTTAGCTGGAAAAAAAAGAAAGGAATAGTAGTGCGGAATTTACGCTGTACTAAATAAACAAAGTACAATTCAAGAGGGATAAAAATTGAGCCTTGTTGTCGCTTATGTTACATATGCGGAGCCCCTTGTTTAGGGGTGTACGGCTACTAAACCTTTAACAATTATATGTATGCTCCGGACTCGTCTAGCCGTGTCCGCGGTCTTGATGACCTGTTAGATGCTTTTGTTGGTGAAGCTGTTTTGATGTGTGGCTGTCAAGGCGGCCGCATATTCTGCCGCGCTCAAGGAACACTGGATATTTCCCTTTAGTGAGATGATGCCTCGTGGACCGGGCATCTTAAGCGTAAGAGATGCATAATGCGGTGTTGCGTTAAAGCGGGCAAAAGCTTCGCGCCCCAGTAGTGCTTGATAGCTACTTGAAAATGGGGCGATGTGGAAGGTTATCTTTTCGCCGCGAAAGTTATCGGGGGAGCCGAACATAACTTCCAGCAGGACAGAACCCGTACAATGGGTATCCGGGCCTGGCGTTACTCCTTGAAAGGAAGTGTTGCTATGGTGAATTTTTGTTGGGTCCATCCCCATTTTGCGGACTGTGTCCTGATATAGCAGGTTTAGACCACTACCGCCATCCATCAGGACCTCTGTAAGGTGGAGTCCGTCGATTATCGGATCTAATACCAAGGCAGTGCAGCCTGCGTTCCGTATACTTCTAGAGTAATCCTGATGGTCGAAGGTGATCGGTTGTAACAACCAGTGGCGAGACTCCTTTCGGATAGGCCGCATGGCGCGTATCTCTATAGGTGCCACTCTGTCTTTTCGTTGTGTTACGTGAAGTAAGTTTACTGTTTTGACTTCTTGTGGGAAATTCTTTTGTTTCCTGGTGCTCTGCTTGTGGGGTTCGTCATCGTCCTCGCTTGGTGTGTCGAGCCCCTTGTGTTCGGCGTTGAGTTTGCCGGATTGCTTGAAGACCCAACAATCTCTGTGGGTATGGTTTGCAGGCTTCCCGGGAGTACTGTGGATTTGACATATCTTATCCAAGATTTTGTTTAGTTTAGATAGCTCGTCACTATTATCCTTGAGGGGTGGCTTTTTCTGATTCTGTCGAGAGTTTTTGAATCCGGCGTTAACTGCCGTGCTCTTCGGGCTGCTTCCCTTATTCCGGCGCTGGTCCTTGCTGCGTCGTGGATTCCCGTTTCCATCCCTAACTTCGGATGTACTTGGGTCGCTGGTGCTACATCGTGCCAACCAGCTATCCTCTCCCGCGTAAAAGCGGGTCATGAGGCTTGTTAATGCGGCCATTGTTCTTGGCTTTTCTTGGCCGAGGTGTCTGGCGAGCCATTCGTCTCGGACGCTGTGTTTGAAAGCTACTAAGGCTTCGGCGTCCGGACAGTCGACTATCTGGTTCTTTTTAGTGAGAAATCTGTTCTAGAGTTTCCGGGCTGACTCTCCGGGTTGTTGAGTTATATGGCTTAAATCGTCTGCATCCGGAGGTCGGACATAGGTCCCTTGAAAATTTGCCTGAAAAGCATCCTCGAGCTCTTCCCAACTTCCAATGGTGTTTTCGGGAAGGCTTTTAAGCCAATGCCGGGCTGGCCCTTTGAGCTTGAGGGGTAAGTATTTTATGGCATGGAGGTCATCTCCTCTAGCCATGTGTATGTGGAGGATATAATCCTCAATCAAGACTCCAGGGTCTGTTGTTCCGTCATACGCCTCTATGTTTACGGGCTTGAATCCCGCCGGAAATTCATGGTCCAGCACCTCATCGGTGAAACAGAGGGGGTGTGCGGCACCCCTGTATTTGGGTGTCCCGTGTTGTTCGGATATTTGTTGTGTTTCATTGCTTACTGGAGCTTGCTTTCTTGGCCCGTAGATAGACCTGGCTGGGCCGTCCTTTTGATGCGAATTCTTGGATGGATCGCGTGTTGGTTTATGTGCGGCGCCATTCGCCGCTCTATGTTGGCCATGGGGTCGTCTATCCGACCAGGTGGCTTCCTTATTTTTTCGATTTTGGGGGCTCTAGGGCCTCCTCATCAAATTCGGGTAGTAGCTTTCGCTTCGAGTAGCTCTTTGTGTGGCGACCATCGCCGTATTTGTCTGCGGTGTTGAGTACTTTGCTCCATCTGATTCAGAGTGCGTCTTCCGCAGTTTTGAGCTTCTGCTTCTGCTTTTTCAGGCTGCGCGCCGTGGCGACGAGCCTTTTGCGGAGGTTTTCCTGTTCCAGGAGCTTGTCCGACGTGAGGTCGTCTGGACTGTTATCCTCGCCGGGGACAGGTTGTGCGGTTTGTTTATCCAAGTTGCCTTGTTCAGACAGTTGCTCGATGCCATGTTCGTCGTTCGCTGGCTCGCCCTGCTCTGTGGCGGGGTCTGTATGACCGCTGTCTCTGTCGGGGCAGGGCTTGGAGCGGCGCTTACGCCGCCGCTTTGGCTGTTTTTTGGAGGAACGACCCTTCGTTGCGTCATCCCGTTCTTCCTCGCCGTTTCCTTTGGGTGTGTCCACCATGTATATGTAGGATGGGGTGGTTGTCCAGTGCCCTATAGGCGCTGGTTCGTGTTTGTCTCCTACATCGTCGTCCATACCGTCGATGTCTTCGGAGTTAAAGTCGAGCATGTCGGTTCATCGACAGTGGCTACGAAGTGGGTGGTTGGTGGGCGTCGAATTTCTATGTCGTCCGCATTCCAACCCTTTTGGCCATAATCCGGCCAGGACTCTCCTGACAAAGAGAGAGACCTTAGTGAATTCAGAATATCGCCGAAGGGTGAGTGCTGAAAGATATCTGCGGTGGTGAATTCCATGATCGGCGCCCAATCGGATTCGATTGGTAGGGGCGCGGAGGGTTCGGAGTCCGGAGAAGAGTCCGGCACCTTGGAGTCACGGGCTTCGCAGAGGATAAGGCTGGTGTTTGGCTCGATCGCCGTTGAGACTGCAGCCCCCAAGGTGGTGTCTAGCAACCCGTCCTCGATCGGCGCAGTTGACTCCGAGCTAAGGGTCGGAGCTGATGCGGGCATGGCTTCCAGGGCGCTGTTCGGTGGCAGAGCTAGGTCATGCCCATCATGACAGTGCGGCGCGCTTGGTTGTGGCTCGAATCCGTCGAAGATCAAGTCTCCGCGGATGTCAGCCGTGTAGTTCGAACTTGCAAATCTGACCTGATGGCCAGAGGCGCAGCTTTCAATCTGCTCCAGATGGCCAAGCGAATTGGCCCGCAGTGCAAAGCCGCCGAATACGAAGATCTGTTCGGGGAGAAAAGTCTCACCCTGGACCGCGTCGTTGTTGACGATCGGTGGAGCCATCGGGCCTAAAGATGACGACACAGAGGAACTCTCAATGAAAGCACCAATGTCGGTGTCAAAACTGGCGGATCTCGGGTAGGGGGTCCCGAACTGTGCGTCTAGGCGGATGGTAACAGGAGACAAGCGACACAATGTTTTTACCTAGGTTCGGGCCCTCTCGATGGAGGTAAAACCCTACTCCTGCTTGATTAATATTGATGATATGGGTAGTACAAGAGTGGATCTACCACGAGATCAGAGAGGCTAAACCCTAGAAGCTAGCCTATGGTATGCTTCTTGTTCGTCCTATGGACTAAAACCCTCCGGTTTATATAGACACCGGAGAGGGCTAGGGTTACACAGAGTCGGTTACAATGGGAGGAGATCTACATATCTGTATTGCCAAGCTTGCCTTCCACGCCAAGGAAAGTCCCATCCGGACACGGGACGAAGTCTTCAATCTCGTATCTTCATAGTCCAAGAGTCCAGCCAAAGGTTATAGTCCGGCTATCCGGACATCCCCTAATCCAGGACTCCCTCAGCGGCGCTGACGCATGTCCTCAGCCACGTCTACTTGCGCGACCCCAACGTCGACTTTGACAGCCTGCTGGAATCCGTTTGCGGCGACCGTGCCACCGCTGCCGCTGAGGCCGTGAAAGGCCGAGCAGAGGCTTTGCTGGGGAAGTTCCCCTCCTTCAGCATCTTGCCCGGACGCGGTGCCGGCAACTCCGCGACCTCAGGAGGCGAAGTCGCCCAGCGTGACTCCACCACAGGCGATGGCGTCATTGGAGAGTGATCCCTCCGCGGCTTTTGTCCTGTTTTTTATTCCTGCAACATGCACCATGCCTCGCGGAGGTGTTTAAACTTGTGTTTGGCATTGTGGAACAGTCTATGGCTTGTAATATTTGCTTTGAATTTCCTGAAATTTGCATTTTCCTCTCCTACTTGCTTGCGCTCTACGTCGGCAGGGCCCGGCCCCGTGCGTACCTCACCCAGCGTTAGCCCTGACCAGAAACCAGGACGGGACTAAGGAGTGAGGGGCTACATGACAAGTTAGGCTCCTGAGTCGCGATACTCAGGAGTCCCCCTTGACGCGAGCGCAACAAGTAGGGAAGGGAGAGAAAGGTGTGGATTGGCTGTTCTACGTCGGCAGTGCCCGACCCCGCGCGTACCTCACCCAGCGTTACCCTCGACCGGAAACCAGGACAGGACTAAGGAGTGAGGGGCTACATGACCAGTTAGGCTCCTGAGTCGCATTGCTCAGGAATCCCCCTTGACGCTCAAACGGGTTTTCGTACCTTGGCTCCGCTCGGGGAGGGCGCGCGATGACCAGGTCTGAGGGACGTGGCTGGGCGGCGTGCGCTCGGGCAAGGCCCGGGCGTAGCCCCCGTGTCCAGCCCCCTCGCGCGGCGCTCCCGAGGGGAGGCGTTGCTACAGTGCCGGACACTGAGCACTGGGCTCCCTGAGGTTGGTACAGCCGTGGGCCGCCCTCAGTTGTTTATCACCAGCGCGGAGCATAGCGCTTCCGTATGTGTACGGGCATAGCCACTCCTCGGCAGTGTCGTTATCCAGCGCGGAGCATGGTGCTTCCACTGGTACTTGGGAGGGGGCTCCCCTCCGGGAGGAGCCCCCGGGGCGTGTGCAGCCCCGCCCTGACATGTGGCCGGCACGGTAGGGCTAGGAGAGGTGTATCGGGGCACTCGTGAGCCAGTGCGGGACTCACGAGGCCCTACCTTGAGGCGGGTTGCGCCTGGCTCTGGGCCTTTATCAATGGTGTGTTCCTGCAGGGTGGTTAGAATGCAAATGCTCTATGTCCTCAGCTCCCGGCCCTCGAGCGAGCTCAGCCGCCGCTGGTATGACAGGTCGCGATACCATGGGTCAAGGCCAGGGGGTGAGGGCTGGAGAGCCAGTAGGAGCCCATGAGTCGTGATGCTCAGGTACCCCCCTTTTAACGTGCAAGCGCTTTGCATGAGAGCGGAGAAGTCCGCGATAAGCAGCAGGTGATAATCATGGGAACCAGATTAAGCGCGAAAGAGCAAATTCATTTTAGGTAGATGCAGGAAAAGTAACCGCCGCTGGGTCGGGCCCGAGCAGCCTGGGGATGATGCAGCCCGAGGGGCGCCCCCAACAGGGTAAGTAAAGAGCATAAGCAAAATGGATACATGCCGCAGGGATGGACCCACGCGACCTGGGGATGATGCGGCCCTGTGGGCGCTCCCAGCTAAGAACGGAACTTAGAAAGGTGTCACCTGATGCTGTTGAAGATGAAGTGATGCTGAAGAAGCGAGCGATGTGCAGTGAAGACGTCGACCCTTACGAGCCCCCAGGCCCAGGAGCCTCGGGAGGCTCCGGGGGCACAGGTGGGTCCCCGAGGGCCATCTCTATCTCCGCCAGGACCGCCCGATGCCTGACCTCCTGAGCCTCCAGAATGCTCCTCAACATGCGCTGGTGAGCAGCGACCGCGTTCGGCAGGCCGAAAGGCATGCGAACGTAGCTGTGAGTTGGACCCTCGCAACGCCCCACGCGCGAAGGCCAGAGGCGCTCCTGAGATGCGGCTCGGTTGAGCCCTGGTACGTCGATGCAGATGCGCAGCCCACCATCCTCGCCTGGATGTGGGGCTAAGGCGGGCAAGCGGCGGCTGCCGCGCATGACTCTTGACTCCTGTAGCTCCTAGGTGTTTCTTGCGATGAACTCCTGAGGGTTTGGTCTTCCTTGCCTTGTGCCTTCCTGAGGGAAACGTGCCTGAAAGCACCCTTCCAAGTGGTGCCCGAGCGCCTCCCTCGCGACCTTGGGAAAGTCGATGGCCCTCCAAGAGAGAGCCCCCGAGCCCTGCCTAAGGAGGGCGCCGGGCGTGCCTTCCTATGCGAGAGAGGGTGGCGCTCCCTGATCGAGCGCAAACCCTGACGCAACACCTCCGGAGGCGCCTGCCTCCTTACGGCTTGGGCCAGGCGAAGCCTTCTTCTTCTTGAGGGTCGCCTCGGGAAGCCTTCCGCTCTTGTGATCTGGGTCTTCGATTGCTGTGGCTTGGAACGCACGCTCAAGTGAACACACTGCGTCTCTTTCTTCACAAGGTACAGTGATGACTCCACCGCTTCCGGGCATCTTGAGGACATTGTAGCCATGGTGAGTCACTGCCATGAACTTGGCCAGGGTTGGGTACCCGAGGATGGCGTTGTATGGCAGACGGATGTGGGAGACATTGAAGTCGATGAGCTCGGTGCGGTAGTTGTTGCGCTGCCCGAAGGTGACTGGAAGGCGAACCTGCCCTATCGGAACAGTGGAACCATCAGTGACTCCTGAGAAAGGCTTGGTCGGCTGAAGTTGATCGTACGACACTTGTAGGTTGTCGAACGTCTCGACGGACAGGACGTTGAGCCCTGCTCCGCCATCAATGAGGGTCCTGGTGACATGCACGTTGCTGATGACTGGGGAGCAAAGTATCGGGAGGACTCCGGCCGTTGCCGCGCACTTGAGCTGATCCGCTGAGCTGAACGTGATAGCGCACATAGGCCACCTAAGAGGGCGCGTGGCCTCGAGCTTGGGAGGACTGCATTCACCTCGCGAGCAAACTGCTTGAAGATGCGCTGCGAGGCTGCGGCCTGGGCGCCACCCAAGATGCAAGCGATTGCGCGTAGCTCCTGGAAGCCCCCAGCCCCCTAGTCTTGATGCTGGTCTTCGTTCCTCCTTGGTGGTGGCGGCAGAGGAGGAAGGCCTGCATTGCCATGTGGGCGATCCTCACGAGGCTGATCTCTCCAGCCTCCCTGACGAGGCTGGTCCTGCCAGCGATCCTCGCGAGGTCGGTCACGCCACCCTTGGCGAGGGCCATGGTCTTCCCGTCGTCCTCCACCTCTTCCTCCTCCTCGGCCATAGCCCCTGTCATTGCGCTCAGGGCGTCGGCCGATACGTCCATCTCTCACGGCCTTGAGCTCTTGACATTCGTTGGTGTTGTGGGTGTGGGGGTCGTGGTACATGCAGTACCGGCTGCCCTTGGATGACTCAGGATGATCCCTGCCTCGCTTGGTGTCCGGTTCTATTGCAAGCACGGCAGCCCCCTTGCGCTTCACGTCCTTGGTCTTGGGCTTCTTCTCTTCTGGGTCGGCTGCCGGGAGCTCGAGGAGGGAGAGGCACCCTTCCTCAGCCCTGGCACACTTGTTCGCCAAGTTGAACAACTCCAGGGATGTGCATAGGTCTTCATGGATGGCTAGCTCCTCCTTCATCTTGATGTCACGCACGCCGTCAGAGAAGGCTGAGATGATGGCTTCTTCAGTCACCTTGGGGATCTTGAGGTGAGCGTTGTTGAAGAGCTAGATGTATTTCTGTAGGGTTTCCCCTTGCTACTGCTTGATGCGGCGCAGATCGCTCACGGCCGGGGGCCGGTCGTGAGTGCCCTGGAAGTTGGCGATGAAGCGGGTGCGCATCTCGTCCTAGGAGGAGATCATGCCAGGAGCCAGGTGCGGGCCCCGTCCTTGAGCGCCATAGGAAACCAGTTCGCCATGACCCTTTCATCTCCGTTGGCGGCTTCGATGCATAGCTCGTAGAGCTGCAGGAACTCCGTGGGGTCCGCCGTGCCATCGTAGCGAGGGGGCAGGTCAGGCTTGAACTTGCCTAGCCATGCAACGCCACGTGGCCCGGGAGTGAGGGCGCGACAGCCTGCTGTGGCCACCAGCGCCTTTTGCCGATGCTGGGCTTGTTCCTGGGGATTACCGTACGCCGCCGCTTGGAGCAGCACGGGGTCTTGGCGTGGAGGTGCAGGGACGCGATCTTGGCACGCCGGCCCTGGTAGCGCACGAGCACCTTCTTGGGGACGAGGGATTTCCTGGCAGCTCCTTCCTTGCTGCGCGGGCGTCGGACGCGAGGGCCTCGCCCTGGGGCTACGCGCCTCGGAGCCAGGGCGCCTTCTTGGGGAGGAGGCGGTCGAGGCGCCTCCTGATCCTCGCCTATTGCACGGAATGAAGGGCGAGGCAGCGAGAGGGACGGCAAGCGGGAGCCCCCTGCGGCGCTGATGAGCTCGGTGATGCGGGCGAGCCAGTCCTCGTAGAGGTCGTCGATGGGGCGGTAGTGCAAGAGCTCTCTTGCCAGGAGCAGCGCGGGGTGCGCGTCCGGGGCGTGACGGGCGTGGGACGATGAACCAGCTGGAGTCAGCGATGGGGTGGCGGTGCGGCCCTCCCGTCGTACCGAAGGATGCTGAGACGAGGCCTGCTGCTCATTCCCCGCCGGGCCCGTGGCGGCATTGGCGGCAGACGACGGGGAACGACGAGGGTGTCCGCCGACAGGCGCCGTCTGGGCGACGCGGGTGGCGAGAGCAGCCCAGCACTCGGCGTGAGCCCGACGAGCGTCAGCCATGGACACGACGGAAGATCACACGCGAACAGCGAAAGAAAGATTCCGGCGCACCCCTACCTGGCGCGCCAAAAGTCGGATTTAGGGTTCTGGCAGACCCTTAAGGTTCGAACTCTGGGGTGCGCGCAAAGATATCCCCCCTATCGATCTACGTCTGATCTCCTCGCGTAATCTAAGCTGGAAACGATGAACAACACAAGGGACACGAGGTTTATACTGGTTCGGGCCACCGTTGTGGTGTAATACCCTACTCCAGTGTGTGGTGTGGTGGATTGCCTCTCGGGCTGATGATGAACAGTACAAGGGAAGAACAGCCTCGCGAGAGGTGTTCTTGAGTTGGTGCGGTGCGCTCTAATTGGGCTCTCTATCTGATTCGAACCCTGCGACTAGATGGCTCTACTCTATGGTGGCTAGCTCTATTTATAGAGACCCCGGGCCTCTCCCCAAATAATGAGCGGCAAGGGCGCCAACAATTGGCCATTTTGAAGGGGAACATCTAGTACAAGTTATCCTGACCAAAGGTGATCTTCGGCTGCCAAAAGCACTAGTGATGACACCGCCTGGGCTCCACGGTGACCTTCATCCTGCCGCTCTGCTGGTCGTGGTCTCGTTGCACCGGAATGGTAACCTTTGCCTGATGCCTTGGCCTGTGCTTGCCCCCTTTGCATTGAAAGGGAAACAAGGACACTGCGTAGGCCGGCGCACGCCTGGTCTCGATCGTCATGGCTTGCGTCACGGGCTCCTCGCGAGGTGCCCCTGCCTTGATCTCTCCGCCTTCTCGCGAGGCTGCCTGATGAGACTGCCTCTGAGGAAGCTTTCCTGTCATCCGCCTCGCGAGGCTTGGCCCCTCGCGAGGGTCTTGAGCTTGAGATGATGAAGATGGGCCGTACTGGGCCCCCACTTGAGCCATGCCGCAGGCCGCAGGCAGGCAAGTCTGGGGATCCCCGTTCCTAAAACGCCGAGAATGCTTAAGTTGCGAAGGAAGACTGGAAATTGTTCTGTGTCTGCGGTATAATCTTTCCATGAAGGAAAGATGCGCACAAAGTTCCTGACAACAACATAAGCTTCGTCTTCTAAACTGGGAAGAAATGGAACATGGGTCCTATTTGCTGCAATTGGGGCTCTCTCTGGTTCGAAAAGGGATTTGGCAACTGGATTTGGAGTACTCTTTGCTCGAATGGCGGTTTTGCATCGTACAGCTGGTGCTATGTCAACTGGCATAATCATATTGTTTGCTGCAGTTGGGGTCTGCTGAGTTGGGGCATCAGAAATGACCAGTGTAGTAGGGCTAGAGTCTGCTAGAGTTGGGGTATTTTGTGGGTCAGGTGATATTGCAACTACACCTAATGGGCTATTTGATTTATCAGGTGCCACTACCTTTTCCAAATACTTTGCTTGTGCTCCTCCACAATCAGCAATCACCCTCTTCCTTTTGAACGTCTGATACACAAGAACAACATTTGAATGGATAAATATGGTGTGATGACAGATGGAATACGTACTGAAAATGGATAGGCAGGGCGTATTCACATACACCATGTGTAAACTAAGCTAATGGCAGTTCAACAAGGTAGAAGCAATGCAAAGCATCAGTTGCAAGATATGTGCGAGCAATGTAACCTTGGAAAGTTAGAGAAAGTACCTTGATGGGTGAATAAGATAGGGCATCTTCCTCTGACTCCTCCACTAGGGAGGTACATTGACTTATGTCTCCCTCTATCTCAGAATCACTATTAGGATCATACTCTGAGCATGAATCTGTAGGTGGAGAGCATTTGCATTCCTTTGCATCCAGACTTGATTTCAGTCCCTTAATGCCAAGTTTGATAGCCATGGCATTATTCTGCTTTATTATTTTCATGCACGCAAGCTCATAATCATTACGATGCTGTTCAGAATCTGAGATTCATGAAAACATAAAAAGTAATCAGATTATCTGTGGAATGCATTGCGGATTCAACTCGGAGAGTGTCTCCCTATAAACCCCTGCATATGCAAAGTTCACCTCCCCCACCGTGCTGACCAGACCACACACAGAAATACAAACCCCTTATGTCTCTATAACAGGTAGGCACACATTTCAAAACTAAAGTAGGAACATTAGAATCATATGAAATTCGTATTTGAACAAACAAACTAAGCAATTATGAGTGGCATAATGTTTAGCTTCAAGGGTGGAGTGTTGGTCGTGCGACACTGTTGGATTTCGGGTTCCGGCAGACCCTTAAGGTTCGAACTCTGTGGTGCGCGCGGAGATTATGGCCTCTACCTCCCCGTCTCGCAAAGATCTAACTACTGAAAGAACAACACAAGAGACACAGGGTTTATACTAGTTCGGGCCACCATTGTGGTGTAATACCCTACTCTAGTTTGTGGTGGGTGGATTGCCTCTTGGGCTGATGATGATGAACAATACAAGGAAGAATAGCCTCGCGAGGGTCTGCTCTTAGCTGGGATGATGAACTGCTAGGGGGAGTAGGCAGATTGTATTCCATGTAAAAGATCGAAACCTATGTAAAAGCTGGAAATGACACTTTCTTTCTATACAATGCAGTGTTCGTTACCCACACATGACGGAAGAGATCACATAGAGAAATACTATTCACTCATGTCTATGGTTCCAGTATTTAGAAACAGGGTGGTCCACCCTAAAAGAATATTGACAACAAATATGACAAGGCAAGCATAGATGTAGTGAATCAACCATTTACTTGTGATCTTACTAGGACAAGTATGCAGAATCGTAACTGCAGTAAGAGACCGTCCAAAATCTGAATGAAGAAGTTTGTCTAGCACTTATTGTTTGCAACTAATCGACGTGAATAATTGGATATTATATCGAATGAGTAAGAAAGACAAGTAAAATTGTCAACAAACCTGGCTTGCAGTAGTATTCTGGGTCAATGTCACTACGACCAACAATCCAAAATGACTAGTTTCTGTTCCGAGGGCCGGAATTTTGAAAACCCTGTGAACTTTATAGGTACTAAAGATTACCGAAATACATCTTAACCATTAAGTGTAGGTAGCATTGAGCACACAACAAACCCTAATGACAGTCCTGCCTAATGAGTAATGAATCAATCAGAAAATGGGTGATGAGGAGTGGCTGCTGAGTGTTGAGGACGTATCTCAGGATAAAACGGGTTGGCTTGGTGGGTGCTGCACGCCTGAGCCCTGAACCGACTAGAAAGGTAGGCACGGTGGCGCGCCCGGGCAGCGGTGACGCTGTTGGGCAAGCGGCTCCTGGCCTACTGTTAGTCCGGCGTCTCCTCCTAGAGTCATGCTGTCCGGGGACGGCATGTCGCTGGCGAGCCAAGCGGATGGGGGCGAGTAGAGATCGGAAGCGCGCAGCAGAACAGAGGGGAATCGAGGCCTGGGACGACCCAAAATCCCAGGGTGGGCCAGCCCACCGTGGGCACCCTGTAGAGATACACACCCGAGCGGCGAACATGCATTTTTGAAACTAATTTAGGAACATTTAGCTGACCAATTAAACAACTCTATTTTAATAATATCATATTCGTATTTGAACAACTAAGCTTGTTTAGCTTGATGGGTGGAGCAGTGTTATTATGACACGAAGCACGTATTCTCATCGTATAGTGATCACAAAAGGGGGAAACTCTAAGCATATTTTTTTTAGCAAAAGAGGGTTTCCCCTCCGATTTCTATTAAAGAAACCACCACGGAACCAACATGATCAATTAAACCCTAAGCATGATCAATTAAACCGTATTATGCCTGTGCCATGGCAGATTTGAAGCTGCAAACCGGAGAAATGATATTTAGCATCCATTGTTTGCTTCGAACTAAGAACTAAATTCTAAGAGCTGAAAAGAAAGTAGAGTAACCAAGTTAAGATCTATTTTCTGATTGAGATCAAAAAGTTGAGGAGATATGAAGTACCACCTCTCTTGCGGCGCCGTGTAGGCATCGGGGGTGCGATGGCTGCCGGTGGCGTTGAAGCAGATCTGCGATGGTAGAAGGGTGCATCGAGGGATAAGTCCCGTTACGGTGGAAGAGAAGGTCGTGTGAGCGGCCCCGGCAAAGAGGACGACGGCGCCGATGAAGCGAGAGGACGCAATGCAAGGCTATTGGTCTGTTGCCGTGGATGAGAAACGTCCATCTCTAGCAGTGGACGACGCGGTCCTGGTAGGCGCTCCGACATGGTGGAGGACGGTGGCGATGGATGTGGTGGAGGACGGTGATGATGGATGGGGTGGCGGACGGAGGCTGGTGTGGGGATGGGGTGTTCTAGCGCAGATGGTGTATGAATGGGAAAATGGAGGGAGAGGTACGGGGAACCATGTTTCTGGGACGCGCCTGTCTGAAATATTGGAAAGTTACGAACTTAGCCCCCGTTTAAAATTTGGGCGCCTCGTCGGTTGGGGACAGGACGGTAATCTCGCATCTCGCCAATATTTGCCCAGCGCGATTTCGGGCGAGGAGAGGGTGGTTGGCTCCCATGGTTGGCGCCCACGGTGTATGAACGGGGCTGACAGGTAGGGCTGTTGTGTCACGTCTGAGTGAAGTTACAAACCTGCCCCTATTGAAAATATTTGCCTACATCGATTTCGGCCGAGTCGGGTTTGTTTTGCCACCCACCTTGTATGAATGGGGAATGGAGGGAGAAACAGAGGTCTTTCGAATGATCTTGAATCAAATGAGTTTTGCCGCCCATGTTTGACGCCCACCATGTCAGAATGGGCTCAGAGGCGATCGTGTCACGTCTAATTGAAGTTACTAACCTACCCCTATTTAGAGCAGTGGAAATCGGGCCGATGGATTGTCCATGTAATGGGTAGACAGTAATTTCCATCTCCCAAACACTTGGCTTCGGGCAGCCGACGTGGGAGTGGACATTTTGCTGCTTCTTTCGAATTTTGGGACAATAAGCATCCACGTTTACCCTGGCAACTAAATTCGAATCCATTTTGTATTCCTATATGAATCTTTATAAATCATTATATGTGTTTTTATATATCTTCAAAAGGACGACAAAGATGTATTCCACTGTCATATATGAATATGGTTTACAAATACCGATACTCAAATTCAGAAACTAGAATCCAGTTTAAGGTGAATTCGAATATTTGGAACACTTCATGTCCAACTCAAATGTCACACGCAGCATAATGTGTACTACCATTTAGATATGTACACAAGCGATGTATCAAATTCAAATACTGAGTCAATCAACCAAGAATGTACATATCTAAGAGACATATAAATACTTATAGAGTATATGGATCAATAATATCAACTAACATACATAAGCCAGGCCGCTGTACTTTTTTTGGCTACAACATCATCCTTTTTTTAGCCAGCATCTTGGCCCTTTCCGATGCGTGCCACTTATGGTCCATCTATACTACTACTATTGCTGAATGCACATTCAGCCCGATTGGCATATTTGTAGGTCTGGCACAGCAATCCAAATGAAATGTCTCCGAGTCTTATCAATTAATACAGAATTGTGCTCAAATAAAATTACAAACAAAAAAACAATTATTACATGATCCCTAAAACAAATGGTTTTATTGATTACATGAACAGACAACACAAAGGTTATTCAACTATGGAAAGACCATTTCACCTATGATTTACCAAGTAGGAATTTAATTTCCTTTTTTCCTTTAGGGCCTTAACAATCTGGCCAGTCACAGCTTGCTTCATTTTGAAATCCACCAAATATTTAATGGTTGTCTTGAGTACTGCTTGTGATTGTGATGTTTGCTTCCTCAACATGTCAACTTCATCTCTAAGTGCATAAGCGGAATCTCTTTCTACCACTAGTTTAGCCTCTAGAGCATCAGTAGTTGGCAATTCATAATGCATGATTGGGCTGGTGCCACTATTGTGGGATGATGCAACGTCCATGGGGACCCCGCTCTTTGATCTTGGGCTAACCTGTTTTGCCATTAAAGTTCCGATTGGATTCAGAAAAGTTGAAGTTAGCAAAACATCTCAACTGGGAGTTATAACAGCAAACCAGTTAAACAAACAAGGAATTAAAGAGTTTCAATTGGATGCTGAAAAGTAGTTATTAACATCATTGTAACCCGCTGTTGCAGCAACAAAGCAGTTAAACAAACAAGCAGATATTTAAGTTAAGGCAAACAGGTAATTCTTAACAGTAAGTATCAAACACATAGATAGGCGTAGTCTACAATATGATTACAGGCTGTGCCATTATGTAATCAGTAGCAAACTAAATTAAGCCAAGCAACGTAATTGAACAATTTTGCAATAAGTGGCTAACTAAAATTCCGAGAAGCAGGTAACTGAACTTACGCTAGTTCTTTGTATAGGCACACTGCAACTTCTTTTTCGCTTACAAGGTTGTACGAAGGAGTCCATGGCATCAATTGCTTGGATACGCAGTCCCAATACTTCTTTCTTCCCACACTGCATGGGTAAGTCGAATGGTTAATCTGGTAAGATGGTGCGTCCTTTATATGTTATATGAGGACGTGTAGTTAGACTAGTTGTAGCCAAACACATCACACTAGCTTTTACTGTATATTTCATGCGATTACTTTTGGCATATCGAGATCTAAGAAATCTATAATAGGATGAAAAGACTGGCATCCTTCACATTATTGGTGAACTCAGTTCATAAAAACAAGCAATTCAACCATTCTGTGGGTAAATCAAAAGCGCCACTGGAATATTTTTCACTATCCAATCATACAAGCAAAAATGGGTGACGCCACCATAGGGGCTGGTATGGGCAGCCGCCTCAGGTGGCTGGAAAGTGCGCACCTAGTTTGAGTCGTCCAGGTTGGCCCATGCTAGTTTTGTTCATCCCAACGCACAAGCAGGCAATGTAAAAAATGAAGAAAAATGTTTCAATTTGGATGGGCCAATAACATAAGTGCAAGGCAGGCCCTATAGCAGGCTCGCGACCCAAACGAGCGCCTCCCATATCGATCGACAGCAGGAAAAGTCCCAATTCATTCGCTCCAGCCTCCAGTCTGGTTTGCTCCTAACCTAGTCGCCGCTGGATAGACCGGCACAACACTTCCTCGTGCCCTCGTTGGAGGGTGGTCGCCGGGCTTCAAGTGAACGGAAGGACAAGAAGATGAAGATCCAACCCTGGGTGTAGCCTGCATGGGAGGCAGCGGCGGCAGCACGGGCATGGCATCGAGCTTGCGCAAACGGACAGTCGCAGCTTGCAAGAGTAGCATGTGCAACGAGCAGGTACATCACATCCCTGATTATATCTAATTCAACTCTTCAATTTCTGGCCAATAGTTAAACCTGACGGTGTTGTAAAACTGCTTGTATGTAGGGAATCTATGAGAAAATGAAACCAATTTCCACTTATTTTAAAACTCCCCCAATCAATATTGAACTGACTGAATCTGATGTATCTGATCAAGTTTCCGGTGCAAACATACAAGCTCACACTACTGGAATCTGGCAATTTGCCATCTGCCATGGCAGATGGCAAAGGCATGGTCGACCGATGGCAAAGGCTTTGCCATCAGCCAGCAGATGGCAAACAGTTTGTCTAAGATCCTATCGGCAAAGGCTTCTTTGCCATCTGCTGGCTGATGGCAAAGAGCCTTTGGCTTTGCCATCAGCTGGCAGATGGCAAAGCCTCTTAACGGGGTTAGCCCCGTTAGAAGGCTAACGGCATACTTTGCCGTCAGCCAGCAGATGGCAAAGGCTGCAGGCTCTTTGCCATCTGCCAGCAGATGGCAAAGGCTGCATGCTTTGCCGTCTGCCAGCTGATGGCAAAGAGCTTTGCCATCCGCTGGCAGATAGCAAAGAGCCCAAATAGGCCAGCCCAAATTTTACGTGTAGATGACACGTGGCCTCTTTGCCATCTGCCAGCAGATGGCAAAGTGCCTATATTGCCCCATTTAATTTTATTTTTTCTTATATCAATTCATTTTCACAGAAAATCAAACACAAATATATGTATATGACCAATATAGCATATTCAACACATATTACCAATAGTCATGAACACATATATATATCCAACACATGTTACCAATAGTATCAAGTTTCATCTGTACATATACATAGTTTCATCAATATTACACAGTTTCATCCGTACCGAATTTGAGCACTACACAGACTAAGACTGAAATATATGGTTTAAATGTTCATACACTAAAGAATATTGGAACATAATACAGGAATGAATATCTAAGATGATTTTTTTCCATCTGTTCAAGATATTCTAAACATCAACCTGTCATGCTGAACTTGAAGTAGCAGTGCATATTTCCTGCCAAGATTGAACAGTCAAAAGGTGTATCAGTCCATGTGCATCAACAATTCAACGTTGATGCTTAAATTAAGCAAGCATTGTGCTCCACTGAATTCCCTAAACACTAGTTCAACGATTTCTATCTCACAACTCAAAGCAACAGTTTACAGACAAATCAGCAGACTGCATGTATACTATATTAATGAGCTGGCCAGTATACTAGAACAATGGTGAGATATATAGCAGCTAAAAATATCAGCATGAAATGTCATGCAGCAAGCAGCGACAAATATAAGTGTGCACCGAAATGAATCACTATCATTGGAATGACAAGATAGAAATGAAAACATCATCATCACTTGAACTGAAAAATTATAATAAGCATAACTTTATTGCAGTAGTAACATAGAGTAAAAAGAGAACCAAGTTTGCATTCTGATACAATGGATGAGATGGTCTAGACCATGTTATCAGTCCAAAGCAAACTGGAGTTTTTTGGCAAAGATTATACAGATTGAAGAAGAAAAGGGCATCCTATACTCCATGTTATCATGTCATCATCAGACAAATACATAATACATGCTGGACAGGTAAGTACGAGAAGAAGAAAAGGGCATCCTATATGGCCACTTGAGCCCGAACGGGAGTATATAGATTGAAGAAAGTAGCATGCAAATTTGGCTGCTTATGTAGATTGGAACTTAATAATGTCTGTTCCAGTTTTGATTTGCAAAAAAGAGAGGAGGAAAACCATGATATGAGTAGCGTTAACTGACTTACAGGGTGGCAATACAGAGTGGAACTTGCCGGCGATGTACACATGAAACAAGTGCAAGGCATTATACAACACTAGTGGTTGGGGCGCGCCCCGGGCGCGCCTCTTGAGGCGTTCTGGTGCGCACTAATCATGCTGGTATACTTGTTTATGTTTTAAAAGTGCATATAAACAACATTGATTAGAAGTATGATGCATGGAACACAATTGCATCAAAATAGTGTCCATTCATCCAACAGAGCAAGCATAGTAATTTCATAGAAGCTAACAGGTTCATATTAACATAAAAGGGTCGGTCTTAGAAGGTGTTTGATCGACATTAGTGCCACGTCTCCAAATACCATAAGAATTACGTTTCTTATGACAATACTGAAGTTGTGTCGATTACCACTAACTAACGAAGTGCCATTACAATACTCATCTATGACCAATGTATAAGGAAATAAGTTTGCCAATTGTCAAGCACACTGAACCATTAGATACTTAACCGGTATACAATAAAAGAAAGAGTTGGGTTCTAAATCACATTCTATTTTGATAATTGATGGAATAATTGTCAAGCACACTAAATTACTGAGTCCTTTCTAGATTAACAGGTCTAAAACAAAAAGATTTACAGTCTTATCCCATATGCATAATGGTTCTTAAGAGCCACACTACAATCCAAATAGATTTTTCTTTCTTGACAGAGATCATGCTACTATAGAGGAGAACAAAATATAGCTCAATAGAACCGATAAATGAAGCAAAGACAATCAGTATAGGACTAACGGCATAATTTGCATTACCTCCCTCGTTGTAGAGACAAAGTGGCATGGTGATAGTGTTGTACGATCGAGATGCCTACACACCACAAGATAAGCCTGATGAAATTCTGAATTGCAAAAAAGTTACAGATGATTCAAACAAGCAAGGAAAACATATTAGAAAAATAACAAAACAAAAACCAAGTATCCAATGTTAAAAATAGAGTGCCTAGGTAACACTAAAAGGATATATGAGACATATGAACAACGAGTTAGATTAGCCTAATGGAACACATGTAACCTTAGCAAGAAAAAATATGACTATATGAAAGTTAAAATTAGTATGATGACTAACTACGAAAACTCGCTTATGTGCTCGGGCTCGCCTGATCCTGAAGTGTGTAGTAGACATTATAGAAAATTTGGCCTGACTACCTGAATGCTATATCCAAAATGATAACAGTACTATTTTGCAAGCTATTCTGTTTTATATCTACAAGTGTACATGAGAGAACCGATTACTCCGGTTCTATTAGGTACAAACTTCTTTCTTCTCTTTAGAGAAAAGAAATGCTTACTGGTGAGCAAAATCATGATCACCTTCAGATTTTTATAAATGTACACAAGCGCACCACAAAAAATATTTATATTCTTCACAACAGATAAAAGTACCCAGAGTTCTGATTCACACTGCTAGCCAACAAACTAACAAGTTAATAAGATTTTCTAACTATGGATGGATGGACTTACGATTGCGTCGACCTCCCTGGTGAAAATCAGGGCAGGAGCACCGCATCGGCAAGGCAACGGGTGAGCGATGGATGGATGGACTTACGATTGCGTCGACCTCCCTGGTCTTGCGCATCAGCTCCTCCTTGAGCCGGCTGTTCTCCTCGAGCTGCGGAGGGTGAGTGAGTGATAGATATTGGCAGGGGTGAGAAACAGAGATGGGCGGGTGAGGGAGAGAGAAGGGACCTGGTGTCGGATGGTGGCCTCCGCTTCCTCCACGGCGCGCATCAAGCGGTGTAGGAGGCAGCGTTCCAGAGAAGGTGTCGTCCCTGCCTCCGCCTGGCCCCCGCCTCGCCGGACAGGCGGTGGAGGAGTAGGCGCTGGCCGCCGTCTCCGCCTGGCCCCCGCCTCGCCAGACAGGCGGGGGAGGAGTAGGCGCTGGCCGCCGTCTCCGCCTGGCCCCCGCCTCGCCGGACAGGCGGTGGAGGAGTAGGCGCTGGCCGCCATCTCCGCCTGGCCCCCGCCTCGCCGGACAGGCTGTGGAGGAGTCGGGCAGGTCTTGCGGCTCGGGGCGGGCGACATCGGGGAGGTGCTGCGGCTCGGTGTGATGGGGACGACGGCGTGAAGGCGCCGCAGACGGAGGGGATAGAGGCGGAGTGAGGCGGCGTCGTCGCCGATGGTGCTGTGGCTCGGCGTGATGGGGGCGACGGCGTGAAGGCGTGGCGGACGGAGGGGATTGGGGCGGAGCGGGGCGGCGAGCGGGGGTGTGCGGGGAGGGCGGCGAGCGGGGAGGAGGCCGTTGCGCCCTGAGTGCGGCCGCGGCGGCAGACGTGGCGGCGGCGAGCGTGCGCGAGCTGGAGAGGATGGAGTGGCGGCGAGATTGCATCTGGGGGCGACGACGATGGAGTGGGATGGGATAGGGTTTGGGTGGTTGGGCTGCCCGGGGATGGAAAAAGTTTTTTTTACCTAGAAAAAGTTTACCCCATCTCTTTGCCATCTGCCAGCAGATGGCAAAGAATCTTTGCCGTCTGCTGGCAGATGGCAAAGAGGTGGGGCCGGTACGCCGTTACACTCTTGACGGCCACAGGATTTGCCAACCTCTTTGCCATCTGCTGGCAGATGGCAAAGATTATTTGCCATCCACTAACAGATGGCAAAGAATTGGCTGATGGCAACCATATTCTTTGCCTTCTGTCAGTTCTTTGCCATCTGTTTTTTATGAGCAGATGGCAAAGACGTTCTTTGCCATCAGCTGGCAGATGGCAAAGAGCTGGCTGATGGCAAATTCCCAGATTCCAGTAGTGTCATGTTGTTCTTGATCCTGAAGTGTCTAATGAACAGACTGCTAATGAAGGATTTGATGGAAACATTTTACATGCTCCTGGTGATGAACATATAGTGTCTAATGAGGGATCTAATGCAAGCATTTTGCAAGCTCATTGAAGGATTTAGTGTCTAATGATGATCTACTATGTTGAGAGAGACAGAGATTTGCAGGCATTGATCACAAGCAAATTATAGTGCATTTTCATAGCTTGAGGAAACGTCGAGGCCATCTACTAGAAAGTCCCTGTATCATGACAACATAGCATAAATACTTTTCTAATCTGTTGTTTGAAACTATTGGCATACTTGTGCAGGATAGATATATTGATATGCAGTTTGTGCACTAGTTATACGTTGTCGGTGTACTAAAGTAGGGGTACCTTAGTATCCCGAACTTGTGCACGGGCAGTCGCAGCCCCCCCCCCCCCACGGCAAGGCTTGCCAGGCGACCGCCAAGGACCTCCGAAGACCCTTTGGAGCCATTCAAGAACAAAGTATTTAAGCCAAGGAGACAAGGCCCCGGCAAGAGGAGCTTGTCGGGAAGGCCACCCAAAGCACAAGGCCCCGGCAAGAGGAGCTTGCCGGGAAGGCCACTCGAAGCTCAAGACCCCGGCAAGAGGAGCTTGCCGGGAAGGCCAACCAAGGCACTTGCCGCGACAAGCCACTACTCCGCGGCCCGCGCTCCAGCTCATCCACCAACGTGTCGCTCTAGGGCCGTTCCAGGCGTACGTGGCAAGAAGCTGTGCAGCTAGGGGCATGCGGTGGCAAACGGCGCTGACAAAATAGCCATCGTGGCAAACGGTGGCGCTCCTGACGGTCACTTTTTGCACTGTTCGGGTGACACAGACGGGCATTTAATGCCCTTGTCCCCTGCCGTCAGGGTTAGGTATGATAACACTGTACAAGTAGCTGTACCCAACACATCACTTCTCCATTTTTACCCTTGCCCTTGTCGGTAACCCCTTGAGCATATTAAAGGAGGCCCATGCGCAACGTAGGGGGGAGGAGAACACTCGCTCGGTCTCGCCAGCGGCTTGTGTGTACTGTAGCACTCCGCGCTCCCGAGCAAGAACACAATACAATCCACAAAGCAGCAGTAGGGTTTTACGCATCCGTGCGGCCGGAAGCTGGGTAAACCCCTCACGTGCCTCGCCTCGATCTGCTCTTCGTGCGGCCTCCGCCCCCCGCCGAACCGAAAAGGGGCTCCGTCCCCATAGGTGCCCGCGGAGACAGTTTCCCCCGGCATCTTTGGCGCGCCAGGTAGGGGGCGTCGAGGTTGTGTGGACCTGATCCGGCGTTCGCACGAGCTAGACCTTCATCGTCATCACCGACGACGGCGGCACAAGTGCGGAAGGAACTGGATCGAGGGGCTGCCAGTGGTTCTTTGGTTGATCCAGTCGACGCTAAATCGAGCCACTGGCCAGACACCTTTCGCTCTAGTCTATGGAGCAGAGGCAGTTCTCCCCACGGAACTCGTATACGGGTCACCTCGAGTGCTCGCTTATGATGAGCTTGAGCAAGAGCAGCTGCGAGAAGATGACGCGCTGCTCCTCGAGGAGGACCGTCTTCAGGCTGCTGTGCGAGCTGCTCGCTACCAGCAAGCTTTGCGCCGCTACCATAGCCGCAAAGTTAAGGCCAGAAGTTTTGAGGAAGGCGACCTTGCTCTTCAGCGCGCTCAGTCCGCCAAGAATTCCGGCAAGTTGAGGCCAAAGTGGGTAGACCCTCGCCGGGTGAAACGAGTCACTAGTTTCGCCTTGCCGGGGAGCGGCCTTGCCGGAAAGCAAACAACAGAAAAGCTAAGTCGCCAAAGCTTGAGCAATCAGATCTTTTAAAAATTTTAAGTTATCTTCCTTGAACGACCGTCCTTTGTATGGAAAACCTATGCGCGGAGGAACCAGCTCGTGGCTAGTTGCGCCCTTACTTCATTTCGAGTCCGCTCAATGACTTAAGTGTGCTGCGACTAGAGTCGCGCCCTTACTTTGTTTTCGAGCTCACCCAACAACTTAAGCGTGTCGCGACCAGAATCGCGCCCTTACTTTGTTTCGAGTTCGCTCAAACAACTTAAGCGAAGCTGCAACTAGTCGCAACAAGGTTTCTTGTCGGAGGCGGCACCGCCAGCAGGCTGCTGACGTTCCGCACTCAGCGCTCGCGGCAAAGGTGCCTGCACCGGCAAGATCCCTAAAAGCGTAGGGCAAAAGCATACAAAGGAAGGAATCAAGTAAAGGAAATAACATTGCAATTACTACCCAAAATAGAGTTATGTTACAAGATAGCTTGTCGCAGCTCTAATAAACTGTTTTCATAACATGACCCGCAGCAGTAAGAAAAGAAGAAGGCAGGCGGCCTAGTCTACACGGTCGCCCTCAACCCTCTTGATCTCTCTCACCCTTTCCACGATGGGTTCGATAAGGGCATCGAGCCCCTCCAGATCAGCTTCCGGCGGCAGGGACCTGAGGACGTTGGTAAGGCGGAGGTCCGGGTTGCCGAAGACCACCTTCCCCAGCACCTTCCGGAGAGTTCCCGCGCAGATCTCGCGTGACTCGTCGACCAGCTGCTTCGGGATCCTCTTCCGGAGTTGCCGGAGCGCCGTCGTCACGCCTTTGAGGAACAAAGTGAGCTTGGCGCTGGGAGCGAGGTTCTCGTCAGAAGGATACCCGAGATCCTCCACCCCCAACAGCGCCAACTCCTTGTGGATGTGTGCGGCGGTATTCACAAGGCCCTCCGTCCATCGCTCCACAGTCTCCCTGAAAGTGCTCTGGGCGGCAACAACACTCTCCAGCAGCGTCTCGTTGGCCACGATCTCCTTCTTCAGAGCCACCTCCTGCTCCCTGGCGCTGTCCAGCGTCTTGGTCAAAGTGGCCAGCTTCACCTCAAGATCGGCGTTGGAGTCCTTGGCGGTGTCGAGCTCCTTGACCTTCTCGGCGAGGTGGCCCTGCAGCTAGCCAAAGGTGTGTGCGCCCTTCTCGCGCTCCTCCTTGAGCGCGGCAAGCTCTCCGCCGCTTGCCTTGAGGTCGGCCTCCAGCTGCACCACCTTTATCTCCAGCTCCTTCTTGGCGGCCTCGGCGGCTACGGCAGCATCCTGTGCTTCCTTGAGAGCCCCGTCAAGCGCCTGCTCGCGCGCAGCAAGCTCCTCCTTGTGGCTGTTGAGGTCGACCTTCCGCTGCGCCAACTCGCCCTCCTGCACAGATAGCTTCTCAGCGGCAAGCCGCTGTTGCTCTTCAACTTCCGCCTTCTCAAGGATAAAGGCTTTCTGCGCCTCGGCGAGTTGCTCCCGCTCCTCCGCCAGGGCCCGGAGAGCTTCCTGTCTCTGACCCCGAAGCTCCTCCGCGCGCTTCTCAAGTTCCGCTCCCGCCTTCGCGGCAAGCGCCTCGCGGGACTCCAGCTTGGCCTGCCTGGCGCGGTAGAGCAACACCAGCTTCCGGAGCAGCCGCTCCTCCTCAGACTCGCCGCTGCTGCTGCTTGGCGCATCGACCAGCGTCAGCCCGGCGGAGGCGAGCACTTCTCCGTCGAAGGTTTCTCCCTCGACTGGCGCCCTGGAGCTTGACTCCCAGGGGAGCTTGATGAAGACATCGTCGCCGGCCTTCAAGTACACGCCTGGCTGGGGCTCTTTGGGGCCCGACGCTGCGGCGGCGGCGGGAGGGTCGGCGGTCGGACTAGCGCCTGTCGCTCCTGCGGCCCCAGGGCCGTCCGTGCGATCGCCAGACCCCTCGTCAGCTGCCGCGGGAGCAGCTTGGGCGGCCCCTTCGCCGGCGGGATCGTCAGCGTCGACCGTTTCTTCGGTGACGACGACGTTGTCGACAGCGACCTCGGTCTCCATTGGCTCCGCAGTAGGTGGGACTGACAGCCGGAAAAGGAAGAAAAGTCAAGCAAATATTCAAAAAGAAGATCAAACAAAGAAGAACCCAAGGGAAGTTTCGAGGCAAGGAGATTACCTGCGCCAGGGTCTGCAGTCATGGTCTCCGTCACCAAGGGGTCGCCGATGCTGTCCCTTGCCGGGGACTTCTCCCTTACCGGAGACTGCTCCCTTGCCGGGGACTGCTCCCTTGCCGGGGATTCCTCCCTTGCCGGAGAACTCCCCCTTGGTGGTGTAGCTGTAGCAGGTGGCACGTCGGGGCGTTCTCCGGACGCTCCTGGTGGGGCTGCTCTGCTCCTACACAAATCAGCAGTCAGATATCAGAAAGCAAAGAGTATCCAGGCGCACCCAACAGCAGGAAGCAAATCATATACTTACGCTGGGGGCTGCGCTGGGGGCTGCTCTGAGGATTAGTTGGCGGGTCTGGCAAGGTCGTCTCAGGCGCACCCCTTGCCGTCACGGTGGGCTCGTCGTCAAGGATGACCACCGGGACCTTGGCTCTCTTTGCCGCTCTCTGGGCCAGAGTCCTGAAAAGGAGTAAGTTCAGAGAAAAGCAAATGAGATGCAAGACACAACTGCAAGAATTGAAGAAATACAAGTTCAACAAGGATCTTACTCCTCTTCTTCTTCCTCATCGGAGCTGAGCGCGGAGAAGTCAAAGCGCGGCCCACCTCCGGAGCGAGGAGGAGTAGGTTCCCTTGGCCGCTTGACGGGGACAGTGCCGGTGGTCTGAGACGACCCCGCTCCAGTTGCCCCTTCAGTGGTCCGCGAAGACCCCGCTCCAGTTGCCGTGGTGGAACGCGTCTCGCGCCGCGGCGGCAGTTGACCCGTCTGCCGCTCCGCCACGTCCGCGGCCTTGCGGAGATGCCTTCGTTGCAGGGCCGGGGGCTCTGCTTGCGACGAGCTTCCCAAAGGAGGGGCAAAAGAGGAGTCGATCTCCGACAAGCCACTCGTATCCTCGACGGGCTCGCCCGACTCGGGGTCGTGCCCGGCAGGCTCCTCCTCGCCGACAAGCTCCGTTCGCTCGGCAAGGCTTGCTGCCTTTGCCGCATCCGCCTCCGCCACGGTGAATCCAAACTTGCCCGCGGCCGCGGCTGCCGCCGCCTCCTCCAGCCGCGTGGTGATGCGCTTCAGTTCATCTTCGGTGGTGTCCCGGATGAGGCCCTTCTGCTCGTCGGGGCGGATCGGCACCTCCACCAAGTCATCGAAGAACGCCTGCACCACGTCATCTGCCGGCTCTTGCCACGTTGCGTCAACCCCGTGCGAGTCGCACAACGGCATCATTGCAAGGATGCGGCTGAGCGAGGAATTGTTGCACAGTGGGACGACACCTTGCGGCAGCCTGAACCATTTGGGATGATCAGGGTCATACTTGAATATCTCCTTGAGCATCGCGTTGAGCTCTAGGACAGTGAAATTAAAATTGAGGCCCGGGCGCAGCCTCATGATATCCGCCGCATTCTGGAACTCCCAGGCGGGCCTCCTCCTCTCCTGCAGGGGGGCGATACGGCGGCGGAGGAAATCCGCGCCAACGGCGCCTACAGTGAGCCCGGCAAGCCTGAGGCGTAGGATCCGGGTGACGGCAATCTTCAGCTTGTCGTCGTCTGGGGCCGCGTTACTCCAATCGCTACCGCGCACTGCTGCGGTTCGGCGCAGGGCGGTGAATGGCTGCGGGTTCTCCTCGGCGATCCAGCACCAGTCTGCTCTCCACTCCTCCCACTTGCTATGGAACTCCCCCTCCAGATAGGCCTCCTTCTTGCCGGCCTTTGAGATCCAGGCGATTCCGCCGGAAAGAGGCTCTCCTCTCTCAACTCGAGGCGAAAAGAAGTGGCGGAAGAGGGCTACGTTTGGGTAGACTCCGACAAAGTTTTCGCAGAGGTGTGCGAAAACTGCCATATCAGGACAGCATTGGGGGTGAAGTCAAGGAGATGGAACCCGTAGGTGTTCATGATGTTGCAGAAAAATTCAGAAAAAGGCGGGCAGAGCCCGCAGTAGAAGAACAAGATGAAGAAAGCATATCCAGGCGGAGCTCTTGCCCGGGCGGCGGCTGGAAATACCTTCGTGCGCGGGTGCGCCCGCATCTCCGCCGACCAGAAGAGATAAAAGTCCTCCCTCAGCTCCACCGCGTCGAGCCTGGGGGGGAAGATGGCCCGCTCCTTTCGCAGCGCCTCGAGTCACTGCGCCTCAACCGACTGCGAGGCTTTTCCCTTCCCCTTGTCGCCCTTCGGGGCCATGGCAGAAGTGGCGAAAAAGGTCGACGGCGTTGGTGGTGCTGGCGGCGATGGGGGCGGGGCGCTGCTCTCTTTCGGCTTTGGGAAGAAGGGGGGTGGCGGAGATTTTTGGAAGGCAGAATAGCGACGGGCGGATGGGCGAACTGCCCCTGTTTCCCCTGTTTATAAGGGGGAGAGGGCGGACGTTTCGCCTTTCCGAGTAAAGAAACCACCTACGACGTGACGCATGCATGCGGGACTCGGCCCCGCGCACGCCACCCACGTCACGCACGTCTCTCCCCACGACGCCGCAACTGACGCATGCCGTTCGGGGAAGGCATAGTGGATACAGAGCAAGATACGGCGTGACCCAGGCCGCGAGTGCCTGTGCCCTGCTTTGGGCCTGACCCAACAGCGCTCGGCACCGTGTATGGCCCAGGCCCGGGGGCTCCTGTCGGTGTACTAAAGTAGGGGTACCTTAGTATCCCGAACTTGTGCACGGGCAGTCGCAGCCCCCCCCCCCCACGGCAAGGCTTGCCAGGCAACCGCCAAGGACCTCCGAAGACCCTCTGGAGCCATTCAAGAACAAAGTATTTAAGCCAAGGAGACAAGGCCCTGGCAAGAGGAGCTTGCCGGGAAGGCCACCCAAAGCACAAGGCCCCGGCAAGAGGAGCTTGCCGGGAAGGCCACTCGAAGCTCAAGATCCCGGCAAGAGGAGCTTGCCGGGAAGGCCAACCAAGGCACTTGCCGTTACAAGCCACTACTCCGCGGCCCGCGCTCCAGCTCATCCACCAACGTGTCGCTCTGGGGCCGTTCCAGGCGTACGTGGCAAGAAGCTGTGCAGCTAGGGGCATGCGGTGGCAAACGGCGCTGACAAAATAGCCATCTTGGCAAACGGTGGCGCCCCTGACGGTCACTTTTTGCACTGTTCGGGCGACACAGACGGGCATTTAATGCCCTTGTCCCCTGCCGTCAGGGTTAGGTATGATAACACTGTACAAGTAGCTGTACCCAACACAACACTTTTCCATTTTTACCCTTGCCTACGTTGCCACCTGTCAGTAACCCCTTGAGCATATAAAAGGAGGCCCATGTGCAACATAGGGGGGAGGAGAACACTCACGCTCGGTCTTGCCAGCGGCTTGTGTGTACTGTAGCACTCCGCGCTCCCGAGTAAGAACACAATACAATCCACAAAGCAGCAGTAGGGTTTTACGCATCCGTGCGGCCCGAAGCTGGGTAAACCCCTCGCGTGCCTCGCCTCGATCTGCTCTTCGTGCGGCCTCCACCCCCCGCCGAACCGAAAAGGGGCTCCGTCCCCATAGGTGCCCGCGGAGCCAGTTTCCCCCGGCATACGTGCAATTACACTTCGATATTTTCAGCCAGAGAACGAATAATTCAAGCAGCTACAGACCATGTTTGTAGTCCTTGTACACCATGTTGCATTTTGTGTTTTTTGGTGCTTGCATCATTTAGTGTTTATAATCTGAACTACTTTGGATCATTAGTTGATTTTCAAAGTGCATGTAGCTTCACATTTCTCAAATTATGTTGATTTCCGGAGTGCAAGTGCCTTCGTATTTTTTAAGTTAAATGTTCGCCCCTGGTAACTTGAATTCATGGATCAGCCACTGCACACAAATCTTACACGAATGCCAGTACGAATTAAATGAAATGCAGGGACTTACGCTAGCTCGTTGTACAGGCTCACTACAGCTCTGCTTGCGCTTGGGATGTTCCATGTACAAGTCCATGTTACCACTTGCTTGGATGTGCAGGCCTTGTGCTCCTTGCATCCCCCTCTGCATTTTTGACACGGCGAATTGTTGATCAAATAAGAGGAATCGACCTTGATGTTGTACCGGAGGACAGTTACTTACAAGGTTATACGGGTGTGCAGGATGTGTACCAGATCCCGTAGCGTCATCATGCTTCGCTAAAAATGGATTTGCTTGTTTCAGATGATATATCCAGAAGAAATAAGAGTTAAAGTCAGAGTTGCATAGGCGTGTAAGCTAAGAGAGCAGTGAAAGGATATCCAAACATCGTCGGAACAGTGCACAAGGGAGTGATGTGTAGATACCTAGTTCGGGCCGGCGTTTGGGCATGCTCGCCTAGCTAGAGTGAGGGTCACTTCAGAGTCGTTGAGGGTGATGCGCCGGCGTTGGCTGGCCGCGCACGGATGCAGATCTTGAGTGGCAGCAAAGCACTATGATGCGGTGGACGAGACCGTTGGTGAAGCCCCAACGGCCTGGGGGGGCGGAGGTGCGATGATGTGCTCGGTGAAGTAGCCCCGGTGAGCTGGGAGATGGCATCGGTGAAGTGCACCTGATGTGGTGGAACTCGGTGTCTGTGAGGCACGTCGGTTGCGGCGGCCGACGTTGTCGGTGGACCACCCGGTGCGGTGGACGAGGGTGTAGATGAGGTAGCTCTGGTGCGGTGGTGAAGCGCGACCGTTGTCTTCTTCGTCGTCGTCGTCCGGCACAGAGGTGGGGAGTGGTGGGGAAAGAGACGAGACGAGGGGCGATTCGAGGGTTGGCGTCGAATTTGGGCTTTGAGCAATCTGGGCGCGGAAGGGGACGGTGGAGAAGAGAGATTTTGCAGGGCTCGAATTGGGGCCGCCAGATATTTTCAATCCGAAACATGGAAGCGCGAACTTATATTGTCGTCGTCCTTTTTTTGGGGGGGAGGGGGTGGCTGGCTGGGTGCTACGCGTCCGTCCGACACACGCGACCACCCCGACAGGACTATGCTTCGGTGCCTTAAGGCACCTGCCTTTGTGTCCATGTCATGTGGGCCCAACAGGTGGCTGGCCCACAAGTCAGTGATCCAAAGGCAGTTGCCTTTAAGGCGCTGAAGCAGCATCCACCCCGACACGACCCAGGTCTGCCTGGTGCGCCTACATTTGGGAATGCAAATGAATCTTCTTTCATTTGCAAACGAATCTGTATGTATTACCATGCCCGTGTTTTCCTTGCAATAATTAGTCATTCGAAACGAGATACTCCATCCGTTCACTTTTGTAAGTCGTTTCAGACAACTTAAAATGAACTGTTTTGCACATTGTCTGAAATGTCTTCAAGGTCTTATAAAAGTGAACAGAGGGAGTACTATAAATTAATTGATGAGGAGTTATTTAAAAAAACGGAAACGGTACCCACGCTAACGTGGATTAGAGTGTGTCACATAATTAGTTATTTGAATTAGACTGTGTGTCACGTAGTTATTTATTTGAATTAGAGTGTGTGTCACGTAGCGATCTCCAATTCTAACGTGGATTTCGCATTTCACTGTATCCACGCTACTTTTTTAATACAAATTCATATGTATATGATGAACACCATGGTAGTGAGAAAACTTTTGGATGGATTCAAACATATGACCTACAAAATAGCACAACAAACTGAGTCAATGTCAACTTTTTGAAACTTAGTATGGCACGAATTTGAAATAATTACCCGTATGCCTGGTCCTCGGTTCAAATCTTACAATGTACACTGAATTGAAACATCGATATTAAGTCTCGTACTATGTACATTCAAATGTTGTTTTTAGCCCCCCCCCCCCCCCGCACAAATGCTGCATACTTCCTATATCGGTCAATCTTCCTCTCCTAACCACCTTAGGAAGCTATCGGTTTCCAACACACGTTCATTCTTTATCTCCATGTTTCGATCTCTAAGTCTCTCAACTACACAACCCCTTTTTCCACTCTGTTACCAAATGTATTTACCTCACACACCCGCCATTGCACCCCATGCCGAGCTCTCTCTCTCCCCCCCCTCTCCCTCTCACCCTCTCGCCCTAAATACATGCATTGCCTATCTAGCCCCCCAACCTCTCGTGCGCACGCACGCACGTTGTATATCTAGGTCACTCCCTCGAGACTGTCTCACTCTTTCTTCCGCACGGTGGGCCACACTCACTCAATCTCGCTCTCTTTATTTGAGTCTCGTTTAACCTCGTTTTCTTTCACACACAAATGATATATCTCCCTGTTCGGGCCTCGTCGACACACTCTATACTCTCTCACGCAGATTGTCTATCTAGGTCAATCCATCCAAGCCGCCGCCACCCTTTCGACCTCATTGTGGGCCACGCTCACTCAATCTCTCTTTCTCTCTCTCTCTCCGTATGTCTCGATTGACCTCGCTCTTTCTCGGACAAAAACGATATATCACCATGTTTGAGCCCAATGCGACCTATTCACATTGTATACTCTCTCACGCACATCGTCTATCTAGGTCACTCTCTCCAACCTGTCTCACTCTTTCGATCGCACGGCGACCCTATGTGATCGGTTGACCTTGCTTCCTCCCACGCACAAAATATATCTACACGTCTGTGACTGGATCATCTCTCAAGCTCTATCTTACAGCCCTCACCCTTGCCAAAAAGCTCAATCGGACAATATCTCTCCAGAGCATATATATTTGTTCAATGAATGTCGGACCACACTCACTTTGTCTCTCTATCTATATGTCTCTCGATTGACCTCGCTTTCTCACATCGTATCTTCCACGCGTTAAGCTACTACCTCTCCATCCATCGCAAAGCCAGAGCTATTTACATTGCGAGGGGCACTCCAACCTTGGATTAATTTGTGCAGGCATTTATTCCGGTCGGTTTAGATTATATTTTCGTAGCATTCAGCCCACAACTACTCCAAACACCGTTGCAACCCACGCAACTCCCCTAGTTGATTTCCCTCTGGCTCGGTCATCGCTCTCCCGCACGTCCTTTCTTGCCTTCGACGTCGCACCATGGTATTATTGAAAAAACTATGTTGTTCTCTTTAATTATTATAAATAAGCTACAAAACTACACACCGATAGTCCACTTGGAATGGAACAAATTTCGACCCACAAATTAAAGTGCTACAAACTACACACCGAGGGGCCCACATGTCATGAAACAAATTTGGACCCATATACAAATTAAAAAATAAAGGACGAGGATCGAACATGCGATCGGGCCTTCAAGCCGCACAGCAATAGGCAACATATGTAGAATAGCAATGTTTGTTGTACCCCCTTTGTTCACATAATGTTTTTATATTACCAGAGCCTAATTAATGGATAACATGTAATATTATTTTAGTACTATTCGCCTTCACTTACTGGTGAGTTCCATCTGTGCTCTCTCTCTCTCCTCCCCTTCTGCGTTTAGACGCACGGGCAAATAGGAAGAACTCGCGGGCGATGTTGCCGTTGACCATATCTGGACGCGTGCACAAGTCACGGCACCAGTTTCACGTATTAGCAGCACTAGTCAGTGTGTACGTGCAATGCACGTTAATTTGGAAGTATATTAAGTGCATGCGGATATTAACTACTAGGATATTATTTGCGTGTTGTCATGGGATTAGCACTATTTTTGGCATGAAATTAACTGCACGCTAAATGTGTTGAGCGCTCAACATTGAAGCAGTCTACGTCGTTGGATGACAAGGAATACATGTGGCTTGATGACGTTTTATATTTAATTTGATACGGCTCTAGCAGAACATTCAATCGATCAAACCATACATTTCGTTCAGTCTGACTCCGACTTTAAATTATACGACGATCGATATGAAATAAACGGAAATGATAAACGTTTGGATTTTAAGCATGGCAATCCGAACGTTTTTCATGGCAAATTTAGATTACGCGGCAGCGGCGGGGGCGTCTCGCGGTGGGAAGCGGTTCCTCTGTCGTGCTCTGTGTGTCGTCGGGCCACTGACCGACGGCGACGACGGCGTCTTGCGCCGTTGTTGGCGTACTCCTGGACGTTGGCCTAGCTTCAAGGAAGGCCAAAATGTTCTAGACTACGGAGCGAGTCAACTGAAGGGAGGAGGCGACTGGCGTTGGTGCAAGGAAGCGGTCGACATCGGCCATCCATGCCGCTGAGGGGGGCACTGGCACCCACGCGGGGACATGCGCTGTCAACGGCATGGCGGAGACATTCGTGTGCACGGGCACCGGCACGGGCGCGCACGTCAGTGCACGCGCATGCACATGTGTTGGCAGGTGCACGAGCACCGGCACGGGCGTGCGCGTCAGTGCACGTGCATGCGCATGCGCTGGCAGGTGCACGGGTGCGTGAAAGTCGGCGGTGACCTCGTGGAACCCCATGGGATCAAGCTCGGCGACAATGTACGGCTCCCAGCCCATCAATGCCACGGGGATGGGCGCTGGCGCAGTCGGGGCGACGGGAGCGGGGAGAGGCGCGGTGTCTTCCCGCAAGGCCGGTTCAAGCTCGTCCCAAAGTGCCTTATGTTCTTGATACTCCGGCTGGGTGTCTTCCTTAGGAAACTGGAACACTAAGGGCAGACCATCGTGATGCGGCATGGCGTACGTTTAGGTCAGGCTAGTTGGAGGTAGACGACAGGAGAATCGGAGAGGAAGAGAGAGGATTGTAGCGATACCGGGTAGTGCGGGGTTGATTTTAAACTGCGGCGCCGGCGACATTAAAAGTGGTAGCAGTTGGGACAACGGTGGGCGGTGGAGCCTGGTCAAAGGGCTCGCCTCCCGGTGAGCCTGCACAACGGTCTACTCGCACGCCTCCCTGACAGCCGGCGCAGCGGTCTGCTCGCACGCCTCCCATCGACTCACACGCTTGCTCGGACGGCACCTGCCGATGAGAAGCGAGGACTCGTGGCGGCACCTAAAAGCCCACGGTTTCAATAGTGAAAGCGTTCGCCTTAACGTGACAGGTCTTTGTTCCAAAATACCTTGGCTCTTCATTTGTGCAACTTGTCATAAGCAGCTTGTCTCAAATTGAAGAAAAAACTTACGAAGTAATATTTGTGCCATATCACGTGACCATGCTTAGTTTCAAGAATTTATGCTCACTTTTGGATTTTCTGAAATTTAAGATCCAGGATTCGAAACAATATCATAACCTGCATCATGCAATAAATTTTCAAGCTGTACATATGTCCTGTTGTATTTCTTAAGAAAGGATTTGGTCAAACATTTTGCTTAGTTAGACTTCAGACAAGTTATATATGCAGAGTAAAAGGATAATCCCTCCGTACTAGTGCATTGCCTGATATATTAGCTCAAGTACTAGGCACGAACAAACGGGCTCAATTATGTGTTCATCCTGGTGTAGTAGTAGTAGTACTAGGCAATGCAGTTGACGGGTGACCTTGACGAGCGGCGACCGAGGGAATTGAACCGTGCTCGGCACGGTAGGTAACGTTGTCTAGTTACTAAAGCATCCCTCCGTTGTTTATCGGTAGTCATTATGGACCGGGGACATGAGGGGAATTTCCTAGGGCTGGAATTTTGGCTGCCAGATATTTCTACTTGAAACGCTGAGGCTCGACTGGTTGGGGTTTCCTAATGTGCGTACCACGCACGCCACCGAAGGACACAAGCCCGGTTTTTTTAGGATCAACACGAGCCAAGGTCTGGCTGGTACGCCGTTGGGTCCTACCATTCGAGAATATGAAAGGTACCTTTTAAATTGCCGAACGAATCTATGTGTATTACAATACCTGTATTTTGCTTGCAAAGACTAATCTCAACGTGGTAATTGATTTATGACGAGTTGTTGAATTAGAGTGGGTTTGTGATATAGTGATCTCAACGTGGATTTCACATTTCATGGTATCCCTAGTAAGTTTTCCAATGCAAATTCAAATTTAAAAGATGAACAATATGGAGGTGAGAAAACTTTGTATGTATAGGGCATATGACCACACACACACACACACACACACACACAGACACACACGCATGAACACAACAACAATCCAATAAGTATAGTGCATCTATTTTTTCAAACCATGCATGTATGACACGAATTCAAAAATACTCCTTCTATTCCTAAATATTAGTCTTTTAGAGAGTTCAACAAGTGACTACATACGAGCAAAATGAGTGAATCTAGACTCTAAAATATGTCTATATACATCCGTATGTGCCAGTCCATTTGAAGCCTCTAAAAAGACTAATATTTAGGAACGAAGGGAGTAAAATGTAAGACACCCATGGTCCTAAGTTCAATATTTAAAATGAACATGAAACGGAAACATGAATATTAAGTCTAGTACTATAGTACATGCAAATGTTGTGTTTAGGCGGAGCTATGATTGTCGGGGTCAACCCCTCGACCTTAGATAAAATTGTGGAGCTCTGTTTAGGGTTGTTTAGATTATATTTGTCCCCACCCTCCCAACCACCGATTGGTTGTGCACCCCCACCCCTCCTCCCCGGGAGAATATCATGTGCCCCCATACCTTAGATGCTATATGCCGATACGAGTTGCTTGGAGCTTGTAGATCTGAGATATAGCAGGTCACATGATGTGTCTTAATATTTTTGCAGGAAACCTTGATGAGTTTGAGAATTGCACACAATTTGTACAAAAACAACTTAGATGCCCTTTGATCCCATATCCAACGACCTCGAAGCTCGTATCACCGTAGCATCTAAGATGAAGGAGGACATCATATTCTCCTGTATGTAAGAATATCATGTGCTACCACACCTTATATGCTTTGGTGATACAAGCTCTTCAGAGGCGTTGGATTTGTGACCCAACACCTCCTCGGTGGTTCGAATGGTTTTTTGCAGAAAAGCCCCAAAAGAGTCCGACCACTGCTTACAAGCACAAAGACTGCTCAGATGCCATTGGATCTCAGATCAAACGACCTCCAAGCTCGTATCACCATAGCATCCAAGTTGCGATAGCACCTTATGTTTTCTCGCACGGGAGAGTATGAGGTGCTCCCGCACCGTAGATTCTATGGTGATACGAGTTCACTGAGATCTAACGGCCCACAGTAGGAGGTTTGAATGTTTTTGCAATATACAGCTGATATAGTTTGGGAAATGTGCATAAAGTACAAGTACTACGCATGTGCCATCTGATCACTGATCATACGACCTAGATGCTCATATCATCGTAGCGGGTAATTAAGCTACGGGGAGCACCTAATATGAGCACCGGGGAGCCATTGGATTGAAGATGCAGCAGCACACATGAGGCCTGAATGTTTTATTTGCAAAAAAACCTTTGGAGAGTTTGGAAATTGCACATAATTACAAAGACTACTCCCAAGCCATTGGATCTCACTTCCAACAGTGTAAAAACTCGTGTCACCATAGTATCTAAGCTGCGGGGTGGATGTGATATTCTATGCCACTGTCATTTTTGTTCGTAAACTTGCAAAATACGTGTAACTCGTGCCATTACTTGTCTAACAGCGCAAAGTGTTTGTTCAAAAAAACCATCCTACA
The DNA here is from genome assembly GCA_032464435.1 of Aegilops umbellulata. Taxonomy (NCBI): domain Eukaryota; kingdom Viridiplantae; phylum Streptophyta; class Magnoliopsida; order Poales; family Poaceae; genus Aegilops; species Aegilops umbellulata. The sequence continues at coordinate 105,866,535 of CP136058.1, read as the reverse complement.
CTGAAATATTGGAACAACACATGGGGGTCCCACTTGTCATTAATCAAATTTGGATCTAAAACTAACAAATCTGAAAGACGAGATTTGAACTGGCAACCTGGACTACAAAGCGTAAGTCGATAGCCTGAAAAAACGAACGATTGTTGGCTTTGTCCCATAACTTGATTTTATATAGTACTTGTGTTGAGTAGAGTAGAGGGAGTGCCTCGTCAACACGTGCATGACCGTTGTCTCACTTACTGGTGGGTCCCAGGTCTGCAATCTCAATCTGTCTTCTCTCCATCGTCTAACCTTTGCACGGGCACACACGAAGAGCGGCGCTAGCTTGCTGTGGTGTTATTACAACTAAAAAAAGCTTGGAAAATAGAAGAATCGCCTAGAACAAGAGACGTTGTGGCTGGTCGAGACGAAGCTAACCACATCTATCCTTCGTGCCACGTTTGCATGATGAAGCTGTGTGGCTAGTGGGGTGTTTTCGACCGACTGGCTGGGTCCCGAGGTCGAACCATAGGTACTACGTCCGACATAGTATATTTTTACACGCACATTTTTCCTCCGTGCCGAGACATGGCACACCCTACTGCGTGGTTTCGGGGTCCTCCCGGGTGGTGCACGCATATATTCTTCCTGAAGTGGGACGCCCTACCGCGGGTTTTCTGGGTCCTCCTCGGTCGTAGCGCCGAAGCAAGTAAATGAGTCGTCAAATCACGAAAGACCACCTTTCTCGCCGAGTACATCAGTGAAGCACGGTGGCTAGCTAGTTGGACTAGTTCGACCGATTAGCTAGGCCGCCGCCACATTTGTTTTTTCACCCCTTTTTTATCTACTTGCCGGCAGGTAAATTTAAATATCCACCACGGCGTTGCTCTGGTGTTTGGATGAGGCAGGATTTTTAATTTTTTGATTGACGGGAGCAGGCGCGGCAGGATTTTTAATTTTTTGATTGACGGGAGGAGGCGTGGCAGCAATTAGTTACGATGACTCCGCCTGTAAAAACCCACTGCTCCCTGATGTGAGAAGTCGTCGACTGGTGTTTTACCGTGGTGAAAACCAAAAGATTCCCCGCTCCCTCCGCCTTCCCGTAGATTGCATTGCCTTTCAGCCGTTTCGCCCCCTTTGCTTCCTCTCCCCATTGCTTCTACCAAGTGCCATGGCGGCGCAATAGATCACGGAGTCCGAGGTGAGGCTCCTGACACAGGAGCTCCATGCCAAGGATGCGGAGCTCAGGGCCAAGGACGTGGAGCTCCATGAGCTCAAGGAGGAGAGGAGTGCCATGCTCCTCCGTTATGTGCGGGAGTTCACAGAGCATCAAATACGGCAGGCGTCCACCACACAGATGCTGGAGGCGTCGGCGGCGTTGCTGCAGAAAGCGGGAGATATGATAGGCCATCAGGGGAGCCGGCTGGAGCGCGAGCAGGCCGATCGTGACGAGGCCAGGATCGCCTCAGCCACTTGGTGAACCAAGTTGCCACGCACGTGTTGCGGCTGCGCGATGCGTACCGTCATGCCAGCCCGACAATGCCGGCCGTCGGGCTAAACCCGTTCGACCACCCGGTCGACTTCAATGAGCTACGACTTCCTGAACTGGTCTCCTTCTTCACCTATATCTCTGAGGAGCTGAGCCGTCTCCGCGTGATGGTGGGGGCTGAGCTGGACAAGGAGGGGTTGCGGGCTGCCGTCGCCGTTGCCAGGCGAATCCTTCCAGGGCTCCGTCACTGGAATCCGTTCATGCCATTGGACGCCATCTTTGACGAGCTGGCTCCCGTCGACCGGGAGCGGGCTCTACGGGCGGTTGCAACCTGCATCACCAACATCGTGCACCTCGAGAAGCAGAGGGACTTCGGTGGTGTTTAGGCGCCCTCTGCATGGGCATGTCCATGTCTCGGCGCAACATGACCGTTGGATCAAACTCAGACGGTGCAGATCAGTCACTGTAGCACAAAGCGTGTGGGTGTGTTTGGTTGCATTCTCATCTCAATATAGTTGTTTCCTCTTCGTGTATTTTTGTCAACCTACTAGTGTGCACTCATGCACCCTTCATGCACTCTGCCAAACACCCAAAAGTGGGTCGAGAAGGGAACTTTTGCTCCCATCCCGTTCACCCTTCATACACCCTGCCTAACACTATTCGTGCTTCATATGGTTCATGTTTCGTGGAGTACTGTAGCACCGTACTCTCCATGTGTTGTGGACCTAGTTCTGTTAACATTGATCTCACCATTCATTCTCGACCGGACAGTCGAAAAAGCGATACTATGTTACATATAGGAGTAGTTGACATGCGCACAACATCATTTGTTATTGTCATATCTTACTGCACTAGCAACAAGATTGTGTAGTACTGACGTATGAACCACTGCACATGCCTAGTAGTAGGAGCACTGTGTATGTTCAAGTGGCTGCCGTGTTTCGCACTCCTCCGTCGTAAGAGTGGAAACGCTTGATGTAATCATTTTTTTCTTTAGAAAAACAGTGGACACGCTCTACCGTGCGGATCCTCCTCCTGCCATGCACTAAATTACTCACTTTCGCCGATGTGTAGGACATCCAGCACCTGGGTCCACCAGCCATGCACTAAATTACTCCGTAATAGAGTGACGGTAAAATACCCCGATCGAACCGCCGTAGTAATGCCCAATGAGCCGTCAAATCACAAAACCCCCTCCTTTCCAGCAGTAAGTTGGACGGACGAAGCAACCATCATTTCACTCTTCTCTCTCAGCTTCCTCTCTTGAAGAAAACCCCCACTCGCTTAGCTTCTCCCTCATCTCGTTCCTCCTTTGACTCTTCTCTCTCAGCTTCCTCTCTTGGATGGATGCCGGAGCACCGGCCGACGTGATGTCTATGGATCTGGCCAAAACCGTCGAGGCTCATGGTACGAAGAAGCGCAAGCACCCCGCCGAGACTACCGCAGACAAGCTCAAAGCCATCGCCCTGTCCAAGCCCCCCTCTCCGGGATCCCTCATTAAGCAAGTCCAGGTAATGTCTCTTGTTGACGATCTTTTTCTCGATCTTGATCGTGTTTTTTCATCTAACACGCAGTACTAGTACTGGTAGTACAACTTTCTAGGTGATCTTGCATGTGATTTTAGTGTGCCAAATGACGGTTCTAAATTCCTCTTTTGACCAAAACATGCGAGAGGTTGACACTGATTTCTTATAGATTACTTTTAACTACTCCCTCTGTCCCAAATTTCTTGTCTTAGATTTGTCTTGATACGGATGTATCTAATACTAAAATGTGACTTGATACATCCATATCTAGACAAATCTAAGACAAGAATTTTGGGACGGAGGGAGTACTTTATGAACATCAATGCTACCTTTTAAGAGGGTATATTTGCCTCAGTAACTTGTGTTATGGATATTGCATGTAATCCCTCTGCTCTCATGCCTTTGAAGACATGTTCTAGTGTCTTTGTTCACTCATTTTTGTGCGTATATGTAGTCATATATGGAGTATAATATCAAAAATTATCTTATATTTATGAACGGAAGTAGTAATAAAATATGGTTTCTGTTTTAATTAGAACCAGGTCCGCGGTGGAGATGAAGTTCTCAAAGTCATGCCGTGTGAACTGGAAGACCTGATGATGAGTTCTACTGCTGAACTATCCAGCTGATGTGTCCTTGTCGCAACATGTCCTGAACTAGTGTTTTCCTGTAGCATTGTTGTCAGGCGTGTTCTCGAGGCTGTACTTGACCACAACAATTTCCTGGTTGTGCCTTCGATTACGAAGGGTGTGGTTCTTGTAAAGCTTCCCAACAAATCTGATGCGGCCTGTCTTCATCATCATGTTTATGAGTGGAAAGACCACTCTATTAGGTTCTCCAAGGTTGACAACATGGTGATGGTGCATGTAGACATCTCACACGAAGTCCATGGCCTAGTCAGTTATGCGGGGTTCATCCCGTAGGTCGGTGGCAAGAAATAGTCTACAGAGTTTAGTTAGTGCAACTTTGCTTATCTGTAGTAAGTACTATTGTTCAGTACTTGATTTGTGTTTGTGAACCCTTTATTGTTTATTAGTACTGCCGCTTTTGGTGTGTGGTCAGTCCTGAGAACGGTCTATGTTAATGTCTGTCCACTCAATTCAGTGTGTATATTTTGAAGTATCCAGATCATATTTTTGTGAGGACGGTTTATCAATTATGGTTACACTCCAATATATGTATGCATTGCAGGGTTTATCGCACCCACCAGGATTTCCAGTCCCATGGATGTTCGGTCCATACGATTTGTCACGACCTTTGGACTGTCCTGCTTGTGGGAGTAGGCGGGGCCCCTGCATGCCATGCATAGTTGGATGATCAATCTTCTGTTTAGTACTTCAACATAGTGATTTCCTGGTAAGGATTCACTCATGTCACATCAAGTAAATCTTATTGATTTACTGTCTAAATCTTATTGATTTAATGTCATGTTTTCTTTCTTTTCCTGCAATTTTACGATGCAGGTTTTGCCATGTGACATTCATCACACAATAAATCGTTTGGTTTGCTCTACTATGGCTATTTTTGCAGGTTTCACTTCTTATGTCGTGTCAGTAACGAAGGCACTGTCCATCACTTATATTACTAGAAAAAATTGGATCAGTCTATTGTCTGAGTACAAGCTGAATCCCTATGATGAGCTACAGTTTGGTTTAACAAAAATGCCACAATTAGTCCTTCTCGCGTTTAAAAGAAATGAAGAAAAAAACTGGATCACGGTCACGGATCCTAGTCAAGTTAGAAAACTGATCATAGCAGACCAGACACGATCGCCGCTGTCTCGCACAGATCAAGCACCGACAGTTGATCTAGCACTGACAGCGGTAGCAGCTTAGTCTGATCCAGCTGAGTATTGGGCACCGACCGCGTCAGCGGATCAGTCTGATCTACCGGAGGATCGGGCATCGACACCGGCACTAGCTCTACAAGAAGCACCATCTCCGGCAGCAGCAGCGGCTTCGGCACCTTCACCAACACTTGCACTTGCATCTGCTCCGGCCCGTGCAGTTGCACCGGCAACAGACTGGGCTGCAGTTCGCACTTCATATACCAAAGTCCTTACAAAAACCGACATGTCCACCTTCTTGGTAAGCATTGGCCGCCCAAGTGCTTCATTCTTTTTTCTTTCCATGTTGTTTCACATGATTCACTAACTGTTTGGGTATGTCTTCTTGTTTGCAAACAGAGAATTCCTAGAGCAACGAGGGAGTCATTCAACAATCCGGGCGACCGCGGCCAAGTTTCTCTTACCATGCGCAGCCTTGGTGTGAATGAACCTGCTCAATATACCGTAAGTACAAAGGATGGTCGCATGATGATTGATGCTAAAGGATGGTCAAGGTTCAAATCTAAATCATATCTTGCGGTAGGGGATGATGTCAAAATCGAACTTTCTCGGCAAGGAGAGCTGGTCCAAATCAACTTTGAAATTCTTCAGTAGCAGCATGCAACTGCCGAACTGATCTATCCTCCGAGAGATTTTGATGTAATAATCTGGCATGGCGAAACAAGTGTCCTGTGTGTATAAGTAGTACGACAGTATTTGTAACGCCCCAGATGTAACTTGCCATAATTGTAATCCAACTCTTGCCATTTCCAGCTATGTGTTATGATATTTCATCCGTGTTGGGTTTCCCCTCGTTTTGCATTTTGGTCATGTCATGCATTTAATATCATGTCATCATGTGCATCGCATTCGCATACGTGTTCGTCTCATAAATCCGAGCATTTTTCCCGTTGTCCGTTTCGCAATCCGGCGCTCCTATGTCTCCCGGCGTCCCCGTTTACATTTCTTCTTGAGCGGGTATTAAACATTCTCGGAATGGACCGAGGTTTGGCATGTGGCCCCGATATAGCACCGGTAGACCGCCTGTCAAGTTTCGGCTCAATCGGAGTTCGTTTGGTAGTCCAACGGTTAACCGGGTAACCGTGAAGGCCTCGTGTGTGTTGCAGCCCAACACCCCTTCAAAACAGCCCAATAACCCATCTAAGTCACTCCCATGTCCTCCGCCGTTCGATCACGATCGCGTGGCCGAAAACCGCACTCCATTTGGAGCTTCCTAGCTCCTTCTACCTATAAAAAGGCCTCCCCCTCCTCCATTTGCGGGCATAACACCCCGAAACCCTAGCCCCGCTCCTCTGCCGCCGCCGGACGTGTCCGATTCGCGCCGGACGCGTCCGTCCGCCGCCGCGCGCCCAATCGGGGGCCGCCACGTGGCACCCGGCCACCCGCGCCGCCGCCGACCCGCCGGGCCCAGGCGCGGCACGCCCAGGCCCGCGCGCCGCTCGCCCGCCCCCGACCTCGCCCGCCGCTCGCCCGCCGCCTCCCGGCCGTGCCCGCGCCGCCCCGAGCCGCCCCGCGCCCCGCCGCCTCGCGCCGCCGTCCTCGGCACCGGATCCGCCCGGATCCGGCCGGATCTGTCTCTTCCGCGCCTCCCCCGCGCTGCTCCGGCGAGTACTCCGACGTTCCTCGGCATCCGCGCCACGGGGTTGACTTCTTCCCCCCTCCGATATTTCTCTAAGTCCTTTAATTTTATCATCATCATGCCATGTTCCTAGTGCCATAACTTTGCATCCGTAGCTCTGTTTCGTGCGTATAATATGTAAAATTGTTCGTCTCGAAGAGTACATCATTTTGTTCCATTGCATCATTTTCATTTGAAGTCAGCTTGATGCCCGAAGTGCTGTAGAAGAGGGCTAGTTGATGTTAGTTGCTGGATCTTATCTGAACATGCACTTTTGTCATTTTTGCCATGATTGATGTGTACCTCCTATGGAGTTGAGTCCTACATGAGTTTTGTAATATGCCATGTTAACTTTCCAGAGAATTTTGCCATGTATTTTTGTGATCTATGTGGTGACTAGCACAAGCATGCAAACTAGGTCACCTGATGTTGCTGATTTCAGAGACTTAGTGATTTCACTAAGTCCCTGACTGCTGTTATTTTCATGCCATGCATTCATGTTGTTTCTGAGAGATCCATACATAATTTGAGCATGATCATTAAGGGAGTTTTGAACTTGAGTATTTTCTCTATCCATCCATGCCTTTGTTTGCAATTATGGAGTGCCATAGCTTGAGTCAGTCGAGCTCTACTTTTGCTTCAAAATGTTGCTGGCAGATTGTTTACGTGTTATTCGATTTTGCCAAGCTTGGTGTAGTTGATCCTTGCATGATATGATGTTATTCTTGCCATGTATTGTTACTATGCCATGTCTTATTGATGTATGTATTCTTATTTTATCATGCAATGCTCTTTAGTGAGTGCATCGAGCTCACGAACATGCCTAGTCGTTATTAGTTTTCTGCCATGTCCAGTTTTCTGCTAAGTCTGAAACCTGTAACGAAATTTGCTTAATTGACATGGGTGTAATAATATTTTCTGGTCCTTTTTGGCTTATGGTCAGTAAGGGACTTTTGTCAAGTGCTTTGAGTAGATTCATGCCATGCCTTACTTTGCTATGTTATGAACTTGTAGCATGTTGTTTCGTTGCTCTGAACATGTCATCCTGATGTTAGTTTCTGCTACATTGATAATTTCACTAAGTCTGAGAACTTGTTATCGTTTGCACTTTTGCCATGATAGTTTGAACCTGTTATGATGTGATTTAGCCGTAGCTCAGTGTTCATCTTTTGTCGAGCATCTTTATTAGATTACTTTCATATGGTTTGTTGCCATGTTTGGGTGCAGTAGCTTAATTATTTGTTGCTTGCTAAGTAGCATCATGCTGTTAGTGGCAGATTATTGTCATTCTAGTATTGCTTGCCATTTGCAAACCGTGCATCCGATTCCGGTGATCTTTATATCGATTTCAACCGAAATCACCTCATCTATCCAGTGGCATGCTTGGTTTGCCAATATTATGCCCTGTTCATCCTTGTCCTTCCGGAGCATGCATACGCATTGCATATCACCTCTCGCATATCATGCCATGATTTGCATCATGTTGCTTGCGCATTGCATCATGGTTGATATTGGTTCCTTTGCTTGTTCTCTTGTCTTGGGTAGAGCTGGGAGACGAGTACGTGAACGAGGATTCCGTTGAGAACGCTTTCGAGGACCAAGCTTTCGACAACTCTGAGAACCTTGCAGGCAAGATGACCATACCCTCGAAATCACTTCTATCTTTGCTTGCTAGATTGCTCGCTCTTTTGCTATGCCTATGCTGCGATACCTACCACATGCTATATCATGCCTCCTATATTGCCATGTCAGCCCCTAACCATCCATGTCCTAGCAAACCGTTGTTTGGCTATGTTACCGCTTTTGCTCAGCCCCTCTTATAGCATTGCTAGTTGCAGGTGAAGATGAAGTTTGTTCCTTGTTGGAACATGGGCTTGTTGTTCCTTGTTGGAACATGGACTTGTTGTTCCTTGTTGGAACATGTTTACTTGTTGGGATATCACAATACCTCTTATTTAATTAATGCATCTATATACTTGGTAAAGGGTGGAAGGCTCGGCCTTATGCCTGGTGTTTTGTTCCACTCTTGCCACCCTAGCTTCCGTCATACCGGTGTTATGTTCCCGGAGTTTGCGTTCCTTACACGGTTGGGTGATTTATGGGACCCCCTTGACAGTTCGCTTTGAATAAGACTTTTCCAGCAAGGCCCAACATTGGTTTTACCATTTGCCACCACCTACCCTTTTTCCCCCGGGTTTTCGCGAGCCCGAGGGTCATCTTTATTTTAGCCCCCCCCGGACCAGTGCTTCTCTAAGTGCTGGCCCAAACCGAGCAACCTGCGGGGCCACCTCGTGGCAACTAGAGGGCTGGTTTTACTCGTAGCTTGACTTATCCGGATGTGCCCTGAGACCGAGATATGTGCAGCTCCTATCAGGATTTGTCGGCACAACCGGGCGGTTTTGCTGGACTTGTTTTATTGCTGTCGAAATGTCTTGTAGTCCGGGATTCCGAGATTGATCGGGTCTTCCCGGTAGAAGGAATATCCTTCGTTGACCGTGAGAGCTTATCATGGGCTAAGTTGGGACACCCATGCAGGGTATTATCTTTCGAAAGCCGTGCCCGTGGTTATGAGGCAGATGGGAATTTGTTGATGTCCGGTTGTAGAAAACCCGAAGTTGACCTTAACTAAAACACATCAACCGCGTGTGTAACCGTGATGGTCTCTTCTCGGCGGGGTCCGGGAAGTGAACACGGTTGTTGGAGTTATGCCTGGCGTAGGTTGCTTCAGGATCACTTCTTGATCACTTCTAGTTTCTCGACCGTGCTTTGCCTTCTCTTCTCGCTCTCTTTTGCGCTGTAGCCACCATATGCTAGTCGCTTGCTGCAGCTCCACCTCACAAACCCCTTTCCCACCTTTAAGCTTAAATAGTCTTGATCTCGCGGGTGTGAGATTGCAGAGTCCCCGTGACTCACAGATATTATCACCACAGTTGCAGGTACCAACGATGTCAGTGCAGATGACGCGACCGAGCTCACTTGGGAGTTCGACGAGGAACGTGGCCGTTACTATGTTTCTTTTCCAGATGATCAGTAGTGGAGCCCAGTTGGGTGATCCGGGGATCTGTTTAGCATTTGGGGTAGTCTTCTTTCATTTTGGTACCGTAGTCGGACCTTGAGTGTAATCTGTATGATGGATGTTATTTATGTACTTGTGTGAAGTGGCGATTGTAAGCCAACTATGTATCTTTTCCCTTATTTATTACATGGATTGTGTGAAGATTACCTCACTTGCGACATTGCTTTCAATGCGGTTATGCCTCTAAGTCGTGCCTCGACACGTGGGAGATATAGCCGCATCGAGGGCGTTACAAGTTGGTAATCAGAGCCTTTCCCTGACCTTAGGAGCCCCCACTGTTTGATCGTCTTTAGTGGCCGGGTTGTGTCTAGAAAAATGTTTTGAGTCTTTTAGGAATTATATATCGGAGAGTTTAGGAATTCTTTTTACTTCCCAGTCCCTTCGACCTTCTGGTAAGGCTTCCTGACGTAGAGTTTTGACTCTTCTCTTCTCAAATTTCACTAAAAAAAAATTTTTAGGATCACGCGGGTATATTACAATCGTTCCGATGGTTTTATGATGACAACATTGTCTTGGTTGCCTCCTGACATTTAGGGGTTGTGTCCGTGTCCCGGGGAGTTGAGCTCCGAGGTGTTGTCGTCATAATCTTATCGTTGCGGTTTTGGAATACCTGAGTTTAGTACGCCGACATCGAAAATCTCTTTTGTACAGTTGTTGGTGAGATAACCCTGATAGCCCAGTATGGCGAGTGCGGGGGTATTGCCATGACTTGTATAACGGATGCTTTTTCGAAGGTTGAGGTAGACGATTTCCGAATGTTTCTTGGTTATGTGTTGAAGGATGGATACAGCTGGTTGTAGGATTTGCTAGTTTGGGTGAGATATTATGCTTCCCCTGTATCCCCAACACCTGATTGCATAACCAGAAAGTTTCGGGAGTTTATAAGTGGGAATTCTTGTAGCTTTAGTATTTCTTCCACAGATATTTGGTTTGTGATTGGGTAATCCTTACCAAGTATTTGTTCACATCCGTACCTTTTTGGTTTTATTCCATACCATGTTCTAAGTGGCTTCTCAGCTTTGGAAGTGTGATGATTTACATTGGAATTCATTCGTTCATTCTCGTTCGAATGTTAATTGTGAAGACTATATGTTGCAATTTCGTTCCTTTGATTCAGCTTCAATATATCTCTGTCAAGATGCTAATGGATGTCACCCTCTTCAGGATGGCTCCACCAACGCGTCAGAATCCGGAACGCAATGAAGGGAATCAGGCTAACCCTCCGCCACCACCTCCGCCTCCGGAAGCTTGGCAGGCCCTGATGACTGCCACAAATGCCAATGCTCAGATGGGTCGAAATGATTCAAGAGTATAATCCGACTATTGAATATACTCCAGGCAAGGCTAATGTGATTGCAGACGCATTGAGCAGGAAGGCTTATTGCAACAGCTTAATCCTCAAGCCCTTTCAATCGGATCTTTGTGAAGCTTTCCGCAAGTTGAATCTCCAAGTTGTTCCTCAAGGTTTGCTTGCCAACCTCATCGTCTCTCCTACTTTGGAAGATCAGATTCGTGAGGCTCAATTGTTGGATAGCATGGTGAAGAAGGTGAAACGTGGTATTGACAAGAGCATCCCCAAATACAAGTGCTATCGAGTTGATGACAGAGATACTCTTTTCTTCGAGGACCGGATCGTGGTTCCAAAGGGTGATCTTCGTAAAGTCATTATGAACGAAGCGCACAATTCTCTTCTGTCTATTCATCCTGGAAGTTCGAAGATGTACCATGACCTCAAGCAGTCGTATTGGTGGACTCGAATGAAGCGTGAGATCGCTCAATTCGTGAATGAGTGTGATGTCTGCAGAAGGGTGAAAGCAGAACACCAACGACCAGCTGGTCTTCTCCAACCTCTTGCTATTCCAGAATGGAAGTTTGATCATATCGAAATGGACTTCGTGACTGGTTTTCCTAAGTCCAAGCGTGGAAATGATGCTATCTTCGTCGTCATCGACAAGCTCACCAAAGTGGCTCATTTTCTTCCTATCAAAGAGTCTATCACAGCAGCGCAGCTGGCAGAGCTCTACACCTCCAGAATTGTCTAATTTGCACGGCATTCCGCAATTGATTTCTTCAGACCGTGGTAGCATATTTACCTCCAAGTTTTGGGATTCTTTTCAGATGGCCATGGGCACCAACATTCGCTTCAGCACAGCTTTCCACCCTCAGACTAGTGGACAAGTCGAGCGTGTCAATCAAATTCTTGAAGATATGCTCAGAGCTTGTGTTATCTCTTTCGGCATGAAGTGGGAGGATTGTCTTCCTTATGCTGAGTTCTCTTACAACAATAGTTTTCAAGCCAGCTCGGGCAAAGCCCCATTCGAGATCCTCTATGGCAGAAAGTGTCGTACTCCTCTCAACTGGTCTGAAACTGGTGAACGTCAATTGCTCGGCAATGATTTGATCTCAGAGGCTGAGGCTATGTGCAAGGTCATTCGTGAGAACCTCAAAGCAGCGCAATCGCGCCAGAAGAGCTATTACGACAGCAAACACCGAGATGTGGCATTCGAGATCGGAGACCATGTTTACCTCCGCGTCTCTCCAATGAAAGGAACTCGTCGCTTCGGTATCAAGGGGAAACTTGCCCCCAGATACGTCGGCCCTTTCAAGATCATCGGCAAACGAGGCGATCTCGCCTATCAACTTGAGCTTCCCTCCAACTTTGCAAATGTGCACAATGTCTTCCACGTATCACAGCTTCGCAAGTGCTTCAAAACGCCTGAGCGCACCATCAACTTCGAAGAGATTGATCTTCAAGAAGATTTGTCCTATCATGAGCACCCAGTTGCTATTCTTGAGACAACTGAGCGCAAGACTCGCAACAAGTCAATCAAATTCCTCAAAGTGAAATGGTCACATCATTCAGACCGAGAGGCCACCTGGGAGCGTGAAGACCACCTACGTTCCGAGTATCCGGAGTTCTTTCAGTCCTAGATCTCGGGACGAGATCCTCTCGTAGTGGTGGTGTGTTGTAACGCCCCAGATGTAACTTGCCATAATTGTAATCCAACTCTTGCCATTTCCGGCTATGTGTTATGATATTTCATCCGTGTTGGGTTTCCCCTCGTTTTGCATTTTGGTCATGTCATGCATTTCATATCATGTCATCATGTGCATCGCATTCGCATACGTGTTCGTCTCATAAATCCGAGCATTTTTCCCGTTGTCCGTTTCGCAATCCGGCGCTCCTATGTCTCCCGGCGTCCCCGTTTACATTTCTTCTTGAGCGGGTATTAAACATTCTCGGAATGGACCGAGGTTTGGCATGTGGCCCCGATATAGCACCGGTAGACCGCCTGTCAAGTTTCGGCTCAATCGGAGTTCGTTTGGTACTCCAACGGTTAACCGGGTAACCGTGAAGGCCTCGTGTGTGTTGCAGCCCAACACCCCTTCAAAACAGCCCAATAACCCATCTAAGTCACTCCCATGTCCTCCGCCGTTCGATCACAATCGCGTGGCCGAAAACCGCACTCCATTTGAAGCTTCCTAGCTCCTTCTACCTATAAAAAGGCCTCCCCCTCCTCCATTTGCGGGCATAACACCCCGAAACCCTAGCCCCGCTCCTCTGCCGCCGCCGGACGTGTCCGATTCGCGCCGGACGCGTCCGTCCGCCACCGCGCGCCCAATCGGGGGCCGCCACGTGGCACCCGGCCACCCGCGCCGCCGCCGACCCGCCGGGCCCAGGCGCGGCCCGCCCAGGCCCGCGCGCCGCTCGCCCGCCCCCGACCTCGCCCGCCGCTCGCCCGCCGGCTCCCGCCGCCTCCCGGCCGTGCCCGCGCCGCCCCGAGCCGCCCCGCGCCCCGCCGCCTCGCGCCGCCGTCCCCGGCACCGGATCCGCCCGGATCCGGCCGGATCTGTCTCTTCCGCGCCTCCCCCGTGCTGCTCCGGCGAGTACTCCGACGGTCCTCGGCATCCGCGCCACGGGGTTGACTTCTTCCCCCCTCCGATATTTCTCTAAGTCCTTTAATTTTATCATCATCATGCCATGTTCCCAGTGCCATAACTTTGCATCCGTAGCTCTGTTTCGCGCGTATAGTATGTAAAATTGTTCGCCTAGAAGAGTACATCATTTTGTTCCATTGCATCATTTTCATTTGAAGTCAGCTTGATGCCCGAAATGCTGTAGAAGAGGGCTAGTTGATGTTAGTTGCTGGATCTTATCTGAACATGCACTTTTGTCATTTTTGCCATGATTGATGTGTACCTCCTATGGAGTTGAGTCCTACATGAGTTTTGTAATATGCCATGTTAACTTTCCAGAGAATTTTACCATGTATTTTTGTGATCTATGTGGTGACTAGAACAAGCATGCAAACTAGGTCACCTGATGTTGCTGATTTCAGAGACTTGGTGATTTCACTAAGTCCCTGACTGCTGTTATTTTCATGCCATGCATTCATGTTGTTTCTGAGAGATCCGTACATAATTTAAGCATGATCATTAAGGGAGTTTTGAACTTGAGTATTTGCTCTATCCATCCATGCCTTTGTTTGCAATTATGTAGTGCCATAGCTTGAGTCAATCGAGCTCTAGTTTTGCTTCAAAATGTTGCTGGCAGATTGTTTACATGTTATTCGATTTTTCCAAGCTTGGTGTAGTTGATCCTTGCATGATATGATGTTATTCTTGCCATGTATTGTTACTATGCCATGTCTTCTTGATGTATGTATGCTTAGTTTATCATGAAATGCTCTTTAGTGAGTGCATCGAGCTCACGAACATGCCTAGTCGTTATTAGTTTTCTGCCATGTCCAGTTTTCTGCTAAGTCTGAAACCTGTAACGAAAATTGCTTATTTGACATGCGTGTAATAATATTTTCGGATCCTTTTTGGCTTATAGTCAGTAAGGGACTTTTGTCAAGAGTTTTGAGTAGATTCATGCCATGCCTTAATTTTCTATGTTCTGAACCTGTAGCATGTTGTTTCGTTGCTCTGAACATGTCATCCTGATGTTAGTTTCTGCTACATTGATAATTTCACAAAGTCTGAGAACTTGTTATCGTTTGCACTTTTGCCATGATTGTTTGAACCTGTTATGATGTGATTTAGCCGTAGCTCAGTGTTCATCTTTTGTCGAGCATCTTGATTAGATTACTTTCATATGCTTTGTTGCCATGTTTGGGTGCAGTAGCTTAATTATTTGTTGCTTGCTAAGTAGCATCATGCTGTTAGTGGCAGATTATTGTCATTCTAGTATTGCTTGCCATTTGCAAACCGTGCATCCGATTCCGGTGATCTTTATATCGATTTCAACCGAAATCACCTCATCTATCCAGTGGCATGCTTGGTTTGCCAATATTATTCCCTGTTCATCCTTGTCCTTCCGGAGCATGCATACGCATTGCATATCACCTCTCGCATATCATGCCATGATTTGCATCATGTTGCTTGCGCATTGCATCGTGGTTGATATTGGTTCCTTTGCTTGTTCTCTTGTCTTGGGTAGAGCCGGGAGACGAGTATGTGAACGAGGATTCCGTTGAGAACACTTTCGAGGACCAAGCTTTCGACAACTCTGAGAACCTTGCAGGCAAGATGACCATACCCTCGAAATCACTTCTATCTTTGCTTGCTAGATTGCTCGCTCTTTTGCTATGCCTATGCCGCGATACCTACCACATGCTATATCATGCCTCCTATATTGCCATGTCAGCCCCTAACCATCCATGGCCTAGCAAACCGTTGTTTGGCTATGTTACCGCTTTTGCTCAGCCCCTCTTATAGCGTTGCTAGTTGCAGGTGAAGATGAAGTTTGTTCCTTGTTGGAACATGGACTTGTTGTTCCTTGTTGGAACATGTTTACTTGTTGGGATATCACAATACCTCTTATTTAATTAATGCATCTATATACTTGGTAAAGGGTGGAAGGCTCGGCCTTATGCCTGGTGTTTTGTTCCACTCTTGCCACCCTAGCTTCCGTCATACCGGTGTTATGTTCCCGGAGTTCGCGTTCCTTACACGGTTGGGTGATTTATGGGACCCCCTTGACAGTTCGCTTTGAATAAGACTTTTCCAGCAAGGCCCAACATTGGTTTTACCATTTGCCACCACCTACCCTTTTTCCCCCGGGTTTTCGCGAGCCCGAGGGTCATCTTTATTTTAGACCCCCCCCGGACCAGTGCTTCTCTAAGTGCTGGCCCGAACCGAGCAACCTGCGGGGCCACCTCGTGGCAACTCGAGGGCTGGTTTTACTCGTAGCTTGACTTATCCGGATGTGCCCTGAGACCGAGATATGTGCAGCTCCTATCAGGATTTGTCGGCACAACTGGGCGGTTTTGCTGGACTTGTTTTATTGCTGTCGAAATGTCTTGTAGTCCGGGATTCCGAGATTGATCGGGTCTTCCCGGTAGAAGGAATATCCTTCGTTGACCGTGAGAGCTTATCATGGGCTAAGTTGGGACACCCCTGCAGGGTATTATCTTTCGAAAGCCGTGCCCGCGGTTATGAGGCAGATGGGAATTTGTTGATGTCCGGTTGTAGAAAACCCGAAGTTGACCTTAACTAAAACACATCAACCGCGTGTGTAACCATGATGGTCTCTTCTCGGCGGGGTCCGGGAAGTGAACACGGTTGTTGGAGTTATGCCTGACGTAGGTTGCTTCAGGATCACTTCTTGATCAGTTCTAGTTTCTCGACCGTGCTTTGCCTTCTCTTCTCGCTCTCTTTTGCGCTGTAGCCACCATATGCTAGTCGCTTGCTGCAGCTCCACCTCACAAACCCCTTTCCCACCTTTAAGCTTAAATAGTCTTGATCTCGCGGGTGTGAGATTGCTGAGTCCCCGTGACTCACAGATATTATCACCACAGTTGCAGGTACCAACGATGTCAGTGCAGATGACGCGACCGAGCTCACTTGGGAGTTCGACGAGGAACGTGGCCGTTACTATGTTTCTTTTCCAGATGATCAGTAGTGGAGCCCAGTTGGGTGATCCGGGGATCTGTTTAGCATTTGGGGTAGTCTTCTTTCATTTTGGTACCGTAGTCGGACCTTGAGTGTAATCTGTATGATGGATGTTATTTATGTACTTGTGTGAAGTGGCGATTGTAAGCCAACTATGTATCTTTTCCCTTATTTATTACATGGATTGTGTGAAGATTACCTCACTTGCGACATTGCTTTCAATGCGGTTATGCCTCTAAGTCGTGCCTCGACACGTGGGAGATATAGCCGCATCGAGGGCGTTACAAGTCGGTAATCAGAGCCTTTCCCCGACCTTAGGAGCCCCCACTGTTTGATCGTCTTTAGTGGCCGGGTTGTGTCTAGAAAAATGTTTTGAGTCTTTTAGGAATTATATATCGGAGAGTTTAGGAATTCTTTTTACTTCCCAGTCCCTTCGACCTTCTGGTAAGGCTTCCTGACGTAGAGTTTTGACTCTTCTCTTCTCAAATTTCACTAAAAAAATTTTTTAGGATCACGCGGGTATATTACAATTGTTCCGATGGTTTTATGATGACAACATTGTCTTGGTTGCCTCCTGACATTTAGGGGTTGTGTCAGTGTCCCGGGGAGTTGAGCTCCGAGGTGTTGTCGTCATAATCTTATCGTTGCGGTTTTGGAATACCTGAGTTTAGTACGCCGACATCGAAAATCTCTTTTGTACAGTTGTTGGTGAGATAACCCTGATAGCCCAGTATGGTGAGTGCGGGGGTATTGCCATGACTTGTATAACGGATGCTTTTTCGAAGGTTGAGGTAGACGATTTCCGAAGGTTTCTTGGTTATGTGTTGAAGGATGGATACAGCTGGTTGTAGGATTTGCTAGTTTGGGTGAGATATTATGTTTCCCCTGTATCCCCAACACCTGATTGCATAACCAGAAAGTTTCGGGAGTTTATAAGTGGGAATTCTTGTAGCTTTAGTATTTCTTCCGCAGATATTTTGTTTGTGATTGGGTAATCCTTACCAAGTATTTGTTCACATCCGTACCTTGTTGGTTTTATTCCATACCATGTTCTAAGTGGCTTCTCAGCTTTGGAAGTGTGATGATTTACATTGGAATTCATTCGTTCATTCTCGTTCGAATGTTAATTGTGAAGACTATATGTTGCAATTTCGTTCCTTTGATTCAGCTTCAATATATCTCTGTCAAGATGCTAATGGATGTCACCCTCTTCAGGATGGCTCCACCAACGCGTCAGAATCCGGAACGCAATGAAGGGAATCAGGCTAACCCTCCGCCACCACCTCCGCCTCCGGAAGCTTGGCAGGCCCTGATGACTGCCACAAATGCCAATGCTCAGATGGGTCGAAATGATTCAAGAGTATAATCTGACTATTGAATATACTCCAGGCAAGGCTAATGTGATTGCAGACGCATTGAGCAGGAAGGCTTATTGCAACAGCTTAATCCTCAAGCCCTTTCAACCGGATCTTTGTGAAGCTTTCCGCAAGTTGAATCTCCAAGTTGTTCCTCAAGGTTTGCTTGCCAACCTCATCGTCTCTCCTACTTTGGAAGATCAGATTCGTGAGGCTCAATTGTTGGATAGCATGGTGAAGAAGGTGAAACGTGGTATTGACAAGAGCATCCCCAAATACAAGTGCTATCGAGTTGATGACAGAGATACTCTTTTCTTCGAGGACCGGATCGTGGTTCCAAAGGGTGATCTTTGTAAAGTCATTATGAACGAAGCGCACAATTCTCTTCTGTCTATTCATCCTGGAAGTTCGAAGATGTACCATGACCTCAAGCAGTCGTATTGGTGGACTCGAATGAAGCGTGAGATCGCTCAATTCGTGAATGAGTGTGATGTCTGCAGAAGGGTGAAAGCAGAACACCAACGACCAGCTGGTCTTCTCCAACCTCTTGCTATTCCAGAATGGAAGTTTGATCATATCGAAATGGACTTCGTGACTGGTTTTCCTAAGTCCAAGCGTGGAAATGATGCTATCTTCGTCGTCATCGACAAGCTCACCAAAGTGGCTCATTTTCTTCCTATCAAAGAGTCTATCACAGCAGCGCAGCTGGCAGAGCTCTACACCTCCAGAATTGTCTCTTTGCACGGCATTCCGCAATTGATTTCTTCAGACGTGGCAGCATCTTTACCTCCAAGTTTTGGGATTCTTTTCAGATGGCCATGGGCACCAACATTCGCTTCAGCACAGCTTTCCACCCTCAGACTAGTGGACAAGTCGAGCGTGTCAATCAAATTCTTGAAGATATGCTCAGAGCTTGTGTTATCTCTTTCGGCATGAAGTGGGAGGATTGTCTTCCTTATGCTGAGTTCTCTTACAACAACAGTTTTCAAGCCAGCTCGGGCAAAGCCCCATTCGAGATCCTCTATGGCAGAAAGTGTCGTACTCCTCTCAACTGGTCTGAAACCGGTGAACGTCAATTGCTCGGCAATGATTTGATCTCAGAGGCTGAGGCTATGTGCAAGGTCATTCGTGAGAACCTCAAAGCAGCGCAATCGCGCCAGAAGAGCTATTACGACAGCAAACACCGAGATGTGGCATTCGAGATCGGAGACCATGTTTACCTCCGCGTCTCTCCAATGAAAGGAACTCGTCGCTTCGGTATCAAGGGGAAACTTGCCCCCAGATACGTCGGCCCTTTCAAGATCATCGGCAAACGAGGTGATCTCGCCTATCAACTTGAGCTTCCCTCCAACTTTGCAAATGTGCACAATGTCTTCCACGTGTCACAGCTTCGCAAGTGCTTCAAAACGCCTGAGCGCACCATCAACTTCGAAGAGATTGATCTTCAAGAAGATTTGTCCTATCATGAGCACCCAGTTGCTATTCTTGAGACAACTGAGCGCAAGACTCGCAACAAGTCAATCAAATTCCTCAAAGTGAAATGGTCACATCATTCAGACCGAGAGGCCACCTGGGAGCGTGAAGACCACCTACGTTCCGAGTATCCGGAGTTCTTTCAGTCCTAGATCTCGGGACGAGATCCTCTCGTAGTGGTGGTGTGTTGTAACGCCCCAGATGTAACTTGCCATAATTGTAATCCAACTCTTGCCATTTCCGGCTATGTGTTATGATATTTCATCCGTGTTGGGTTTCCCCTCGTTTTGCATTTTGGTCATGTCATGCATTTCATATCATGTCATCATGTGCATCGCATTCGCATACATGTTTGTCTCATAAATCCGAGCATTTTTCCCGTTGTCCGTTTCACAATCCGGCGCTCCTATGTCTCCCGGCGTCCCCGTTTACATTTCTTCTTGAGCGGGTATTAAACATTCTCGGAATGGACCGAGGTTTGGCATGTGGCCCCGATATAGCACCGGTAGACCGCCTGTCAAGTTTCGGCTCAATCGGAGTTCGTTTGGTACTCCAACGGTTAACCGGGTAATCGTGAAGGCCTCGTGTGTGTTGCAGCCCAACACCCCTTCAAAACAGCCCAATAACCCATCTAAGTCACTCCCATGTCCTCCGCCGTTCGATCACGATCGCGTGGCCGAAAACCGCGCTCCATTTGGAGCTTCCTAGCTCGTTCTACCTATAAAAAGGCCTCCCCCTCCTCCATTTGCGGGCATAACACCCCGAAACCCTAGCCCCGCTCCTCTGCCGCCGCCGGACGTGTCCGATTCGCGCCGGACGCGTCCGTCCGCCGCCGCGCGCCCAATCGGGGGCCGCCACGTGGCACCCGGCCACCCGCGCCGCCGCCGACCCGCCGGGCCCAGGCGCGGCCCGCCCAGGCCCGCGCGCCACTCGCCCGCCCCCGACCTCGCCCGCCGCTCGCCCGCCGGCTCCCGCCGCCTCCCGGCCGTGCCCGCGCCGCCCCGAGCCGCCCCGCGCCCCGCCGCCTCGCGCCGCCGTCCCCGGCACCGGATCTGTCTCTTCCGCGCCTCCCCCGCGCTGCTCCGGCGAGTACTCCGACGGTCCTCGGCATCCGCGCCACGGGGTTGACTTCTTCCCCCCTCCGATATTTCTCTAAGTCCTTTAATTTTATCATCATCATGCCATGTTCCCAGTGCCATAACTTTGCATCCGTAGCTCCGTTTCGTGCGTATAATATGTCAAATTGTTCGCCTCAAAGAGTACATCATTCTGTTCCATTGCATCATTTTCATTTGATGTCAGCTTGATTCCCGAAATGCTGTAGAAGAGGGCTAGTTGATGTTAGTTGCTGGATCTTATCTGAACATGCACTTTTGTCATTTTTGCCATGTCTGATGTGTACCTCCTATGGAGTTGAGTCGTACATGAGTTTTGTAATATGCCATGTTAACTTTCCGGAGAATTTTGCCATGTATTTTTGTGATCTATGTGGTGACTAGCACAAGCATGCAAACTAGGTCACCTGATGTTGCTGATTTCGGAGACTTAGTGATTTCACTAAGTCCCTGACTGCTGTTATTTTCATGCCAAGCATTCATGTTGTTTCTGACAGATCCATACATAATTTGAGCATGATCATTAAGGGAGTTTTTAACTTGAGTATTTTCTCTATCCATCCGTGCCTTTGTTTGCAATTATGGAGTGCCATAGCTTGAGTCAATCGAGCTCTACTTTTGCTTCAAAATGTTGCTGGCAGATTGTTTACGTGTTATTCGATTTTGCCAAGCTTGGTGTAGTTGATCCTTGCATGATATGATGTTATTCTTGCCATGTATTGTTACTATGCCATGTCTTCTTGATGTATGTATGCTTAGTTTATCATGAAATGCTCTTTAGTGAGTGCATCGAGCTCACGAACATGCCTAGTCGTTATTAGTTTTCTGCCATGTCCAGTTTTCTGCTAAGTCTGAAACCTGTAACGAAACTTGCTTATTTGACATGGGTGTAATAATATTTTCGGATCCTTTTTGGCTTATAGTCAGTAAGGGACTTTTGTCAAGTGTTTTGAGTAGATTCATGCCATGCCTTAATTTTCTATGTTCTGAACCTGTAGCATGTTGTTTCGTTGCTCTGAACATGTCATCCTGATGTTAGTTTCTGCTACATTGATAATTTCACAAAGTCTGAGAACTTGTTATCGTTTGCACTTTTGCCATGATTGTTTGAACCTGTTATGATGTGATTTAGCCGTATCTCAGTGTTCATCTTTTGTCGAGCATCTTGATTAGATTACTTTCATATGCTTTGTTGCCATGTTTGGGTGCAGTAGCTTAATTATTTGTTGTTTGCTAAGTAGCATCATGCTGTTAGTGGCAGATTATTGTCATTCTAGTATTGCTTGCCATTTGCAAACCGTGCATCCGATTCCGGTGATCTTTATATCGATTTCAACCGAAATCACCTCATCTATCCAGTGGCATGCTTGGTTTGCCAATATTATGCCATGTTCATCCTTGTCCTTCCGGAGCATGCATACGCATTGCATATCACCTCTCGCATATCATGCCATGATTTGCATCATGTTGCTTGCGCATTGCATCGTGGTTGATATTGGTTCCTTTGCTTGTTCTCTTGTCTTGGGTAGAGCCGGGAGACGAGTACGTGAACGAGGATTCCGTTGAGAACGCTTTCGAGGACCAAGCTTTCGACAACTCTGAGAACCTTGCAGGCAAGATGACCATACCCTCGAAATCACTTCTATCTTTGCTTGCTAGATTGCTCGCTCTTTTGCTATGCCTATGCTGTGATACCTACCACATGTTATATCATGCCTCCTATATTGCCATGTCAGCCCCTAACCATCCATGTCCTAGCAAACCGTTGTTTGGCTATGTTACCGCTTTTGCTCAGCCCCTCTTATAGCGTTGCTAGTTGCAGGTGAAGATGAAGTTTGTTCCTTGTTGGAACATGGACTTGTTGTTCCTTGTTGGAACATGGACTTGTTGTTCCTTGTTGGAACATGTTTACTTGTTGGGATATCACAATACCTCTTATTTAATTAATGCATCTATATACTTGGTAAAGGGTGGAAGGCTCGGCCTTATGCCTGGTGTTTTGTTCCACTCTTGCCACCCTAGCTTCCGTCATACCGGTGTTATGTTCCCGGAGTTTGCGTTCCTTACACGGTTGGGTGATTTATGGGACCCCCTTGACAGTTCGCTTTGAATAAGACTTTTCCAGCAAGGCCCAACATTGGTTTTACCATTTGCCACCACCTACCCTTTTTCCCCCGGGTTTTCGTGAGCCCGAGGGTCATCTTTATTTTATCCCCCCCCCCCCCCGGACCAGTGCTTCTCTAAGTGCTGGCCCGAACCGAGCAACCTGCGGGGCCACCTCGTGGCAACTCGAGGGCTGGTTTTACTCGTAGCTTGACTTATCCGGATGTGCCCTGAGACCGAGATATGTGCAGCTCCTATCAGGATTTGTCGGCACAACCGGGCGGTTTTGCTGGACTTGTTTTATTGCTGTCGAAATGTCTTGTAGTCCGGGATTCCGAGATTGATCGGGTCTTCCCGGTAGAAGGAATATCCTTCGTTGACCGTGAGAGCTTATCATGGGCTAAGTTGGGACACCCATGCAGGGTATTATCTTTCGAAAGCCGTGCCCGCGGTTATGAGGCAGATGGGAATTTGTTGATGTCCGGTTGTAGAAAACCCGAAGTTGACCTTAACTAAAACACATCAACCGCGTGTGTAACCGTGATGGTCTCTTCTCGGCGGGGTCCGGGAAGTGAACACGGTTGTTGGAGTTATGCCTGACGTAGGTTGCTTCAGGATCACTTCTTGATCACTTCTAGTTTCTCGACCGTGCTTTGCCTTCTCTTCTCGCTCTCTTTTGCGCTGTAGCCACCATATGCTAGTCGCTTGCTGCAGCTCCACCTCACAAACCCCTTTCCCACCTTTAAGCTTAAATAGTCTTGATCTCGCGGGTGTGAGATTGTTGAGTCCCCGTGACTCACAGATATTATCACCACAGTTGCAGGTACCAATGATGTCAGTGCAGATGACGCGACCGAGCTCACTTGGGAGTTCGACGAGGAACGTGGCCGTTACTATGTTTCTTTTCCAGATGATCAGTAGTGGAGCCCAGTTGGGTGATCCGGGGATCTGTTTAGCATTTGGGGTAGTCTTCTTTCATTTTGGTACCGTAGTCGGACCTTGAGTGTAATCTGTATGATGGATGTTATTTATGTACTTGTGTGAAGTGGCGATTGTAAGCCAACTATGTATCTTTTCCCTTATTTATTACATGGATTGTGTGAAGATTACCTCACTTGCGACATTGCTTTCAATGCGGTTATGCCTCTAAGTCGTGCCTCGACACGTGGGAGATATAGCCGCATCGAGGGCGTTACAGTATTATTTATCACATGGTATATCGTTGATAGAATTGCAACTCTAATTGCTGGTTAGGAACTGTCGTTCGATTTCATTCCAACAACTGTCGTGCTTTATTCAATTTTGTGTATTCGCCTTGCGACATCATCTAAAACCAGCGCAGTACCGATCGCTTGCAATATGAAAAGCGCTGAGGTAGAACACATGGTCCCCCAAACATGCAGGGTCGCCCTGCGGCCCAAATTCCAGAACCGTGAGCCTATCCGAGTATTATATTCTCAGCTGAACCCCCATAAAAAAGCTGAACCCCCATAATGCCCGTGCGTTCAGAGGCAGTATATTTCTTGGCAAGGTGAGCCTGTGATATAAAAGATTTGTATATTTCTTTACAGAGGGAGTATCTCTCTGACAAAAAATATATTTATGTGTAACTAGTTACTCCTGTCTTTCTACTTCCTTTCGCTGATATGTGGGGCAACCGGCAACGGGGTCGACGTGCCATATGCACAAATTAGAGTGCACAACTTCACGGTAGACACACCCCGGTCGTAGCGCCGCAGTAATGCCCAATGAGCCGTCAAATCACAACCCTCCTTTCCAGCTTTAGCAGTAAGCTGGACGGACGAAGCGGCAATATTTCACTGTCCTGAATCCCGTTCTCCCTCGTCTGCTTGTTCAGAGAAAACCCCCTTTCGGCGATTGCATAGGGTTTTCTCATGGAGAACCAGGTACGAATTCTTCATCCATCCCCGATAAATTCAAGTCCCTTGGTCGCAGGTAATCCTAGGATGGCAGCCGCCGCCGTTGATGCATTTTTCTTCCTACTGAATCTAGTGTGTTTCATTTGAAGTGCCCAAAGTGCGAGTACCCTACAGGTTTCTGCGCCCTCGGCGAGGCGCCAGACTTGTTCCTTCTCATCCTAACACAACATTTTGAAACACGCACAGTATGTTCCTAGAATCCTCTTTTCTATTGGGGAGGGTGGGGTTTTTTGAACATGTTGTGTTCTCATATTATTTTTCCTGCAGTGTATTATTTGCTCTGCCAGAACACATGTACTCAAGATGCTCGGCCTTGCCATAACTGAATACACTAGTTTAATGGTCACAGTGAAGACAAGCCATGGACATAAGTTCCGAGTTGGGTTCATGAACCAAGAAGATCGCTGCTTTTTTTATGGCCGAACTTGGATAAACTTTCTCAAGTGTTATGGACTAAAAGTTGGCACACGAATGTTGATGGAAATAGAAGAACCTGGTCTCATCTTCACTGCGATCTTCCACCCCAACGTCGTTCCAATTGTTCATCCATGTTAGTTTTGTATCTGGTTCTTGCTTGTTGCCTCAATTACTTCTTAATCCACCTATTCTGTCTAAGTAATCACAATTTAACTTTAGAAGTAGCAACGAATCTCTCACGAAGATGCTACTTCTAACTAATATTTTCTTATAATTGGTGGCACGTGTAGGTTTTTTCAGAGTTAAGCAGTCTGCTCGTTTGTTACTCTGTAATAACTAGGTTGTCACTAATGGCACTGAAGTTGACTGGATCGACATCCACAAGTTCCTGCACTTTATTGATCGTCTTCAGGTCCTTGTGGGGCATTTCAATGGTGGAAGGCCATGTGGGATATGTGTGCCACTGCTGCACTCGTTGAACAGGTCCAACTGTGTCGAGAAACTTATGGTACGAGCTGTTTTCTGTTATATATGTTGTTCATAAACTATTGCTTATACACAATTTCACAGCTGTCATCTTCTTCAAACAGGAACTGCCGAGTTCTATTGTTCCTATGCAGATGCCTGACCATGGTCGGGTCAGACTTGCGCTTGGTCACAACATGATGTTTATGTCGACCTACTCAATTCCCCTTGGAGGTGAAAAGATACTTATTCATGGGTGGTCTCAAATAATGAAGGCTCGTCCATCTTGGCGAATAGGACAGAAGATTATGTTCATGCTTTTCCATGGCTCTAAAGCGAATATCCTGTTTATTGACCATGTTGCGAGATGAAGCCGCTTTCAGAAGGTTGTGGATGCGCGGCGTGGCGCCTGGGCCTTGTCCGGGGGCTTGGCGGCCTCACCCTTGGTTAACTGTAGGCAAAGTAGCACTGTTCGAGGCGTGCTTTGTACGGTTGAAACTATATAAGTACTCATACTGCTTTCAGCTTTGGTTGTTAAGTGCCCCTGCTGGTTTCAGTTAAGGTTGTTAAGTACACCTACTGCTTTCACAGTCTGTCGTGTTTCTTCAGTCCTGTCTTCCTCCAGTCGCCAAAACCAAACCAGCGCCGGCGGGGCCGCCTGCTTCCGCCTCCCATGGCTGGCTGCGCCTCAGCGCACGCATCACCGCCCCACCGTCTCCTAAATCATTAACACCGACGCCCTCCGCGCGCTTTGGTGCGCTCGCCGCGGCACCCCCCTCTCGCGTTGTCAACATGGTCAACAAACAACAGGAATCGGCAGAAGTACGTGGAGAGGATGACAGTATGGGCCCACCACGTCAGTGTATGGAAAAATAAAATGCTTCCTCCTAGTGTTTTCCTGACATCTGGGACCCACGACATTGTGAGCGTATATAGTCAATAGACAAGAGAACATCACAAGATCGGCTGACACCTCGGACGTAGCTACTCGAGCAGTATTTTTTTGTTTGGTATTGTTGAGATGGAGCAGGGTTTGAATTGGGTTGTGGCCGGTCTAGCCCAGGCTTATATTTTATGTTCACCATGTGACCAGCCCAGCTATTTTTTTCTTTGTGAAAATGAGCCCAATTTATTTTTTCTGAAGAATACCCAATCCAGGCCTACTTATTTTTCTATGCCCTGATGGGCTGCAACTCTTTCAAGACGCCTGCAAATCTTGAAAGTAATATGAAATGGGTTGTAAATATAAAAACAGATGACAAATTGGCAATTACTTTATAATTTTCTGAATTTTTTTACATTTTTAGATTCCTATTTCACTGGGCATTAACCTAATTTAAATATATCTTCAAAGTACTTTAAAACTGGCTCGACATTTCGGTATTAAAAATAGTTTGGAGCCCACAGAAATATGCGAAATTGGCCCTGGCCAACCAAAAAAACGACTGCAATAAATTGCATAAGAAGTTGCCATGAGCTATATATAAATTATTAAAAAAAGAGGGAGTGGTCTGACTTGTGGGCGTGTTTAGTTGACGCGTATGCAAGATTTTTTTAGTTATTATATACGTCAACAAACGATTCTAGCAGACGTAACCGTTGGATGTCAATCCAACGGCCGTCGTGTTTCTTCCATCTCTGATCTTCTTCCTCCAGCCGCCAAAGCAGCGCCGGCGGGACCGCCTACTCTCACCTCCCGTGGCCGGCTGTGCTGCCGCACAGGCCTCAGCACCCCCTACTACTCTCACCGCTGGCCAGGGCATCCCTCTAGTCACCCACACCCCCTGTTATTCTGCTGCGACGGCAGCCTCCGCAGCCGAACCGGTGAACCCTCGTACTCCTCTCCGCGCGGGTTTCCACTGCCGCATCTTCCCCGGCTCCGCGTCGTCCCCTTCCTAGGCCTCGCCATTGTCCACCGCCGTGGTGCTCTCGGCGCGGCGTGGTCAATGTGGTCAACGACCTACTTCCATCGGAAGAGTACTGTACGTGGAGAGGCTGACAGCTGGGTCAATGGCAGCCGCAAGGAAGTGCCTTCTTATTACGCAGAAAATCATTATTCCTCCACCTGACAGCAGGGACCAACCGGATGGGCCACCAGTATTTCGTGAAAAAAAACATTTCCCCCTGACTGCTTGGACCCACAGGACGGGCCACCGTATTTCGCGAAAAAAATGTTCCCCCTGCTGTCAGCTCGGACCCACCGGAAGTGCCTCCTTATTACGCACAAAAAAATGAATACCCCCTGCTAGTTGGGACCCACCTTGGTGGGAGGCTGACTTGTGGGCCTACTATGTTGACTGGGACGGAGGTCTTTGTCAAATTTAGTCAATATTTGAACGATTCTAGCTCCAGTGACGGAGTCCATCCAACGGCCGTAGTGCTTCTTCAACCTCTGGTCTTCTTGCTCCAGCCGCCCAAAGCAGCGCTGGTCGTGCC
Source organism: Aegilops umbellulata (assembly GCA_032464435.1). Taxonomy (NCBI): domain Eukaryota; kingdom Viridiplantae; phylum Streptophyta; class Magnoliopsida; order Poales; family Poaceae; genus Aegilops; species Aegilops umbellulata. The sequence continues at coordinate 105,838,800 of CP136058.1, read as the reverse complement.
GCCTGCTCCTGCCGTCCGTGGCCGGCTGTGATGCCGCGGAGGCCTCACCGCCCCCTACTACTCCCACCGCTGGCCAGGCCATCCCTCTATGCACCCACACCCCCTGTTATTCTGTGGCGACGGCAGCCTCACACCGCAGCCGAACGAGTGAACCCTCATACTCCTCTACGCGTGGGCATCCACTGCCGCGTCTTCCCCGGCTCCGCGTCGTCCCCTTCCTAGGCCTCGCCGTCGTCCATCGCCCAGGTGCTCTCGGCGCGGCGTGGTCAACATGGTCAAGGAATGGCTTCCATGGGACATGGACTGTATGTGGAGAGGCTGACAGCTGGGTCCACAGCCGCAGCAAGGAAGTGCCTCCTTATTACGCGCAAAATAATTGTTCCTCCACCTGACAGCGGGGACCCACCGGACGGGCCACCGTATTTCGCGAAAAAAACGTTTCCTCCTGACTGCTGGGACCCACCAGCTACATCTTCGCACACAAGGAAGTGCGTCCGAAAAAAACAATATGCCCCCTTACTGTTGGGACCCACCAGCTACATCTTTGCACGCAAGGAAGTGTGGGTCCGAAAAAACGATTCGCCCCCTGACTGCTGGGACCCACGAGCTACATCTTCGCACACAAGGAAGTGCGTCCGGGCAAAAAAAACAAAACGATTCCCCCCCCCCCTAACTGTTGGGATCCAGCAGCTACACCTTCGTACGCAAGGAAGTGCGTCCGGGCAAACAAAAAAAAGATTCACCCCCCTGACTGCTGGGACCCACTAGCTACATCTTCGCAGGCAAGGAAGTGCCTGACAGTAGGGACCCACCTGGCCGAAGCATGCGTAGCGTTGTCATTCTGGTCGCGAACACTTACGTACATATATACTGGTCGATGTAGAGGCGCGCACGTGTCATAGTAGAGGTGTGTACGTGTCGTAGTAGAGGCGCGCACGTAGCATGGACACGTACGTACAGCGGCCAGGGTGCAAGAAAGAAAGTACGGTCACATACGTACATACGGGCAGGGTCTCGAACGCCTACTCACGCATACGTACGGCCAGGGCTCGTGTACATGGCCGGGTCGGAATGGAGAAACAACGTCGTCGTCGTGTTCATGGGGAGGCAACGGAATGCGTCTTGTTCATGGGGAGGCAACGGAATGCGTCGTGTTCATCGGGAGGCAATGGAACGCGTGGAAGCCACTTGGCTGGGTCGGAACGGAATGCGTGGTCGTGTTCATCGGGAGGGCTTGGACGGAACAGGCGATGGAAACAAGGCCTGGCGTACCGCAAAACGGAGGAAGCAGCATTGTGTTCGACCGGCCACGTTCGAAACGGGATCCTGTTCATCGGGAGGGGTCTGGCGTACCGCAAAACGGAGGAAACGGACCTCCTACGGTCAAAACGGGGGTCCTGTTTATCAGGACGGGTGTGGCGTACCGCAAAACGGAGGAAACAGACTTGTGTTGGAGCACTACGGTTGAAACGGGGGTCCTGTTGATCGGGAGGGGTGTGGCGAACCGCAAAACGGGACTCCACGGGATACTGTTCATCTCTATCGCCGACCTCCTCCAGCCTCCACGCGCAACCGTCGACCTCCTCCAGCCTCCACGGGCTCCTGTTCATCCAGCCTCCACCGCGCGCTACTCCATCGGCTACTATTCAACCACCCCTCCACAGGCACCCCTCCACCATCCATTGTTCATCCAGCCCTCCACACCACGGGGTCCTGTTCAACCACCCCTCCACGGGCACCCCTCCACCGTCTACTATTCATCCAGCCCTCCACACCACGGGGTCCTGTTCATCCAGAGGCAACGCCACCGCTCACTGTTCATACAACCCCCCCCCCCCGCAACGCTCACTGTTCATCCAGTCGATCGGCTTCAGTTAGCAGCAGTAGCGAAGGAATCGCTTGATCGGGTTGAGCTAACAGCCATCGATGATCGCTCGGGTTCAGTAACGCGTAGCCTGCAGTGCAATCGCTCGGGTTCAGTTAGAGCCCAACGCCTCGCTCGGGTTCAGTTAGAGCCAACGCCTCGCACACACGCGCGTACGTGTACAAGAGAAACGCGCATCGCTCGGCCCCCGACCTCCCACCGTAACCGGGAACTCCCCGAAATTTTCCTCCCCCTCGCTTCTACCACGGTTTTTTCCGTCATGGATGGCCCAAAGAATGTCATGCAGCTGCGTCTCCGGCCCGCCCAGGAAGAAAAGCCCATTTTCTGTCATGATTTTTGTCATAGAAGTAGGAGCCCACCACATCTATGATGATACCGGGTTTTGTCACAATTATCGTCATAGAAGTGTCATAAGTATGACAGAATTTTTTTCGTTCGGCCCAAAATGTCACGGATGTGTCTTTTTTTTGTAGTGAAACATTGAGATGTCTGGTTTTCAAATTCTAGTAAATCCAAAACTAGTCTGAAATCATGAAACTTGGCATGCTATCATGGAGCTACATCAACATGTTGTGGTACAAATTTTTGTCCCATTTGGGGCAGGTTTGGGTATATGGTTCTCACAAACCGGAGCTTCCCACAACAAGCATGATGATTTTCGGTAGGGAACGTCCCACCTTTGGGGACGAAATGATATCCATTGCCTCTTATTGCTTTCAAATTTTTTTCTCACGGCAACAAAGAACAACAGGAGTGTGGTGTGAATTTTTGTGATTTTTCGGGGTTCTTTTCGACATTTTTATGCATTAACTGAGTTTTCAATGCATTTATGTGCACAATTCAAATTTAAATTACATGTGCATGCTCCAGTGCATATAAATTGGTTGAAAAATCAAATATGTGTCCCTGGGTGCATGCTTAGGTCCCATGCAAGAAATGGGAATGAATTTCAAACACCACGGCACCGTTGATTGCCGGCAAAACATTGAGATGCCTGGTTTTTAAATTCTAGTAAATCCAAAACTCGTCTGAAATTCATGAAACTTGGTATGCTATCATGGAGTGGCATCAACATGCCATGGTACAAATTTTGTCCCATTTGGTGCAGGTTTGGGTCTATGCTTCTCACAACAAGCATGTTGCTTTTTGGTAGGGAACGTCCCACCTTTGGGGCCGAAACGATATCCATTGCCTCTTATTGCTTTCATTTTTTCTCTCGTGTCAACATAGAGCAACAAGAGTGTTGTGTGATTTTTTGTGATTTTTCGGGGTTTGTTTGGACATTTTTATGCATTAACTAAGTTTTCAATGCATCTATGTGCATAATTGAAATTTGAACTACTTGCGCATGCTCCAATGCATATAAATTGGTTGAAAAATCAAATATGTGTCCTTGGGTGCATGCTTAGATCCCACACATGAAATGGGAATGAATTTCAAACACCAGGGCACCGTTGATTGCCCCGAAACATTGAGATGCCTGATTTCTAAATTCTAGTAAATCCAAAACTAGTCTGAAATTCATGAAACTTGGCATGCTAACATGGAGCGGCATCAACATGTCGTTGTACAAATTTTGTCCCATTTGGGGCAGGTTTGGGTGTATGCTTCTCACAAACCGGAGCTACTCACAACAAGCATGATGGTTTTCGGTAGGGAACGTCCCACCTTTGGGGACGAAATGATATCCATTGCCTCTTATTGCTTTCAAAATATTTCTCGTGTCAACATAGAACAATAAGAGTGTTGTGTGAATTTTTGTGATTTTTCAGGGTTCGTTTGGACATTTTTATGCAGTAACTAAGTTTTCAATTCAGTTATGTGCATAATGAAAATTTGAATTACGTGTGCATGCTCCAGTGCATATAAATTGGTTGAAAAAAATCAATCTGTGTCCTTGGGTGCATGCTTAGGTCCCATGCAAGAAATGGGAATGAATTTCAAACACCAAGGCACCATTGATTGCCGGCAAAACATTGAGATGTCTGGTTTTTAAATTCTAGTAAATCCAAAATTCGTCTGAAATTCATGAAACTTGCCATGCTATCATGGAACGGCATCAACATGTCTTGGTACAAATGTTGTCCCATTTTGGGCAAGTTTGGGTACATGCTTCTCACAAACCGAAGCTTCTCACAACAAGCATGTTGGTTTTCTGTAGGGAACGTCCCACCTTTGGGGACGAAATGATATCCATTGCCTCTTATTGCTTTAAAAAAAATTTCTCGTGTCTACATAGAACAACAGTAGTGTTGTGTGAATTTTTGTGATTTTTCGGGGTTCATTTGGACATTTTTATGCATTAACTGAGTTTTAAATGCATTTATGTCCATAATTGAAATTTGAACTGCATGCGCATGCTCCAGTGCATATAATTTGGTTGAAAAATTAAATATGTGTCCTTGGGTGCATGCCTAGGTCCCATGCAAGAAATGAGAATGAATTTCAAACACCAGGGCACCGTTGATTGCCGACAAAACATTGATATGGCTGGTTTTTAAATTCTAGTAAATCCAAAACTAGTCTGAAATTCATGAAACTTGGCATGCTATCATGGAGCGGCATCAACATGTCGCTGTACAAATTTTGTCCCATTTGGGGCAGGTTTTATATGCTTCTCACAAACTGGAGATTCTCGCAACAAGCATGATGGTTTTCGGTAGGGAACGTCCCACCTTTTGGGACGAAACAATATCCATTGCCTCTTATTGCTTTCAAAAAAAATTCTCGTGTTAACATAGAACAACAAAAGTGTTGTGTGAATTTTTGTGATTTTTCGCGGTTCGTTTGGACATTTTTATGCAGTAACTAAGTTTTCAATTCAGTTATGTGCATAATTCAAATTTGAACTACGTGCGCATGCTCCAGTGCATATAAATTGGTTGTAAAAATCAAATATGTGACCTTGGGTGCATGCTGAGATCCCATGTAAGAAATGGGAATGAATTTCAAACACAAAGGCACCGTTGATTGCCGGCAAAACATTGAGATGACTGGTTTTTAAATTCTAGTAAATCCAAAGATCGTCTGAAATTCATGAAACTTGACATGCTATCATGGAGCGGCATCAACATGTCGTGATACAAATTTTGTCCCATTTTGGGCAGGATTGGGTATATGCTTCTCACAAACCGAAGCTTCTCACAACAAGCATGTTGGTTTTTGGTAGGGAACGGCCCACCTTCGGGGACGAAATGATATCCATTGCCTCTTATTGCTTTCAATTTTTTTCTCATGTCAACATAAAACAACAGGAGTGTTGTGTGAATTTTTGCGATTTTTCGGGGTTCGTTTGGACATTTTTATGCATTAACTGAGTTTTCAATACATTTAGTGCATAATTGAAATTTGAACTACATGCGCATGCTCCAGTGCATACAAATTGGTTGAAAAAATCAAATCTGTGTCCCTGGGTGCATGCTTAGGTCCCATGCAAGAAATGGGAATGAATTTCAAACACCACGGCATATTTGATTGCCGGCAAAACATTGAGATGCCTGGTTTTTAAATTCTAGTAAATCCAAAACTTGTCTGAAATTCATGAAACTTGGCATGCTAGCATGGAGCAGCATCAACATGCCGCGGTACAAATGTTGTCCCATTTCGTGCAGGTTTGGGTATATGCTTCTCACAAACCGGAGCTTCTCACAACAAGCATGTTGGTTTTCGGTAGGGAACGTCCCGCCTTTGGGGACGAAATGATATCTCTTGCCTCTTATTGCTTTCAAATTTTTTTCTCGTGTCAACATAAAACAATAGGAGTGTTGTGTGAATTTTTGTGATTTTTCGGGGTTCATTTGGACATTTTATGCATAAACGGAGTTTTCAATGCATTTATGTGCATAATTGGAAATTGAACTACATGCGCATGCTCCAGTGCATATAAATTGGTTGAAAAATCAAATATGTGTCCTTGGGTGCATGCTTAGGTCCCATGCAAGAAATGAGAATGAATTACAAACACCAGGGCATCGTTGATTGCCGACAAAACATTGAGATGTCTGGTTTTTAAATTCTACTAAATTCAAAACTAGTCTAAAATTCATGAAACTTGGCATGCTATCATGGAGCGGCATCGACATGTCATGGTACAAATTTTGTCCCATTTGGGGCAGGTTTGGGTATATGCTTCTCACAAACCGGAGCTTCTCACACCAAGCATCATGGTTTTCGGTAGGGAACGTCCCACCTTTGGGGACAAAACGATATCCATTGCCTCTTTTTGCTTTCAAGTTTTTTTCTCGTGTCAACATAGAACAACAAGAGTGATGTGTGATTTTTTGTGATTTTTGGGGTTCGTTTGGACATTTTTATGCATTAACTAAGTTTTCAATTCAGTTATGTGCATAATTTAAATTTGAACTACGTGTGCATGCTCTAGTGCATATAAATTGGTTGAAAAATCAAATCTGTGTCCTTGGGTGCATGCTTAGGTCCCATGCAAGAAATGGGAATGAATTTCAAACACCAGGGCACCGTTGATTGCCGGCAAAACATTGAGATGCCTGGTTTTGAAATTCTAGTAAATTTAAAACTAGTCTGAAATTCATGAAACTTGGTATGCTATCATGGAGTGGCATCAACATGCCATGGTACAAATTTTGTCCCATTTGGTGCAGGTTTGGGTCTATGCTTCTCGCAACAAGCATGTTTGTTTTCGGTAGGGAACGTCCCACCTTTGGGGCTGAAACGATATCCATTGCCTCTTATTGCTTTCATTTTTTCTCTCGTGTCAACATAGAGCAACAGGAGTGTTGTATGATTTTTTGTGATTTTTCGGGGTTTGTTTGGACATTTTTATGCATTAACTAAGTTTTCAATGCATCTATGTGCATAATTGAAATTTGAACTACTTGCGCATGCTCCAATGCGTATAAATTGGTTGAAAAATCAAATATATGTCCTTGGGTGCATGCTTAGATCCCACACATGAAATGGGAATGAATTTCAAACACCAGGGCACCGTTGATTGCCCCGAAACATTGAGATGCCTAATTTTTAAATTCTAGTAAATCCAAAACTAGTCTGAAATTCATGAAACTTGGCATGCTAACATAGAGCGGCATCAACATGTCGTTGTACAAATTTTGTCCCATTTGGGGCAGGTTTGGGTCTATGCTTCTCACAAACCGGGGCTACTCACAACAAGCATGATGGTTTTCGGTAGGGAACGTCCCACCTTTGGGGACGAAATGATATACATTGCCTCTTATTGCTTTCAAAATTTTTCTCGTGTCAACATAGAACAATAAGAGTGTTGTGTGAATTTTTGTGATTTTTCAGGGTTCGTTTGGACATTTTTATGCAGTAACTAAGTTTTCAATTTAGTTATGTGCATAATGAAAATTTGAATTACGTGTGCATGCTCCAGTCATATAAATTGGTTGAAAAAAATCAAATCTATGTCCTTGGGTGCATGCTTAGGTCCCATGCAAGAAATGGGAATGAATTTCAAACACCAAGGCACCGTTGATTGCCGGCAAAACATTGAGATGTCTGGTTTTTAAATTCTAGTAAATCCAAAATTCGTCTGAAATTCATGAAACTTGCCATGCTATCATGGAGCGGCATCAACATGTCTTGGTACAAATTTTGTCCCATTTTGGGCAAGTTTGGGTACATGCTTCTCACAAACCGAAGCTTCTCACAACAAGCATGTTGGTTTTCTGTAGGGAACGTCCCACCTTTGGGGACGAAATGATATCCATTGCCTCTTATTGCTTTGAAAAAAAATTCTCGTGTCTACATAGAACAACAGGAGTGTTGTGTGAATTTTTGTGATTTTTCGGGGTTCATTTGGACATTTTTATGCATTAACTGAGTTTTAAATGCATTTATGTCCATAATTGAAATTTGAACTGCATGCGCATGCTCCAGTGCATATAATTTGGTTGAAAAATCAAATCTGTGTCCTTGGGTGCATGCTTAGGTCCCATGCAAGAAATGGGAATGAATTTCAAACACTAGGGCACCGTTGATTGCCGGCAAAACATTGCGATGCCTGGTTTTTAAATTCTAGTAAATCCAAAACTAGTCTGAAATTCATGAAACTTGGTATGCTATCATGGAGTGGCATCAACATGCCATGGTACAAATTTTGTCCCATTTGGTGCAGGTTTGGGTCTATGCTTCTCACAACAAGCATGTTGGTTTCCGGTAGGGAACGTCCCACCTTTGGGGCCGAAACGATATCCATTGCCTCTTATTGCTTTCATTTTTTCTCTCGTGTCAACATAGAGCAACAGGAGTGTTGTGTGATTTTTTGTGATTTTTCGGGGTTTGTTTGGACATTTTTATGCATTAACTAAGTTTTCAATGCATCTATGTGCATAATTGAAATTTGAACTACTTGCGCATGCTCCAATGCATATAAATTGGTTGAAAAATCAAATATGTGTCCTTGGGTGCATGCTTAGATCCCACACATGAAATGGGAATGAATTTCAAACACCAGGGCACCGTTGATTGCCCCGAAACATTGAGATGCCTGATTTTTAAATTCTAGTAAATCCAAAACTAGTCTGAAATTCATGAAACTTGGCATGCTAACATAGAGCGGCATCAACATGTCGTTGTACAAATTTTGTCCCATTTGGGGCAGGTTTGGGTGTATGCTTCTCACAAACCGGGGCTACTCACAACAAGCATGATGGTTTTCGGTAGGGAACGTCCCACCTTTGGGGACGAAATGATATCCATTGCCTCTTATTGCTTTCAAAAATTTTCTCGTGTCAACATAGAACAATAAGAGTGTTGTGTGAATTTTTGTGATTTTTCAGGGTTCGTTTGGACACTTTATGCAGTAACTAAGTTTTCAATTCAGTTATGTGCATGATGAAAATTTGAATTACGTGTGCATGCTCCAGTGCATATAAATTGGTTGAAAAAAATCAAATCTGTGTCCTTGGGTGCATGCTTAGGTCCCATGCAAGAAATGGGAATGAATTTCAAACACCAAGGCACCGTTGATTGCCGGCAAAACATTGAGATGTCTGGTTTTTAAATTCTAGTAAATCCAAAATTCGTCTGAAATTCATGAAACTTGCCATGCTATCATGGAGCGGCATCAACATGTCGCTGTACAAATTTTGTCCCATTTGGGGCAGGTTTTATATGCTTCTCACAAACTGGAGATTCTCGCAACAAGCATGATGGTTTTCGGTAGGGAACGTCCCACCTTTTGGGACGAAACAATATCCATTGCCTCTTATTGCTTTCAAAAAAAATTCTCGTGTTAACATAGAAAAACAAAAGTGTTGTGTGAATTTTTGTGATTTTTCGCGGTTCGTTTGGACATTTTTATGCAGTAACTAAGTTTTCAATTCAGTTATGTGCATAATTCAAATTTGAACTATGTGCGCATGCTCCAGTGCATATAAATTGGTTGTAAAAATCAAATATGTGACCTTGGGTGCATGCTGAGATCCCAGGTAAGAAATGGGTATGAATTTCAAACACAAAGGCACCGTTGATTGCCGGCAAAACATTGAGATGACTGGTTTTTAAATTCTAGTAAATCCAAAGATCGTCTGAAATTCATGAAACTTGACATGCTATCATGGAGCGGCATCAACATGTCGTGATACAAATTTTGTCCCATTTTGGGCAGGATTGGGTATATGCTTCTCACAAACCGAAGCTTCTCACAACAAGCATGTTGGTTTTTGGTAGGGAACGGCCCACCTTCGGGGACGAAATGATATCCATTGCCTCTTATTGCTTTCAATTTTTTTCTCATGTCAACATAAAACAACAGGAGTGTTGTGTGAATTTTCGCGATTTTTCGGGGTTCGTTTGGACATTTTTATGCATTAACTGAGTTTTCAATACATTTAGTGCATAATTGAAATTTGAACTACATGCGCATGCTCCAGTGCATACAAATTGGTTGAAAAAATCAAATCCGTGTCCCTGGGTGCATGCTTAGGTCCCATGCAAGAAATGGGAATGAATTTCAAACACCACGGCATATTTGATTGCCGGCAAAACATTGAGATGCCTGGTTTTTAAATTCTAGTAAATCCAAAACTTGTCTGAAATTCATGAAACTTGGCATGCTAGCATGGAGCAGCATCAACATGCCGCGGTACAAATGTTGTCCCATTTCGTGCAGGTTTGGGTATATGCTTCTCACAAACCGGAGCTTCTCACAACAAGCATGTTGGTTTTCGGTAGGGAACGTCCCGCCTTTGGGGACGAAATGATATCTCTTGCCTCTTATTGCTTTCAAATTTTTTTCTCGTGTCAACATAAAACAATAGGAGTGTTGTGTGAATTTTTGTGATTTTTCGGGGTTCATTTGGACATTTTATGCATAAACGGAGTTTTCAATGCATTTATGTGCATAATTGGAAATTGAACTACATGCGCATGCTCCAGTGCATATAAATTGGTTGAAAAATCAAATATGTGTCCTTGGGTGCATGCTTAGGTCCCATGCAAGAAATGAGAATCAATTACAAACACCAGGGCATCGTTGATTGCCGACAAAACATTGAGATGTCTGGTTTTTAAATTCTACTAAATTCAAAACTAGTCTAAAATTCAAGAAACTTGGCATGCTATCATGGAGCGGCATCGACATGTCATGGTACAAATTTTGTCCCATTTGGGGCAGGTTTGGGTATATGCTTCTCACAAACCGGAGCTTCTCACACCAAGCATCATGGTTTTCGGTAGGGAACGTCCCACCTTTGGGGACAAAACGATATCCATTGCCTCTTTTTGCTTTCAATTTTTTTTCTCGTGTCAACATAGAACAACAAGAGTGATGTGTGATTTTTTGTGATTTTTGGGGTTCGTTTGGACATTTTTATGCATTAACTAAGTTTTCAATTCAGTTATGTGCATAATTTAAATTTGAACTACGTGTGCATGCTCTAGTGCATATAAATTGGTTGAAAAATCAAATCTGTGTCCTTGGGTGCATGCTTAGGTCCCATGCAAGAAATGGGAATGAATTTCAAACACCAGGGCACCGTTGATTGCCGGCAAAACATTGAGATGCCTGGTTTTTAAATTCTAGTAAATTTAAAACTAGTCTGAAATTCATGAAACTTGGTATGCTATCATGGAGTGGCATCAACATGCCATGGTACAAATTTTGTCCCATTTGGTGCAGGTTTGGGTCTATGCTTCTCACAACAAGCATGTTTGCTTTCGGTAGGGAACGTCCCACCTTTGGGGCTGAAACGATATCCATTGCCTCTTATTGCTTTCATTTTTTCTCTCGTGTCAACATAGAGCAACAGGAGTGTTGTGTGATTTTTTGTGATTTTTCGGGGTTTGTTTGGACATTTTTATGCATTAACTAAGTTTTCAATGCATCTATGTGCATAATTGAAATTTGAACTACTTGCGCATGCTCCAATGCGTATAAATTGGTTGAAAAATCAAATATGTGTCCTTGGGTGCATGCTTATATCCCACACATGAAATGGGAATGAATTTCAAACACCAAGGCACCGTTGATTGCCCCGAAACATTGAGATGCCTAATTTTTAAATTCTAGTAAATCCAAAACTAGTCTGAAATTCATGAAACTTGGCATGCTAACATAGAGCGGCATCAACATGTCGTTGTACAAATTTCGTCCCATTTGGGGCAGGTTTGGGTGTATGCTTCTCACAAACCGGGGCTACTCACAACAAGCATGATGGTTTTCGGTAGGGAACGTCCCACCTTTGGGGACGAAATGATATCCATTGCCTCTTATTGCTTTCAAAATTTTTCTCGTGTCAACATAGAACAATAAGAGTGTTGTGTGAATTTTTGTGATTTTTCAGGGTTCGTTTGGACATTTTTATGCAGTAACTAAGTTTTCAATTTAGTTATGTGCATAATGAAAATTTGAATTACGTGTGCATGCTCCAGTCATATAAATTGGTTGAAAAAAATCAAATCTATGTCCTTGGGTGCATGCTTAGGTCCCATGCAAGAAATGGGAATGAATTTCAAACACCAAGGCACCGTTGATTGCCGGCAAAACATTGAGATGTCTGGTTTTTAAATTCTAGTAAATCCAAAATTCGTCTGAAATTCATGAAACTTGCCATGCTATCATGGAGCGGCATCAACATGTCTTGGTACAAATTTTGTCCCATTTTGGGCAAGTTTGGGTACATGCTTCTCACAAACCGAAGCTTCTCACAACAAGCATGTTGGTTTTCTGTAGGGAACGTCCCACCTTTGGGGACGAAATGATATCCATTGCCTCTTATTGCTTTGAAAAAAATTCTCGTGTCTACATAGAACAACAGGAGTGTTGTGTGAATTTTTGTGATTTTTCGGGGTTCATTTGGACATTTTTATGCATTAACTGAGTTTTAAATGCATTTATGTCCATAATTGAAATTTGAACTGCGTGCGCATGCTCCAGTGCATATAATTTGGTTGAAAAATCAAATCTGTGTCCTTGGGTGCATGCTTAGGTCCCATGCAAGAAATGGGAATGAATTTCAAACACTAGGGCACCGTTGATTGCCGGCAAAACATTGCGATGCCTGGTTTTTAAATTCTAGTAAATCCAAAACTAGTCTGAAATTCATGAAACTTGGTATGCTATCATGGAGTGGCATCAACATGCCATGGTACAAATTTTGTCCCATTTGGTGCAGGTTTGGGTCTATGCTTCTCACAACAAGAATGTTGGTTTCCGGTAGGGAACGTCCCACCTTTGGGGCCGAAACGATATCCATTGCCTCTTATTGCTTTCATTTTTTCTCTCGTGTCAACATAGAGCAACAGGAGTGTTGTGTGATTTTTTGTGATTTTTCGGGGTTTGTTTGGACATTTTTATGCATTAACTAAGTTTTCAATGCATCTATGTGCATAATTGAAATTTGAACTACTTGCGCATGCTCCAATGCATATAAATTGGTTGAAAAATCAAATATGTGTCCTTGGGTGCATGCTTAGATCCCACACATGAAATGGGAATGAATTTCAAACACCAGGGCACCGTTGATTGCCCCGAAACATTGAGATGCCTAATTTTTAAATTCTAGTAAATCCAAAACTAGTCTGAAATTCATGAAACTTGGCATGCTAACATAGAGCGGCATCAACATGTCGTTGTACAAATTTTGTCCCATTTGGGGCAGGTTTGGGTGTATGCTTCTCACAAACCGGGGCTACTCACAACAAGCATGATGGTTTTCGGTAGGGAACGTCCCACCTTTGGGGACGAAATGATATCCATTGCCTCTTATTGCTTTCAAAATTTTTCTCGTGTCAACATAGAACAATAAGAGTGTTGTGTGAATTTTTGTGATTTTTCAGGGTTCGTTTGAACACTTTATGCAGTAACTAAGTTTTCAATTCAGTTATGTGCATAATGAAAATTTGAATTACGTGTGCATGCTCCAGTGCATATAAATTGGTTGAAAAAAATCAAATCTGTGTCCTTGGGTGCATGCTTAGGTCCCATGCAAGAAATGGGAATGAATTTCAAACACCAAGGCACCGTTGATTGCCGGCAAAACATTGAGATGTCTGGTTTTTAAATTCTAGTAAATCCAAAATTCGTCTGAAATTCATGAAACTTGCCATGCTATCATGGAGCGGCATCAACATGTCTTGGTACAAATTTTGTCCCATTTTGGGCAAGTTTGGGTACATGCTTCTCACAAACCGAAGCTTCTCACAACAAGCATGTTGGTTTTCTGTAGGGAACGTCCCACCTTTCGGGACAAATGATATCCATTGCCTCTTATTGCTTTCAAAAAAAATTCAGGTGTCTACATAGAACAACAAGAGCGTTGTGTGAATTTTTGTGATTTTTCGGGGTTCATTTGGACATTTTTATGCATTAACTGAGTTTTAAATGCATTTATGTCCATAATTGAAATTTGAACTGCATGCGCATGCTCCAGTGCGTATAATTTGGTTGAAAAATTAAATCCGTGTCCTTGGGTGCATGCCTAGGTCCCATGCAAGAAATGAGAATGAATTTCAAACACCAGGGCACCGTTGATTGCCGACAAAATAATGATATGCCTGGTTTTTAAATTCTAGTAAATCGAAAACTAGTCTGAAATTCATGAAACTTGGCATGCTATCATGGAGCGGCATCAACATGTTGCGGTACAATTTTTGTCCCATTTTGGGCAGGTTTGGGTATATGCTTCTCACAAAACGGATCTTCTCACAACAAGCATGTTGGTTTTCGGTAGGGAACGGTCCACCTTCGGGGACGAAATGATATCCATTGCCTCTTATTGCTTTCAAATTTTTTTCTCGTGCCAACATAGAACAACAGGAGTGTTGTGTGAATTTTTGTGATTTTTCGGGGTTCGTTTGGACATTTTTATGCATTAACTGAGTTTTCAATGCATTTAGTGCATAATTGAAATTTGAACTACATGCGCATGCTCCAGTGCATATAAATTGGTTGAAAAAATCAAATATGTGTCCCGGGGTGCATGCTTAGGTCCCATGCAAGAAATGGGAATGATTTTCAAACACCACGACATACTTGATTGCCGGCAAAACATTGAGATGCCTCATTTTTAAATTCTAGTAAATCCAAAACTCGTCTGAAATTCATGAAACTTGGCATGCTATCATGAGGCGGCATCAACATGTCGTGGTACAAATTTTGTCCCATTTGGTGCAGGTTTGGGTATATGCTACTCATAAACCGGAGCTTCTCACAACAAGCATGTTGGTTTTCGGTAGGGAACGTCCCATCTTTGGGGACGAAACGATATCCATTGCCTCTTGTTGCTTTCAATTTTTTTTCTCATGTCAACATAAACAATAGGAGTGTTGTGTGAATTTTTGTGATTTTTCGGGGTTCGTTTGGACATTTTTATGCATAAACTGAGTTTTCAATGCATTTATGTGTATAATTGAAATTTGAACTACATGCGCATGCTCCAGTGCATATAAATTGGTTGAAAAATCAAATCTGTGTCCTTGGGTGCATGCTTACATCCCATGCAAGAAATGAGAATGAATTTCAAACACAAGGGCACCGTTGATTCCCGTCAAAACATTGATATGCCTGGGTTTTAAATTCTAGTAAATCCAAAACTAGTCTGAAATTCATGAAACTTGGCATGCTATCATGGAGAGGGCATCAACATGTCGCGGTACAAATTTTGTCCCATTTTGGGCAGGTTTGGGTCTATGCTTCTCACAAACCGGAGCTTCTCACAACAAGCATAATGGTTTTCGGTAGGGAACATCCCACCTTTGGGGACAAAACGATATCCATTGCCTCTTATTGCTTTCAAATTTTTTTCTCGTTTCAACATAGAACAACAAGAGTGTTGTGTGAATTTTTGTGATTTTTGGGGTTCGTTTGGACATTTTTATGCATTAACTAAGTTTTCGATTCAGTTATGTGCATAATTTAAATTTGAACTACGTGTGCATGCTCTAGTGCATATAAATTGGTTGAAAAATCAAATCTGTGTCCTTGGGTGCATGCTTAGGTCCCATGCAAGAAATGGGAATGAATTTCAAACACCAGGGCACCGTTGATTGCCGGCAAAACATTGAGATGCCTGGTTTTTAAATTCTAGTAAATCCAAAACTAGTCTGAAATTCATGAAACTTGGCATGCTATCATGGAGCGGCATCAACATGTCGTGGTACAATTTTTGTCCCATTTGGGGCAGGTTTGGGTATATGCTTCTCACAAACCGAAGCTTCTCACAACAAGCATGTTGGTTTTCAGTAGGGAACGTCCCATCTTTGGGGACGAAACGATATCCATTGCCTCTTGTTGCTTTCAATTTTTTTCTCATTTCAACATAAACAATAGGAGTGTTGTGTGAATTTTTGTGATTTTTCGGGGTTCGTTTGGACATTTTTATGCATAAACTGAGTTTTCAATGCATTTTTGTGCATAATTGAAATTTAAACTACAAGCGCATGTTCCAGCGCATATAAATTGGTTGAAAAATCAAATTTGTGTCCTTGGGTGCATGCTTAGGTCCCATGCAAGAAATGAGAATGAATTTCAAACACCAGGGCACCGTTGATTGCTGACAAAACATTGATATGCCAGGTCTTTAAATTCTAGTAAATCCAAAACTAGTCTGAAATTCATGAAACTTGGCATGCTATCATGGAGCCGCATCAACATGTTGCGGTACAAATTTTGTCCCATTTTGGGCAGGTTTGGGTATATGCTTCTCACAAACCGGAGCTTCTCACAACAAGCATGATGGTTTTCGGTAGGGAACGGTCCACCTTCGGGGACGAAATGATATCCATTGCCTCTTATTGCTTTCAATTTTTTTCTCGTGTCAACATAGAACAATAAGAGTGTTGTGTGAATTTTTGTGATTTTTCAGGGTTCGTTTGGACACTTTATGCAGTAACTAAGTTTTCAATTCAGTTATGTGCATAATGAAAATTTGAATTACGTGTGCATGCTCCAGTGCATATAAATTGGTTGAAAAAAATCAAATATGTGTCCCGGGGTGCATGCTTAGGTCCCATGCAAGAAATGGGAATGAATTTCAAACACCACGGCATACTTGATTGCCGGCAAAACATTGAGATGCCTTGTTTTTAAATTTTAGTAAATCCAAAACTCGTCTGAAAGTCATGAAACTTGGCATGCTATCATGGAGCGGCATCAACATGTCGTGGTACAAATTTTGTCCCATTTGGTGCAGCTTTTGGTATATGCTACTCACAAACCGGAGATTCTCACAACAAGCATGATGGTTTTCGGTAGGGAACGTCCCACCTTTGGGGACAAAACGATATCCATTGCCTCTTGTTGCTTTCAAATTTTTTTCTCATGTCAACATAAACAATAGGAGTGTTGTGTGAATTTTTGTGATTTTTCGGGGTTCGTTTGGACATTTTTATGCATAAACTGAGTTTTCAATGCATTTTTGTGCATAATTGAAATTTAAACTACAAGCGCATGTTCCAGCGCATATAAATTGGTTGAAAAATCAAATTTGTGTCCTCGGGTGCATGCTTAGGTCCCATGCAAGAAATGAGAATGAATTTCAAACACCAGGGCACCGTTGATTGCTGACAAAACATTGATATGCCAGGTTTTTAAATTCTAGTAAATCCAAAACTAGTCTGAAATTCATGAAACTTGGCATGCTATCGTGGAGCCGCATCAACATGTTGCGGTACAAATTTTGTCCCATTTTGGGCAGGTTTGGGTATATGCTTCTCACAAACCGGAGCTTCTCACAACAAGCATGATGGTTTTCGGTAGGGAACGGTCCACCTTCGGGGACGAAATGATATCCATTGCCTCTTATTGCTTTCAATTTTTTTTCTCGTGCCAACATAGAACAACATGAGAGTTGTGTGAATTTTTGTGATTTTTCGGGGTTCGTTTGGACAATTGTATGCATTAAGTGAGTTTTCAATGCATTTAGTGCATAATTGAAATTTGAACTACATGCGCATGCTCCAGTGCATATAAATTGGTTGAAAAAATCAAATATGTGTCCCGGGGTGCATGCTTAGGTCCCATGCAAGAAATGGGAATGAATTTCAAACACCACGGCATACTTGATTGCCGGCAAAACATTGAGATGCCTTGTTTTTAAATTTTAGTAAATCCAAAACTCGTCTGAAAGTCATGAAACTTGGCATGCTATCATGGAGCGGCATCAACATGTCGTGGTACAAATTTTGTCCCATTTGGTGCAGGTTTTGGTATATGCTACTCACAAACCGGAGATTCTCACAACAAGCATGATGGTTTTCGGTAGGGAACGTCCCACCTTTGGGGACAAAACGATATCCATTGCCTCTTGTTGCTTTCAAATTTTTTTCTCATGTCAACATAAACAATAGGAGTGTTGTGTGAATTTTTGTGATTTTTTGGGGTTTGTTTGGACATTTTTATGCATAAACTGAGTTTTCAATGCATTTTTGTGCATAATTGAAATTTAAACTACAAGCGCATGTTCCAGCGCATATAAATTGGTTGAAAAATCAAATCTGTGTCCTTGGGTGCATGCTTAGGTCCCATGCAAGAAATGAGAATGAATTTCAAACACCAGGGCACCGTTGATTGCTGACAAAACATTGATATGCCAGGTTTTTAAATTCTAGTAAATCCAAAACTAGTCTGAAATTCATGAAACTTGGCATGCTATCATGGAGCCGCATCAACATGTTGCGGTACAAATTTTGTCCCATTTTGGGCAGGTTTGGGTATATGCTTCTCACAAACCGGAGCTTCTCACAACAAGCATGATGGTTTTCGGTAGGGAACGGTCCACCTTCGGGGACGAAATGATATCCATTGCCTCTTATTGCTTTCAATTTTTTTTTCTCGTGCCAACATAGAACAACAGGAGTGTTGTGTGAATTTTTGTGATTTTCCGGGGTTCGTTTGGACAATTGTATGCATTAAGTGAGTTTTCAATGCATTTAGTGCAGAATTGAAATTTGAACTACATGCGCATGCTCCAGTGCATATAAATTGGTTGAAAAAAATCAAATATGTGTCCCGGGGTGCATGCTTAGGTCCCATGCAAGAAATGGGAATGAATTTCAAACACCACGGCATACTTGATTGCCGGCAAAACATTGAGATGCCTTGTTTTTAAATTTTAGTAAATCCAAAACTCGTCTGAAAGTCATGAAACTTGGCATGCTATCATGGAGCGGCATCAACATGTCGTGGTACAAATTTTGTCTCATTTGGTGCAGGTTTTGGTATATGCTACTCACAAACCGGAGATTCTCACAACAAGCATGATGGTTTTCGGTAGGGAACGTCCCACCTTTGGGGACAAAACGATATCCATTGCCTCTTGTTGCTTTCAAATTTTTTCTCATGTCAACATAAACAATAGGAGTGTTGTGTGAATTTTTGTGATTTTTCGGGGTTCGTTTGGACATTTTTATGCATAAACTGAGTTTTCAATGCATTTTTGTGCATAATTGAAATTTAAACTACAAGCGCATGTTCCAGCGCATATAAATTGGTTGAAAAATCAAATTTGTGTCCTTGGGTGCATGCTTAGGTCCCATGCAAGAAATGAGAATGAATTTCAAACACCAGGGCACCGTTGATTGCTGACAAAACATTGATATGCTTGGTTTTTAAATTGTAGTAAATCCAAAACTAGTCTGAAATTCATGAAACTTGGCATGCTATCATGGAGCCGCATCAACATGTTGCGGTACAAATTTTGTCCCATTTTGGGCAGGTTTGGGTATATGCTTCTCACAAACCGGAGCTTCTCACAACAAGCATAATGGTTTTCGGTAGGGAACGGTCCACCTTCGGGGACGAAATGATATCCATTGCCTCTTATTGCTTTCAATTTTTTCTCTCGTGCCAACATAGAACAACAGGAGTGTTGTGTGAATTTTTGTGATTTTTCGGGGTTTGTTTGGACATTTGTATGCATTAACTGAGTTTTCAATGCATTTAGTGCATAATTGAAATTTGAACTACATGTGCATGCTCCAGTGCATATAAATTGGTTGACAAAAATCAAATATGTGTCCCGGGGTGCGTGCTTAGGTCCCATGCAAGAAATGGGAATGAATTTCAAACACCACGGCATACTTGATTGCCGGCAAAACATTGAGATGCCTTGTTTTTAAATTCTAGTAAATCCAAAACTCGTCTGAAAGTCATGAAACTTGGCATGCTATCATGGAGCGGCGTCAACATGTCGTGGTACAAATTTTTTCCCATTTGGTGCAGGTTTTGGTATATGCTACTCACAAACCGGAGCTTCTCACAACAAGCATGATGGTTTTCGGTAGGGAACATCCCACCTTTGGGGACAAAACGATATCCATTGCCTCTTGTTGCTTTATAATTTTCTTCTCATGTCAACATAAACAATAGGAGTGTTGTGCGAATTTTTGTGATTTTTCGGGGTTCGTTTGGACATTTTTATGCATAAACTGAGTTTTCAATGCATTTATGTGCATAATTGAAATTTGAACTACATGCGCATGCTCCAGTGCATACGAATTGGTTGAAAAATCAAATATGTGTCCTTGGGTGCATGCTTAGGTCCCATGCAAGAAATGAGAATGAATTTCAAACACCAGGGCACTGTTGATTGCCGACAAAACATTGATATGCCTGGTTTTTAAATTCTAGTAAATCCAAAACTAGTCTGAAATTCATGAAACTTGGCATGCTATCATGGAGCGGCATCAACATGTCGCGGTACAAATTTTGTCCCATTTTGGGAAGGTTTGGGTCTATGCTTCTCACAAACTGGAGCTTCTCACAACAAGCATGTTGGTTTTCGGTAGGGAATGGTCCACCTTCGGGGACGAAATGATATCCATTGCCTCTTATTGCTTTCAATTTTTTTCTCATGTCAACATAAACAGCAGAAGTGTTGTGTGAATTTTTGTGATTTTTTGTGGTTCGTTTGGACATTTTTATGCATTAACTGAGTTTTCAATGCATTTATGTGCATAATTCAAATTTTAACTACATGCGCATGCTCCAGTGCATATAAATTGGTTGAAAAAACAAATATGTGTCCTTGGGTGCATGCTTAGGTCCCATGCAAGAAATGGATATGAATTTCAAACACCAGGGCACCGTTGATTGCTGGCAAAATATTGAGATGCCTAGTTTTTAAATTCTAGTAAATCCAAAACTTGTGTGAAATTCATTAAACTTGGCATGCTATCATGGAGCGGCATCAACATGCCGAGGTACAAATTGTATCCCATTTGGGGCAGGTTTGGGTATATGCTTCTCATAAACCGGAGCCCCTCAGAACAAGCATGTTGGTTTTCGGTAGGGAATGTCCCACCTTTGGGGACGAAACGATATCCATTGCCTCTTATTGCTTTCAAAAAAAATTCTCGTGTCAACATATAAATTGGTTGAAAAGTCAAATCTGTGTCCTTGGGTGCATGCTTAGGTCCCATGCAAGAAATGGTGTCGGGGGAAATCTGCCTCCACCAACACCTATGGGGACCGAGCCCCTTTCTTGGTTCGGCGGGGGGCGGAGGTCGCACGAAGAGCGGATCGAGGCGGTGCACACGAGGGGTTTACCCAGCTTCGGGCCGCAAGGATGCGTAAAACCCTACTGCTGCTTTGTGGTTTTGGTATTGTGTTCTTGATCGAGAGCGTGTGGTGCTATAGTACACGCGAGCTGCTGCCGAGACCGAGCGTGAATGGCCTCTTCCTCCCTTCCCCCCCCCCCCCGTTGCGCGTGGGGCCTCCTTTTATATGTGCAAGGGGTTACCTACAGGTGGCAACGTAGGCGGGGGCAAAACTGGAAAACGCTGTGTTGCGTACAGCTGTTTGCACAGTGCTAACATACCTAACTCTGACGGCAGGGGACAAGGGCATTAAATGCCCGTCCGCATCGCCCAGACGGTGCAGGGAAGGGACCGTCAGGAGCGCCACCGTTTGCCACGATGGCTACTCTGTCAGCGTTGCCTTGCCACCGCATGCTCCTGGCTACGCGGCCTCTCGCCACGTACGCCTGGAATGGCCCCAGAGCGACACGTGGGTGGATGATCTGGAGCGCAGGCGCGGGGTGGTGGCTTGCCGCGGCAAGCGCCTTGCCGCGGCTGATGACTTGTCGTGCCCGGGAGCTTGTCTCTCACCGGTCCTTGCCGGGACGCGGAGCGCGTCGCGGCAAGTCTCTTGTCGCGCCTCGGTCGGCCTTCCCGGCAAGCTCCTCTTGCCGGGGCCTTGTGCTTCGAGCGGTCGTCCCGGCGAGCTCCTCTCGCCGGGGCCTTGCTCTCTTCGGGTGGCCTTCCCGGCAGGCTCCTCCTGCCAGGGCCTTGGCTTAAATACTTTGTTCTTGGATGGCCCAAAAAAGGGACCGTGGAGAGTCTTGGCGATCGCCTGGCAAGCCTTGCCGCGGGGTGCTACGGCTGCCCGTGCACAAGTTCGGGGTACTAAGGTACCCTTACTTTAGTACACCGACAAATGGGAATGGATTTCAAACACCAAGGCACCGTTGATTGCCGGTAAAACATTGAGATGCCTGGTTTTCAAATTCTAGTAAATCCAAAACTCGTCTAAAATTAATGAAACTTGGCATGCGATCATGGAGCGGCATCAACATGTCGTGGTACAAATTTTGCCCCATTTGGTGCAGGTTTCGGTATATGCTTCTCACAAACCGGAGCTTCTCACAACAAGCATGTTGGTTTTCGGTAGGGAACGGTCCACCTTCGGGGACGAAATGATATCCATTGCCTCTTATTGCTTTCAATTTTTTTCTCGTGCCAACATAGAACAACAGGAGTGTTGTATGAATTTTTGTGATTTTTCGGGGTTCGTTTGGACATTTTTATGCAGTAACTAAGTTTTCAATTCAGTTATGTGCATAATTCAAATTTGAACTACGTGCGCATGCTCCAGTGCATATAAATTGGTTGTAAAAATCAAATATGTGTCCTTGGGTGCATGCTGAGATCCCATGTAAGAAATGGGAATGAATTTCAAACACCAAGGCACCGTTTATTGCCGGCAAAACATTGAGATTCCTGGTTTTTAAATTCTAGTAAATCCAAAGATCGTTTGAAATTCATGAAACTTGGCATGCTATCATGGAGCGGCATCAACATGTCGTGGTACAAATTTTGTCCCATTTTGGGCAGGATTGGGTGTATGCTTCTCACAAACCGAAGCTTCTCACAACAAGCATGTTGGTTTTCGGTAGGGAACGGCCCACCTTCGGGGACGAAATGATATCCATTGCCTCTTATTGCTTTCAATTTTTTTCTCGTGTCAACATAAAATAACAGGAGTGTTGTGTCAATTTTTGTGATTTTTCGGGGTTCCTTTGGACATTTTTATGCATTATCTGAGTTTTCAATGCATTTATGTGCATAATTGAAATTTGAACTACATGTGCATGCTCCAGTGCATATAAATTGGTTGAAAATCAAATCTGTCTCCTTGGGTGCATGCCTAGGTCCCATGCAAGAAATGGGAATTAATTTCAAACACCAGGGCACCTTTGATTTGCGACAAAACATTGATATGCCTGGTTTTTAAATTCTAGTAAATCCAAAACTAGTCTGAAACTCATGAAACTTGGCATGCTATCATGGAGCGGCATCAACATGTCGTCGTACAAATTTTGTCCCATTTGGAGCAGATTTCATATGCTTCTCACAAACCGGAGCTTCTCACAACAAGCATGATGGTTTTCGGTAGGGAACTTCCCACTTTTGGGGACGAAACGATATCCTTTGCCTCTTATTGCTTTCAATTTTTTTTCTCTTGTCAACATAGAACAACAAGAGTGTTGTGTGAATTTTTGTGATTTTTCGGGGTTCGCTTGGAAATTTTTGTGCAGTAACTATGTTTTGAATTCAGTTATGTGCATAATTTAAATTTGAACTACGTGTGCATGTTCCAGTGCATATAAATTGGTTGAAAAAATCAAATATGTGTCCTTGGGTGCATGCTTAGGTCCCATGCAAGAAATGGGAATGAATTTCAAACACCAAGGCACCGTTGATTGCCGGCAAAACATTGAGATGCCTGGTTTTTATATTCTAGTAAATCCAAAGTTCGTCTAAAATTCATGAAACTTGGCATGCTATCATGGAGCGGCATCATGCATTAACTGAGTTTTCAATACATTTAGTGCATAATTAAAATTTCAACTACATGTGCATGCTCCAGTGCATATAAATTGGTTGAAAAATTCAAATCTGTGTCCCTGGGTGCATGCTTAGGTCCCATGCAAGAAATGGGAATGAATTTCAAACACCACGGCATATTTGATTGCCGGCAAAACATTGAGATGCCTGGTTTTTAAATTCTTGTAAATCCAAAACTTGTCTGAAATACATGAAACTTGGCATGCTATCATGGAGCAGCATCAACATGCCGTGGTACAAATTTTGTCCCATTTCGTGCAGGTTTGGGTATATGCTTCTCACAAACCGGAGCTTCTCGCAATAAGCATGTTGGTTTTCGGTAGGGAACGTCGCACCTTTGGGGACGAAATGATATCCGTTGCCTCTTATTGCTTTCAATTTTTTTCTCGTGTCAACATAAAACAATAGGCGTGTTGTGTGAATTTTTGTGATTTTTCGGGGTTCATTTGGACATTTTATGCATAAACGGAGTTTTCAATGCATTTATATGCATAATTGAAATTTGAACTACATGCTCATGCTCCAGTGCATATAAATTGGTTGAAAAATCAAATATGTGTCCTTGGGTGCATGCTTAGGTCCCATGCAAGAAATGAGAATGAATTTCAAACACCAGGGCACCGTTGATTGCCGACAAAACATTGAGATGCCTGGTTTTTAAATTCTAGTAAATTCAAAACTAGTCTAAAATTCATGAAACTTGGCATGCTATCATGGAGCGGCATCGACATGTCGTGGTACAAATTTTGTCCCATTTGGGGCAGGTTTGGGTATATACTTCTCACAAACCGGAGCTTCTCACAACAAGCATGATGGTTTTCGGTAGGAAACGTCCCACCTTTGGGGACAAAACGATATCCATTGCCTCTTGTTGCTTTCAAATTTTTTTCTCGTGTCAACATAGAACAACAAGAGTGTTGTGTGAATTTTTGTGATTATTCGGGGTTCGTTTGGACATTTTTATGCATTAACTAAGTTTTCGATTCAGTTATGTGCATAATTTAAATTTGAACTACGTGTGCATGCTCCAGTGCATATAAATTGGTTGAAAAATCAAATATGTGTCCTTGGGTGCATGCTTAGGTCCCATGCAAGAAATGGGAATTACTTTCAAACACCAACGGCACCGTTGATTGCCGGCAAAACATTGAGATGCCTGGTTTTTAAATTCTAGTAAATCCAAAGATCGTCTGAAATTCATGAAACTTGGCATGCTATCATGGAGCGGCATCAACATGTCGTGGTACAAATTTTGTCCCATTTTGGGCAGGTTTGGGTATATGCTTCTCACAAACCGGAGCTTCTCACAACAAGCATGTTGGTTTTCGGTAGGTAACGGTCCACCTTCGGGGACGAAATGATATCCATTGCCTCTTATTGCTTTCAATTTTTTTTCTCGTGCCAACATAGAACAACAGGAGTGTTGTGTGAATTTTTGTGATTTTTCGGGGTTCGTTTGGACATTTTTATGCATTAACTGAGTTTTCAATGCATTTAGTGCATAATTGAAATTTGAACTACATGCGCATGCTCCAGTGCATATAAATTGGTTGAAAAAATCAAATATGTGTCCCGGGGTGCATGCTTAGGTCCCATGCAAGAAATGGGAATGAATTTCAAACACCAGGGCACCGTTGATTGCCGACAAAACATTGAGATGCCTCGTTTTTAAATTCTAGTAAATCCAAAACTAGTCTGAAATTCATGAAACTTGGCATGCTATCATGGAGCGGCATCAACATGTCGTGGTACAAATTTTGTCCCATTTGGTGCAGGTTTGGGTATATGCTTCTCACAAACCGGAGCTTCTCACAACAAGCATGTTGGTTTTCGGTAGGGAACGTCCCATCTTTGGGGACGGAACCATATCCATTGCCTCTTATTGCTTTCAAATTTTTTTTCTCATGTCAACATAAACAATAGGAGTGTTGTGTGAATCTTTTGTGATTTTTCGGGGTTCGTTTGGACATTTTTATGCATAAACTGAGTTTTCAATGCATTTATGTGTATAATTAAAATTTGAACTACATGCACATGCTCCAGTGCATATAAATTGGTTGAAAAATCAAATCTGTGTCCTTGGGTGCATGCTTAGGTCCCATGCCAGAAATGAGAATGAATTTCAAACACCAGGGCACCGTTGATTGCCGACAA
This sequence comes from Aegilops umbellulata, assembly GCA_032464435.1. Lineage (NCBI taxonomy): Eukaryota > Viridiplantae > Streptophyta > Magnoliopsida > Poales > Poaceae > Aegilops > Aegilops umbellulata. The sequence continues at coordinate 105,813,194 of CP136058.1, read as the reverse complement.
AACATTGAGATGCCTGGTTTTTAAATTCTAGTAAATCCAAAACTCGTCTGAAATTCATGAAACTTGGCATGCTATCATGGAGCGGCATAAACATGTCGTGGTACAAATTTTGTCCCATTTGGGACAGGTTTGCGTATATGCTTCTCACAAACCGGAGCTTCTCACAACAAGGACGATGGTTTTCGGTAGGGAACGTCCCACCTTTGGGGACGAAACGATATCCATTGCCTCTTACTGCTTTCAAAAAAAATTCTCGTGTCAACATAGAACAACAGGAGTGTTGTGCGAATTTTAGTGATTTTTAGGGGTTCGTTTGGACATTTTTATGCATTAACTGAGTTTTCAATTCATTTATGAGCATAATTAAAATTTGAACTACAGGCCCATGCTCCAGTGCATATACATTGGTTGAAAAATCAAATATGAGTCCTTGGGTGCATGCTTAGGTCCCATGCAAGAAAGGGAATGAATTTCAAACACCAGGGCACCATTGATTGCCGACAAAACATTGAGATGCCTAGTTTTTAAATTCTAATAAATCCAAAACTCGTCTAAAATTCATGAAACTTGGCATGCTATCATGGAGCGGCATCAACTAGTCGTGGTACCAATTTTGTCCCATTTTTGGCAGGTTTGGGTAAGTGCTTCTCACAAACCGGAGCTTCTCACAACAAGCCTGATGGTTTTCGGTAGCGAATGTCCCACCTTTGGGGACGAAACGATATCCATTTCCTCTTATTGCTTTCAATTTTTTTTCTCATGTCAACATAGAACAACAGAAGTGTTGTGTGAATTTTTGTGATTTTTCGGGGTTCGTTTGGACATTTTGATTCATTAACTGAGTTTTCAATGCATTTATGTGCATAATTCAAATTTTAACTACATGCGCATGCTCCAGTGCATATAAATTGGTTGAAAAATCAAATATGTGTCCCTGGGTGCATGCTTAGGTCCCATGCAAGAAATGGATATGAATTTCAAACACTAGGGCACCGTTGATTGCTGGCAAAACATGGAGATGCCTAGTTTTTAAATTCTAGTAAATCCAAAACTTGTCTGAAATTCATTAAACTTGGCATGCTATCATGGAGTGGCATGAACATGTCGTGGTACAAATTGTGTCCCATTTGGGGCAGGTTTGGGTATATGCTTCTCATAAACCGGAGCCCCTCAGAACAAGCATGTTGGTTTTCGGTAGGGAATGTCCCACCTTTGGGGACGAAACGATATCCATTGCCTCTTATTGCTTTCAAAAAAATTTCTCGTGTCAACATAGAACAACAAGAGTGTTGTGTGAAATTTTGTGATTTTTCGAGGTTCGTTTGGAAATTTTTATGCATTAACTTAGTTTTCAATGCGTTTATGTGCATAATTCAAATTTGAACTACATGAGCAGGCTCCAGTGGATATAAATTGGTTGAAAAGTCAAATCTGTGTCCTTGGGTGCATGCTTGGGTCCCATGCAAGAAATGGTAATTAATTTCAAACACCAAGGCACCGTTGATTGCCGGTAAAACATTGATATGCCTGGTTTTGAAATTCTAGTAAATCCAAAACTCGTCTAAAATTCATGAAACTTGGCATGCGATCATGGAGCGGAATCAACATGCCGTGGTACAAATTGTGTCCCATTTGGTGCAGGTTTGGGTCTATGCTTCTCACAAACCGGAGCTTCTCACAACAAGCATGTTGGTTTTCGGTAGGGAATATCCCACCTTTGGGGACGAAACGATATCCATTGCCTCTTATTGCTTTCAAATTTTTTCTCATGTGAACATAAAACAATAGGAGTGTTGTGTGATTTTTTGTGATTTTTCAGGGTTCGTTTGGACATTTTTATGCATTAACTGAGTTTTCAATGCACTTATGTGCATAATTCAAATTTGAACTACATGCGCATGCTCCAGTGCATCTAAATTGGTTGAAAAATCAAATATGTGTCCTTGGAAGCATGCTTAGGTCCCATGCAAGAAATGAGAATGAATTTCAAAACCAGGGTACCGTTGATTGCCGACAAAACATTGAGATGCCTGGTTTTTAAATTCTAGTAAATCCAAAACTAGTCTGAAATTCAAGAAACTTGGCATGCTATCATGGAGCGGCATCAACATGTCGTGGTACAAATTTTGTCCCATTTGGTGCAGGTTTGGGTATACGCTTCTCACAAACCGGAGCTTCTCACAACAAGCATGATGGTTTTCGGTAGGGAACGTCCCACCTTTGGGGACGAAACGATATTCATTGCCTCTTATTGCTTTCAAATTTTTTTCTCGTGTCAACATAGAGCAACAGGAGTGTTGTGTGATTTTTTGTGATTTTTCGGGGTTCGTTTGGACATTTTTATGTTTTAACTGAGTTTTCAATGCATTTATGTGCATAATTGAAATTTGAACTACTTGCGCATGCTCCAATGCATATAAATTGGTTGAAAAATCAAATATGTGTCCGTGGGTGCATGCTAAGATCCTATGCATGAAATGTGAATGAATTTCAAACACCAGGGCACCGTTGATTGCCCCAAAACATTGAGATGCCTGGTTTTTAAATTCTAGTAAATCCAAAACTAGTCTGAAATTCATGAAACTTGGCATGCTATCATGGAGCAGCATCAACATGTCGTGGTACGAATTTTGTCCCATTTGGGGCAGGTTTGGGTGTATGCTTCTCACAAACCGGAGCTTCTCACAAACCGGAGCTTCTCACAACAAGCATGATGGTTTTCGGTAGGGAACGTCCCACCTTTGGGGACGAAACGATATCCATTGCCTCTTATTGCTTTCAAATTGTTTCTCGTGTCAACATAGAACAACAGGAGTGTTGTGTGAATTTTTGTGATTTTTTGGGGTTCGTTTGAACATTTTTATGCATTAACTGAGTTTTCAATGCATTTATGTGCATAATTCAAATTTGAACTACATGTGCATGCTCCAGTGCATATAAATTGGTTAAAAAAAAATCAAATCTATGTCCTTCGGTGCATGCTTAGGTCCCATGCAAGAAATGGGAATGAATTTCAAACACCAAGGCACCATGGATTGCCGGCAAAACATTGAGATTCCTGGTTTTTAAATTCTAGTAACTCCAAAACTAGTCTGAAATTCAAGAAACTTGGCATGCTATCATGGAGCGGCATCAATATGTCGTGGTACAAATTTTGTCCCATTTGGGGTAGGTTTGGGTATATGCTTCTCACAAACCGGAGCTTCTCGCAACAAGTATGTTGGTTTTCGGTAGGGAACGTCCCACCTTTGGGGACGAAACGATATCCATTGCCTCTTATTGCTTTCAAATTGTTTCTCGTGTCAACATAGAACAACAGGAGTGTTGTGTGAATTTTTGTGATTTTTCGGGGTTCGTTTGGACATTTTGATGCTTTAACTGAGTTTTCAATGCATTTATGTGCATAATTCAAATTTTAACTACATGCGCATGCTCCAGTGCATATAAATTGGTTGAAAAATCAAATATGTGTCCCTGGGTGCATGCTTAGGTCCCATGCAAGAAATGGATATGAATTTCAAACACTAGGGCACCGTTGATTGCTGGCAGAACATTGATATGCCTGGTTTTTAAATTCTAGTAAATCCAAATTTTGTCTGAAATTCAAGAATCTTGGCATGCTATCATGGAGCAGCATCAACATGTCGTGATTTTTCAGGGTTCGTACGGACATTTTTATGCATTAACTGAATTTTCAATGCATTTATGTGCATAGTTCAAATTTGAACTACATGCGCATGCTCCAGTGCATATAAATTGGTTGAAAACTCAAATATGTGTCCTTGGGTGCATGCTTAGGCCCCATGCAAGAAATGGATATGAATTTCAATCACCAGGGCGTCGTTGATTGCCGGCAAAACATTGTGATGCCTGGTTTTTAAATTCTAGTAAATACAAAACTCGTCTGAAATTCATTAAACTTGGCATGCTATCTTGGAGCGGCATCAACATGTCGTGGTGCAAATTGTGTCCCATTTGGGGCAGGTTTGGGTATATGCTTCTCACAAACCGGAGCTTCTCACAACAAGCATAATGGTTTTTGGTAGGGAACGTCCCACCTTTGGGGTCGAAACGATATCAATTTGCCTCTTATTGCTTTCAAAAAAATTTCACGTGTCAACATAGAACAATAGGAGTGTTGTGTGAAGTTTTGTGATTTTTCAGGGTTCGTTTTGACATGTTTATGCATTAACTGAGTTTTCAATGCGTTTATGTGCATAATTCAAATTTGAACTACATGCGCACGCTCCAATGCATATAAATTGGTTGAAAAATCAAATCCGTGTCCTTGGGTGCATGCTTAGGTCCCATGCACGAAATGGGAATGAATTTCAAACACCAGGGCACCGTTGATTGCCGGCAAAACTTTGAGATGCCGTGGTACAAATTTTGCCCCATTTGGGGCAGGTTTGGGTAAATGCTTCTCACAAATCGGAGCTTCTACAACAAGCATGATCGTTTTCGGTAGGGAACGTCCCACCTTTGGGGACAAAATGATATCCATGGCCTCTTATTGCTTTCAAATTTTTTTCTCGTGTCAACATAGAACAACAAGAGTGTTATGTGAATTTTTGTGATTCTTCGGGCTTTGTTTGGACATTTTTATGCATTAACTGAGTTTTCAATGCATTTATGTGCATAATTAAAATTTGAACTACACGCGCATGCTCTAGTGCATATAAATTGGTTGAAAAATCAAATCTGTGTCCTTGGGTGCATGCTCAGGTCCCATGCAAGAAATGGGAATGAATTTCAAACAACAGGGCACCATTGATTGCCGGCAAAACATTGAGATGCCTGGTTTTTAAATTCTAGTAAATCCAAAACTCGTCTAATATTCATTAAACTTGGCATGCTGTCATGGAGCGGCATCAACATGCCAAGGTACAAATTTTGTCCCATTTGGGGCAGGTTTGGGTATATGCTTCTCACAAACCAGAGCTTCTCACAACAAGCATTTTTTTCGGTAGGGAACGTCCCACCTTTGGGGACGAAACGATATCCATTGCCTCTTATTGCTTTCAAAAAAAATTCTCGTGTCAACATAGAACAATAGGAGTGTTGTCTGAATTTTTGTGATTTTTTGGGGTTCGTTTGGACATTTTTATGCATTAACTAAGTTTTCATTTCATTTATGTGTATAATTCAAATTTGAACTACAGGCGCATGCTCCAGTGCATATAAATTGGTTGAAAAATCAAATCTCTATCCTTGGGTGCATGCTTAGGTCCCATGCAAGAAAGGGAATGAATTTCAAACACCAGGGCACCGTTGATTGCCGACAAAAGATTAGGATGTCTGGTTCTTAAATTCTAGTAAATCCAAAACTATTCTAAAATTCATGAAACTTGGCATGCTATCATGGAGCGGCATCAACTTGCCGTGGTACAAATTTTATCCCATTTTTGGCAGGTTTGGGTAAATGCTTCTCACAAACCGGAGCTTCTCACAATAAGCCTGATCGTTTTCGGTAGGGAATGTCCCACCTTTGGGGACGAAACTATATCCATTGCCTCTAATTTCTTTCAAATTTTTTTCTCATGTCAACATAGAACAACAGGAGTGTTGTGTGAATTCTTGTGATTTTTCAGGGTTCGTATGGACATTTTTATGCATTAACTGAATTTTAAATGCATTTATGTGCATAGTTCAAATTTGAACTACATGCGCATGCTCCAGTGCATATAAATTGGTTGAAAAATCAAATCTTTGTCCTTGGGTGCATGCTTAGGTCCCATGCAAGAAATGGATATGAATTTCAAACACCAGGGCACCGTTGATTGCCGGCAAAACATTGAGATGCCTGGTTTTTAAATTCTAGTAAATCCAAAACTCGTCTGAAATTCATTAAACTTGGCATGCTATCTTGGAGCGGCATCAACATGCCGTGGTACAGATTGTGTCCCATTTGGGGCAGGTTTGGGTATATGCTTCTCTCAAACCGGAGCTTCTCACAACAAGCATAATGGTTTTCGGTAGGGAACGTCCCACCTTTGGGGTCGAAACGATATCCATTTGCCTCTTATTGCTTTCAAAAAAATTTCTCGTGTCAACATAGAACAATCGGAGTGTTGTGTGAATTTTCATGATTTTTCGGGGTTCGTTTGGACATTTCTATGCATTAACTGAGTTTTCAATGCGTTTATGTGCATAATTCAAATTTGAACTACATGCGCATTCTCAATTGCATATAAATTGGTTGAAAAATCAAATCTGTGTCCTTGGGTGCATGCTTAGGTCCCATGCACGAAATGGGAATGAATTTCAAACACCAGGGCACCGTTGATTGCCGGCAAAACATTGAGATGCCTGGTTTTTAAATTCTACTAAATCCAAAACTCGTCTGATATTCATTAAACTTGGCATGCTATCTTGGAGCGGCATCAACATGCCGTGGTACAGATTTTGTCCCATTTGGGGCAGGTTTGGGTATATGCTTATCACAAACCGGAGCTTCTCGCAACAAGCATGATCGTTTTCAGTAGGGAACGTCCCACCTTTGGGGACAAAATGATATCCATGGCCTCTTATTGCTTTCAAATTTTTTTCTCATGTCAACATAGAACAACAAGAGTGTTATGTGAATTTTTGTGATTCTTCGGGCTTCGTTTGGATATTTTTATGCATTAACTGAGTTTTCAATGCATTTATGTGCATAATTAAAATTTGAACTACACGCACATGCTCTAGTGCATACAAATTGGTTGAAAAATCAAATCTGTGTCCTTGGGTGCATGCTTAGGTCCCATGCAAGAAATGGGAATGAATTTCAAACAACAGGGCACCATTGATTGCCGGCAAAACATTGAGATGCCTCGTTTTTAAATTCTAGTAAATCCAAAACTCGTCTAATATTCATGAAACTTGGCATGCTGTCATGGAGCGGCATCAACATGACGAGGTACAAATTTTGTCCCATTTGGGGCAGGTTTGGGTATATGCTTCTCATAAACCGGAGCTTCTCACAACAAGCATGATGGTTTTCGGTAGGGAACGTCCCACCTTTGAGGACGAAACGATATCCATTGCCTCTTATTGCTTTCAATTTTTTTTCTCGTGTCAACATAGAACAACCGGAGTGTTGTGCGAATTTTTGTGATTTTTCGGGGTTCATTCCGACACTTCTTTGCATTAACTGAGTTTTCAATTCATTTATGTGCATAATTCAAAGTTGAACTACAGGCTAATGCTCCAATGCATATAAATTGGTTGAAAAATCAAATATGTGTCCTTGGGTGCATACTTAGGTCCCTTGCAAGGAAGGGAATGAATTTCAAATACCAGAGCACCGTTGATTGCCGCCAAAACATTGAGATGCCTGGTTTTTAAATTCTAGTAAATCCTAAACTCGTCTGAAATTCATGAAACTTGGCATGCTATCATGGAGCGGCAACACATGCCGTGGTACAAATTTTGTCCCATTTGGGACAGGTTTGGATAAATGCTTCTCACAAACCGGAGCTTCTCACAACAAGCATGATGGTTTTCGGTAGGGAATGTCCCACCTTTGGGACGAAACGATATCCATTGCCTGTTATTGCTTTCAAAAAAATTTCTCGAGTCAACATAGAACAACAAGAGTGTTGTGTGAATTTTTGTGATTTTTCGGGGTTCGCTTGGACATTTTTATGCATTAACTGAGTTTTCAATTCATTTATGTGCATAATTCAAATTTGAATTACGAGTGCATGCTCCAATGCATATAAATTGGTTGAAAAATCAAATCTGTGTCCTTGGGTGCATGCTTAGGTCGCATGCAAGAAATGGGAATGAATTTTAAACACCAGGGCACCGTTGATTGCCGCCAAAACATTGAGATGCCTGCTTTTTAGATTCTATTAAATCCAAAACTTGTGTGAAATTCATGAAACTTGGCATGCTATCATGGAGCGGCATCACATGCCGTTGTACAAAATTTGTCCCATTTTGGGTATATGCTTCTCACAAATTGGACGAAACGATATGCATTGCCTCTTATTGCTTTCAATGTTTTCTCGTGTCAACATAGAACAACAGGAGTGTTGTGTGAATTTTTGTGATTTTTTAGGGTTCGTTTGGACATTTTTGCATTAACTGAGTTTTCAATGCATTTATGTGCATAATTGAAGTTTGAACTACATGCGCATGCTCCACTCCATATAAATTGGTTGAAAAATCGAATATGTATCCTTGGGTGCATGCTTAGGTCCCATGCAAGAAATGGGAATGAATTTCAAACACCAGGTTACCATTGATTGTCGGCAAAACATTGAGATGCTTGGTTTTTAAATTCTAGTAAATCCAAAACTCATCTTAAATTCATGAAACTTGGCATGCTATCATGGAGCGGCATCAACATGCCGTGGTACAAATTTTGTCCCATTTGGGGCAAGTTTGTGTATATGCTTCTCACAAACCGGAGCTTCTCACAACAAGCATGATGGTGTTCGGCAGGGAACGTCCCACCTTTGGGGACGTAACGATATCCATTGCCTCTTATTGCTTTCAAATTTTTTTCTCGTGTCAACATAGAACAACAAGAGTGTTGTGTGATTTTTTGTGATTTTTGTGGGGTTCGTTTGGACATTTTTATGCATTAACTGAGTTTTCAATGCATTTATGTGCAAAATCAAATTTGAACTACATGTGCATGCTCTAGTGCATTTAAATTGGTTAAAAAATCAAATATGTGTCCTTGGGTGCATGCTTAGGTCCCATGCAAGAAATGGGAATGAATTTCAAACACCAGGGCACCGTTGATTGCCGGCAAAACATTGAGATGCCTGGTTTTTAAATTCTAGTAAATCCAAAACTAGTCTGAAATTCATGAAACTTGGCATGCTATCATGGAGAGGCATCAACATGCCGTGGTACAAATTTTGTCCAATTTGGGGCAGGTTTGGGTATATGCTTCTCACAAACCGGAGCTTCTCACAACAAGTATGATGGTTTTCGGTAGGGAACGTCCCACCTTTGGGGACGAAACGATATCCATTGCCTATTATTGCTTTCAATTTTTTTTCTCGTGTCAACATAGAACAACAGAAGTGTTGTGTGAATTTTTGTGATTTTTCAGGGTTCGTTTAGACATTTTTATGCATTAACGGAGTTTTCAATGCATTCATGTGCATAATTCAAATTTTAACTAGATATGCATGCTCTAGTGCATATAAATTGGTTGAAAAATCAAATCTGTGTCCTTGGGTGCATGCTTAGGTCCCATGCAAGAATGGGAATGAATTTCAAAAACCAGGGCACCGTTGATTGCCGGCAAAACATTGAGATGCCTGGTTTTTAAATTCTAGTAAATCCAAAACTAGTGTGAAATTCATGAAACTTGGCATGCTATCATGGAAGGGCACCCGACATGCTGCGGTATTTTCGTGTCCAGTTTGAGAGAAGGCGCACTCGAATAATGATAGCCAACAAAGGCATTTTGGAAAAAATAGGTGCCACTTTAATATCTCAAACGTTTGTACAATTGAAACCATGTGCTTTCGGTTAACTATTCAGGTGACGCCACATGTCTTGGTTTTAATGGTTATAGGAGGTGCCGTGTGGACAGCTGCTTGACTGAACGGGAGGCGTGCGAGTGATGTCCGGTGCGCAGGCTCACCGGGAAGCGTACAAGCTGTTCAACGCAGGATCTCTGCATCTGTTCAACGGAAACGGTTCAGATTACGGTATGCAAATTAAGGCTAGACTTCAGCACTAAGCCAAGAGACAATGCGATTTGTCAAAATATGCAGCTAAAAATCAATATCACTATCTATTTTTTGCAACTAAAATTCAGTAATTAAGCATAGATTTTATTCATACTACAGATTAAGTAGTCGCTCTCACCGGGAAGAGAGACAGCCTTGGACCGCCGCTCGCCTCACTCCCACTAGTCTATATTAATGGCGCCGCCGAGCGGCCGCACCCCCTGCCTCGCCACACACACAATTCCTCTCTCTCCGCCCGCATCCTCGACGCCGCTCTATGTCCTCAAAGCCGTCCTTGTACAAGGATGCCACCGAAGCGCCCCATCGAAGGGAGTGGCGACGTCGGGGCTGCTGAAGCACGAGAGCACTGCGTGAATATGGAGATAGAGGTTTCCGTCCCTGCCGACGAGGTGGAGAACGAGGCTGCCAACAAGCGGAGACGGGTCGAGAAAGAACCGCAAGCGACTCCAGCGGGCCTAAACTTCATCAACAACCTCCCCGATGATATGTTGATAGTCATCATATCCCTCCTCCTAATCCAAAATCGGGCGAGGACAGCCGTCGTCTCCTGGCGGTGGCGCACCCTATGGCTCTGCACCCCTGCCGACCTCCTCCACGCCCACAAGCTCTGCCATGGCTATCGCAAAAGCTTGGATGTGTTCACCCAGATCCTCGGCAGTCACCATGGCCCAATCAAAGGCCTTATCGCGGGCAAGTTCCGTTCCAATGGCAAGGACCGATCCAAGCTTGACGAGATCCCGCGCCATAGATCAGCTGGAGAAGCTAAGTTATAATGATGTGCATATGAGCTTGCTGCCAACATCGATGCTCCGCTTCGCGCCCACGCTGCGCCTCGCCAAGATCATGAACTGCCATCCCCCCTTAATGACGCGCCTGCTCTTTTTCTACCACGACTGGAGCACCTTGAGCTCGTCGCGTCCGCATCCCAAAGGATGACATGGAGCGCCTGCTCTGCGGATGTACTGCTCTCGAGTTACTTCGTCTTCAGGCGATGAATTGGCCGAGTACCTTGCACATCACCTCCAGGACTCTCCGCACTATTTATGTGTGTTGCTGGTGTTGCAACGAGAGATCACAAGTGGACCACAATATGGTCATCCAGGACACACCTTCACTTGAGAGATTACTTGTAGTTGATCAAAAAGGTCCAACAAGAATCAATGTCATTTATGTGCCAAAATTGAAAGTGCTAGGCTACTCGTCTGTCAAATACTACAACTTTCAGGTACAACAGTCGCCTTATATACCTCTCCTTGATATCAACGTTATTTCTAGTTTTGAAGATGTATGTTCGTCTGTCATCCAGCGAAGCTTCACCAAGACTCTGGGCACAGTGAAGGTCTTGGCACTAGAATCTGTCATCCCCAACCTGGACCAACTTTTCAGTTGCCTGAGATGCTTTCCGTGCCTGAAGAAGCTATATATCAAGGTGATGTTCCTTTCCTATTAAATGTTAACCATAAGGGAGTTCAATTTTTTGCACCTTTTCCCAAGTTTACAATGACTATGTACTACGATTACTGAAGGAATTTTGGAGGATTTTAGGACATACACCCCACCCCATATTGGTTGCTTCATTCATATGGTTACACTCGTCCATAAGCATTCCTCCTTTGGATTCATCTGTATTAGTTTTCTTGGGGAATTTTTCATCCAATCCAACCTCTTGTGAAGAAGGCTACATGTTTCTAGATTGTAATCAAATTAATGCCCATGTTAATCATGCCAGATCAAAGATGGCACATTGGTGCATTTTACAAATCCTGCAAACCAAATGGGCGTGTAGTAGAGTTCAAAACTGCATGTAGGCACTAAAACATTCTCTTCTTTTGCAGTGCATATTAGGCCCGGTGGAAGATGTTGATAACGACAATCACATCGAATGCCTGGATCTGCATCTCTGAAATATTACTTTGAACTCCTACCGAGGGACCCCACCGGAGATTACACTCGCCATGTTCTTTCTTGCCAGAGCAAAGGTGCTGAGGGTACCGAGGTTGAACACGCATTTAATTAGGAAAGATCAATGGTATGATTATCAGAGGCGGCTGGTACTGCGGAATGGAAGTGCCTCCAAAAATGACAAACTTCGTATTGGAAGAGCATGTGTCAAAGCAATTGGAAGTTATTGTGTCAAACCCTTACATGACTTGTCAGCGGCTGTTCCCTTTTCAGAAATGATGCAGCTTGCAATGTTTGAATTTGGGCGTTGTAATCTTTGAACTTGAACCTTGCATTATTTATGGTATTTGTTATATTGAAATATTTATGTTCTCTTGTCTCAACACAAACAGTTCATCCGGGTGAACCGCATGTCGTACATCGCACACACCATGATTTGGCTGACCATTTCTTTTGTGTTGCCTAATCACAAACAGTTCATCCGAGTGAACTGTATGATGTACATCGCACATACCTTGATCTACTGACCGTTTCTTTTGTGTTGCCTAATCACAAACAGTTCATCCGAGTGAACCATATGTTGTACATCGCACACACCTTCATCTGGCTGCCCATTTCTTTTGTTCCTCCTCACCGAAAATGGTTAATTGAACTGAACCGTGTGCCCTGAATCGCACACATAACTAAAATCTAAACCGTGTTTGATGCATCCGTCATCGAAAATGTTTTGCACCTTTTCTGACGGGTTTTTTACACCACCGTTTGTGATTATTACTTCGCACACAATTTCGTTGAAGGGTCTCTGATCGTAGTGTCGCGTTAGCAGCATCCTGCAGTAGTGATCATATGATGTCTACTACGCAACTTTATTCTTGTAGACACGTGTTGGGCCTCCAAGCGCGGAGTTTTGTAGGACAGTAGCAATTTTCCCTCAAGTGGATGACCTAAGATTTATCAATCCATGAGAGGTGTAGGATGAAGATGGTCTCTCTCAAACGACCCTGCAACCAAATACAAGAAATCTTTTGTGTCCCCAACACATCCAATACAATGGCAAATTGTATAGGTGCACTAGTTCGGCGAAGAGATGGTGATAAAAGTGTAATATGGATGGTAGAAATATATTTTTATAATCTGAATAAATAAAAACACCAAGGTAGTAAATAGTAAACAGGCACAAAAACAGTATTGCAATGCTTCAAAACAAGGCGTAGGGTCCGTACTTTCGCTAGTGCAATCTCTCAACAATGCTAACATAGTTGGATCATATGATTATTCCTCAAAGTGTAAAGAAGAATCACTCCCGAGTTCCTATTGCGGAGAACAAAAGATAGGAATTTTTTGTAGGGCACGAAACCACCTCAAAGCTATTCTTTCCGTTCGATCTATTCAAGAGTCCGTACTAAAATAACACAAAGCTATTTTTTCCGTTCGATCTATCCTAGAGTCCGTACTAAGATAACACCAAAGCAAGTTCATATTCATAATACTCAATCCACACAAGGAACTATAAGGAGACCCCAAAGTTTCTACCGGAGAAAAACGTGCATCAACCCCTATGCATAGATTACCCCAATATCACTGCGGGAATCCGCGAGTTGAATGCCATAACATATATCAAGTGAATCAATAAGATACCCCAATTGTCACCTCAAGTATTCATACCGCAAGATATATATCATGTGTTCTCATCTTTGAATATTCTATCTGACACGAAAAAAATTCAAAGGGTAAAGATTCAATTCATCACAACAAGAGTATAGAGGGGAGAAACATCATATGATCCGACTATATTAACAAAGCCCATGATATAGATCACGAGAGAGAGAGAGAGAGAGAGATAAAACACATAGCTACTGGTACAAACCCTCAGCCTGAGGGTGGACTACTCCCTCCTCATCGTGGTGGCCGCCGGGATGATGAAGATGGCCACCGGAGATGATCCCCCCTCCGCCAGGGTGCCGGAACGGGTCTAGATTCGGTTTTGGTGGCTATAGAGCCCTGCGGCTGCAGAACTACTGATCTAGGTTAACCCCGAAGGGTTTCGGAATATTTGGGAATTTATAGTGCAAAGAGGGGGCGCGGGAGGCCACCGAGGTGGGCAAAACCCACCTGGGTGCGCCAGGCGGGCCTGGCACGCCCTGGTGGGTTGTGCCCCCTCGGGGCACCCCCCAGGTGCATCTCTGGCCCAATGGGTTCCTTCTGGTCCAAAAATATCCCCGTAAAGTTTCATTGCATTTGGACTCCGTTTGATATTGATTTCCTGTGCTGTAAAAAACAAGCAAAAAAACAGCAACTGGCACTGGGCACTAGGTCAATAGGTTAGTCCCAAAAAATGATATAAAGTTGCTATAAAATGATTGTAAAGCACACAAGAATGATAAAATAACAGCATGAATACTTCATAAATTATAGATACATTAGAGACGTATCATCGTTCTTATTGCATTACCCCATTTCTCCATGAACTTAATACACTAGATACATGCTGGATAGCGGTCGATGTGTGGAGTAATAGTAGTAGATGCAGGCAGGAGTCGGTCTACTAATCTTGGACGTGATGCCTATATAATGATCATTTCCTGGATATCATCATAACTATTTGAAGTTTTATCAATTGCCCAACAGTAATTTGTTTACCCGTCGTATGCTATTTTTGTCGAGAGAAGCCACTGGTGAAATCTACGGCCCCCGGGTCTATTCTTAATCATATTTTCTTTGAGATCTATTTTTATTCACTTCCAGATCCTTTATAATAGTGATTATATGTTGAGGCATTTGCTTGGAAATAATCATTTTTTTATGACAAAATTAAAAAGGAAATCCCCGCTTTATATATAATCCAACAAGTTTTTAATGATGTTAATCAACACTATTCTTGGATTTTTGCTGCAAATCAAAGGGGATACATAGACGAGAAACTTGATAATGCTAAAATTTCTATGGATAATGTGTTCCAAGTTATTTTTGAAAAACCTCCTGATATGAACACATCTATGAAGAATAATAAGAAAGATAACACTTAGATCTATGCATTATGCCTAGCTAGGGGCATAAAACGATACCGCTTGTTGGGAGGCAACCCAATGAATAAAATTTATTTTTGTATTTTTCTTTCTGTTCTTGAGTGTTTGCACAATTATTAGTGTTTGTGCCAAGCAAAGCCTTTGGGATCATGTTGGGTGATAGTTGATTTGATGTTTCCGAAAACCAGAAACTTCTGCACAACATTAAGAGAGAAAAATGCAAGCTCGCTCAAACCATATCTTCTATTTAGTCATACTGCGAATTTATATTCATATGATCGAGATACAATATTAAACCCAAGAAAAAAATATTTCCGGCGGCGGCGGAGGCGGCGTGCCGCGCCGTCATTGTTGTTGTCGTCCTACGGGAAGCCATTGTTGAAGTCTTCAATGCAGCACAAAATGTTCTTCACTTGTAAATCAAACATCATGTCGTCACGCGATCAACGGGCGGGGCGTGGGAGGACGGCAGCTGGCGGCGCTGAGAGGTAGCGGTCGACGGTAGCGTCCACCATGCCGCTGAGGGGTGCGCGCGCATGGGCACGAGCACGGCGGGTGCAGCCAAACGCATGGGGACCGGCGCCACGATGGGTGGAGGGGCGCGCACGGGCACGGGCGCTGATGCTGGCATGTACACTAGCTCGCGTGGGTCCGCAGAGACCTTGCTGACGCCCGCGTCTTCCAGCTCTGCGATAGTGCTCGGCGACCAGCCCGTCAATGCTACGGGGATGGTCGCTGGCGTGGGCGCGGGGATGGGAGCTGGGACGGGAGCGGGGGCAGCAACCGCCGCGGCCAGGTCACTCTGGGCTATGTCCATGAGGCCCCATTCCTCCTTATTTTCTATCTCCTCTGGCTCGGAGTCGGCTTCACCAAACTTGAAGACTAGTGGCAGACGATTCTTCTGCGCCATGGCATTGGTGGAGGTCTGCTGGAGGGAGGGGAATGGGAGGCGAACAGTAAGGCCGCCCGTATTAAGCAGCGGCTCGGGCGCCATTAATGGAGAGGAAGGCGGGTGGCCATGGAAGTTAAAGGGCTCGCTTCCGAGTGAGCCTGTGCAGCGTACAACTCACACGTTTCCCGGTGAGCCTGCGCATTTGAGGACAGCTTGCACGCCTCTCGGTCAGCCTGCACAACGGACATCGCTCGCACGCCTCCCGTTCAGTCAAGCAGTTGTCCGCACGGCACCTCCTATAGCCATTAAAACCAAGACACGTGGCGTCACGTGAATGGTTAACAGAACGCACACGGTTTGAATTATACAAATGTTTGAGATATTAAAGTGGCAGCTATTTTTTTAAAATGCCTTTGTTGGTTGTTATTCGAGTGCGCCTTCTCTCAACATGGACATGAAAAATACCACAACATGTCGGGTGCCATTCCGTGATAGCATGCCAAGTTTCATGAATTTTAGACGAGTTTTGGATTTACTAGAATTTAAAAATAAAGTATCTCAATGTTTTGCGAGCAATCAACGGTGCCCTGGTGTTTGAAATTCATTCCCATTTCTTGCATGGGACCTAAGCATGCACCCAAGGACAAAGATTTGATTTTTAATCAATTTATATGCACTGGAGCATGTTCATGTAATTCACATTTGAACTATGCACATAAATGCATTGAAAACTCAATTAATGCATAGAAATGTCCAAACGAACCCCGAAAAATCCCAAAAATTGACACAACACTCCTGTTGTTCTATGTTGACACGAGAAATCTTTTGGAAGCAATAAGGGGCAATGGATATTGTTTCGACCCCAAAGGTGGGACGTTCCCTACAGTAACCATCTGGCTTGTTGTGAGAAGCTCTGGTTTAATGAGAACCATATCCCCAAACCTGCCCCAAATGGGACAAAAAAATTACCACGTCATGTTGATGCCGTTCCATGACATCACGCCAAGTTTCATGAATTTCAGACTTTGGATTTACTAGAATTTAAAAACCAGGTATCTCAATGTTTGCGGCCGAGTGACGGTGGCGGGGTGTTTGACATTCATTCCCATTTCTTGCATGGGACCTAAGGATGCAACCAAGGACATAGATTTGAATTTCAACCAATTTATATGCATTAGAGCATGTGCCTGTAGTTCAAATTTGAATTATGCACATGAATGCATAGAAAACTCAGTTAATGTATAAAAATGTCCGAGTGAACCCCGAAAAAACCCAAAAATTTACACAACACACCTCTTGTTCTATGTTGACACTAGGAAAAAATTTGAAATCGAGAAGAGGCAACGAATATCGTTTCGTCCAGAAAGGTGAAATGTTCCCTACCGAAACCCCCACACTTGTTGTGAGAAGCTCTGGTTTATGAGAAGGTTATACCCAAACTTGCCCCAAATGGGACAAAAAATTTACCACGGCATGTTGATGCCGCTCATGCCAAGTTTCATGAATTTCAGACGACTTTTGGATTTACTAGAATTACAAAAGCAAGTATGTCGATGTTTGCCGGAGAGCCACGGTGCCGTGGTGTTCGAAATTCATCCCCATTTCTTGCATGGGACATAAGCATAAACCCATGGACACATATATGATTTTAGAACCCATGTTGGTGCATCGGAGCATGTGCCTGTAGTTTAATTTTGAATTGTGCACCTGAATTGGCTAGAAAACCAATTTAATGTATAAAATGTCCAAACGAACCCTGACTAATTCCAATTCTTTTACGACGCACATATAATTGCATGTTCACTGCAGATAAAAGGTCTAGCAATTCAAACACTGTCCATTGCCGCTGTGACCCCATTATGTAATTCAAATCAACATGAAAAATCAAGTAGATCCCACACAGTTTATTATCACCAACCGTGTGAGATGCAACACAAAATATCCTGGAGCACCGTCGGTGTATAGTACGCCTATGGCTTACACGAGAAGGTGTGTCGGCTACAGTTCACAGCTGGCGTGTCAAGCAGACTAGCTCGCTCACCAAATATCATTTCACTGTTCAATCGTCGCCGGTGAAAGATGGGGACATGGACCCGCGCCATGAAGGCAACTTCGGCGGCCCACTCCGGCGAGAGCGCGGCCGCGGCCGCCATGCGCATGCTAACAAGGTGCATTAGCACGGCTGCGATCTACGACCGGGCTGCCAAGGCAGCCCAAACGGCCGCTGCTGCTTCTCATGTGGCGGCAGCAACATCTGCCAAGGGGATAACAATTGGCAAGAGCGGCACATCAGCTGTCTGTTCTGCAGCAGGGCCTTGGCATTAATGGAGGCCGCCCACGACCATGTCGAGGCCGCCCACACCCAGCTCGTGGCGATCACCGCACAAATCAAACGAAGCTTCTCCGACAAAGGTCGGCAACTGACGGCCGAAGAGTTGGCAATCGCCGAGAGCGTTCAAGCAGCCATCCGTTCCTCCTCCGCATACCTTGCAATGACGGAGCCCGTCCAAGCCCACATCATGGCCGCCCACGCCCAGCTCGTGGCGGCCTTTTCCAAAGATATGGCGGATGCGGATGGCAAGATGCTTGCCGAGTATGGTGCGATGGATGCCATGGAGCTCCTTCCCCAGGACACTGTCGGGCGTGAGCTGGACATGGAGGCGGCGGCAGAGATCGACGAGCACCAGCCGTAGTAGTACTCTTTGTTTTGTTTAATTAAGAGCGCCGGTCTTTTATTTGTTAGAGTAATGTTTATGTCAGCTAGCTCTATTTAATTGTTGAACTTGCTCGATTAAGAAGTGTGGGTGTGCTGTAGTCTCCTTTGTGTACCCAAATTATGCAATGACGTGGATGACCACTGTAACCAGGGAAATTCGAACCAAAAATTTTGACGTTCAAACTCATCACACACGGGTTAGGCTATCTGAATCGTTTGTGATGTTCACATATCGTACACCGTTCTGAATAAGGGACCGTGTCTGATGAAACTTTGCACGCCAGTTTTTCGCTGAAGTGATTCCAAATTTTTTTCTTCCCCGGAAATATCTACCTCCCCGCCTCCTCCCGCTTACCAAAAGCCACATTTCCCCTGTTTCTGCCTTCCTTTACAAGTTTAAACCTTTACTCCTTGCTTGCAGCGCCGCCTCCTCGCCGGCGACCCTCCTTCACGCAGCTCGGCCTCGTCTATCCAGGCAGGTAATCCACACCTGATCCCCATCCTCCTCCTCCTTCCACATCCCACATGCCCCGACCACCAGCGCGACACCTTCCACCCAAATCACTGACCCCTCCACCAAATAAGCACCGCCCTAAGCCGTGGTGCACGCAGTATAGCCAGGATCTCAAGGAGCATTTGGCAGCGGAGAAACAAATCGCGGCCGCACGCGCGGATGAGGTCGCGATGGCTGCCATTCATGCCGACCCCCCAGATCTTGGAGGAGCACCTTGCCATTTGCTAGCTACGCCAGTTAAGCATGCTCGGTTTACCCGTTGCGTGTGTTGCTCCTGCCTTTCCTTCACAAATCATAGTGAATTGTGCTATGTGATTTTACCATGCAATCTTTTACTCTAGTGTATATGTTCTATATGTCGTGCAGTGTGGTGCTCACTTATTAATTGTTTGATTAATTAGTTGTCATCTTCAGTTAACTATTTGGTTCAATTCTGCAAATGTGATGTTCAATTCTTCAGGCTGCAATTTTGTATTGTCTTCCATGTGAGAAATAAATCAAATTTATCTTTACAAAATACATGAGAAACAAATACAATTGCTATATTTCCAAGTTTTGAAGCATGATTGGTTTGGTTATACATTGTGCAATGTGGTGCTCAGTTAACGTTTGGTTCATTTGTGTTTTGGTGTTTAGTTAACTGTTTGGTTCAATTCTGCAATGCGATGTTCAATAGTTGTGGGTGCATTCTGTTATTGTATACCATGTGAGGATAAATTGAATTTAGCTGTAGTAAATACATGAGAAACAAATACAATTTCTATATTTCCAAGTTGTTAAGCATGCTTGGTTTGGTTAACTGTCTGGTCTTCTATTAGGAGTATGTTATATTGTGCAATGTGGTGCTCACTTAATGTTTGGTTCATTTGTTGTGGTGTTTAGTTAACTGCTTGGTTCAATTCTGCAATGCGATGTCCAATTGTCGTGGGTACAATTTTGTGTTGTTGTGCATGTGAGGAATAAATCAAATTTGGCTGCACTTAATAAATGAGAAACATATACAAGTGCTATGTTTCCTAGTTCTTAATCATGCTTGGTTTGGAAAAATGGGTTTTCCATGTGGCTTGAATTAATTTGATGAACCTGCAATGTGCTTATTTTTCATCAACATATTTTACTGATAGCATGCGAACCCTTACTTAACCTGATGAGTAACTCCCTTATATGTGTTGCAAGGAAACAATGGGAAGCACCGAGGTTTACAATCGAGGTTAGCACGTGCATGGTCTGTTGTCTAATAGCACATCATTGTGCAATTGCAGGAACCATTCTAATATTTAGGTTTTTAACAATTTGGTCTTGCACATGTAGGTCCTCCTGCCAGAGGTTTTGACCCACTGTTCGACCCTTTTTGCATATGGGGAAATGAGTTGTCCATGAATATCAATCAAGTCAAGAAACTCAGAAAGATTGTTAGGATAAAGAAATTAGCGACAAAAAACAACAAGATCTTTGTCTGCACAATGAAGACATCAGTTCACTACAAGATGGTACTAACTATTATACCTTGCCTTTTTATTCATTTGCCCCATTTCCAATATAGAGAAGATATTTATGCACATCCTTGTTTTCAGGCCTTTCCAAAGCAGTTCACTGATGATTACCTATCAAACCATCTCTATGGTCAGGAGGCAAGGAAGGTTTTCATACAACACCCACGGGTCAATATTGAAGTGTTCCTGAAGAGGACGAAAGGCGGACGGTCAATCATCCACGGGCATTGGCCTAAAGTTGCAAAGACCTTCAACATGAATCAAGGCTCAATGTTTGCCTTCCACTTCAGCAATTTTCCAGATGAGATGCATTTGTCTATATACGTCTATGATGCTAATTTCGAAAGGTTCTACATGTTGCATGTGAAACTTGGTGCTGGTGCAGTTGTGTAATGGGGTAGCTGAGTGCTAAAGCTATATCAATTAGATTAATAAATGGATTATTAATAATAGGGCAATTAGCCTGCTAATTGGGTTTTGCTATTGCAAACGGTTATTGAGAAAATACCGTGGGTGATGACCTCAGGCAACGCACACAGTTTCTAGGAATAAACCGTGTTGGATCAATGAACAATCACACACAACCTTCTCTTGAAAACTGTTTGCGTTAGGCCACCTTGCGAAAACGTTTACCACATAAAACTGTGTGTGATGGACAACCTTTGCCACATAGTTTCTTCTATGCACCGTTTGTGATGCATTCAATAATGCAAACGATAAAATTATTAATATAGTGTGCAATGTCAACGCTATCACAACCGATTTAACGTGGAAAATTGTGTGTGATGTACCTATGAACGGAAACGTTTTCCTTGGAGCGATTGTGTGGGATGTACATACAAATGGAAACATTTAGCGGGGACTGACTGTGTGGGATGTACTTGCGACCGGATACTATTTTGCCTGTATAATTGTATTTTTTAGCTCTATTGTACGTATTACCATATTTGAGCGCTCGTCGGTCGCACACGAGCTCATTTTGCCGAGCGTGTGTGCCAGGAGGCCATATCCCCGACATTTTTTGGGTCGTGTGGGAAGGATCCTCCTATCGTCATCACTCACTAGCCAATGGTTCCAAATTCCATCGCGGAAAGGGGTTAAAAACCGTTTGTATAGCACCGACGCGTACCAGTGCTGGTTCGATAACCTTGGTCTGATCACTGAGGAAAATACCTACCGTGGTTGTGCTGCATCATCCCTTCCTCTTTGGGGAAATACCGACATAGTTAAAGCCACATCATAGCACCAACACATGGTCGATCCGCCGCTTAGCATGAAGCGACGATATGTCCGGCCCGCCACTCACTGAAAAGCGACGCACATCGACTTGATACATCACTTATGTTTAACCGCATGTGAGCAGTAGCAAACCGACGGCCAAGCTCCCCCACCTACTGCACGCCTAAAGTCGGCCTCTTATCTTAGATCCCTTTAAAAATGAAGATTGCACATAGGAGCAGACCATGGCAGCTGCGAACGCTCGAGTGATAGTTTCATGGGTAGGGGAGGGGCGTGGTGTGGCAGTTTTGTAATATGCCATGGCACATCTTTTTCTGTTGTTGTGTACGTGCAATAACTGGCACTGTCGGATACATATCTTACAGTTGTTGGGGCATTCGCCAGGAATAGCCTCGTGGCGAGCTATTGACTAGTCTTCTTTCCACACGCATTACATCGACACATATCATCTCTATCCCTCTTTCCCACGGACACACCTAGTCTCTTGGGACTTCTCGCATGCACCATCTCTATCTATCTAGGTCGATTCCACCCACATACAGTGCGTTTAGTATGTTGTACACAAAAAGAAGAGGCAAGAGGCGCACGCATGCACTCGTCCTCTCTCACACATGCATCTGTAGCGACGAGTTGCAGTGTTCTCAACCATCCGATTGGCTCTATCATAGGTTCACGTTGCTCCTTGGCCTTGAGATTGAGAAGTTTAAAACGCGGAGGCTTAGCTGGAGGCGCGATGTTTTGGTTAATGTGTGGGCCGCACACGGCACCAACATGATACAAACTTGGTCTGCCTAGTGCTCAGTCGGGTGAGTACTACTAGTAGTAGTACTTCTTTGATGTGTCGCGTCAACTTGCAGAAGTATGCAACACTTCCTCAACAAATAAGCACATAATCATCTTATACTCCTTACCCAAAGGATCTTTATATCCAATAGACACAAAATATCCCTTCGACTGTTGGGAATTACTTTAACTGCTGATCTGATGTCGAAGTAATTGCTGCATCACCACCAAAATCCACCATCTCTTAAGCTAAAGTAGACCGAGCTACTCCCTATATTAGCATATTACTAAGATAAACAGAAGGCACTGTTGAATCATTTAGCTTGTCAATCTGAATGTGGAGGGACACCGTCCTTGACAACCCAGCCCCGGCCAGCAGCTTGGGCGGCATTGTGAAGAAGGTCAGCTCCTGCACGGCGATGGTGCCGGGATCCTTGCTACTTGTCACCTCGATTTCCACCTTAACGGCGTCGGTCCTGCCTTTGGGCTCCCCCGGCGGGCCTTATGCCCACACCTTGACCGCGTAGTGCGGCGGTGGGGATACCCCCATTCTAATGTAGACGACCAACATAGTGATAGGCGCACTGATGTCGAGCACGCCGCCGTCCATGAAACGTGCCGTCGTCCTCCTCTGCGAATAGCAAGCGCCGCGGCTCTGACACCGGCACTTCCAACTGGAGCACTTTGCCGTACTGGATTCTGTGCACGAGCATGGGATGCATGGTGCTAATGTGGTGGGGGAGCGCCGGCGGCGGGCCATCGTAGCCGTAGACGGGCACGAGGCATTTAGAGGGCATGAGCGGACACACGCTCTGGTGATCGGCGAGCTTGTGGTAAGTGACGTAGATCCCACAGCCTTCATGCAGGCACTCCACCCTCACCGACGAGCAGACGACGTCCATCGCCGCATTGCGCACATCGAAGCCGCCGCCGCGCTTGCACTTCTAGCATTGCCGCTGGTTCCTGGGGCGCTCCCCGCGACAGTCCGCGCAAGCCAGGTGCTCTCCCTTGCACTACACAAATTAATCAAACAACAAATCAATCAAGAAACATGCACCTTGCTCGATCAGCCGAACGGACGAGGTGTATTCGAACTTCGTACACTGGAGGCTTCAAGGGGCAGAGGCACAAGGGGCAGTGGAGCAAGGTGAGGTCCATAGAGACATCCATCGTCGGGTCCTGTTCCATCGACATGATCTCGCCCTCCTCGTGCACCACCATCTCTCGCTTTAGGGCCGGGGCATTAGAAAGTTTTACCATCACCACTACAAAAAAAAACATTTCCGTGATGATACGTGAATGTCACAGTAGGTTACGTTTTCTGTCATGCATGTACATCCATGATGATTTTATGACAGAATCAAGATAGTCATACCTGTGTTGTCGTAGAAGTGTTCCATGACATTACCAAAATTATCATCACAGAAGTGTCCACTTCCATGATGATAAATCGCACGTCATGGAAGTCCTTTCGTCAAGGGTGACCGACACGTGGCATACACCATAACGGGTCGCCGTTAAGCTGTCGGGTCCAGTTTTGGATCCGATAACCCGCTAACAGCCCAGACCAATGAGGATTTTCCATGTGTAAAATTCTCATTGGACGGAGGAAACACGTGTTGGCTCACCATTGGGACAGATGTCATCTATTCATTAGACAGGAGGCACCTATGATACGTCGACATGTGGCATGACCCAACAGAGGCCCATTCTGGTGAAAAGGCCGACCCGTTTGACTTGGTCAAAAGGTAACGTGTCGGCCCACGGAAAGCCTGTTAACGGCATGTTCATATATAGCCTATTTACGGCCCGCTAACTCACGACCCATTACGACCTATCGGAATTAAGCCCGGTAGCTTCATCTGGGCCGTCCAATATGATTCCCGCCCATTGTAACTTCTGGCCCATGTATGGCCCATGATGTCTTTTGGCCCATACCAGGCCATATGTAACTCTTGGCCCATCAACGGCCTGTGGTGAATCTGGCCTGCAATGAACAGTGTACCCCTTTATACCCATTAACGGTCCATTATTCCATTGGGCCATTTTCAACCCGTGTTATCTTTCGGCCTTCTCAGGGCCCATTTATCATTGGGCTCATTTCTAGCATTCGGTTACTTACGGCCCGTTACTGGCCTTTTCTGCTTGTGGGCCAAATTCAGCCCATGGTTACAATCGGCCCGTTTGCAGCCTGTTAATCCGTTGGGCCGTTT
This sequence comes from Aegilops umbellulata, assembly GCA_032464435.1. Classification (NCBI taxonomy): domain Eukaryota; kingdom Viridiplantae; phylum Streptophyta; class Magnoliopsida; order Poales; family Poaceae; genus Aegilops; species Aegilops umbellulata. The sequence goes on along the minus strand of CP136058.1, from coordinate 105,788,712 downwards.
TCATAGCGTCATCAAATACGGCCGATTAACGATGGGCCATTATTGTCGGCCCATGAGCGGACGATTCCAAATCTAGCCCGTTTACGACCCATAATGCGGTCTGTTATTGGCCCATGTTTGGCCTATCGATCATATGGCCCGTAGAAGGCCCATTGATGCTTCGGCCCGTAGAAGGCCCATTGTTTCTATGGCCCTTAGAAGGCCCATTGTTTCTACGGCCCATAGGAGGCCCATGGTAACTACCGTAAATATGTAGCCTATTGTTACTGTTGCCTAGTTTAAAAAAATAGGTTATTGCGGCCACTAGCAAACCGCGGAAAAAGAACTGCCCTGATTACAAGCAAACAAATAAACAAGACAACAAGGAAATAAATAAGAAATCAACTTACGCTAGGCTATCATGGCTATTACACATAGTACATCCACTAGGCATCAAAGTTCGCCACCAGTGCAAATATAGGGAACAAAGCAGCATATCATGTACACTGGTTGTCAAAGTTGGCGACCAGTGCAAATAAACGCCACAGCAAAACAAGTCCAGAACTGAAACCACTTTAGAAGATCTCAAGAAACAATATCCTGGGTACCCATAATGCTGGCAAGATGCTTAGCAAGCTTATTAAGTTTCTCTTGTTTGGCGCTTAAATCCTTCGGCACTTGCTGTTGCACCAGAAAGTATGCATCTGAATTCTGCAGGGACTTCCTTAGTCCTTTGGCTTCCTGTCGCATAACATCTGATCGATGTCTTTCAACTTGAAGTTGAGACTCAAGAAGCCGAACTGATTCAGGAAGCAAGTTGGAAGAGCTGGTGCCAGCAGTAGTAGCCAGTAACTCGAACACTACATCAAGATAGGAATTTGGGGTTGTCTCAGTGTCTTCAATATAGTTTTTATCAACATTCTTGGAGACCAACAGGGATGTCTCACTATCTTGAACCTTATCTGCATTACTTCCTTTACCATTGCATAACGGGGTACTCTTCTCCAATATTTTATCCGCGTTCTAAAAGAGAAACAAACAAACACATCACAGGTTTACAATGTAGTATATGAAACTCATTTTGGTAAACCAGTTCAGTAGTAAGGTGGACGGGATAACAGCATGAAACAAACATATATCTATGTAGTATGGTCACTGTATGGTCTATATCATTCTAGTTTATGTTGCCAAATCAAGATAAATACAGTTCGAATCATATCTATTTAAGACAAAGCAGCATAGACAGAATATAAGTGTGGGAAACTACACAACAATAACAACATTTGTAATGTGCATGGCATGAGAACATAACTATTTATTCAATTGAAACTGAAATCAACATAGAGCAAGTTACAACAGCAAACACGTTAAAGAAACAGGTTTAAAACATACATGTTGCGCCATTGGAGTTTCAATTACATCCTTCAAATTTGAAATTAGTTGGTATGAGTGAATACAATGATGAAAGAGCAAAGTAGTATGAACCATAGCTACGGAACCTGACCTGAGAACAATTCTTCTTCTGCTTTAAGCGTTGACTTGGGGTTCGGAGTGGTGGTCATCGTGCTTTGGGCACTACTGTTGCCTTACTAACTGCTCGTGTTCGGGTGCTCTGTGGTGGAGACGGTGTTGTGTCAACTGGAACTGGGTTAGTATCTGCTGGGGTTGGGGTTAGAAGGGGTGTAGTTCATTCTCTGTCCAACTGGGTAGGGGTACAATCTGCGTGAGTCTTGGTTATGTGTGGTGGGGCTGGTTCTTGGGCAAGTACAACCGTGGTTCTATCTGCATCGACAGGTAGCACGATCTTTTTTGAAGATGGTGTTTTTACTCCCACAGATACTGCCATGACCCCCTCCAATTGAAATGGCTGATAAACAAGAAAATTAATTGAACGTATAGACATTGTAAGATAGACAGGTGCAATGGATAGTAGGGAAGAAAACAGGGCATGAAATAATTCACATTTATGTTGTCTAACCAAACAGAATAGCAGGACATAATTTCACATATATGATGGCTAATTACACAGGATAGCATGACACAATTTCACATGTATGATGGCTAACTAAACATGATAGAATGACATACTTCAAAATATGATGACTATGTAAACAGGATGACATGATATAACTATACGATGTGTCTATTAAAGTGGTTGGCATGCCATAAATCACAAACATGTCGTCGATGGAAACATGATGGCATGATATAATTCACGGATAGAATGACATAATTCAAAATATGATGACTATGTAAACAGGATGAGATGATATAACTATATTATGTCTTTAGAAAATGGGTTGGCAAGCCATAATTCAGATACATGTTGTCGGTGTCAAAACCGGCGGATCTCGGGTAGGGGGTCCCGAACCGTGCGTCTAGGCGGATGGTAACAGGGGACACGATGTTTTTACCCAGGTTCGGGCCCTCTCGATGGAGGTAAAACCCTACTCCTACTTGATTGATCTTGATGATATGAGTATTACAAGAGTTGATCTACCACGAGATCGGAGAGGCTAAACCCTAGAAGCTAGCCTATGGTATGATTGTTGTTCTTCTTGGTCCTACGGACTAATCCCTCCGGTTTATATAGACACGGAGGGGGATAGGGTTACACAGAGTCGGTTACAAGGAAGGAGATCTACATATCCATATTGCCAAGCTTGCCTTCCACGCCAAGGAGAGTCCCATCCGGACACGGGACGAAGTCTTCAATCTGGTATCTTCATAGTCCAACAGTCCGGCCAAAGGATATAGTCCGGCTGTCCGGATACCCCCTAACCCTAATCCAGGACTCCCTCAGTAGCCCCTAAACCAGGCTTCAATGATGATGAGTCCGACGCGCAGATTGTCTTCGACATTGCAAGGTGGGTTCCTCCTCCGAATACTTCATAAAAGATTTTGAACAAGAGGAACATGTCCGGCTCTGCAAAACAAGTTCCACATACAACCGTAGAGAGAATAATATTTCCAGAAATCTAATCTGCAGATTTACCCCGCAGTGTGACATCACACCACAGCCAGGTCTTTATTTGAATCGTTTTTTATAACCAATCTCAGCGTGTTCCGCGAGGCGGTTTCCTTGGCACGTCTTGTCGAAGCAGAGATCGTGTTCCCTTTATTATGGGATTCTCATCAATACGGACGTGGGTAACCCAATCGTGCCTGTTGGTATGACCCCTCGGTCGAAGGTAAGTCCCAAACGGTCACGGGGACGGCTCTTGGTATTGAACCTCTTTATAAAGAGACCAAGGCCTATTCTTTTTCCTCTCGATCTTAATCGAATCCGCCTCCCGCCTCAAGTTCCAACACCCAAAGCTCAGGTTTAGGCGTTTCGGAACTCCGATTATGTCCAAATCCAACCTTCAAGGTCGGTGGATGCCTTCCTCCATCACGGAGGAAGACGTAATAAAGCTAAGGGAGGCCAGGTACCTGACCGGCGAAATCCCGCATAGGCTGCCTGCTCAAGGGTAGGTTATTCCCACTCCCAAGCCCGGTGAGAGCGTCGTGTTCGTATCTCACTTCCTTCGAGGGCCAGGCTTCGCGCCAGATCCCTTCATGAGGGGGCTTATGTTCTATTATGGGCTGGACTTCCACGATTTAGCTCTGGAGTCTATCGTCCACATCTCATCGTTCATCGTCGTGTCCGAAGCTTTCCTCCGTATTACCCCTCACTTCAGATTGTGGCTCAAGACCTTCAAAGTGGAGCCGAAGATGATCGAGGGGCGGCATGCAGAGTGCGGAGGTGCCGTAATAAGCAAAACGCCGACGCCCCATGGCCCGAGGGCTCTTTTGATGAGGTGTCCAGCTTATGGCAACAAGAGTGGTTTTATATCATAGCTCCCAGGGGCACCAAGTGGGTAGCTCCCCCGGTCTTTCGCTCGGGTCCCCTGCCATGACTAATGTCATGGGTCAACAAGGGGCTGGACTGGGGGCCAGTAAAGGACGTGCCCACATTGCAGAGCCGCATCCGAGATCTCCTTGAGAGAGATATCAGTTTGATCGTGGTAATGCAAGTTATGTTAATTCGTCGAGTCCTACCCTGCAAACGTCGTCCCCTCCGCCTATGGGAGTTCAATCTGGAGGGACCGCAAGATCTTCAACACCTTCTTGGCATGACGCCCGAGGAGATGTACAAATTGTTCTTCGGACCACAAATAATGTGTCCGGACTCCACTGAGGATGCAGGTCTGAGCTGCAATCGCCCGGATACCCAAGTAAGTAGCCTCGCATTCGAACACACTGTCCGTTTATTTATCGCAACGTCGCCCTAAAAAAGCCGCTCTTTGACCAGGATTGGATAGCGAAGGCAAAGTTGAGCAGGTGTCTGGCCCCCCTCCCTGAGACCTCGCCAAATCCCGTGCTGACCAGGATGCTGGAGATCGCGCCTTATCAAGCGTCCTCAGGAGAAGATAAAGGGGCGAACAAGGAGGCTAACACCTCCGCGAAGGAGGTTAGCCGGAGGAGAGGAATCGAAACTTCCTCTCCCAAGGGAAGGAAGAGGACCGCCTCTGAGGACCCGGAGACAATGGACTCCAAACGGGGGAAGAAATCTTCGCCGGAGGGTCCTGTACCAGGGGATACCCCGGCCGCACTATGCCCTCAAGGGGATCATCCCTCCACCGAGCTGTAAGTAAAAGGATACTTAATAATGAAAAAACCTTGCTTTACTTCTGAGGAAAATAACCGAAGCATTTATCTTGCAGTTCGGATCTTAGCCCTTCTCAACAGAGCTCATCTTTGGGGGATCTTCTTCCAGAGATGATGGAGAGCGAAACGCCTCCCCCTGCCATACCGCCTCATGAGGCGGGCGACCCCAAGTTGTCGGCGCGAAGGGTTTCTCCTAATCCGGCAAGGCCAGAAGGTGGTCATATGGCCACCCGAAGTCCTCAATATTCGGCTCTTGAAGAGAGCAATCGGAAGAGTCCGGCTCCATCTGGTGTGCGGTCGAACGTACTGAGGGATCTGCTAGAGCGATCGGCTATCTCAGAAGAGCACGGAGCGTTGATGGGTCTGATGATTGAAAGAATTTCGTCCGCCGAAAGCAGGTTGCATGAAGCTGTTATGAGTCTACTGACGGGTTTTGAGGTACGTGAAATGATGTACATTTTTGGCAGTACCGCACATTTTTAGATGTTCCCTTTGCAGATAGTAGCCCCTGAGACTCTGGGTGTCGTCGAAGACGACGGTGCATAGAGGATCATAGTCCCAGGAATAATCGTGCCGCCGTGATATGCAGGTGGCGGAGGGTTCGGTGGCCAGCCGGACTAATGAGTTTCCCGATCTAAGGCGGCAGCTTGATGTGGCAGACGCCGACATCGTACTTGTCAACAAGCGGCTTGACGAGGCGCAGGGTATGTAATTTCTCCAGTGACACATGATAAGAGGAGCATGATGTCAGTATCTATAACATGTTTTTGAATGCAGATGGAGTTGCGGCCGTGGAGAACCTTCGGGCGGAACTTGCCTGAGCCAAAGAACAAGCCAGGAAAAGCGATGCGGCTGCTCTAAAGGCAATCGAGGAGCTGAAAGCCGAACAGGCTTCTCACTGCCAAAGCAAGGAGGAAGTAGCTAGAATGGTTGTGGAACTGAAGAATGCCGCTTACCGTTACGAGCTTCTTGAAAAGGAAGATCGAGCGAAGAGGACAGACCTGGAGAAGGCCACGATGGCAGCCAAAGACACCCGCTCTGCAATGAGAGCGATGAAGGAGGAGCCGCGCCAAGCCGAGGATATTACGGCTGGGAAGCCCTTTATGCTGCGGATGAAGTTCGGAGATCCTAAGTATGGCCGTTTGGACCGGCTGTGGAGCTCTGCGGACGCATATCTGAACTTAGCGGCGAGTGCTGCCGATGCGGCCGAATACTTCCGAGATCAAAAAGATCGCGAAGTGGAAAAGTTGTTCTGGTCACAATTTCACGTTCTAGAGCGTCCGCTTCCATTGACTGGTCGGTTGGCCGAATGGGCCGAGCTGAATAGATTGTCCGGACTCGCCATGAGGTCTGTTGTGGATCATCTATGGCCGGAAAGGCCAAAGCCGAATAGTTATTTTAGTTTGTTGCAGCAGTTCCTTGGTGTAGTGCCACATATCAACGCGATGAAGAGGTCAGCGTGTGTAGAGGGTGCGGATGGCCCTTGCCCGTGTGAAGACATACTGGGCGGAGATGGAGGCCACCGCCATTGCAGCCCAAGATTCGGACGAGAGCCGAGTACTTGCCGAGCACTACTTTCGAGAAGTTCTTGAGGGCGCTCGCTCCATAGAGGCGCAGTGCTCAAAGAATATTATGTTCTAATGACATGTATTCCCATTGAAAAACAATGTTTTTACTGATTATGAAGGCTATTTTATACTTGTGCCTACAAGAATTATGATACCTCATGTGCGGCCGTTTATGTATGTATGTATATAACCTGAAAGATGGCAGTCGTCGGCTTCAGCCCCCACGCATATGATGCGGGGTGTTCACGGAAGACGCATGTTCACACTTGATCCAACGTCTTGGTCCATTAAGGAGGTGATAGCGAAGCGAACTAGGCAATCAGACTATAATGTTTTAACACTTTCACTTAGCCAGAGGAGTTTGACAGTGGGGCTACTATATAGCCCCTGGTGGCTCCGCGCTCATCCGGATTCGGGGCGCGTACATGCCTGGCCGGGAAACCGCCCTTCGTTAAGGCGGAGGAATCCCGAAGATTCCGCTAGGTCATCAAGTGGTTGACCAATCTCACCTATATCATGACAGTCAGTTTTTGGCTTTCTCTACTGAGGTGTTCGTCTGGATGAACCAGGGCACAATCACAGTAGTTCTCCTGGTGCCGCCTTAGCCGATAGAGCGGAACGTAAGGCAGCAAAACACAGGAGTGTAGCGACCCGACCTCAGATGGTCAAGTCTCTGTGCTCCGGTGTCATCCCTGGATCAGTAATGCTGACACCACACAGTACTTCAAAGGATTTATAACAGAGTAGCAATCACACACTTATTACATCGATGTCTCAAAGAGAACTTATTACAATAAATATGGCTTAAGGCCATCTAATATCGATAACAGCGGAAGGCTTGGAAGATAAGTGAGTCCATCAACTCCAACGGCATCACTGAGTATAGAACCACGACCTAAAATCACCTTACTCGTCGTCTGAAAAGTCTGCAACATGAAAGTTGCAGCCCGAAAACGGGTCAGCACATGGAATATGCTGGCAATGTAACACATAGAGAATAATGAATGAATAAGCCTATACTACATGCATATATGGCTGGTGGAAAAGCTCTATGGTTACAGTTTTGCGTAAAGCCAATTTTTCCCTACTGCAAAAGAATAAATTATTTAACTATCATGGTGGTTGTTAAACATCGAGAATGGTTGACAGCATTCCGATCCCAATTAAAAGTAATCATCAATAACCCAACAATATTAATTTAGAAGTAACATGATGAGATTCACATGATATTCAAGTACTAGATACTCAAGACGTCCATAACCGAGGACACGGCTAATCATGATTAGTTTGTACACTCTGCAGAGGTTTGCACACTTTCCCCACAAGACTCGATCGCCTCCGTTTGGTTTTCTCGCACTACATGGTGTTTGAGAAACGGATGACCGAGACATAGTCTTTCAGAAGCGCTAGCACCTTACGTCGTGATAGACCGTACCAACCTACATCCCCTACATCTGCTAGTCTACCACTGTAAGAGTTCGCACGACTTAGTCAACTATGCCAGAGCCCATAATGGCTTGTGGCTGCACACGGAAGTTACTAGCATGAATGATCTTATGATCCCTTTGAGCCTGGGTGGCGGTCCAAAAAGAAACAGGCAAGTCCTGATAAAAACCAGGTGCCTCAGTCCACCCAGATGTGTATTTAAGTTGCCACCTTAGATAAACCATTAAAATTAACAATACTCACATCTGTCATGGATATCACTCACCCAATCCACGTCTACTAGCATAGCATGGCATAATAAACAAACGTAGAAGTAACTCCCAAAGGTTTCATAAGTAAAACAGGTGATAGGTACTACCTCATCTACTTCCCATCCCACAATTTAATTAGATCCTAATCATGCAACGTTTGAGGATTGATCTAATGCAATAAAACTGGGCGGTAGAAAAGGTATGATCAAAGTGTTACTTGCCTTGCTGCGGATCCGCGAAACCTAGAGCTTTGAAATAACAGGCGGCGCACACCGGGTGATCTATCGCAGACAAACAACAAGCATACAATAAGTACTCATCTAATGCACAGGTAAAACTCGAACAGAAAATCAAACCAGAAAGTTCAACTTAAGAACTCCGGTTGTAAAAGAATCAAATCGAACAAAGCAACGGAAAACAAACGGCGGAAGAAAAACAACTCGGTTCTAGCAAATTGAAACTAGGTCAAATTTTACAGTAGCAAAAACTTGTTTAAGTTGATTAGTCGGAACGGCGGTTTTGAAACGAAACTCCAGGCGCTTGAATCACCTGATTCCGGTAAACGAGTGAGAAGATAAACTAAAACAAAGATAGGATCTGAAATCGCAATCAGAAAAATCGCAGAATAAATCCGACGAAAAGAAAAACGTCGAACGGTTAAACGAACGGACGTTCGTTGATCGAGAATAACCGGCGGTCACGTTCGTTAAAATGAATGGTCCGGTGAACGCGCGCTAACCAACAAAACCGGGAAAAAAAGCTGATCTAGGGTTTCGAAAAAAACCCGAAACATCAAAAAAATAAACCGGAACAGTTTTAAAAAAATCGAACCGGGGTGCGGGTGGCGCGGCGTGGGGCTACCTCGACGAGGTCTCCAGCGGGCGGGGGGCGACGGTGACGCGGCGGCGGCGGCGGCACGTGCGGCGCGGGCGGCGGCGGCTGCGCGCACTGGCTGCTGCTGCTGCTTGGGGCGGCGGCGGCTTGGGGTGGGGAGGAGAGAGGGGGGGTGGGGGAGTATATAAAGGGGGGAGGGGTGGCTTGGGGGAGGGGGCAAGAAAGAGGAGTCCGAGTCGGAGTCGGACTCGGTGGCGGCGAACGGCGCAGCGGCGGCGCAGGGCGCGCGCGCGCGAGGGGAGCGGCTGGGCCGGCCGGCTCGGCTGGGCCCTTGGCCCAGTCGGGCGCTGCGATTTTTTTAAAATAATTTCACGAGCAGAAAAACGAAGAAAAATAAATTCTAACGAGCTCCAAAATTTACGAAGTAAATTTTCCCCGACTCCTAAAAATTAGTCGAACAAAATGAACTTTTATTCGGGGCCTAAATGCAATATTTTTAAAACACGCATTTTTCCCTAATTCAAATAAAATACAAATAAACTCCGAAAATCCCAAAATTTGATTTATTTATTAAATCTTTATTTTTTCTAAAATTTGGGAAAGTCATATTATTCCCTCTCATATTTTTGATATTGGAAAAATAATTGAAGATAAAATAAATAAAATCAAATGATCCTCTTTTCAAAATTTGAGAAAACTCAATTATGAAAATAACGAAATCTCCAACTCTCTCCGAGGGTCCTTGAGTTGCGCGAAATTTCTAGGATCGACCAAAATGCAAGAAAATATGATATGCATGATGATCTAATGTATAACATTCCAAATTGAAAATTTGGGATGTTACAAACCTACCCCCCTTAAGATGAATCTCGCCCTCGAGATTCGGGTTGGCTAGAAAATAGGTGAGGGTGGTCCTCAAGCAAATCTTCTTCTCTCTCCCAGGTTGCTTCATCCTCTGAGTGGTGGTTCCACTGAACTTTGCAAAACCTCATAACCTTGCTGCGGGTAACTCTGCTGGCAAAATCGAGAATCTTGACTAGTTTCTTTTCATACGTTAAGTCATCCTTCAACTGAATCGCTTCAAGCGGCACTGTATCTCTTAGCGGTACCTCCGCCATCTCGGCGTGACACTTCTTCAACTGAGAAACATGGAATACATCATGAACTCCTGATAGTCCCTCTGGTAATTCCAACTTATAAGCGACTTCTCCCATACGTTGCAAGATCTTATACGGTCCAACGAAACGTGGTGCTAACTTTCCCTTGACTCCAAAGCGCTTAACTCCTCGAAGTGGGGATACTCGAAGATAAACTCTGCCTCCGGTTTCGTAAACCGTCTCCTTACATTTTGAATCTGCGTAGCTCTTCTGCCTTGATTGGGCTACCTTGAGCCTATCGCGAATCAACTTAACTTTCCGTTCAGACTCCTTGATCAGATCTGGTCCAAAGAACTGACGGTCTCCAACTTCGTCCCATGACAACGGTGTCCTGCACCTCCTTCCGTATAGAGCTTCGAAAGGTGCCATCTTCAAACTGGTTTGGTAACTGTTGTTGTAAGAAAACTCCGCATACGACAAGTTATCGTCCCAACTAGATCCATAATCTAGTGCCCAAGCTCTCAGCATATCTTCCAAAATATGATTAACTCTCTTAGTCAGTCCATCCGTCTATGGGTGAAAAGCTGTGCTGAACTCTAGTCTGGTTCCCAAAGTTTCGTGCAACTGATTCCAAAACTTTGAGGTAAATTGGGTTCCTCTATCTGATACGATACTCCTCGGAACTCCATGCAAACAAATGATCCTAGTCATGTATATCTTTGCCAACTTAGCACTGGTGTAAGTGGTCTTAACTGGGATGAAATGTGCTACCTTCGTCAAACGATCAACTACTACCCATATCGAGTCATAGCCTGCTTTTGTCCTGGGTAGTCCTGTGATAAAATCCATGCCTATCTTATCCCACTTCCATTCGGGTATCGGCAATGGTTGTAACAATCCGGCTGGCTCCTGATGTTCTGCCTTCACTCTATGACACACATCACAAACTGCTACATAAGCTGCAATATCCTTCTTCATTCCAGTCCACCAGAATGTTTCCTTCAAACCCAAATACATCTTGGTATTTCCGGGGTGAATCGAATAGGGTGAATCATGTGCCTCTTGCAGAATCAACTTCCTGATCTCCGGGTTATTGGCCACATAAACACGGTTCTCAAACCATAGGGTGTCGTGCTCATCCTCACGAAATCCCTTAGCTTTTCCTTGGCTCATTTTCTCCTTTATAGAAGCAATCTCCTTGTCAGATTTCTGAGCCTCTCTGATTTTATCCATCAATGTTGACTGAATCTCCAATACTGCTACATAGCCTCTCGGAACTATCTCCAAACATAGCTCATGAAGATCTTCCGCTAACTCCTTTGGTATTTCTCCCGTCATCAGTGTATTGACATGGCTCTTACGGCTCAATGCGTCAGCTACTACATTAGCTTTTTCGGGATGGTAATGCAATCTCATATCATAATCCTTGATGATCTCCAACCATCCCCTTTGTCTGAGGTTCAACTCCTTCTGCGTGAAAATGTACTTCAAACTCTTGTGATCCGTGTACACCTCACAATGATTTCCAATGAGGAAATGTCTCCATGTCTTCAATGCATGCACTACGGCTGCTAAGTCCAAATCATGCGTGGCATAATTCAATTCGTGAGGCTTTAGTTGTCGTGAAGCATACGAAACAACTCTTCCTTCCTGCATAAGCACTGCTCCTAGTCCTCGACGTGAAGCATCGCAATACACCTCATAATCCTTGGTCTGATCCGGCAGAATCAATACGGGTGAAGAGACCAATCGTTTCTTCAACTCCTGAAAACTGGCCTCACATTCCTCGGTCCAAATGAACTTGGTATCCTTCTTTAACAATTCAGTCATAGGCTTTGCAATCTTTGAGAAATTCTCAATGAATCTCCGGTAGTATCCTGCGAGTCCAAGGAAACTCCGGATCTCTCCAACTGTCGTGGGTGCTTCCCATTCGGTTACTGTCTCAACCTTTTTGGAGTCAACTGCTATCCCTTCTCCGGATATAACATGTCCAAGAAATCCAACTTCCTTCAACCAAAACTCACATTTGCTGAATTTGGCATATAACTGATGTTCCCTTAGTTTCTCCAAAACCAAACGCAAATGTTCCTTATGCTCTTCTTCATCCTTTGAGAAGATCAGTATGTCATCAATGAACACTACGACGAACTTATCCAAGAACTCCATAAATACCTTGTTCATCAGGTTCATGAAATAGGCAGGTGCGTTAGTCAGTCCAAATGACATAACGGTATACTCATATAGTCCATATCTGGTGGTAAATGCCGTCTTAGGTATGTCCTGCTCTCGAATCTTCAACTGATGGTACCCTGATCGCAAATCGATCTTGGAAAACACTTTAGCTCCTTGCAATCGATCAAACAGATCGTTGATCATCGGTAGTGGGTACTTGTTCTTGATTGTTACTTCGTTCAAACCACGATAATCAACAACCATCCTTAACGATCCATCCTTCTTCTCCACTAGAAGTACTGGTGATCCCCAAGGCGAAGAACTTGGGCGAATATAACCTTTTTCCAGTAACTCCTTGATCTGCCTCTTAATTTCCACCAAATCTTGTGCGGGCATCCTGTACGGTCTCTTCGATATTGGCCCAGTGCCTGGCAAAAGCTCAATCGAAAACTCAATTTCTCTATCTGGTGGCATGCCTGGCAACTCTTCTGGAAATACATCAGGAAAATCCTTTACCACTGGTACTTCATCCTGTACAACTCCTGATAAGGAATTTAATTGTGTCCTGTTGGGCGCATGTCGGGATACATACTTGATCCTTCTTCCTTCGGGCGTTGTAAGCAAAATTGTCTTACTGGCGCAATCGATGTTTCCTCCATACAACGACAGCCAATCCATACCGATAATTACATCCAAACCTTGGGATTCCAATACTATTAGGTCTGAGGGTTTAGAAAAGATGAGAATTAAGAATAGAATGAGGTCTAAGGAGAAAACACTACCCAAATGCACATGAGACAAATGCACACAAAATCACTTCATTCAATCAAACAGAGGCATACAATCGGTCTAGAACTATCGCAAAAGTACGTGGACTATAATATGTACATGGTGGAACACTACTACTGTTATGGTAGTCAACTAAAAAAACTGCTCGGATGAAGACTCCATGATATCTGCTCCAGCTTCGTCTTCAAAATCATCATCACCAGGCTCGGAATCGGTGTCGTCGATGATGATGTAGTTATCAGGACAAGTGCAATCTTCATCTTCTCTTCTGGGTGCTGAATTCCCCATGAGTTCTTTAATCTTCTCCTTAAGATCGCCGTTTTGTCTCACTAGAGCTACAATCTCATCCATGTAGTCCTTACGAGTGGCCTTCAGTTCTCCTTCTAGCTCAATAATCTTGGTCTTGGCTTTCTTCAACTCCATCATGTCTGCGCACATCTGATTCTCCTGGCGTCGAATGTACTGGTTTAACTCCTGGATGAAAGCTGCAATGGATCTATCCTTCTTGGTGCTAACTATCTCCCATTATTCATCTCGGCGTCCGCAAATCTGGTAAATAGTATCCTTGAGGTCTTCTTGGTAAACTTCTCCAATGCATCCCATGATGATATGAGCTGCCATGCTCTTTCCCAGACTCCAAGTTGGTGCATTTAAAACACACTCTATGGGCTCCGTGATTGGCGCGAACGTCCTTCCTGGAACTATAGCTTGAATATTCCAACGCTCCTCTTCGGGTAAATTGGCGTTGTAAGTCCCGGTGAAGCTTGGTATTCCAATGTTCAGATACTTAGTGACTTCCTTTAGGTGTCGTCCAGAAGGTGTATCTTCATCTGGCTGAGTGAACATGATCCTCGCTTCCGTCATCATAAAAGAGTAGAAAAGATGAGGAGTCAGAAATGAGAAGAGAGTAGTGAACTAGGGCTTTACCTTAGTGGCCGTGTCCTACAGTCAGCGTGTGCTCTGATACCATCTCTGTAGCGACCCGACCTCAGATGGTCAAGTCTCTATGCTCCGGTGTCATCCCTGGATCAGTAATGCTGACACCACACAGTACTTCGAAGGATTTATAATAGAGTAGCAATCACACACTTATTACATCGATGTCTCAAAGAGAACTTATTACAATAAATATGGCTTAAGGCCATCTAATATCGATAACAGCGGAAGGCTTGGAAGATAAGTGAGTCCATCAACTCCAACGGCATCACTGAGTATAGAACCACGACCTAAAAGCACCTTACTCGTCGTCTGAAAAGTCTGCAACATGAAAGTTGCAGCCCGAGAACGGGTCAGCACATGGAATATGCTGGCAATGTAACACATAGAGAATAATGAATGAATAAGCCTATACTACATGCATATATGGCTGGTGGAAAAGCTCTATGGTTACAGTTTTGCGTAAAGCCAATTTTTCCCTACTGCAAAAGAATAAATTATTTAACTATCATGGTGGTTGTTAAACATCGAGAATGGTTGACAGCATTCCGATCCCAATTAAAAGTAATCATCAATAACCCAACAATATTAATTTAGAAGTAACATGATGAGATTCACATGATATTCAAGTACTAGATACTCAAGACGTCCATAACCGGGGACACGGCTAATCATGATTAGTTTGTACACTCTGCAGAGGTTTGCACACTTTTCCCCACAAGACTCGATCGCCTCCGTTTGGTTTTCTCGCACTACATGGTGTTTGAGAAACGGATGACCGAGACATAGTCTTTCAGAAGCGCTAGCACCTTACATCGTGATAGACCGTACCAACCTACATCCCCTACATCTGCTAGTCTACCACTGTAAGAGTTCGCACGACTTAGTCAACTATGCCAGAGCCCATAATGGCTTGTGGCTGCACATGGAAGTTACTACCATTAATGATCTTATGATCCCTTTGAGCCTGGGTGGCGGTCCAAAAAGAAACAGGCAAGTCCTGATAGAAACCAGGTGCCTCAATCCACCCAGATGTGTATTTAAGTTGCCACCTTAGATAAACCATTAAAATTAACAATACTCACATCTGTCATGGATATCAGTCACTCAATCCACGTCTACTAGCATAGCATGGCATAATAAACAAACGTAGAAGTAACTCCCAAAGGTTTCATAAGTAAAACAGGTGATAGGTACTACCTCATCTACTTCCCATCCCACAATTTAATTAGATCCTAATCATGCAATGTTTGAGGATTGATCTAATGCAATAAAACTGGGCGGTAGAAAAGGTATGATCAAAGTGTTACTTGGCTTGCTGAGGATCCGCGAAACCTAGAGCTTCGAAATAACACACGGCGCACTCCGGGTGATCTATCGCAGACAAAAAACAAGCATACAATAAGTACTCATCTAATGCACAGGTAAAACTCGAACGGAAAATTGAACCAGAAAGTTCAACTTAAGAACTCCGGTTGTAAAAGAATCAAATCGAATAAAGCAACGGAAAACAAACGGCGCAAGAAAAACAACTCGGTTCTAGCAAATTGAAACTAGGTCAAATTTTACAGTAGCAAAAACTTGTTTAAGTTGATTAGTCAGAACGGCGGTTTCGAAACGAAACTCCAGGCGCTTGAATCACCTGATTCCGGTAAACGAGTGAGAAGATAAACTAAAACAAAGATAGGATCTGAAATTGCGATCAAAAAAATCGCAGAATAAATCCGACGAAAAGAAAAACGTCGAACGGTTAAACGAACGGACGTTCGTTGACCGAGAATAACCGGCGGTCACGTTCGTTAAAACGAACGGTCCGGTGAACGCTCGCTAACCAACAAAACCGGAAAAAAACCGATCTAGGGTTTCGAAAAAAAACCGAATCATCAAAAAAATAAACCGGAACAGTTTAAAAAAAACTGAACCGGGGTGCGGGTGGCGCGGCGCGGGGCTACCACGACGAGGGCTCCGGCGGGCGGGGGGCGACGGCGACGCGGCGGCGGCGGCGGCTGCGCGCACTGGCTGCTGCTGCTGCTTGGGGCGGCGGCGGCTTGGGGTGGGGAGGAGAGGGGGGGTGGGGGAGTATATAAAGCGGGGGAGGGGTGGCTTGGGGGAGGGGGCAAGAAAGAGGAGTCCGAGTTGGAGTCGGACTCGGCGGCGGCGAACGGCGCGGGGCGCGCGCGCGAGGTGAGCGGCGTGGCGGCTGGGCCGGCCGGCTCGGCTGGGCCCTTGGCCCAGTCGGGCGTTGCGAATTTTTTTAAATAATTTCGCGAGCAGAAAAACGAAGAAAAATAAATTCTAACGAGCTCCAAAATTTACGAAGTAAATTTTCCCCGACTCCTAAAAATGAGTCGAACAAAATGAAATTTTATTCGGGGCCTAAATGCAATATTTTTAAAACACGCATTTTTTCCTAATTCAAATAAAATACAAATAAACTCCGAAAATCCCAAAATTTGATTTATTTATTAAATCTTTATTTTTCCTAAAATTTGGGAAAGTCATATTATTCCCTCTCATATTTTTGATATCGGAAAAATAATTGAAGATAAAATAAATAAAATCAAATGATCCTCTTTTCAAAATTTGAGAAAACTCAATTATGAAAATAACGAAATCTCCAACTCTCTCCGAGGGTCCTTGAGTTGCGTGAAATTTCTAGGATCGACCAAAATGCAAGAAAATATGATATGCATGATGATCTAATGTATAACATTCCAAATTGAAAATTTGGGATGTTACAAGGAGCCGGGCAAACCCAACATTTGACCAAAGAAATGATTCGGAGCTGATGCATATAAGGCCAAACTCGCGACGCCGAACACTCCCTAAGGTATTCGGTCTTTATGATGTAAACCGGGCTAAGCAGTGCCCTTTGTAATAAGTCCCTGGTGTCCAGGTACGTGCAATAATCTGACGTGGCCACATGCCAATACGTCAGCATCCATCTTAGTTTTACTGAGAATCCGGGGGATGTGTATCAACAAGAGACAGTAAAAAAGGTTTACGCAGGGTCTTAATCTAAAGAGAATCCTTGGAACGGGTCCCTGCTGCATGTCTGCGCCTGTGTCTCCGTTGTGCCGTATCCTGGACGGGTGTAGCATGATGGTCATCTGTAAAAGAGAGGAATTTAGCTGAAAAGTTGTCGTGCAAAAGGTATGTTATACCAAATAAACCAAGTACAGTTCAAGATGAGTAAAATTGAGCCTATTTGTCACTTGTTTACACGCGTTGAGCCCCTTGTATTGTTATAGGGGTATAGCCATCAAACCTCTATCAATTATATAGCTACGCCAGACTCGTCTAACCGTGTCCGTGGTCTTAACGACCTGTCAGATGCTCTAGCTGGTGAGGCCATTTAGTGTGCGGCTGCCAAAGCAGCCGCACGGTCTTCCGCGCGCAAAGAGCGCTCAATATTTCCATTTACTGTGATGATGCCACGTGGACCGGGCATCTTAAGCATGAGAGAAGCGTAATGCGGTATTGTATTAAAGTGAGCGAAAGCTTCGCGTCCGAGTAGTGCTTGATAGCCACTTTGAAACGGAGCGATGTGGAAGGTTAACTTTTCGCTGCGGAAGTTATCGGGAAAGCCGAATATAACTTCTAGTAGCAGGGAGCTCATGCAACGGGCTTCTGGGCCTGGCGTTACTCCTTTAAAGGTAGTATTGCTATGGCTGATTTTTGTTGGGTCTATCCCCATTTTGCGGACTGTATCCTGATATATCAGGTTTAAACTACTGCTGCCGTCCATCAAGACTCGTGTGAAGTGGTATCCGTCAATTATCGGGTCTAACACCAAGCCAGCCCATCCTGCATGCCGGATACTTGTGAAGTAATACTGATGGTCGAAGGTGATCGGTTGGGACGACCAGTGGCGGAACTCCGCGGTGATAGGCCCTGGGGCACGTGTCTCTATGAGTGTCATGTTGTTTTTCTTTATCACGTGTAACACGTTTACTGTTTTAACTTCTGGTGGGAATTTCTTCTGTTCCCCAGTGCGTTGCTTGCGAGGCTCGTCCTCGTCTTCGCTTGGTGTATCCTGCCCCTTGTGTTCAGCGCTGAGCTTGCCGCACTGCTTGAAGACCCAACATTCTCTATGGGTATGATTTGCAGGTTTGTCGGGGGTGCTGTGGATCTGACATAGTTTGTCCAGAATCTTGTTTAGGATGGACAGTTCGTCTCTGTTGCCTTTGGAGGGCAGCTTTTGCTGACCTGGCCGAGAGCTTTTGAATCCGGCGTTTACCGCCGTGCTCTTCGGGCTGTCTTCTTTATTCTAGTGCTTGTTTTTGCTGCATCGCGGCTTCCCGTTTCCGTCCCTGACTTCGGATGTACTTGGGTCGCTGGTGCTACATCGGGCTAACCAGTTGTCCTCGCCCGTGCAAAAGCGGATCATGAGGCTTGTTAATGCTGCCATTGTTCTTGTCTTTTCTTGGCCGAGGTGTCTGGCAAGCCATTCGTCTCGAACGCTGTGTTTGAAAGCTACTAAGGCTTCGGCGTTCGGACAGTCGACTATTTGGTTCTTTTTAGTGAGAAACCTGTTCCAAAGCTTTCGGGCTGACTCTCTGGGCTGTTGAGTTATATGACTTAAATCGTCTCCATCCGGTGGTCGGACATAGGTCCCTTGAAAATTTGCCCGAAAAGCATCCTCGAGCTCTTCCCAACTTCCAATGGTGTTTTCGGGGAGGCTTTTAATCCAGTGCCGGGCTGGCCCTTTGAGCTTGAGGGGTAAGTACTTGATGGCATGGAGATCGTCTCCTCAAGCCATGTGGATATGGAGGATGTAATCCTCAATCCAGACCCCAAGGTCTGTCGTTCCGTCGTATGCCTCTATGTTTACGGGTTTGAATCCCTCGGGAAATTCATGGTCCAGCACCTCATCGGTGAAACATAAGGGGTGTGCGGCACCCCTGTATTTGGGTGTACCATGGTGTTAGGATTTTTGTTGTGTTGAATTGCGTGCTGGAGCGCGCTTTCTTGGCCCGTAGATGGATCTGGTTGGGCCGTCCTTTTGATGCGAGTCCTTACGTGGATCGCGTACTGGCTTGTGTGCGGCGTCGTTTGCTGCTCTATGTTGGCCATGAGGTCGTTTATCCGACCGGATGGCTGTTTTGTTCTTTGATTGCGGGGGCTCTAAGGCCTCATCATCGAATTCAGGTAGTAGCTTTGCTTCGGGCAGCTCTTTGTGTGGCGACTGCCGCCATACTTTTTTGCGGTGTTGAGTACTTTATTCCATCTGATTCTGAGTGTATCTTCCGTAGCCTTGAGCTTTCGCTTCTGCTTTTTCACGCTCCGCGCAGTGGCGACAAGCCTTTGATGGAGATTCTTCTGCACCAGGAGCTTGTCCGGTGTGATGTCATCCGGACTGTTATCTTCGCCGGAGACGTGTTGTTCAGTTTGATTCTCCGTGTTGCCATCATCGGACGGTTGTTCAATGCCATGTTCGTCATCCGCTGGCTCACCCTGCTCTATAGCTGGGCCTATATGATCGTTGTTTCTGCCGAGGCGGGATTTGGAGCGGCGTTTACGCCGCCGCTATGACTGCTTCTCGAGGGAGCGATCCTTCGCTGCATCCTTCTGTTCCTCGTCGTCGTTTTCTTTGTGTGTGTCCACCATGTATACATCATGGGGTGAGGTGGCTGTCCAGTGCCCTGTGGGCAGTGGTTCCTGTTCGTCTCCTGCATCGTCGTCCATACCGTTGATGTCTTCAGAGTCGAAGTCGAGCATGTCGGTCAAATCATCGACAGTGGGTACTAAGTGGGTGGTGGGTGGGCGGCGAATTTCTTCGTCATCCGCATCCCAATCCTGCCGGACATAGTTCGGCCAGGTTTCTCCTCAAGAAGCTGAACTGATTCAGGAAGCAAGTTCGAAGAGCTGGTGCCAGCAGTAGTAGCCAATAACTCGAACACTACACCAAGACAGGACTTTGGGGTTGTCTCAGTGTCTTCAATATAGTTTTTATCAACATTCTTGGAGACCAACATGGATGTCTCACTATCTTGAACCTTATCTGCATTCTTCCTTTACCATTGCATAACGGGGTACTCTTCTCCAATATTTTATCCGCGTTCTAAAAGAGAAACAAACAAACACATCACAGGTTTACAATGTAGTATATGAAACTTATTTTGGTAAACCAGTTCAGTAGCAAGGTGGACAGGATAACAGCATGAAACAAACATATATCTATGTAGTATGGTCATTGTATGGTCTATATCATTCTAGTTTATGTTGCCAAATCAAGATAGATACAGTTCGAATCATATCTACTTAAGACAAAGCGGCATAGACAGAATATAAGTGTGGGAAACTACACAGCAATAACAACACTTGTAATGTGCATGGCATGAGAACATAACTATTTATTCAATTGAAACTGAAATCAACATAGAGCAAGTTACAACAGCAAACACGTTAAAGAAACAGGTTTAAAACATACCTGTTGCGCCATTGGAGTTTCAATTGCATCCTTCAAAATTGAAATTAGTTGGTATGAGTGAATACAGTGATGAAAGAGCAAAGTTGTATGAACCATAGCTACGGAACCTGACCTGAGAAAAATTCTTCTTCTGCTTTAAGCATTGACTTGGGGTTCAGAGTGGTGGTCCTCGTGCTTTGGGCACTGCTGTTGCCTTACTAACTGCTAGTGTTCGGGTGCTCTATGGTGGAGACGGTGTTGTGTCAATTGGAACTGGGTTAGTATCTACTTGGGTTGGGGTTAGAAGGGGTGTAGTTCGTTCTCTGTCCAACTGGGTAGGGGTACAATCTGCGTGAGTCTGGGTTATCTGTGGTGGGGCTGGTTCTTGGGCAAGTACAACCGTGGTTCTATCGGCATCAACAGGTAGCACGATCTTTTCTGAAGACCGTGTTTTTACTCCCACAGATACTGCCATCACCCCCTCCAATTGAAATGGCTGATAAACAAGAAAAGTAATTGAATGTACAGACATTGTAAGATAGACAGGTGCAATGGATAGTAGGGAAGAAAACAGGGCATGAAATAATTCACATTTATGTTGTCTAACCAAACAGAATAGTGGGACATAATTTCGCATATATGATGGCTAATTAAACAGGATAGCATGACACAATTTCACATGTATGATGGCTAACTAAACATGATAGAATGACATACTTCAAAATACGATGACTATGTAAACAGGATGACATGATATAACTATACGATGTGTCTATTAAAGTGGTTGGCATGCCATAAATCACAAACATGTCATCGATGGAAACATGATGGCATGATATAATTCACGGATAGAATGACATAATTCAAAATACGATGACTATGTAAACAGGATGAGATGATATAACTATATTATGTCTTTAGAAAATGGGTTGGCATGCCATAATTCAGATACATGTTGTCGGTGTCAAAACCGGCAGATCTTGGGTAGGGGGTCCCGAACTATGCGTCTAGGCGGATGGTAACAGGAGACAGGGGACACGATGTTTTTACCTAGGTTCGGGCCCTCTCGATGGAGGTAAAACCCTACTCCTGCTTGATTGATCTTGATGATATGAGTATTACAAGAGTTGATCTACCACGAGATCGGAGAGGCTAAACCCTAGAAGCTAGCCTATGGTATGATTGTTGTTCTTCTTGGTCCTACGGAATAAACCCTCCGGTTTATATAGACACCGGAGGGGGCTAGGGTTACACAGAGTCGGTTACAAGGAAGGAGATCTACATATCCATATTGCCAAGCTTGCCTTCCATGCCAAGGAGAGTCCCATCCGGACACGGGACGAAGTCTTCAATCTGGTATCTTCATAGTCCAACAGTCCGGCAAAAGGATATAGTCCGGCTCTCCGGATACCCCCTAATCTAGGACTCCCTCACATGTTGTCTACATAAACATCTTGGCATAATATAATTCAAATATATGATTTATATACTAAGCAAGTGAACAGAGGGCAATCGCATATATGATGTGTCAACTAAGGAGATGGCATTCAATATTGTGTTTATGATGTACAAACTAAACATTGCAATACTACATATGCATGATATGAGTAATATAACCCTGCCAAGTTTGAGCATACACCTCAGGGGGATAATAGAACTGGTCATCTGCCTCTGAATCCTCCTCTGAAGAGCTATCTGAAACCAGCAAGATATCTGCTTCAGCAGGTAGCATTTTCTGCTCTGAAGACCTTGTTTTCACTCCAGATTTCTCCATCACCAATTCAAATATATGGAATGCAAATATATAATGCAATGAGAAATACAAAAAAAGGACGACATGATATAATTCAAATATATGACGCTTGGCTAAACAGCATGGCATTGCATAATTCACATATATAATGCCTTGCAACAAGATAGCATTGCATAATTCACATATATAATGTCTTGCAACAAGATGGCATCGCATAATTCAAATATATGGTAATTAGACACTGAACAGGTGGCATTCACACAAAGCATGTCTAAACAAAGCAAATGACATAGCAATGCAAGATACCATACGCACGATATGGGAAACATTACCCTACCAAGTTAGAGCATGCACCTCGGGGGGGGGGGGGAATAGGACTGGTCATCTGCCTCTGAATCCTCCTTTGAGGAGCTATCCGTAACCAGCAAGACATGTGCTTCGTCAGATAGCATTGTCTGCTCCGAAGACCTTGTTTCCACTTCAGATTTTTCCATGACCGTGTCGAATAACTGATGCACAGGAAGAGTAATTGAATGTACTAAAATTGTTGACAAATTTAACACGTAGTAAAAATTGATGGCATGATATAATTCACATATAAGATGACTGGCTAACCAGGGTGGCATTGCAAAATTCACATATATGATGCCTGTCTAAACAAGATGGCATTGCATGATTCACATATACGATAAAGAAACTAAACAGATGGCATTGACACAAAGCATGTCTAAACTAAGCAGATGACATATTTGATGTATATAGTAAGCAATGCAAGGCACCATATGCATGATATTACCAACATCAGCATGCCAAGTTAGAGCGAAGACCTCAGGGGGTAAATAGGAGTGGTCTTCTCCTTCTGCATGCCCCTTAGAACAGTTATCTTCCTCTTGATTACGATCCGAAATGGGTGGAGGGGGGCTGCCTTTGCGCCCACCATGGAGCGATGTCTGCATGAAATTTTATTGCCACGCAAGCCTCGTCTCTTTTGCTCTACATGTTCAGTTCCATTGTGTACAATAACTGACATGCATAGGAATAAAACATAGTGAGATTATGTAAGGAGTGCATGCACAAATCCAGAGTGATGGTAGCAAACTATGGATAAACCCAAAACCAATGATAGCAGGCAGATAATAGCTTTAGTTAAAAAATACAAATAATGGCTCCTTTAATGTTTGTTTGCACCCAACATGAAACTCATAGTAGACACCCGAGATTAACCAGATAGTAGACAGATAGTAGTGATTAATGCCCCAATATGTACCCAAAAACCATTTAAAATCTCAAGTTTCAGCATTAGTTTGGACCTGACTCGGGATCTAATAGGTGAACACGACAATAAAGTAGCATGTCATCATATTACGCGCTGCATAACGTAAGCAGACACGGAAGAGTGCGACCTCTCTTGCGGACCTGTGTAGTCCTCAAGGTCATCTGCTCAGTTGATGATGGTAATGCAGTTGTCGTGGCTGCCGGCAGCGGCGAGGAAGATCTGAGGCAGCGAAAGACAGTCTGGAGAGCGGATCCCTGCTGTGGTGAACCCTTCCATCGTTGGAGCAGCTGAGCTGGGTGGAACATAGCGCAGCAGGAGCAGGATAACCCACACAAGGTTTTCTTTGACACATATCTGTAACAGAAGTAATTGTGTAAGGGCTTGTTTGAATTTGAGGATTCTAACAATGCAGGGATAGGAAATAGACAGTAATAGGATAGTAATTGAAAGTGCCACTATCCCTAGGTGGTTTTGGTAATTCATAACAACATATAGCTCATTGAGCTAATGTTATTCCAAGACAATTATTTCAGGAAAGCTCAATGGTTGGCATGGCATGGATGGTGAAAGTGGAACCCTCAAACTGCTAAGGACAAAGGATTGGCTCAAGCTCAAAAGCTCAAGACTCTTCATTTTACATTTTAGTGATCCAAGATCACATTGAGTCCATAGGAAAAGCCAATACTATCAAGGAGGGATGAGGTGTTCCTTAATGAGCCTTTTGCTTCATGTGCTTAATGATATGCTCCAAAATCCTCAGCTACTTTCCCATATCCACAAATGACCTAAACTCCAAGCCAAACTCGGTCCTACCGATTCTTTCTATCCGGCGCCACCGAGTTTCACTTGTCATAAGCCACTGCCAAACCCTAGCAAATCGGTTCTACCGATAGGGATCTCGGTCTCACCGAGATGGGATTGCAATCTCTCTGTTTCCTTTTCGTAACTTTTCGGTCACACCGAAAGAGCGGATCGGTCCCACCGAGATTGCAATGTAAACTCTCGGTTTCCCTTTTGTAACTTTTCGGTTTCACCGAAAGAGCAAATCGGTCCCATCGAGTTTACCTGACCAACTCTCTGGTTAGCTAATTACCAAATCGGTCTCACCGAGTTTGTGTAATCGGTCTCACCGAGATTACATTATGCCCTAACCCTAACCATATCGGTCCTACCGAGTTGCATGTCAGTCCCACCGAAAATCTCTAACGGTCACTAGGTTTACTATTTCGGTCCGACCGAGTTTGTTGATTCGGTCCCACCGAGATTGGTAAATTGTGTGTAATAGTTGGATTTTGTGTGGAGGCTATATATACCCCTCCACCTCCTCTTCATTCGTGGAGAGAACCATCAGAACACATCTACACTTCCAACTCATATGTTCTGAGACAGAACCACCTACCCTTGTGTTGAGGCCAAGATATTCCATTCCTACCATATGAACCTTGATCTCTAGCCTTCCCCAAGTTGCTTTCCACTCAAATCTTCTTTCCACCAAATCCAAATCCTGTGAGAGAGAGTTGAGTGTTGGGGAGAGTATCATTTGAAGCACAAGAGCAAGGAGTTCATTATCAACACACCATTTGTTACTTCTTGGAGAGTGGTGTCTCCTAGATTGGCTAGATGTCACTTGGGAGCCTCCGACAAGATTGTGGAGTTGAACCAAGGAGTTTGTAAGGGCAAGGAGATCGCCTACTTCGTGAAGATCTACCGCTAGTGAGGCAAGTCCTTTGTGGGCAATGGCCATGGTGGGATAGACAAGGTTGCTTCTTCGTGGACCCTTCGTGGGTGGAGCCCTCCGTGGACTCACGCAACCGTTACCCTTCGTGGGTTGAAGTCTCCATCAACGTGGATGTAGGATAGCACCACCTATCCGAACCACGGGAAAAACATCTGTGTCTCCAATTGCATCTGAATTCTCCAAACCCTTCCCTTTACATTCTTGCAAGTTGCATGCTTTACTTTCCGCTGCCTATATACTCTTTGCATGCTTGCTTGAATTTTGTGATGATTACTTGACTTATCCTAAAGTTGCTAAAATCTGCCAAGAACTAAAATTGGGAAAAGGTTAAGTTTTTATTTGGTCAAGTAGTCTAATCACCCCCCCTCTAGACATACTTCCGATCCTGCAGTAATGCATGTGCAAAATAGAGAATTTAAAAACACAGGATTTTTGCCAATCTGGGTGTTTAATTCACAAGAATTGGAGGATCACATGATGCAAAGAAGCATGGTGAGATTAAGTCAAACCACAAGTGTACAAGTGGTATCAGAGCTTTGGTCTCCATTTGCTTTGATTTCCATAGCTTTTGGTGGTCATAGCCTTGGTTTCACAACCTAGGAGAGTATGGCGTCTAGCGAGGGAAATTATCACCGTAGAGGTCCTTACTTTGATGGTACTAGTTTTGCTAGTTGGAAGCATAAAATGAAAATGCATATTCTTGGACATAACCCCGCCGTTTGGGATATTGTGTGTGTTGGTTTGCAAGGTGACTTCTTCGATGGGAAAGAACCAAACCGTGAAGCTACCGCGGATGAGTTGAAGATGCTACAATACAACGCTCAAGCTTGTGATATTCTATTCAACGGATTGTGCCCCGAAGAATTCAACAAAATCAGCCGTCTTGAGAATGCAAAGGAAATTTGGGATACTTTGATTGATATGCACGAAGGTACCGACTCCGTCAAGGAATCCAAATTGGATGTGCTTCAAAGTCAACTTGACAAGTTCAAAATGAAGGATGGTGAAGGTGTCGCTGAAATGTACTCTAGGCTTGCTCTCATCACAAACGAGATTGCCGGCTTAGGGAGTGAAGAGATGACCGACAGATTCATCATCAAGAAGATCCTAAGAGCCTTGGATGGAAAATTTGATACCATGTGCACATTGATCCAAATGATGCCCAATTACAAAGATCTCAAGCCAACGGAGGTCATTGGAAGAATTGTTGCTCATGAGATGTCGCTCAAGGATAAAGAGGAACTTCACAACAAATCAAGTGGTGCCTACAAAGCCTCATGTGAAGCCCCCACATCATCAAGTGAGAAACAAAACTTCAACGAAGAATTGAGCTTAATGGTGAAGAACTTCAACAAGTTCTACAAGAGTAGAAGCAAAGATAGAAGCTCCAAGTCAAGGTCCTACAATGACAACAGATCTTCTAGTCAAGAGTGAAACTGCTACAATTGTGGAAGACCCGGACACTATTCCAATGAGTGTACGGCTCCCTACAAAAGAAGAGAAGATTCTCCAAAAAGAAGAGGCAAAAGAGAAGAATCACCATCAAGAGAGAGAAGGAGTAGAGATGATCGTTATGAACGAAGATACTCACGGAGAAGCAAGGATTTGGAAAGAAAGGAAAAATCATCAAGGAGCTACACAAAACGAAGACATCAAGCTCATGTTGCTGAATGGGTATCCGGCTCCGACTCCGACAACCACTCCGAGAGAAGTTATCACTCCGATTCCGAATATACTCAAGATGAAGGTGTTGCCGGTCTAGCACTTGCGTCAACCAACTCCTATGACATATTTGACTCACCAAATGAAGGAATTGGAAGATGCTTCATGGCCAAAGGTCCCAAGGTAACTCATCCTGAGTATGTTGATTTCAATAGTGATGAAGATGACTTGTTAGGCGATGATGATTTACTTGTTGACAACTCTAGTGATGAATACTATGATGAAACGTCAATTAATCATCCTAATCAAGATAAAACGAATGACAATGATAAGGAGAAAATTGAGGCTCTAACTAAAGAACTAAACACTCTTAAGTTAGCTCATGAAACTATCTTCGAAGATCATCGAGAACTTTTAAGATCTCATGAGAAGTTATGCTTTGAAAAGCTCAATCTTGAGCAAGAGCATGAGTTTTTAAAGGCAATCAATGATGATCTCTGCAAGAAAAGTTCTTCTTACATTGCCAAGCGTTTACTCTTATCCACATACATGCCTCAAGTCAAGTCTAATAACAAGAACAAGAAAGATTCTTCCTCTAGTAGTAACAATGATCATGTTAAATCCAATATTGTTGCTTCTAGTAGTTCTCTTGATTCCCCTAATGATTCTCTTAGCCAAGTTACACTTGAGCAAGAAAATAGCTTATTGAAGGGAATCATAGAGAAAGGAGTGTACAAAAGCCTTGCCGAAATTAAGAAATTCGAGGAGATTGTACGCAAGCAAGGAAGGCACCGGAAGAATCAAGGTGTTGGTTTTGAACGAAAGTTCAATGCCAATGGAGTTGAGTGGGAAGAAGATCAATACCCCAAGACAAATTGTGTTCCTCAACAAGAGAAGTATGATCCTACTTCTTTCAAGGGGACACAAACTCAAGATGATCTTCCACCACAAGACTATAAGCAAAAAGGCAAGGACAAGCTTCAAGAGGAAATTGATGCATTTGAAGAAGCTACTAAGACCTTAGTCAAGTGGATTCCCAAGACTACTTCAAGTTCCACTTCATCAAGTACGACTACAACTCCAAGGATTCCCATCAAGATGGTGTGGATCCAAAAGAAGAAGAACTAGAGAGTTCTTGAGGGTGACTCCGCCAACATACTTCACTCTTATCATTCTGGCAAGAACAAGTGCAATCAACTTCCACATCTTGCACTAGTTCAAGGAGTCACAAACCCTCTTGTTGGTAAGTCAAGGGACAAGGTAACCTAAAAGCTTTCATAGACATCATCTTGTGTGTGCATCACTCTATGTCTATGGATATCCTTGTTTGTTCCTTGTGGGACTAACCCATGTAGGTATTGAAACTGCAATTCACTCGAAAGGATAGCTCCAAGTGATCTACATCAACATTGAGCATCTGCATCTTCAACATCTACATGAAGTCATCATCGACAAAACCCAAGGTTAGTTCATCCCTCTTAAGGGGGGATATCACATCTAGGGGGAGCTTTACTCTAAGACTTGAGTTAAAGCAACTCTAATGATGTGAACACAACAATGCTTTATGTAAAAGTGGTAACCCCACTTGAGCTTAAACGATGAGTATGACCTATGATCAAATGTTCTCATTTGACTCCTAAGTCAATATACTCATATATAGATGACCTAGTCATCGCCAATTGCTTGATAGATGCTAGAATTGGTTGTGCATGCTTTGTCACATATTTCAATTGCCATTTTATTGTGTGAGCATGTTGGTTGCATATTTTACTCATTCGAGGACATCCACTTGTTGTTTTGATTGTTTGGCTTTATTTTTCTTTTGCCAAGTGGATGGACAAGAATGCCTAAGAACCTTCTCTAGCTATCTATACTTTTCTCGTCTCAAACTCTATTCATGCTACATCACAAAATTGTTCAAGTCAGATTCGAACCACTCTGTGTGAGGAGCACTCGGAGTCCCCGATTCGTCATAGACTTAAACTTCCAAAACCTCTTTGTGATTCTCGGTCTGACCGATACCCCACTTTTGGTCTTATCGAGATCATTAAGTTGATCTATGTTTTTGATCTCGGTGCAACCGATTTGAACCATTCGATCACACCGAGTTGCAACAACTGTATACAGTTTTGCATCTCGATGCCACCGAGTTGTTTCACTCGGTCACATCGACAGGGTCGGGCTATATATAGACACGGGCAAAAATTTGGAAATTTCTCCGAACCCCTTCGCCCGCGCGATAGCTCGCTCTGCCAAAGTGGTCTCCGGATCGTCTCCTCGCCGCCAGCCGCCTCCAGTCGCTGGTCTCCATCGCCGTCAACGGGAATCAACCCCGCCGTTGCCGCCGTAGCGAGTCTCCGCCGAACTAGGGTATGGACTCGATCTTTGTGCTATTCCCCAATTCGATTCCTAGCACATTGTGATCATATTGATTCTAGCCACGTTTGATAAACTACTATCCAGTCAATGAACTCGTAGAATAGGTTTGATTCGAAAATTTTAGGGTTAGGTTTCCGCCGAAAACATCTCGGACCCACCGAGTTGAAAAACTCGGTCCCACCGATTTGGCTTATGCCATTGCACAAGTAAGACTCGGTCTGACCGAGTATTGCTAATCGGTGTGACCGATTTTTGGAACTTTGTGAAACCCTAGCAGTCTCGGTGCCACCGAACTGTGACTCGGTCTGACTGAGTTCAGTAGTTTAGGTTCCAAAAACTGCTTCAGTATCACCGAGTTTAAAAATCGGTAGATCCGAAATGCTTTCTGTGGGAAACTAAAACTAAGTTTTTGAATCATTTTTTTAAGAAATCTCTGCATTTTGTGATGCTCATCCACTCTACCTCATCTATAAACTATTCACAGGGTCAGCAGTCAGCTTGTTCATCATGTCAGACCAGAGTGATAGCCAAAACATATCAGAACAGCCAGTGCAGATGAGTGAGGGCACTAGTCCCTCCAGTTCTTCAGATGAAGGCAGCAGGAGCACCCCCAGCAACCTGCCAAAAGCTGCTACAAGACAAAGGAAGAAGAGAACCTCAGAATCAGAGGATGAGGACTATGTGGCAGAGGAGGAAGCAACTTCCAAGAGAGTTGTGCTCAAGAAGGAGTATGGCTCAGCTGCAGCCATCAAGCCAAGAATGCACAAGAAAGCACCTGCTAGGAGAGTTCCTACCTCCAAGCCTAGGGAGGTTGTTCCTGAGAAAACTATAAAATTCACTATGGAATCTGAAGAGGAAGAAATTGGCCAGGACAAGAAAAAGAAGAGAGCTAGAACAACCACTGCCAGAGTTGTTGGCAAGCCTTCTACGACGAGAGATTCTTATGATGAGGAAGAAGAAGAGGTTGATGCACCAGCACCTAAGGCACCCAAGCTGATGGGTGATGCTATAAGATCAGGGGCAACTGCATCTAAGCCCAAGGAAGCCCCCAAGGCTGCATCCAAGGCCAATCCAGCTCCAAAGCCAAAACCAAAGAGAAATACAAGGAGCATCCCAGCTGCTGAGAAGAACAAGACCCCAGTGCCTGACACTGCAGAAGAAGAGGAAGGCCAAGTGCTGAGAAAGTTGAAGCCCAAGATCCCAGACCACAAAGATGCTCATCCTGTGGCTGAGGATATGAAGATCAGAAGAGACTCTGGGCTAAGAAAGTGGAGAGCAGAGGATCCATATGCTACCAGGAGGAGGACTGCTGTTGACTACAGGTTCCACACTAAGGAACAACAGGACTTCTATGAGACAGTCTTGTTGAACAAGAAGCCCATTGTGTGTGATATGAGATGGGTCGACTGGGAATACATCAAGGACAATGAAGAGCACTACCCTGGAGTGCAAGACAGCTTCAAGGCGTGTGGAGTAGCTGACTTTGTTGGGAAGAAGCTCACAAAGTGGAATGAGGAGCTGATCATGCAGTTCTACTCCACAGCACATTTTTATCCAGATGGCAGAATTGTATGGATGTCTGAAGGTACAAGGTACCAATCAACTGTTGAGGAATGGGCAAAGTTGATCAATGCCCCAGAGGAAAATGAAGATGACTTGGATGTCTATGCTAAGAAAAAGACGGATCATAACACTATGGAAAATATGTACAAGGAGATTCCAGCAGATGATCTTGACACTCACCAGTTTGGGTCTGTAAAACACTTGTTGTCAGGACTGCCTATGATCAACTAGATCCTTAGGCACACACTTTTGCCCAAGTCTAGAGATCACAGGATGATCAGAGGTCATGCCATTAACCTGCTACATATATTTGATGTGCCTCAGAAATTTAAGGTCATGAGCCTCATAGTAGAGACTATCAAGAGGACTGCAGCAGATCAGAAGAGGAGCTGTGGTTATGCCCCTCAGATCCAGATGTTGATTAACTCAAGAATGGGCACAGGCACATACTTGTTGGACAAGGAACATTTGCCTATTCATCCTGATTTCAAGGAAAACCAAGTTGTGATGAATGAAAATGAACCATCATCAGCTCAAGCACAAGCTAAGAAGGAGAAGGCAAGGAAGGAGAAAGCTGCCAAGATGCCAACTCAAGAGGAGGCATCTGAGTATTTCTTGAAAAACAAGCAAGAGCAGCTTAGTTACTTGATTGCATCCACCCTGAGGATTGAGAAGGGACTGGCCACCCTCACTCAGAACCAGGAGAGCTTAGAGAGAATCGTAGAACAAAAGTTCTATGACTTGGATGTCAAGGTGACAGAGATTCAGACAGCAATGGAGCAACTTTAAGATGACATGCAGGAGAGGAAAGGGAAGACTACCACTGATGCATTTGCCAGAGTGCCACGAGCTCAGAGGTCCAGTGCAGTGCCAGTTCCTGACACAAGAGCCACCACCTCAGCTCCAGCCACAGCACCAGCCCAACCAGCTCCCACATCTACTTCAGCTCCAGCTCCAACCACGTCTACAGAAGCCTTCATCCTTGGAGTGATCCAAACTCCACCACCACCAGAAGATCAAGCCTGAGTGTCGATCTAGCACTATGCATTTTCTAGGAACTTTTTGGTAACTTGTTGCCAAAGGGGGAGAAAAATGTATAGATCATAGGCTTCGAGAGAGAGAGTGTTGTTTTTTCTCTCTTGCTTTATTTGGTGGTTTTTCAAACATTGTTTGATCATAAGCTACACTTATGCATGCTTGATATATTTTATCTATCTTATGTGGCCATTCACTTTTCCTTGGTGATGAGTGCATGTATTTCATTATTATCATTTTGAGCGCTCCACCAAGATGTATGTGACATGGAAGAGTAACCCATAATTCTAACTCTTTGTGCATTTGCAGTCCAAAGCAAATTTTAAATATGCACAAATTTAGGGGGAGCTCTTACTTATCACATACTTCTCAAAGCGACAATATAATTCATTCTTATTATCGTTTGTCGAAGCTTTGATCTATATGTTGTCATCAATTACCAAAAAGGGGGAGATCGAAAGTGCAACTATCCCTAGGTGGTTTTGGTAATTCATAACAACATATAGTTCATTGAGCTAATGCTATTCCAAGACAATTATTTCAGGAAAGCTCAATGGTTGGCATGGCATGGATGGTGAAAGTGGAACCCTCAAAATGCTAAGGACAAAGGATTGGCTCAAGCTCAAAAACAAGACTCTTCATTTTAAATTTTAGTGATCCAAGATCACATTGAGTCCATAGGAAAAGCCAATACTATCAAGGAGGGATGAGGTGTTGCTTAATGAACCTTTTGCTTCATGTGCTTAATGATATGCTCCAAAATCCTCAGCTACTTTCCCATATCCACAAATGACCTAAACTCCAAGCCAAACTCGGTCCTACCGATTCTTTCTATCCGGCGCCACCGAGTTTCACTTGTCATAAGCCACTGCCAAACCCTAGCAAATCGGTTCTACCGATAGGGATCTCGGTCTCACCGAGATGGGATTGCAATCTCTCTGTTTCCTTTTCGTAACTTTTCGGTCACACCGAAAGAGCGGATCGGTCCCACCGAGATTGCAATGTAAACTCTCTGTTTCCCTTTTGTAACTTTTCAGTTTCACCAAAAGAGCAAATCGGTCCCACCGAGTTTACCTGACCAACTCTCTGGTTAGCTAATTACCAAATCGGTCTCGCCGAGTTTGTGTAATCGGTCTCACCGATATTACGTTATGCCCTAACCCTAATCATATCGGTCCTACCGAGTTGCATGTCAGTCCCACCGAAAATATCTAACGGTCACTAGGTTTACTATTTCGGTCCGACCGAGTTTGTTGATTCGGTCCCACCGAGATTGGTAAATTGTGTGTAACGGTTGGATTTTGTGTGGAGGCTATATATACCCCTCCACCTCCTCTTCATTCGTGGAGAGAACCATCAGAACACATCTACACTTCCAACTCATATGTTCTGAGAGAGAACCACCTACCCTTGTGTTGAGGCCAAGATATTCCATTCCTACCATATGAATCATGATCTCTAGCCTTCCCCAAGTTGCTTTCCACTCAAATCTTCTTTCCACCAAATCCAAATCCTGTGAGAGAGAGTTGAGTGTTGGGGAGACTATCATTTGAAGCACAAGAGCAAGGAGTTCATTATCAACACACCATTTGTTACTTCTTGGAGAGTGGTGTCTCCTAGATTGGCTAGGTGTCACTTGGGAGCCTCCGACAAGATTGTGGAGTTGAACCAAGGAGTTTGTAAGGGCAAGGAGATTGCCTACTTCGTGAAGATCTACCGCTAGTGAGGCAAGTCCTTCGTGGGCAATGGCCATGGTGGGATAGACAAGGTTGCTTCTTCGTGGGCCCTTCTTGGGTGGAGCCCTCCGTGGACTCGTCCAACCGTTACCCTTCGTGGGTTGAAGTCTCCATCAACGTGGATGTAGGATAGCACCACCTATCCGAACCACGGGAAAAACATCCGTGTCTCCAATTGCATCTGAATTCTCCAAACCCTTCCCTTTACATTCTTGCAAGTTGCATGCTTTACTTTCCACTGCCTATATACTCTTTGCATGCTTGCTTGAATTGTGTGATGATTACTTGACTTGTCCTAAAGTTGCTAAAATCTGCCAAGAACTAAAATTGGGAAAAGGTTAAGTTTTTATTTGGTCAAGTAGTCTAATCACCCCCCCTCTAGACATACTTCCGATCCTGCAGTAATGCATGTGCAAAACAGAGAATTTAAAACACAGGATTTTTGCCAATCTGGGTGTTTAATTCACAAGAATTGGAGGATCACAGGATGCAAAGAAGCATGGTGAGATTAAGTCAAACCACAAGTGTACAACCTCTTGGCAAAGCCATGTCGATCTCAGCGTGATTGGGTTGGTCGGTGAGGATGCTCCAGCTGACTTGGCTGTCGGAGGAGGGGAAGAAGATCTTATGCGTCTGGAGATGGAGCCCGGGGTACTGCTCCACTGTGATGGAGGGTTTCATCGTTGGAGCAGCTCCGGTGAGTTGTACGACGCCGAGGCTGAAGCAGGACAAGAGAGACAACATTAACCTGAGTGGAATTCTAATAGCATGTCCAGTAGATGACGTAAAATACACAACCACAAAGTGCTAGATGTAAAATACATCAGTCGCTCATCTCTGAACTTAATTGCCAAAATTGAATTTAACTATCGAAACTGAACTTAACTGTCGAAACTGAATTTTACTGTTGAAACTGAACGCACTAGTAGCAGAAAAGCAGTAGAAGCAGCAGCAACGCGTGCGAGAGTCGGGGAAGCTGGTCGTGTAGCAGCATCAGGTGAGGCTACCCTGAGCCGCCAGCCACCACCGGCCAAACTGCACCCTCCCCGCCGTCCGCGGTCGGCGGTGCGCCGCCCTGCCCGCCCCGAAACCACTCCCCACCGCCGGTCCGCCGCCGCCCCGACCATCCCTCTAGCCCCCCCATGCCGAGCTTTTTCTCCGGTGATCCCCACGCCACCGCCCCACCACCGCCCCCACCCTAAACCCTAAGATAGATAGTAGGGTACCTCTCCGGCGAGCCCCCTCCCCGCTGCGGCTGGTTCTTCCTTAACTCCGGTGAGCCCCCCCCCACCCCCTGAAAATCAACTGACCCAAAAGTCAATTCAGTCGACTGAAGTGTAGCTAAATTGGAATAGCATCGCAAGCAAGAGCAAGAGCAAGAGCAAGAGCAGACCAAGCAGGGGACCGAGAGCAAGAGTAGAGCAGCAGCACAAGCGAGAGCTAAAGCAGCAGCAGCTCCTACTGATGTGGACGTCTCCTCCGAGGGAGCGACGCCATGGAGGAAGTGGCCGGCGACGCCGCCGTGGATGGAGTTGCGCTGTGTCGGCTCGGGACCGAGCGCCGGCAGAACCGTGAGATCGAATCAAGAAGAGAATGCAGCAATTAGTGTACAACCTCTTTGGCGGCGCCGATTAGGCCTTAGCTTCATTCGAGAAAACGGTGATGATGATGCTCTTTCGGTGGTGCAGGTGGAGATGGCGGTGTGGGAATGGAGGTGGCACGAAAGACGAGGGGAACATTGGGGCAGCTCCTTGGAGGTGGAGGACGGGTGGCTGAACCGGCGGGACGACGAGATCGACGACGGATCCTCATCTGGTATGGTGGATGAGGGACGTCGAGGTGCTGATGTGGACGACGTCGTCGGGGAAGAGGCTCCGGCTAGGTGGCGGACGGAGAAGGGTGTGGGGCTTCGCGGGTTTTCGCGGCCTCGGTGTACGAATGGGTGGGCGAATGGGATGGGAGTGGGGAACCATGGCTTAGGGACGTGCTTGTTTGAAATGTGGGGTAAGTTACGAAAGTACCCCCACCGATTTAAGCTAGGCGGTTCTTTCAGTTCAGGGGTATCACGGGCATTTCGCATGTCGGGATTTCACACAAGGTGGGAGTTTTCGCGCGCGTTGTATTGGAATAGCAAGGCGCGGGTTGAGATGGAGGGAGTTGTCGGAGCACAACAAGACAAAGATATATCTTAAATATTTTGGGGTAACAAGGCACGGGTTGAAGAGGCAGGAGTTTTGCATCACTATAGACAGAGACGCTAGCTTGAAATTTCGGCATAATAAGGCGCGGCTTGAAATTTCGGGAGAACAAGCTTAACGTGTACCAAAAAAAGACAATTCGCACATCATCACTAGAGAGAGCCATGTCCTGTTTTACTATATTACTAGAAATGCATTCAAATACAACAAAAAAACTAAAAAAAATCAGGACAACAAGCATAACGTGTACAGTACCAAAACAATTTGCACTTCCCTCAACAATAAGAAAAACAATGTGTATTGTCTAGCATATGGACTAAATTTGAGTCATTTTCCTTGTTTGAATGGGATTGTACTCGGGTTAGTTATACAACCATCTAAATATTATCTTCACAACACAAGACATGAATATAGGAGAAGTAAATTCCTATATAAATATGAACTACATGTACATATGATCTCAAATTCAAATATATGTATCCATTTTAAGTTGAATTCAAATCATAGTACATGCATGCTCTAGCTAGATGTTCGGAATCTAAACCATGTATGATATACTACGTACAATGTGTTTAACAAGCACAACACACACACACAAACACCATTTAGACTAGTCAGGTACACGTGCATTGCACGCATGAGATTTGGCAACCAAATTATGAATAAATACCACATTATAGCATGTAAGCTCTGAGTCATATATGCATGATGTAGATGTTCGTTTAGTTCTTATAGTTCATTTCATTCAAAATCATCTAGTTTTTATAAGAAAGCTAATCTATTTTAAGATTCATGGAATTGTGCGTTGTAAGGAATAAAGTAAAAACAAATAATGGCAAATCATGTAGAAAAACATTTGGGCAATTCTGATACGGAAGATTCTAGAACAAAGAAGAAGTGCTTGTGTTTTGAGGTTTGTGCATTATGCTTAAGTTCAACCATGGAGTCTTCTAGATTGTACATGTGGAAAAAACTGGTGGAATCTAGATGATATCCAATGGCCAGTAGTGCTCAAATTTGCCATATCTGCACCATCGGATTGGCCTCATCCAATGACCATCTTTCAATGTTAAAGTTATCCGCACACTATATAAAAGATATAATATATATAGGGGTATAGATATAGATATGTGATGCGAAAGCCACCCATCATCTCCAATTAGAATAGTGTGTCCATGCACGGATGCAATATGGCCAAACGATGTCTACCATCGATATCTCAAATTCAAATCAGTCTGACCTTGTTCAATGTGTATACAGTACAACATGCTCGTTTCCCAACCACATCGCGCATATATCAGTTATATTCATGCATACATGGGTTTCAAATATCATGATCTCTTATTCCAATATTTGAATTCAACTTTACATTGATTATGACCTCACCTAGTCTTTTACACCCACACAGTCGTCTTCTCTTTTATAATTGTACCACTAACTTTCTCCCGTGCATGCATGCACACACAGTACCAGTCGGCATTATCCATCGCACACATGCAATCTTTTTCTTCAGGTCGGTCTCCCATGCATGCACACACACACGCACACACACACACACACACACACCTCCCCCTCTCCATCATATCGGGCATTCTTTATCTCTTACGTCCATGCGCAACGATCGATGTTCCTATATGTGTGTGTACATATAGCTAGGTCTTTCACAGTTTCCCACACAAATCGATCAATCTATATATCTAATGAGATTTCACCCTCTTTCCCGTGTCCACATCGATCAATCTATAGCTCTATATATAGGATTACATAGCTAATACACACACATTAATTATATATCCAACTTCCCCCTCTCATCATCCATGCCTTCCGCTTCATCTCTCAGACGCGCCCACAGTGGCAAAGACAGGGGCA
This sequence comes from Aegilops umbellulata, assembly GCA_032464435.1. NCBI lineage: Eukaryota > Viridiplantae > Streptophyta > Magnoliopsida > Poales > Poaceae > Aegilops > Aegilops umbellulata. Next base: position 105,751,369 of record CP136058.1, on the reverse strand, counting down.
GCAAGGGCCCTGCCCCCCCTAACATCACTATATATCGAGGCTAATATGAATGTGATCATTAGACAATTGCTAGTAAAATGGTTTAAGTTGATGAATTAGCTCTCCTCGTAAAGGATTAGCAATGCTTGGCCCCCTAACTCATTTATTTTTCATGGCTCTGCCACTGCGCGCAATGACGCATGTTCTCGCCCCCTCTCTTTAAATATCGATCTCGCATTTGTGCACTCCTTCATAGTCTCCCTTCACTTGGCCCCTCGCACCATCAACTAGCCCCCCATGGATTTTGCCACATGTACAATCTAGCAGACTCCATGGTTGAACTTAAGCATAATGCACAAACCTCAAAACACAAGTGCTTCTCATTTGTTCTAGAATCTTCCATATCATAACTGCCCAAACTTTTTTCTAGTTGAATTGCCATTATTTGTTTTTACTTTATGCTTTACAATGCACAATTCCACGAATCATAAAATAGATTAAGGGCTTCTTTGATTCAAAGGATTCTCAAAGAAATTATGGAGGGTTATAATCCTTAGGAATTTTTCCTATCTTGGTTGTTTGATTTGTAGGATTGTAAACCATAGGAATTTTTTCATAGGATTCACTTGCACTAGATTTCATAGGAAACATCCCATCCACTCAAACCTCTTTGAAAGAATCTTGAGTTTTTTCTATGCACAATCAAACACTCGTACAATCATGTAGGATTCAAGACGACACTCCACTCTAATCCCATGTTTTTCCTATTCCCGCGTTTTGGGAATCCTACAAATCAAAGAGGCCCTAGCTTTTTTATAAAAAATAATTTATTTTGAATGAGATGAACTATAAGAATTAAACGAAGGTCTACATCAGGCATATATGACTCGGAGCTTACATGCTATAGTGTGGTATTTATTCATAATTTGGTTGCCAAATCTGATGCGTGCAATGCACGTGTACCTTACTAGTACTTCGAGTATGTGCAAAACACGTAAATTAGAATTCCAATGGCACGCTACACAGTGTCTCTCTTACAGTTCATGAAGCCACGTGGCACATGTGGAGGCGTTGTTGCGACCTCCTTGTGTAGATTGATCACAGTGACGTGCTGCTTGTTCCAGAAGAATGTACTCGTCCTCTCTGAGCCACACTAGAGGTACATGCATGAAGCGAAGATGTGCACACATGCCACGCACGCACTTATTCCCTCGCACGCACACGCGGGTACACGGGGGGACGCATTTTTGTACGAAGATCCACCCCATGTGATAATTTGACGCGTGTAAAGTCCTTCACTTCATTGATGGTCAATTAATACAGCGCATGCAAATTGAGTGGACATGAGGGCGGAAGAAAGACATGACTACTCCACTGCGCATGCGAGTAGTTAAATCATGGGCTACTAGTACTTCCATTGGTCTCCTTCGTATTTTGTGCCAATTTTTGACCATATTTGTAAGTAACATAATATTTATACATGCCATAAAAAGTGGCACAAAAAAAGGGGGCCAATAAACCAAGACGCGGGCAGCATGATCAATTTTTGCCAGGGCTACTGTTGGTGGCCTTTGTATTTAAATATGGACGGAGTGGAGTAGTATTATATTTATCTTAGCCTCGTAGCGCTCTCCCAGCGCCTAGGCTCGCCTCCCCGCCTCGCCCACCGGATCTCGCCATGGAGGATCCCGCCATGGATAATCCCTTAGATCCCAGGATCCTGCGAGCTGCCCTCTCGCTGCGGCCCGCAGCACTGCCGCCTTTGAGCGAAACCCACATGTGTTTTAGAGGGGATCCATTGCTCTGGAATCACAGATCGGTGGCACCGGAGGACATGCCAGGGCTGTGTTTCAGGTGGTGGGCAGCAAGGGCAAATTGAATCGAGGAAGTGTCGCATCGATTGGAGAGAAGTTCCAAGGAGCTACACCTGGCGCAGCACAAGGCGGAGGCGCAAGTCGATCTCAGGGGAGAGATGCTGAGGGATGTCAGCATCTAACAGTGTTGCATTGATTTCGAGCTAGAGCTAATGGCAGAGATCATATTCACGGAGCCGACTGTGGAGGAAAGAACGCACATGCCTGCGCAATGGCATGAGCAGCCGGTGTAACTGTTCAAACGGGCGGTAGGAGAAGCCAAATCCCAGGACCAGTTGCGGCGGCGCCGCTGGGCATGCATCGTAGGCGAGGTGAGCTACCCTCCTTCCCCACCAGTGATGCAGTGACCTAGTCGGTTGCTGCTGCAGTGAACTTGCAACACCATGTCAGTTTGCAACCTTGACAATCACTCCATCTATATGTATTGTGTTCCTGTGAAAATACTGGTCGTTTGGAAAAAGATGGTAATTGATTTATCACTAGTTTTAGAAATGCTTGGTTGTGACAATCAACTGAAGCCACAACCAGAAGTCTCCATCGCGTAATACTTTATGGTCGGTCGCACCAACAGACTGTCGGTCGGACCCGCATCTCATCGAAGGGACATGCATCGGCTTGGTCTGACATGTACGACCAGTTACATCACTGACTTGTGCGGCCGCATTTGAGCAGTGTAATACTCCCTCTATCTCGTTTTACAAGTCATGCACGTGTACCTAGGTCGTTAATTTGACCAACTTAATAAGAGGCATACACTACGAAAAATATATCATTACAAACTTCAAATATTCTTTTTTAATGATATATTTTTTATGTTAAACAATTTATTTTATATAAGTTACATTGATGACCTAGATACATGTGCAAGCCTTGTAAAATGAGATGGAGGGAGTACTTGAAATTTATGTTCCACTAAACTCATCGGGAACCGTTTCGGGCCTCGAAACCAAAACCATCAATTAATCTTTACCTTGTTCCCATCACATTCCAAAGTACTAGTGCTACGATTAGGTGCAAGCCTGCTCACACATACTAGTATGTACCAAACCTGAACGTGTTCCCACTATGCAGGTTTTAGTACTAGTGCTAGTACTTAGGTTATAAAAACGGGAACTACCTAGCCAAAAATTACTCTACCTTCCTCCTCATAAGTTTTTCTTCTTCGTCCGTCCTTGCCATGGCCGGTATGCAGAGCTCTAGGTCGAGAACTACTAGTAACAAGGGAGCGGCAACCAACGATGCGGAAAAAAAGAGGGCTCGCTGCCACGTAGAGACCTTGAAAGATCTCTCACGGCCAGGCGATGGCTCCCAGGAGCGCCCTAGCCGTGGAGGCGAACATGCCGAGCTGGCGGCGCTAGAGTCGTTATGCCTCGATGCCATGCCAAGCTCAATAAGCACCTCAATAAGCAGAAGGAGTTCATCCACGACTTGGTGGAGCTGCTGAAGGAGAGCCTCGACGACATGCCCGCTGAGCTCAATGATCAGGGGGAGTTGACCGCCGGCTTGGTGATGCTGCTGAAGAAGAGCATTGCCTCGGAGAAGAAGGCGACCGGCAAAATCCTGCAACTTCAGGAGGACAAGGCGAAGCTCTGCCACGAGCTCGACCTGCTGAAGGAGGAGAACGCTGACTAGAGGAAGCTGCATGAGAATAGTAGTTCCTCGATGAAGATGCCGCAGGCCCTCGTCATGGAACAGAAGCAGGAGTCGGCGAAGCTCCACATTGAGCACCCAGCTACTGTCAAGGTACGTAATGCGTCCGTGGAACAGATGATGAAGTCTCGCGTCGAGAAATCACGCGTCATGGACAGAATAAAGGAGATGGCAGAGGAGACGCGCAAGGAGATGGAGGTCGTGGAGGCGATGAAGAAGCAGTTACGACTCCGCGGCCGGCAACCCTTCATGTAGTAGAGAGCAGCATCCCAAACTTGTGTGTGTCTTCCTTCTTTTTTGGGGGTGATAATCTTCCTTCTTCTTTTGCTCCTGTGTTTCTTCTTTTTCTTCGGGTGTTTCTCTGCACGTGTCATGTTCTCTGCGAGGCATGAATAGAACAATGCTAGATCATTTTTATCGCCATATGGCACTGGGCTGCCATGTTTCATGCTCCTCCGTCGTACTATTCCAGTGGAAAACTTGAGTATACCGCACGGTTCTTTGCTCCTCCTCAGGTCATCGGCACATTTATACAAGCAGTCAAATCACAAGGCCCATCCTTCCAGCAATAATGAGCCGTCAAATCACAAAGGCCCTCGCCTCTCTTTAAACCGACCAAGCTGGACACAGCCTTCGGTGCCTTAAAGGCACCTGCCTTTGGGTCACTCACATGTGGGCCAGCCACCAGCTGGGCCCACATGTCATAGACACAAAGGCAGGTGCCTTAAGGCGCCGAAGCATAGTACGACCAAGCTATATTGCCCCTCCCTCTAGCCTTTTAAAAAAATGTATACTTTTGTACAGTAGTAGTATCGATGGATTGCGCCATGGAGCAAAACTAACAAGATGAAATTAAAGAAAAAAGGTGGTACATATAGAGAGCGCTCGTCGTCAAATTATGCATATAGTACTATTAAAAAAGCTAGTACGTGCTTAAATGGGGTGCTAAATTATATTAAAGAAATTAGCATACCTATTTAATTCTTGGGTTCTTATTATTTATGCCACTAGTTGTGTATCACTACTCAGTTTTGCCATTAGAAGTTACAACTACTCAAAAATGCCATCGATCCGTGAGATGCCTGCTCAAAAATGCAATTAGATATCTCAAAAATGCCATCGTTAAGTTAGATGTTTGCTCAAAAATGCCATTAGACATTGTTATTTTCACGTCAAACCCGTTGACCATGTTATATGACAAAAATAAGCCGATTCTCACAATGATAAGTGTGGCCCCGCTTGTCAGGACTAACCAAGCGAATAATTTTATAGGAAAATAAGAACGCTGTTGGGATCAAGTAGGCCCCACACTTTATTTTACTGTAGTGAGATAGAGGGAGAGCTGGCATGTTGGTCCATCGGTATATATGTCATTATAAAATGGCCAAAGAGATTTGAGTCACAATAATGGTGTCCAGCACAACACACCCCTCAAATAAAACTAAGCACCCTGAAATTCGTTGACAACTAAACTGCTGGCTATATGATGTTGACCATATATATAGTACGTATATAATGTGAAGAAACGAGTGGTAGTAATATACCAACTAAAAGATGAACTGTAAGAAATACTAGTATGTACGTACCAAAGAGTTAAAGTAATGAGAAGGAACATAACATAGTTCTGCTGGGGGCTCAGCACAACACACCCCTCAAATAAAACTAAGCACACCTGAAATTAAACTAAGCAACTAATCCGGTAGACACTGCATTAGAACGACCATGAGCAACGACACTGCCACCTTACTCGGACTCCTCGTCCACATGCTCGACTTCGTCCTTGTCCCTCTTCCTCTTGGGAGATACTTCTTTGCTTGAACCGCACACTTGGCTCTTGATCTTCATCCAACCCTTGTAGATATTGAAATAAAGGTAGCCATCCATTGCAGCGTGGTGGATGAGGTCTATATCTAGTACATTCCACTCCCATGCATGATGAAACTTGAACGGAGGTTTCTTCAGTGTACCGTACGAAGGATGAACCATGGCTCCTTCTAGGGTTAGCATTGAAGGCTAATGACGGGAGGGCACCAGCCCTTTCTTCTGGAGGTCAAAGGGGTTGCCTACAACAAGGCCTATCCGATCTAGGACATCCCTGTCGTTCCTAAATTCTACATTAACGAATTTGACTCGGCCATCCTTGAGGAAGTTCTTAAAATCCTGGCACTCAACGTTGGCATGGCATATGTGGTAGACCAAGCATAAGTCATGCACGCAAACCTGGATCATGGCGGGATTCTTCTTCTCTGCCTCCTTTAGAGTCTTCGCGCTTTGCAGGACTATGGTGTACTCAACATCTAGCCCAGTGACCCACTTATCCTTTGAGTTTTTGAACATGCGTCTAAAGTGAGCAAGGCATCCTTTCACCATCGCGGAAGAACGGGTGTAGATGACGTCGAACTCATCGCTGGTGATGGTTCTAACCTTGTACTCACCATCGATCATGGAGATTCGGGACGCCATGGATTTGGGAGGAGGGTTTGGATTAGTGGAACTGCCGTAATGTGAAAGGACGTGACGACTAGGAGCGAACTACCGTAATGTTAAAGGACGTCCGGGGACGAGTATGAGCGAAATGCCAGCGTTTTTGTAAAAATGTTGATTAGGGCGTGCGAACGGAAGGGTAGTGGCTTGCCTGGTGGATAAATGGATTCATGCACAGTACTATGGGGGCCCAATTAGATGTCATGTCTACTCGACGCCCAATTAAATGGCTTTCGATCTCATGTCAAGCGTTGGGAAAATTACAGGTGATATGAAGCTTTCCATTCTCCCATGATACGGGCTTCTGAGAGCCCTTGGATATGAGACCGAACGGTTGCATGGCAAGATTCTAGACCTATGGGTGAATATCCTATCCTGGGGGGTTATTCTGCAAATTTTCAGCAACTTAGCATGCGACCGTTCGATCTCAGATCCAAGGGCTGCCAGCAGCCCTTATCATGGTCGTGTCTACCATGACCGTCGCCTCGCTCGCGCGATCGCGCCCCTGGAGATTTAACACGGTGCGTTAGGCTATCTTATGTTGGCATGTCATACATAGTCATCACTTATACAACAAGGTTAGCTATAAGGTTGGCTATAAGAGTTTTTTTACCTCTCTCTATCTCTTTCTTCGTAGTATTTATTGCATTTGCCAAGGAGTGACCTCTTCCAATGAAATGGTAGTCTCAAGTCATTAAAAGCATGCACACCCCACATCTCTTATTGGTTGATATGTCAAGAAACAAGAAACGATTTATGCACCGCGCCTAAGTGTTTTGGGATTATTTGGTTTTCGTAAGATGACTTGCACACCTAGACGGAGGGAGTAATTAACTTGCCACATCAGACTTTATGCCTATGTGGCAGGCTTAGCACCTGTACGAGCAAGTACAATAGTGGGCTATAAGCCCGCTTACATGGCATTTTTGCATATGTGGAGGAAAGATGCAAGCAAAAATTGGAGAAGTGGGCTCTCATGCAAGAGCCAGCCTCTACATGGTGCAGCATTGGGGGAGGCACCTCTATACCATGGAGGTGGTCAGGAATCGGGAGACTCATGCCGGTCGTAGCGCCGCAGTTAAAATGATAAAATGGCAAATCAACTCATGGGGGCCCACATGTCCAGCAGTAACTCGCTGTCAAATCACACATCCCTATGTTTGCAGCAGCCTACTCCCTCATCTTCTCGCGTCTCTGTCGAACCGACTAGGCGGAACTGCCCCGCCTACCGCGCGGGAAAAGCCTCGCCCTCGACTTTTAAATAGCACAGTATACTAATATTGTATGCATGGATTGTGCCATGGAGCAAAGCCTCAAGAAAATGGCGGTACACATATATGGAGTATACAGCACGCCCGTCGCGTTTGCGTGGCACCCTAGATGGTCGGTCTGGCACGCCGCTCTTTGAATAGAATGCGCATCATATTGCGTTTGCACACACATGTGGGACCGCAATCGAGAACCGACCATAGGCACACTCCCTGGCCCCGCAAGTCGGGTGAGTTAATAGAAGAGAGAGACGAGCGATAGTACTAGAGAAGTGTTGTATAGATGTTGGTGCCTGGACGATCCCTGCATGACATGGAAGATCAGTTCCTCCATGCACGTGACCAGACTCTAGCAGACACGCCTGGATTGGCTATCGTCTACATATCGTGCAAGCTATGTTGTACAGGGTTGTAGTTCTGATGAGAAATCTAAAAAAGGATTCTTGTCATCTCGCAATATTAGGTGTCATGTGCTCCGGATCACTGCGAGGGTTAAACAGCGACAACTGAGTTCCTGCAAGGCACTGGTCATTGGGGTACAGGCACGAAGACTACTTGTCGGTGTCAAAACCGGCGGATCTCGGGTAGGGGGTCCCGAACTGTGCGTCTAGGCGGATGGTAACAGGAGACAAGGGACACAATGTTTTACACAGGTTCGGGCCCTCTTGATGGAGGTAAAACCCTACGTCCTGCTTGATTAGTATTGATGATATGGGTAGTACAAGAGTAGATCTACCACGAGATCAAGGAGGCTAAACCCTAGAAGCTAGCCCATGGTATGATTGTTGTATGTTGGGGTTGGCCTGCGGACTAAAACCCTCCGGTTTATATAGACACCGGAGAGGGTTAGGGTTACACAAAGTCGGTTACAATGGTAGGAGATCTGAATATCCGCATCGCCAAGCTTGCCTTCCACGCCAAGGAAAGTCCCATCCGGACACGGGACGAAGTCTTCAATCTTGTATCTTCATAGTCCAGGAGTCCGGCTGAAGATATAGTCCGGCTACCCGGACACCCCCTAATCCAGGACTCCCTCAGTAGCCCCCGAACCAGGCTTCAATGACGAAGAGTCCGGCGCGCAGATTGTCTTCGGCATTGCAAGGCGGGCTCCCCTTCCGGATTTCATGTACCTGTTGAATAATGTCCTGTTCTTTATAAATGCAGCACTCCTTGGCTTCTACGCCCAATAATGGCCGTCTTCCACGTGTCAAACAAATACGAAAAGTCTGGGTGTTTTTACATTCACACCCCTAGCTGCGTAAATGAACCGCCTATTTAAAGGAATGGGGATTTAGATCCAAACCACACCTTCTCCCCTCCGCGAGTAGTCATCAGAGTGCATCCAGAAAAGGTCCATTCCACCATGGCCAGCCGTTGCAACTCCTCCTCCCGCCCTTCTAGTCCTAAGCCCGGAGACTGGGAGAGGTGCTCCATCCCGCATAGCGAGCTAGTATCGCTTCAGACCAAGGGATTCCTCCCTTTGGCCTACATGGTCCCGGTTCGAGCCAGACTTGCCGCCTATAATGGCGGAGAGCAAGCGGAGAGCGCTCCCACTCCCTCCAAAGGAGAGCGGGTATGCCTTGTCCCTTATCTAATCAGGGGACTCAGATTTCCAATTCATCCGTTTCTCCGAGGGCTTCTGGAGTTCTATGGCCTCCAGCTGCACAACCTCACACCTGCCTCTATGTTGCATATCGCGGGCTTCGTCGCCCTTTGCGAGCTATTCTTGGGTGTTGAGGCTCATTTCGCGCTGTGGAAGAAGCTGTTCTGCGTGGTGCCCCGTTCTCAAGAGGGGTTAATATATGAAGTGGGCGGAGCCGAAGTGTGGTGCATCGCTGGGACCGGATATCTATCCAGAACCCCAGAGAAGGCGTCCGAAGACTGGCCTTCGGAATGGTTCTATATAGAGGATGTCCCGCTGCCGGATCCTGTTCGGATCAGCCTCCCTGAGTTCGATAGTGCTCCCCCGAAGAAGCGCCGAAGCTGGCGCCCACGGAGCCCTCAGAGAGAAAGTGGCAAGGACGTCCTTTACCTAATGGGACGGATAAGATTATTGGCTCATTCCAGACTAACCATGATTGGAGTCATGGCCATATGCATCATGCGGGGGGTGCAGCCGCTTCAATATAGAAGTCACCCCATGTGGGATTTCAACGGGGAGGACGACGCCACCCGTCACGGCCGTAAGGGGCCGGACTCGGCTGCCGCTCTGATAAAGATCTTGTCTACTTTGTACAAGGGAGAAGAGGAGGAATTTCTCCGCGTCAACCCTCAGGGTGGGTTTACCATGTATAATCCTCCGAACTGGGTAAGCGAACGCTTTCACCAGTCCATCCGTTTTGTATCCTTACTATTAAATATATGGTCTGACGAATTCGACGCAGGAATTGCGCCAAGCTGTTAAAAAGATAAACAGCCCCCTACACAACCCGAGGATCCGCGACGGTCCCTGGACCTGGCCCCTCAAGAGGATCCGGACATATCTGTGGAGCTAATTGATGGGGTATTCTATCAATTAAGTAAGGACAACGCCTTGGTGGCCATTACGGCCGACTACCCAGGGCTAATCCCCGCCTCCCAGGTAACTGAGACCGAAATCCCAGTACTTTGAAAGGGGACCCATCCTTGCATGTTTTTGATGACCATATAACGACTGTGTTTCGCAGAGGAGGTCTTTGAGGCGGGAGGCCGAGCCTACGGCGGCCAGCCCACGAGGGGCTTCGGGGCCCCATGGGATAAAAAGAAGTGTAGTCCGGACCAAGGTAGCGGCGCAGAGGTATAGCGCGCCTTTTTTATTCCCCGGTGTTTATTCCTTCAAGGCATATTAACACTCGTGGTCTGTTCAGGACAAAGATACCTCGCCGGACTATATCTGGGGAGGCTGCCAATCGCGCCTCCACCAGCCAGGCTCCACAGCCTGGCCCGGAGGCGGAGGCGAACACGAGGCGCGTACCGGACGCTCCTCCGACAGAGGATGCGGACAGGCTGTCTGCCACCCATTCCGAGGTGGAGAGTGCCATGAATCACAGGCGTCACCGGACTGTTCTTCGCGACACTTGTTTCTCCCAAGAGGAGTGTGATGCCTTCAATTCGGGAGATGCGTATCTCTGTGCCGCTCAAAATGGTCTAGCCAGAGCCACGGAGCAATATGTAAAAGACATACGGGTGAGAAAATTTAATGGCTATATATATCAGTAGCCCCCGAGACTTGAAACAGTTAGAATAACTGATTTAAGGATCGTGTAATACGCAGGTTCTTTCAGAGAAGAATACTGAATTGTCCCAGGAGCTAAAAGAGTGCAAAGCCCAACTTGAGGCTGCACTAGCCGCGACGGGGGAGCCCAAGGAGCCCCCTTCTGGTACTGTATGCTTCAAAAAGATAAGTGTGAAGTGTGGCATATGTGCCGACCTGACAAGTGAAATTGCAGGTGGCGCCGGACTAGATCCGGACGAGCAACAACTCCTACGCCGGCTAAAGGCTGGCGAGAGCGTGCTAACAAAGGTGAGGCGGGAGAAGAATGATCTTCAGGATGCCAACACCAAGCTAGGTGTTGAACTGAAAGATGTTCGTGCCCAGCTGTCGGACTCCGTTAAGGAGAATCAGCGGCTTCGACGTGGCATATTTAGTAAGTGCTTGAACGAACTCTCAAAAAGGAGTTCGGCGAGGAAGTCGACTAACATAGTTATGTCTGTAGGTATGCTAACAGGTCGTCCTGCAGAGGAGATGCCTGGTTCCTTAGGTGACCTTCTTCCCGAGCTCTCGCAACTGCACAAGCGAGTTCGGCAGGAGATGCAAGGCGTTGCTCAGGCCTTATGGCCTTCCCTCTCCATTCCCGAGGGACTTGGAGAGCTTGCAGAGAAGCTGAAGGGAGCGCGGCGGCGCTTCCGGTTGTGGAAGATATCGGCCTGCCGTCAAGGCGCTAGGGAGGCCTGGGCCATGGTGAAGACGCGGTACACAAAGGCTGACCCAAACCACATGGCCGAGGTCGGACCTGTAGGGCCCGATGGGAAGGAGATCCCTGTAAGCTTAGTATACGACCAAGTAGAATTGGCCGCAAAGTATTCCCAACGGGACTGTAAACTAGACAGCCTGTTGGATGGTATTGAAGAGGAATACGATCAGTCATAATGACTATGTACTTTTAATTGACATGTGTAATGCCTTCTAGCCGGATTGTAGATCGTTTGTCGTTGCCGACCTTTTCGCTTCGACCTCGGGACCTGACGGTCCGGAGTGTGTCTGAATACCCTTGCGGTTATATAAGAACCGGGGTATGCATGGAGACCAGGCGTAGGGGTCATTAGTGCTTTATCAGACAAGTGCCCAACTAGTTATGTTATATTACATGGTTAGTAAGAAACATCTTCCAGAGAGAATAGTTCCGTTAGGGGTTCCTTTCTTTGGGATGCATGCCCTAAAGTGCATGTCCGCGCTGCAAATGCAGAAAAAGCATCTAGGAGCACATAAATAAGTAAAAAAAGGTCATCTTTAGTTCACCGACCGAATATTCCCTTAAGAATGCTAGCTTTCGGCTTCACCCAGTCTGAGGTACACATCCGGCTGACCCGGCAGTAACAATCACAGAGGTGCTCCCTTTACCACCTAGCCAAACAATCGGGAACGTAGGGGTAAGCACAGGAGCCAGGCAACCCAGCTTGGCCAAAACTTAAGTCATATCGATGCATATAATGGTGAATAAAAGGTACATGCGGAAGTTTGACACATGTGTTGGGCATGAAGCCCATATAAATAAGCTTCTGTTTAAAGAAGCCCCTAGGTTTAGTGAGCGCGGGTAGCACGTCTCTTGATGAGCCTTTAAGGGAAGGAGAGAAATGTAAGACAAAAAATATAAAAAATAGATAGAGGTAGGAGACGAACACAAAGTCCGGTGCTAGGCATAGAATCTTCGGAGACGGGCTGCGTTCCATGGGTTTGGCTCGAGTCGGTTGTCCGACGCATCTCGCAGGCGGTACGCTTTGCCAGTTAGGACTTGGTCGATTCTGAAGGGACCTTCCCACTTGGGCTTCAGTTTGTCCTTTTTCTTGTCCGACAGGCGTAGAACTAGTTCGCCAACGTTGTAATTTTTGGCTCGTACTTCTCTGCTTTGATATCTTCGAGCCTGCTGTTGATAGAATGCGAAACGGGCTTTTGCCACGTCACGCTCCTCCTCCAAGGCGTACAAACTGTCCTGCCGATCGAGTTCGGCTTCTCTTTCTTCGTACATGCGCACTCGAGGTGAGTCATGAATGATGTCGCAAGGCAAAACAGCCTCTGCGCCGTACACCATGAAGAATGGTGTGTATCCGGTGGTGTGATTCGGCGTGGTCCGCAGCTCCCAGAGTACGAAGTAGAGCTCCTTTACCCAGTGCATGTTGGATTCCTTGAGGGACCGCACTAATCTAGGTTTGATGCTGCTCATAATAAGACCGTTTGCACGTTCGACCTGGCCGTTAGTTTGTGGGTGATAGACGGATGCATAATCGAGCTTGATGCCCATGTTTTCGCACCAGAGTTTTACCTCGTCGGTCGTAAAGTTCGTGCCGTTATCAGTGATGATGCTGTGGGGGACACCGTAACGGTGTACGACCCCGGATATGAAGTCTATCACTGGTCCGTATTCGGCCGTCTTAACAGGCTTGGCTTCTATCCATTTGGTGAACTTGTCCACCATGACCAGTAAGTATTTTTTCTTGTGGGTTCCGCCTTTAAGTGGTCCAACCATGTCAAGCCCCCAGACCGCGAAAGGCCATGTGATGAGGATAGTTTGGAGGGCGGTGGGTGGCATATGGCTTTGGTTTGCAAAAAGTTGGCAATCGACGCATCGTTGGACCAAGTCCTGAGCGTCTGCCCGGGCCGTCGGCCAATAAAAGCCTACACAGAAAGCCTTGCTTACAAGGGACCGAGCTGCAGCGTGATGACCACCGAGTCCGGCATGAATTTCAGCCAGCAAGTTCCGCCCTTCCTCTTCGGAGATGCACCTTTGAAGGACTCCGGTAGTGCTTTTCTTATAAAGTTCTCCCTCATGGACTTTATAGGCTTTAGATCGCCGCACTATGCAGTGTGCCTCATTTTGGTCCTCTGGGAGCTCCTGCCTAGTAAGGTAGGCTAGGAATGGTTCTGTCCACGAGGCGATGACGGCCATTACTACGTGGGCTGAAATTGTAATTTCACTGGCAGAGCCCCCGATTATGTCAGATTGTTTGGTGCCGGACAGTGCGGTTGGGTCCGGGCTGTTATTACCAGGTTCCCCTTCCCATACTACGGATGGCTTGAACAGCCTTTCTAAGAAGATGTTGGGGGGGACTACATCGCGTTTTGCGCCGATGCGTGCCAGGACGTCTGCCGCCTGATTGTTTTCCCGGGCTATGTGGTGAAATTCGAGCCCCTCGAACCGAGCTGACATTTTTAAGACGGCATTGCGGTAAGCTGCCATTTTCGGATCCTTGGCATCGAAGTCTCCATTTATTTGGAATATCGCGAGGTTCGAATCCCCGCGCACCTCTAGGCGTTGGAAGCCCATGGATACTGCCATCCGCAGACCATGTAAAAGGGCCTCATATTCGGCTGCATTGTTGGAGTCCGTGTACATAATCTGGAGTACATATTGAACTGTGTCTCCTGTGGGGGACGTCAAAACGACGCCAGCCCCCAGACCGGCCAACATTTTAGAGCTGTCGAAATGCATGATCTAGTTTGAATATGTGTCATACTCTTTAGGGAGTTCGGCCTCCGTCCATTCTGCGACGAAGTCGGCCAAAACTTGTGACTTAATAGCTTGTCATGGCTTATAAGTTATGTCGAATGGGAGGAGTTCGATGGCCCATTTTGCAATCCGGCCCGTTGCTTCGCGGTTGTTTATAATATCATTAAGTGGTACTTCGGAGGCTACTGTTATCGAACACTCTTGAAAGTAGTGTCGCAGCTTCTGGGATGCCATGAATACCGCGTATGCAATATTTTGATAATGCGGGTACCGTGATTTGCATGGAGTGAGGACAGTGGACACGTAGTAGACCGGCTTTTGAAGGGGGGATTTGTGTCCGTCCGCTTCTCGTTCAACGACGAGCACTGTGCTAACAACCTGGTGTGTTGCTGCAATGTACAATAGCATTGGTTCGCCGATTTTTGGCGCGGCCAGGACTGGGTTTGTTGCCAATATGGCTTTTATTTCGTCGAGTCCGGCCGTGGCGGCATCCGTCCACTCGAAGTGTTCGGTGCGCCGAAGGAGGCGATAGAGAGGTAGTGCCTTTTCACACAGGCGGGAGATGAAGTGGCTTAGAGCCTCCACGCATCCGGTTAATTTTTGTATTTGTTTGAGGTCCTTTGGGATATCCAATTGTGACAAAGCTCGGATCTTGGCTGGATTTGCTTCAATTCCTCTGCCGGATACGATGAAGCCCAAGAGCTTTCCGGCTGGAACACCGAAAATGCATCTTTCCGGGTTGAGCTTGATGTCGTATGTTCGGAGGTTATCAAATGTAAGCCTCAAGTCGTCTACTAGAGATTCGACATGTCTTGTTTTTATGACCACATCATCCACATATGCCTCCACTATTTTGCCGATCTGGTTTGCCAGACATGTCTGAATCATGCGCTAATATGTTGCGCCAGCGTTTTTGAGCCCGAAGGGCATTGTGTTGAAGCAGAATGGGCCGTATGGTGTGATGAATGTCGTTGTGGCTTGGTCTCACTCTGCCATCTTGATTTGATGGTAGCCGGAGTATGCGTCGAGGAAACACAATGAATCGTGTCCTGCAGTGGTGTCGATAATTTGATCGATGCGGGGGAGGGGGAAGGGATCCTTTGGGCAAGCCTTGTTAAGGTCTTTGAAATCGATGCACAGGCGCCAGGATTTGTCCTTCTTTGGTACCATCACCAAGTTTGCTAGTCAGTCTGGATGTTTTATATCTCTGATGAATCCGGCCTCCAATAGCTTGGCTAGCTCCTCTCCCATAGCCTGTCTCTTGGGTTCGGAGAAACGCCGAAGGGCTTGTTTGACAGGTTTGAATCCTTTTAGGATATTTAAGCTATGTTCGGCCAGCCTGCATGGGATTCCTGGCATGTCTGAAGGGTGCCAGGCGAAGATGTCCCAATTTTCACATAGGAATTCTTGCAATGCAGCGTCTACATCAGGGTTTAATTGTGCCCCGATGGAAGCTGTTTTATTGGGGTCCGTTGGATGGACCTGGAATGTGACTATTTTGTCCGCTGGTTTAAATGAGGTGGACTTGGATATTTTGTCGAGTATCACATCATCCCTGTTTACCGTGGAGCGCAGCGCAATCAGTTCCTCGGCCGCTAGGGCTTCGGATAGTGCCTCAAGGGCCAATGCGGCTGTCTTGTTTTCGGCGCGGAGCGCTATGTCCGGATCACTAGCGAGAGTGATAATTCCGTTCGGCCCGGGCATCTTGAGCTTCATGTACCCGTAATGGGGTATTGCTTGGAAGATTGTAAACGCTTCCCGCCCTAGCAAAGCATGGTATCCGCTACTGAACGGGGCCACCTGGAACGTGACCTCTTCGGACCTGTAATTATCCGGCGTGCCGAACACCACATCTAGTGTGATTTTTCCTGTACAGCGCGCTTCCCGACTGGGGATTATTCCTCTAAGGGTTGCGCTGCTTCGCTCGATGCGGTTCCAGTCTATTTCCATTTTTTGAAGGGTTTCCTCATAAATGAGGTTCAATCCGCTGCCTCCATCCATGAGTACCTTGGTGAGGCGAAAGCCGTCCACAATTGGACTGAGGACCAATGCGGCTGGTGCTCGAGCTGTTCGGAATTTAGGTTCATCACTGGCATTAAAAGTAATAGCCGTGTCACTCCATGGGTTTATTGTTGCTACTTGATAAACTTCGGCAAGACTGTGGAGTGTTCTTTTTCGCATATTATTTGATGCGAAAGTCTCGAAGACTGTTAAGACTGTACTGGTGTCCCTGGGGTGGTTTTCTGCGGCCTTCGGGATTAGGAGGTCTTCGCCAATTTTGGCCACCTGCCGGAGTATCCAACATGCTCTAAGGCTGTGAGTTGGTGTGACGTCCTCTGTACTATGAATTTTACACGGTCCATTAATCCATCCTTCCAGTACGGTTCCATACCCTGTAGAGGGTTTTGGTTTTTTGGTTTTTAGCCCGGGTGTCTGCCGATGATGCACCCTTTTATTTCGGACGAGGTTTCTATTCAGGGCCGGATTGTCCCAAAATTCTATTTCGGTTTTCCAGGTGCTTTCCATCGCACAGTACTTTTGTACTATGGACGCCAAGTCAGCGAAGCGTGTAATATCACGACGACCTATGGCGTTGAGGATTCCCTTGTCCGTGCAATTATTGCAGAAGATTGAGATTGCGTCTTCCTCGCGGCAGTCCTTTATCCTGTTCATAACCAGGAGGAATCTCGCCCAGTAATGGTGTACTGTTTCTTCGGGCTTTTGCCTGATTTGGTATAGATCGCTTATGTTTGGGTGGGCGGGTGGAATTAAATCCGAAACCTCACCCAATCTGAGACTCAGAGGCCAAGGAGTTTCCAAACTCTAAAGTTTGGATTCTTGGATGTTGTCCAATGAATCTAGCCCGTTGCCTGATTCAAAGTTCAGGTCTTGAGTTACATCCTCCCCTCCGCGGATATCCGGCTTGGAGGGATCGGGTATCCGGACGTAGCTAGTCCTTAAGATAGATGAAGGGTCGCCGCACTGCGCCTCTACCACGGCAACATGATGGGTGACTTGGGGAGAGTTAATCTCTCTTAGATCGGGTTTAAGCCCAACCTGGTCGTAATCCGTAGTGACCCCCAGGGCGGCGATGCGATCGAAGAGCTCGTCCACAGAAGAGAGCTCCATTGGGTCTAACTGCTCGGCGAGTTCCCAGCTGACGTGAAGATTGCTTTTGATGACCCGAGAGGTCATCGTTGGCCCAACAGCCGAACAGACGGTCATAAGAAAACCACCTAGCCGGAGAGTTTGGCCGACAGCCAAAGCTCCCTTAGCAACGGCGCCGTCTTTAAAGACGGGAAGAGGCATCCTTCCTGATTGCGACGGCACCGAGGAACTCTCAATGAAAGCACCAATGTCGGTGTCAAAACCGGCGGATCTCGGGTAGGGGGTCCCGAACTGTGTGTCTAGGCGGATGGTAACAGGAGACAAGGGACACAATGTTTTACCCAGGTTCGGGCCCTCTTGATGGAGGTAAAACCATACGTCTTGCTTGATTAATATTGATGATATGGGTAGTACAAGAGTAGATCTACCACGAGATCAAGGAGGCTAAACCCTAGAAGCTAGCCTATGGTATGATTGTTGTATGTTGGGGTTGGCCTACGGACTAAAACCCTCCGGTTTATATAGACACCGGAGAGGGTTAGGGTTACACAAAGTCGGTTACAATGGTAGGAGATCTGAATATCCGCATCGCCAAGCTTGCCTTCCACGCCAAGGAAAGTCCCATCCGGACACGTGACGAAGTCTTCAATCTTGTATCTCCATAGTCCAGGAGTCCGGCTGAAGATATAGTCCGGCTACCCGGACACCCCCTAATCCAGGACTCCCTCACTACTCGGTTGCCATCTAGGTCAAGCCGGCTATGTTAATTAGGACATCTATCGACGGACCCCTTTTCTACGAGTTTATCTTTAGTTTGAGCTTGATCCTCGTCTAGTTTATCCGTCGGGATTCATGTTGTCTCCTTTGGGCAGTGAGGTTATGGTTTCTTGTCATGTGGCATTTTTTCGTGTTATATGTTATAATCCGGTGCTTCAGATCAAAATGACGACAACTGTGCCTTTGAGGCACGTGCATGAAGACTTCTCGACAATCATTGACGAGGTCAAGTCGGCTCCGGTAGACAAAAGAAAACTAGTACTCCACTATATAGGCAGGAGCCTCCACGCTTGCTTGCTAGTGTTGCTCTATTCACACTGTCTCGTCCTCTCCAGATCTAAACACGACAGCGGTGGTCACTCTCTCTCTCTCTCTCTCTCTCTCTCTCTCTCTCTGCTCACCGCTGGTCACAGATCCACCAGATCCTCTTCGCTAGGGAAGGTGAGAAGGTGCAACTTTCACGCGGTCGTCCTCGGCGACTGCTCTTACCCACTGCCGGCGCGTCCCGATCAACATGCCTCATCGTTCTCTCCCAAGCACAGCTGGCTAGGGAGGGCCTCCGACCCCTACTTCCTTGCTGCCGTAGTGTGGGCAGATCCGGCCTGCCGCCGCCCACCTATCGACATCCCGGCGACCCTCAGGTATAAATTCCTTTGAAACCGGCCTTGCTCTACTTCCCGAGCTCCTGACGCCGCTGCATTTGTATCTTTTACTATTTCCTAGGCCCCCTCGTAGATAGGATCGATCGGCTGTTCGAAAGCACCTAAATTTTGACTGTTAAGAGGTAAAAGTAGTTCATGCACTCGAATTTAGTACTACTTGGTTCAAACAAGGAAGAAAGGGGGTGGGGGCTGGGGGAAGATCTGTTACCTAAATCTAGGACTTGGTCGAAAGAGGAAATAATGGGGGCAGAAAAGTAGGAGAGACTGGCTATCCAACTGGTCTCTTGGTATAATAGGGAAATAAAGGGAAACGCAGTACAAACTCAATATAAACCCGAACTATTGGTTGAAAAAGGAAAGAAAGTGGGGACTAGGGGACAAGTCAACAGAGTAAGTCCAGCACTAGATTTGCTAGCCTCACACAGTATAAGGTGGCTATACCGAACAAAAATGGGACCAACCCAGATATCCTGTTCTGATGTTTGTTGCCCCGAGCCACTCTTATATAGTGCCACTTGTAAAATGTAGCAGTCGCACTGTTAAAAGTAAGGACACGTTAAACCAATGTTGTTTTCAATGTAATGCCTCTAGTACTATGAATCTCATGTCCTGCTAAGTTTCCCATTAAGATAAGTTGCTTCTTTTCGTTAGAAATGCAACTGTCCTGGTCCGCCTACTCTCCCGTGCCCAAATACTGACTCTGTAGCAGCTGTTAATGTAATGTTGC
Source organism: Aegilops umbellulata (assembly GCA_032464435.1). Classification (NCBI taxonomy): domain Eukaryota; kingdom Viridiplantae; phylum Streptophyta; class Magnoliopsida; order Poales; family Poaceae; genus Aegilops; species Aegilops umbellulata. Next base: position 105,732,136 of record CP136058.1, on the reverse strand, counting down.
TGGTAAAATGAAGCAATGGCACCATTAAAGTAATGTCGTATTTAACAATTGTCATAGTTAATCCTAATGCCCACACTAATATCTAGCAATGCTGCTGCTTTAGAAATTGCTACTGTCCTTGTAGGATTGCCATTCAGATAAGGAACATGCTTCTTTTCATTTGATGTATGTTTCATCACTTGTTTTTCACCCTCCTTTCCACCTTTTTTGTGGAAACAAAGACATACATTTCACGCTTGATCTTAGTTGAACTGCACAAATGATATCCAAATTATAGTTGAACATTCCAGGAGCTTCACAACCAACCTTGATGTTGCTCAATTTTATTGCAACTAATGAATATGAAGCTCTATGGGTTTCATTTTCTTATGGAAATGGAACCGGGGTTGAAGCCATTTTCTTAAAAAATGAAGAAGAAGCTGCTAGCTCATGGGACATTGCTTCATTTTAGGTGAACTGCACCAAAAGGTCCCATGAATTGAATCATCCATGTTGGTGACTAGTGTCATCCCTTCTATGAAGACGTTGACTGCAAATATGGTTCCCATCACGAGGTATGTGGATTTTTTGTCTGACCGTTTGCCAAAAATCCTGCATGTTGAGTCTGCTCTTGTGCTACAGTTTTGGCACTGCCATGATAAAGCAGTAATGTTATTATTTTGCACCTTAATATAGTGGCACTATTAATTTTAGGCAATGTTTTGGCACCGCTAGTGCTACAGATTTTTTTATATATCGAAAGAGGGGGTTTCCTCCGATTTCGTTAAAGAAACCCTACCATAGAGAACCATTATCCAACAACATCTCAGTGTAAACGGAAAGTTATGCAACTACTACTAGACCGGACTGAGTACTAGCAGGAGACAAGTTTGCCACATAAGCTAGGCAGGTAGGGGGACGCAGCACCAGCTCGACCAAGTTTGGATTACAACCCAAATGCTACCACGGAAACATCAGGGGGGAAGATAGAGACAGCTTCAACATCCTAGTCTAAGCACCCCCGGCCTCCATCCTTGTGACGCACGGTACACCTCATTTGCCACCTACTCGACCCTAGTGCCACTGGTAAAATGAAGTAATAATACAGTTAAAATAGAGCAAGTGTCCTCTCTATCATTTCATTTCCAATGTAGATAAAGAAAGTGCTTCTCTTTGTTACTATATGTTTCATCAACTAGTCCCATTGTTAATGTTTAAGCATTTTTGCAAACTAGGGTGCTTAATTTTAGTTGATCTGCACAAAAATAGATTGGAATGTCTCAAGGCCCCTCCTTGTACTACCGTTGTACACTGATGTTCATCACTGGTAGAAGGTGTATTGGGGAGACTTGTGTCGATTTCCAGTATGAGGCATATCGTATGAGGCGTCACAGGGCCCATCTCGCCCTAGCAGCATGGCATACTATGATACTATCACAATATTTTCTTCTATTTATTAGTGTATGTTTCATCAACTAGTGCCACTATAATGTAATCACGCTTTTTCATTATCTGTGCAAACAGGGTTATTCAGCTGCATTTTGGTGGAACTGCACAAATGTACGGATGGAACCGGCATATATGCACAGTGCGAGGTGCCAAGTAAAAATTACCGACACCAACCCTGCTCCATCTAAGCATTGGCATCCACCACCACCGGTGGCATGTGTGGCGCTCACAGTGGACGGATCTTTCTCGATAGCAAATCCTCTAACAAAATACTAGTAGCTTAGACTTCAAAAAATATACCAGTAGCTTATATTGGCAGTTTTCTAGGGAGTACTCTTTTCTGAAAGAAGCACCAATCTATTTTTCTTTATTTGTACACAGTGTCACAACTTTGACCCAAAGGTCCAGAGCTATTTTAGGGTGATTGGCGTAGTACTCGGAGACTGATTGTAAGCATGATTTTTATTAGTTGCCACACTGATTGTAAGCATGAGCAGATGGAAGGTTAGGTTAGTGCGAAGCTTACCTTAAACCCTACCAACGCCGTTGAAATGAGGCGAGCTCGGGGGAACCGTGGAGGACAGCAGGGAAGCGATGACACGCCATCCTGCATCCTCTTGCGGTGGTAGAACGAATACTCATGTGGCTCCGGCTAGCTCTGCACCCTCACGAACGGCACACCGTACTCGATCGATTCGTTATCCTTTGGGTGCTCGACCTTCGACCTGTACGCCCACCACCTCTGCCTGACTTTCGCCTCGGGCGAATCTGTCTGCTCCATCGCCCAGAGGAGATACTCGATGAACTCGAAGGACTGCATCGTGACTGCCGAGGAGTACATCGCCATTGTCTCGCTCTTTCGCATACATTGCCACATGGCCCTCACCGTCCTCAAAATCTCCCACTCATTGTCAAACCAAGTAAGGATCTCCTTCAACCTGGCTAACTTTGCATGGTCACCACTGATGATCTGCCTGATTCGCTATTGCATCCTCTCCATAGATGTCCTTCTGAGTGGTCCGGTGCTAGCTTTGGAAGATGGGAGGAGAGATGGTGGTCTTGCAATAGAGAAGAGGGAGAGGCGAGACAGTGGTTTTGGAATGGAGATGATGCAGAGGAGAGGGGTGGCTTTGCAATGGAGAAGAGGGAGAGGCGAGACGGTGGTTTTGGAATGGAGATGATGGAGAGGAGAGGTTTCCCTGCCTTTCGGTCACTGACAGGTGGGCCCCGCGCTTGGTGGGACCCATGTGTCAGTGTCTCAATGGTAGGATGGGCTACCTCAGGGGATCCTCGTCCGAGGAAAGAGGAGGTGGTTTTGCAATGGAGAAGAGGGAGAGGCGAGGTGGTGGCTTTGGAATGGAGATGATGGAGAGGAGAGGAGGTGGTTTTGCAATGGAGAAGAGGGAGAGGAGCGTGCGGCAGCGATTTAGGATTGGACGAGAGGGCCGACACGTTGTGACTCGATCAAAATCAAAATCAATTTACCCTTCAATTAAGAAAGTGACCCCACATTAACTAGTCTCCCTTTTATCTGGGTCATAGTTGACCATGATTTTCACAAATAAAATATATGTTATACGTTGCAAAAACAATATAATTTGAAAGTACATTCAGATACGAACCAAACTATACAATTTTTGGTGACGTGCATTCACATTTTGCTTGTCAAATACAGTACGTGGTCAAACTTTGACCCAAAATACGAAAAATAAAAAAATACTTCCAAGACCAGCGCCGCTCCTCTCCTCTTAAACCAGCGCTGCTCCTCTCCTGTTCCAATCTAAATCCAGCGCCGCTCCTCTCCTCTTCCGTTTCAAAACCATCGTCCCTCCTCTCCTGTTCCAATCCAAAACCAGCATCGCTCCTCTCCTGTTCTACTCCAAAACCAGCGTTGCTCCTCTCCTCTTCCATTCAAAAACCACCGCCGGCGAGTGAAGCTGTTGTGGAGAAGTAGATCGATGGAGGAGTACAACCGATATGTGAGGATCACAGACGGCGACCCTATGAAGCTAGCTAGGATGTTGGAGATATAGTCTTGGTTTGACAACAAGGACCAACTAGTAGCGATGCCGACATCCATGGCCAAATATCTGCAACAGAGCGAAAAGGCGGCGATACTCCCGAAGGGAGTCACGCGGGAGTACATAGAGCTTCTCCTCTGGGCCATGGAGCAAACAGATTCATCGAATCCGATCGTGAGGGAGCGGTGGTGGGAGTATCGATCCCAGATGAGCATCCACCAGAGATTAAAGGATCGAGCATCTACAGGGTGCCGTTTGTGAGGGTGTCGTGCTAGAGCGAGCTAGTGGAGTCTTTGTTGACCGAACCCAACTGCAAGAGGAGAAACGTAGTTGGCCCGACAATGCTTCCCCGCCATCCTCTCCCTCGCCATTCACATTGTCTCACGGGGCGGCTGTCTGCCACCAAGGAATAGGAGGGGACTGCCCCCCCCCAGCCCAATAGTCGGGCAGGTTGTGAATTGTCAGGAGGAGCTTAGGGTTGTCAGTATTTGCAGGTTGTGAATTGTGTTTTGTGTTGTGTATTTTGGGAGTACTTTCAGATATTAATGTCCTTTGAATTTTAGATTTGCAGTATTGAGCATATGAAGTATTTTATGAATTCTAGAGACCTATTTTTAGCACTTAAAAAAATGTTGTTTCATAGGAGTATAAAATTGCAGAAAATGTGATTCTCAGAGAAGAAACTACAAGTTTCAGTTTCAGATAAGAAACTGCAAGTTCAATTTCAGATAAGAAATTGCAACTTTCAGAGGCAGAGCATTTATATTAACATGGCCTTTTCGAACAGGGTTAACATCATGTTGGAAGTTTTATCCATGGTCGAAAATGGAACTACCAGCCAGTTAACATCACGCTGATCAACATTCATGCATAGCACATCTTCATATGATGCACAGTCAAAAAGGTATGCTATTTTCAAAATGCCCACACATTGTTGAGTGTGCGAAAAACAGAGAAAACGAGGGACGAAGTTTTGGCAAGTGTTGGACGTGGTGTGCGTAGATGACAATGGGGACCCACATGTCAATAATGGCAGAGGCAAAAAATTTGGAGAGATTTTCCCTGCATCAGGTGGAATCGAACCCGGGCGGAACAGATGTCGGGTAGTGTCACTTGGCCACCGGGCTAGTTCAGTACTTTCGTTACAAATAAGGCACTGCCTCAGGTGGTCCAATCTCCTCCTGCGCCTTTGTGCGCTCGCTGCGGCGCCGCTCTCTGCCGTTGTGAACATGCTGAACAAACAAGAGGAATCTGGAGAGGACTGTACGTGGAAAGGCGGACAGTCGGGACCCGCCAGGTCTATGTCCGTACGCAAGCAAGTGCCTCATCAAAAAAATACTTCCTCCCAATGCTATACTGACGTTGGGGCCCACGAGTTTGTCAACATAGTTACATTTTTTTACGTGCTTCAACGTAGTTACTATAGGAGATAAATTCACAACGAAGCCGGGGAGCTGGTAGGTATCATTTGTTATCACTGGGCAACAAGTATCAGCTGGGTTTTGGGCTGCCCGTCTAGGCTTTGTTTTTTAACATGCGCAGCCCATGACATGCCGGTTTGTATTTTTTTAGGGCCGTCATGTATCGACCGGCCTATGGACCTCCCATCCGAGGTTTTATTTTTTCTTGAAACATCGGCAGCACAATTTATGTTTTTTTTTGAAGAAAACAAAAAGGTTTGTTCTATTTTTCTATATAAGAATATGAACGCCTGGAACAACTTATGTTTCCCTTCTAACTATATTATATATATTTAAATTATTTTATATGTTATATATATTATTGTTATTGTCATCATATATTTAACAGATACTTATATATGTAAGAAAACAATATCCCACATCTTATTAACTTATAAAAATAATTTCTTAACAATAAAATCCTGGATTTTATTGGCAACAAAAATCCTGGTGATTGTGTACAAAAGCTTGGTAAGATTTAAGGACCAATGTAATAATAAATCACTTATTATTTAAATATATATATAACAAAATGCTCAGCCCCTGTTTATTTTTTTAGACATTGCTGCGCCCAACCCAACATTATAATTAGAATCAGCCCAGCAAAATCGTGTATTTCAAGAAAGTGCAAATGGCCTGTAATTTTTTAGGAAAAAAATAAATGGGCCGCATGGACGCTACATTATTTGTTCACCCAGTCGAGCTAATGGACTGTAATTCTAAAAAAAGATCAAATTGACTGTAAATTCTGAAAAAATGGGTTGAATACGTGCCACATTTTTGGAGGGTGAAATGTGGGCTAATAGGTCGAAGCCAATGCAAGTCGTTGTCAACTTAGTCAACAAATGATTCTAACATCGTTAGCCGTTGGATTTACATCCAACGACCGTCATCCATCTTCAATCTCTCGTCTTCTTCCTCCAGCACCGCCGGGACCACCTGCTCCCGCCTCCTGCTGCTAGCAGCTCTGCTTAGCACACTTCACTGTGAAGCGCTACCCCACCGTTGGCCAGGCCATCCCTCCACCCCTCCACACCCTCTGTTCTTCTCCACCGACTGCCGAACCAAACCGCACCAGAACCAGTTAACCCTCGTACACCTCTCCGTCTATGACTCTACTCCCGCATCTTCCCATCTCCGGCTCGTTGTAGTCCGGGGCCTCGCCTTCGTCCACCACCTTGGATGCGCTCAGCGCAGAGTGGTCCACATGGTCAACGAACGACATCCATCGGAAGTAGACTGTGCGTGGAGTGGCTCACAGCTGGGTCCACGGCCGCATGCAAGGAAATGCCTCCTTATTATGCGCAAAATAATGATTCCTCCACCTGACAGCTGGGACCCACCGGAAGGGCCTCTGTATTTCGTGAAAAAATGTTCCCCCCGCTAACAGGTCGGACCCACCAGCTATATCTTCGCACGCAAGGAAGTGCCTCCTTATTATGCACAAAAAAATGAATACCCCTGCTAGCTGGGACCCACCATAGTGGGAGGCTGACTTGTGGGCCTACTAAGTTGACGGGGACGGAGGGCTTTGTCAACTTAGTCAATATGAACGATTCTAGCTCCAGTGACCGTACGATGTCCAGCCAACGGCCCGAGTGCTTCTTCAACCTCTGGTCTTCTTGCTCCAACCGCCCAAACCAGCGTCAGTCGTGCCTCGTGCTCCTGCCTCCCGTGGCCGGCTGTGATGCCGCAAAGGCCTCACCGCCCCCTACTACTCCCACCGCTGGCCTGGCCATCCCTCTACTCACCCACACCCCCTGTTATTTTGCGGCGACGATAGCCTCACACCGCAGCCAAACCAGTGAACCCTCGTACTCCTCTCCGCATGGGCAACCACTACCGCGTCTTCCCCGGCTCCGCGTCATCCCCTTCCTAGGCCTCGCCGTCATCCACCGACCTGGTGTTCTCGGCGCGGCGTGGTCAACGTGGTCAAGGAACGCCTTCCATCAGAAGAGTACTGTACGTGGAGAGGCTGACAGCTGGGTCCACGGCCGCAGCAAGGAAGTGCCTGTTTAAAGAATACTTCATCTATTTCCCTTCTTTCATTCATAACCATATCATTTTCATGGTGTAGCAAATATTGTTCTAAAGGATCATTTGGAGGCACAGCAATAGAAGCAAGACCAATAATTTCATCTTTACTAGGCAATTCTTTATCATGGGGTTGTCTACGAAATTTAGCAAAATTAAACTCATGAGACATATCCCCTAAACCAATAGTAACAACATCCTTTTCGCAATCTATCCTAGCATTAACAGTATTCAAGAAGGGTCTGCCAAATATAACGGGACAGAAGTCATCTTGTGGGGAACCAAGAACAAGAAAATCAGTAGGATATTTAACTTTCCCACACAAGACTTCAACATCTCTAACAATCCCAATTGGTGAAATAGTATCTCTATTGGCAAGCTTAATTGTAACATCAATTTCTTCTGTCTCAGCAGGTGCAATATCGTGCATAATTTCTTTGTATAAAGAATAAGGTATCGCACTGACACTAGCACCCATATCACATAAACCATGATAACAATGATCTCCTATTTTAACAGAAACAACAGGCATGCCAACAACAGGTCTATGTTTACCCTTAGTATCGGGTCTAGCAATTCTAGTAGCTTCATCATAGAAGTAAATAACATGCCCATCAATATTATCGGCGAAGAGATCTTTAACCATAGCAATACTAGGTTCAACTTTAATTTGCTCAGGGGCTCTAGGTGTTCTAGTATTACTCTTACGAACCACAGTTGAAGCTTTAGCATGATCCTTTGTTCTAACAAGGAAAGGTGGTTTCTCAATATAAGCGGTAGGAACAATAGAATCAACATTATAAGTGATAGTCTTTTCTTCAACTTTAATAGGTGCAACTACTTTTACTTCAATGGGAGGATTATATTTAAACCACTTCTCCTTAGGGAGATCAACATGAGTAGCAAAGGATTCACAGAAAGAAGCTACTATCTCAGAGTCAAGTCCATATTTAGTGCTAAATTCACGGAAAACATCCGTGTCCATAAAAGATTTAACACAATCAAACTTAGGTGTTATACCTTACTCCTTACCTTCGTCGAGATCCCAATCTTCAAAGTTGCATTTAATTCTTTCCAATAAATCCCATTTGAATTCAATAGTATTCATCATAAAAGAACCAGTACAAGAAGTATCGAGCATGGAGCGATTACTGAGAGAAAGCCAAGCATAAAAATTTTGAATAATAATTTCCCTTGAGAGCTCATGATTGGGGCATGAATATAACATTGATTTAAGCCTCCCCCAAGCTTGAGCGAAGCTTTCTCCTTTGCGAGGCCAAAAATTATATATATAATTATGATCACGATGAACAAGATGCATAGGATAAAACTTCTGATGAAATTCCAATTTCAATCGGTTGTAGTTCCACGATCCCATATCATCACATAGCCTAGACCATGTCAATGCCTTTCCCTTCAAAGATAAAGCGAAGACTTATTCTTTATAACATCCTCAGGCATACCTGCAAGCTTAAATAATCCACAAACTTCATCCACATAGATTAGGTGTAAATTGGGATGCAATGTTCCATCTCCTGTAAAAGGATTAGCTAGCAGTTTCTCTATTGTACCCGAAGGAATTTCAAAGTAAACATTTTCAGTAGGTTCAGTAGGTTGAGGAGAAACTCTTTGCTCTACTGGTCGGGGTGAAGATACCCTGAACAAGCCCCTCAAAGGATTATGTTCTATAGTAACAAGTGACACTAAATTTCAGCACACTATATAAATTTTTCCTTACCAAATTCCACTTACCGAAGGCGCTTCACTCCCCGGCAATGGCGCCATAAAAGAGTCGTGATGACCCACAAGTATAGGGGATCTATCGTAGTCCTTTCAATAAGTAAGAGTGTCGAACCCAACGAGGAGCAGAAGGAAATGACAAGCGGTTTTCAGTAAGGTATTCTCTGCAAGCACTGAAATTATCGGCAACAGATAGTTTGTGATAAGGTAATTTGTAACGGGTAACAAGTAATAAAAAACAAGGTGCAGCAAGGTGGCCCAATCCTTTTTGTAGCAAAGGACAAGCCTGGACAAAACTCTTATATAAAGGAAAACGCTCCCGAGGACACATGGGAATTATCGTCAAGCTAGTTTTCATCACGCTCATATGATTCGCGTTCGTTACTTTGATAATTTGATATGTGGGTGGACCGGTGCTTGGGTACTGCCCTTCCTTGGACAATTATCCCACTTATGATTAACCCCTATTGCAAGCATCCTCAACTACAAAAGAAGTATTAAGGTAAACCTAACCATAGCATGAAACATGTGGATCCAAATCAGCCCCTTACGAAGCAACGCATAAACTAGGGTTTAAGCTTCTGTCACTCTAGCAACCCATCATCTACTTATTACTCCCCAATGCCTTCCCCTAGGCCCAAATAATGGTGAAGTTTCATGTAGTCGATGTTCACATAACACCACTAGAGGAAAGACAACATACATCTCATCAAAATATCAAACGAATACCAAATTCACATGACTACTTATAGCAAGACTTCTCCCATGTCCTCAGGAACAAACATAACTACTCACAAATCATATTCATGTTCATAATCATAGGGGTATTAATATGCATAAAGGATCTGAACATATGATCTTCCACCAAATAAACCAACTAGCATCAACTACAAGGAGTAATCAACACTACTAGCAACCCACAGGTACCAATCTAAGGTTTTGAGACAAAGATTGGATACAAGAGATGAACTAGGGTTTGAGAGGAGATGGTGCTGGTGAAGATGTTGATGGAGATTGACCTCCTCCCGATGAGAGGATCGATGGTGATGACGATGGTGATGATTTCCCCCTCCCGGAAGGATGTTTCTCCGGCAGAACAGCTCCGCCGGAGCCCTAGATTGGTTCTGCCAGGTTCCGCCTCGTGGCGGCGGTGTTTCGTCCCGAAAGCTTGCTTGCTATTTTTTCTCGGACGAAAGACTTCATATAGCAGAAGATGGGCAACGGAGGCCTGCTAGGGGGCCCACGAGACAGGGGGCGCGCCCAGCGGGTAGGGCGCGCCCCCACCCTCGTGGCCAGGGTGTGGGCCCCCTCTAGTTGATTCTTTCTCGATTATTTTTTATATATTCCAAAACATGCTCCCGTGAAGTTTCAGGACTTTTGGAGTTGTGCAGAATAGGTCTCTAATATTTGCTCCTTTTCCAGCCCAGAATTCCAGCTGCCGGCATTCTCCTTCTTCATGTAAAGCTTGTAAAATAAGAGAGAAAAGGCATAAGTATTGTGACATAATGTGTAAGAACAGCCCATAATGCAATAAGTATTGATATAAAAGCATGATGCAAAATGGACGTATCAAACATCCGTCGAACACAGAGAAAGATAGGGGCTTAATGTTTCGCCTCCCAACTTATTTATCATATAGATAACTGTCAACAATAATAATTCATGATCAAATATATTTGAATGGACATATATGCTTGGATCTTTCCCCACCACATGATGCTTGCCAACTAAAGAATAATTGAGGTTAAAATAAGAAGGAATACTATCGACTCTTGCATAAAAGTAAATACATGAAAGTAAAAGATAGGTCCTTCGCAGAGGGAAAGAGGTTGTCATCCGCTTTTGAATTTCGGATGTGCAAACCCTTAATGCAAACGAACATCATGTTGTATTGTCCTTTGTGATAGCAACCTTTATTATGTAGTCTGTCGCTTTTATTTCTTTACCATCACAAGTTCGTACAACGCTTATTTTCCCTTACAATAGAAGATCATACATATTTAGGAGCAATTTTTATTGCTTTTTGCACCGATGACAACTTACTTGATGGATCTTATTCAATCCATAGGTAGATATGGTGGACACTCATGGCATGAAACGGGGTTTAAGGGTTTTGGATGCACAAGTAGTATCTCTACTTAGTACAAAATTTTGGCTAGCAAAAGATCCTAAGCAAGCACCACATGTTAGAGGATCCATAATAATATAATTTCTATGCAAATATGCCCAAACATAACTCATTGCGTTGTCTTCCTTGTCCAACTTCAACTAATTTGCTCAAGTTTGAAAATAATTAATGGCGCCAGAAAAGAGCTTGATAATCCCCAAGTGCAAGGAATCATCGTAGAAATTTCCAAAGGTGGAAGTGATACGTATGGAGTGTCAAACCAACAAGGAGCTAAAGGAAAGATCAATATTCTCTCAAGTCATATATGCCACTTATACGACTCTACGTACACCAAACGTTTGCTTCCATCTAGAAACGAGGAATAAACTACGTTGTGGGTATGAAGAGGATAACTTTGCATGATCTCGGAGAGATAAAATATAAAAATAGGTGTTGATAACATAAAGTTAGAATATATTATAATATATTACAAATAGCAAGTGTGGAATAATGATGGGTCGGTGTGCGGAATTGTCCTAGGCAATTGTTAACATGATCGGTAATCATTATTGCAATTTCATATGAGGGAGAGGCATAAGCTAACATACTTTCTCATCATATGCACTTATGATTGGAACTCTAGCAAGCATCCGCAACTACTAAAGATCATTAAGGTAAACCCAACTTATGGGAACAATAATCAACTTGCATAGGAAGGCAAAACAAGCATCACTTCAAAAATTTAAGCACATAGAGAGGAAACTTGATATTATTGCAATTCCTACAAGCATATGTTCCTCCCTCATAATAATTTTCAGTAGCATCATGAATGAATTCAACAATATAACCAGCACCTAAAGCATTCTTTTCATGATCTACAAGCATAGAATTTTTACTACTCTCCACATAAGCAAAACTCTTCTCATGAATAATAGTGGGAGCAAACTCAACAAAATAGCTATCATGTGATTGAAAATTAAGATCAAGATGACAAGTTTCATGGTTATCATTATTCTTTATAGCATACATGTCATCACAATAATCATCATAGATAGCTGGCATGCTTTCATCATAGTAAATTTGCTCATCAAAGCTTGGGGGACAAAAAATATCATCTTCATCAAACATAGCTTCCCCAAGCTTGTGGCTTTGCATATCATTAGCATCATGGATATTCAAGGAATTCATACTAACAACATTGAAATCATGCTCATCATTCAAAGATTTAGTGCCAAACATTTCAATGCATTCTTCTTCTAACACTTTGGCACAATTTTCCTTTCCATCGTACTCACAAAAGATATTAAAAAGGTGAAGCGTGTGAGACAAACTTAATTCCATTTTTTTTTGTAGTTTTCTTTTATAAACTAACTAGTGCTAAAACAAGAAACAAAAAGATTCAATTGCAAGATCTAAAGATATACCTTCACTTACCTAGCCTCCCCGGCAACGGCGCCAGAAAAGAGCTTGATGTCTACTACACAACCTTCTTCTTTTAGACGTTGTTGGGCCTCCAAGTGCAGAGGTTTGTAGGACAGTAGCAAATTTCCCTCAAGTGGATGACCTCAGGTTTATCAATCCGTGTGAGGCGTAGGATGAAGATGGTCTCTCTCAAGCAACCCTGCAACCAAATAACAAAGAGTCTCTTGTGTCCCCAACACACCCAATATAATGGTAAATTGTATAGGTGCACTAGTTCGGCGAAGAGATGGTGATACAAGTGCAATATGGATGGTAGATATAGGTTTTTGTAAACTGAAAATATAAAAACAGCAAGGTAGCAAGCGGTAAAAGTGAGCGTAAGCGGTATTGCAATGATAGGAAACAAGGCCTAGGGTTCATACTTTCACTAGTGCAAGTTCTCTCAACAATAATAATATAATTGGATCACATAACTATCCCTCAACATGCAACAAAGAGTCACTCCAAAGTCACAAATAGCGGAAAACAAATGAAGAGATTATGGTAGGGTACGAAACCACCTCAAAGTTATTCTTTCCAATCAATCTGTTGGGCTATTCCTATAAGTGTCACAAACAGCCCTAGAGTTCGTACTAGAATAACACCTTAAGACACAAATAAACCAATACCCTAATGTCACCTAGATACTCCAATGTCACCTCAAGTATCCGTGGGCATGATTATACGATATGCATCACACAATCTCAATTCATCTATTCAATCCAACACAAAGTACTTCAAAGAGTGCCCAACGTTCCTACCGGAGAATCACGATGAAAACATGTGCCAACCCCTATGCATAGGTTCATGGGCAGAACCCGCAAGTTGATCACCAAAACATACATCAAGTGGCACGTGATATCCCATTGTCACCACAAATACGCACGGCAAGACATACATCAAGTGTTCTCAAGTCTTTAAAGACTCAGCCTGATAAAATAACTTCAAAGGGGAAACTCAATACATTACAAGAGAGAAGAGGGGGAGAAGAAACATAAGATCCAACTATAATAGCAAAGCTCGCGATACATCAAGATCGTGCCAAATCAAGAACACGAGAGAGAGAGATCAAACACATAGCTACTGGTACATACCCTCATCCCCGAGGGAGAACTACTCCCTCCTCGTCATGGAGAGCGTCGGGATGATGAAGATGGCCACCGGTGAGGGTTCCCCCCCCCCCTCCGGTAGGGTGCCGGAACAGGGTCCCGATTTGTTTTTGGTGGCTACAGAGACTTGCGGCGGCGGAACTCCCGATCTAATCTCTGTTCTGGAAGTTTTACTATACATAGGTATATATGGGTGCAAGGGGTACGTCGGTGGAGCTGCGGGGGCCTCATGAGGCAGGGGGCGCGCCCCAGGGGGGTGGGTGGGCGCGCCCCCTACCCTCGTGGCCAGCTCCCGTATCTTCTGACGTAGAGTCCAAGTCTATCAGGTAGGTTTCCTTCCAAAAATAACTTCTCCAGTTGATTTCGTTCCGTTTTGACTCCGTCTGATATTCCTTTTCCTCGAAACACTGAAATAGGCATAAAATAGCAAATCTGGGCTGGGCCTCCGGTTAATAGGTTAGTCCCAAAAATAATATAATAGTGGATAATAAAGCCCAATATTGCCTAAAACAGTAGATAATATAGCATGGAGCAATAAAAAATTATAGATACGTTGGAGACGCATCACGGGTATCTCCGAAGGTGTTTGTTGAGTTGGCATAGATCAAGATTAGGATTTGTCTCTCCGAGTGTCGGAGAGGTATCTCTTGGCCCTCTCGGTAATACACATCATAAGCTTGCAAGCAAATGACTAAGAAGTTAGTCAGAAGGTGATGTATTAAGGAACGAGTAAAGAGACTTGCCAGTAACGAGATTGAACTAGGTATGAAGATACCGACGATCGAATCTCGGGCAAGTAACATACCGATGGACAAAGGGAATTGTGTATGTTGTCATAAGGGTTCGACTGATAAAGATCTTCGTAGAATATGTAGGAGCCAATATGGGCATACAGGTTCCCCTATTGGTTATTGACCAGAGAGGTGTCTCGGTCATGTCTACATAGTTCTCGAACCCGTAGGGTCCGCACGCTTAACGTTCGTTGATGATATAGTGTTATATGAGCTATATGTTTTGGTGACCGAATGTTGTTCAGAGTCCCGGATGAGATCACAGACATGACGAGGAGTCTCGAAATGGTTGAGAGGTAAAGATTGATACATAGGACGATGGTATTTGTACACCATAAGTGTTTCGGGACACCAGGCACCCCCCGGCAAGTTTCCTTATGGGCCAAAGGAGGGGACATACCAGCCTACAAGGGGGATGGTGCGCCTCCTCCCTTGTTTGGCCAGCCCTAGGGAAGTAAAAGGGGGAGAGCTAGCCCCTCCTGCCTTTCCCTCTCATGGGATAAAGGAAAGGGGGCGCCACCCTCCCCTGCCTTTCCCCGCACTCCAAATAAGGAAAGGGGCGTGGCTTGGGAGGGACCCCAAGTAGGATTCCTCCTACTTGGGTGCCTCCTTTGGATGCTCCTCCCTCCCTCCCACCTATATATATGTGGGAGGGGGCGCCTTGCACACAACATACAATTGCCTAGCCGTGTGCGGCGTCCCTCTCCACCGTTTACACCCCGGTCATATTTTCGTAGTCCTTAGGTGAAGCTCTGTGGAGATCACTTCACCATCACCGTCACCACGCCGTCGTGCTGCTGGAACTCAGCTACTACCTCGCTGTCTTGCTAGATCAAGAAGGCGGAGGACGCCACCGAGCTGAACGTGTGCAGAATGCGGAGGTGCCGTACGTTCAGTACTTGATCAGTTGGAGCGCGAAGAAGTTCGACTACATCAACCGCATTGTTAAACGCTTCCGCTTAGCGATCTACAAGGGTATGTAGATGCTTTCCCCCTCTTGTAGCTATGCATCTGCATGGATAGGTCTTGCGTGTGCGTAGACATTTTTGTTTTCCATGCAACGTTCCCCAACAGTTGCCAGACGGTGATGGCGACCGCCGGTGTCGTAACCCTCGCCGATGCCCGCTTCGCCTCTCGCATGGACGAGATGATGGTCCGCTCCACCGCAAGTTCATCACCGTCAAGAAGCGTGCGGACGACCTTGCCGTACTGCTGCAGCCCGCGCGCCCAGGCTCCTTGTTGCCTGCCACCCTCATCGGCCTCCATGGTGACGAACTCTTTTAAGCCCTGGTGGCCCTGCAGCTGCCGGAGGTCGTGAGGAAGAATGTGCACCTCAAGGCCGCGCTCGCCATGGCACCACAGCATGCAAGAAACCATCGACCTACACATCCACGTCTATAAGGAAATCGTCTACATAGGCCACTACAAGCCCAGGGAGGCCAGAAAGATGTTGGCCTTCTTCAACCCGCTGGAATCTTTGGACGCCATTGTTCAAAAGCACATTGACCTGGCCACGAAAGCTGCCGCTACTTAGCCGCCATTCGATGGGATGGCGCCCTGAGTTGAGGAGGAGGAGGAGGTCGTCGATGGATGCATCTTTCTTCTTGCCTCCTATAACCAACACTGCATCGCCTCGTGGCCTTAATGTTTTATTAGTGTATGGCATTTTTATTCCAGTCGTAAATGACATGTGTGATCCCTTGCTCTTATTTGGCTTTAATTGTATGTAGTATCACTGTCTTCGTCCTGGTGTACTACCTAGGTCCTAATTTATTAGTTCCTTTTGTAATTTGTGCTAAATTTTGACCAAATATTTAACTGACAAAATGTTAGTACATGTCAACAAAAATTGTATCATTTGATTTGTATTTTAACATAGTTTTCAATGGTATAATTTTGGTGACATGCATGAACCTTTTGTTAGTCAAATATATGGTCAGAATTTGGCACAAATTACGATGGGGAGCAATAAACCAGGACGGAGGTAGACTGGTCACCATCGTGTTTTGTGCCAAATTTTGACTTCAGCGACCCAACCTACATGGAGAGAGTACTATATTTATTGGCGTGACAACCAAACTTATATATATTCAAAACTGAGTGTTACTACATGTCATGAGTTCAAAACGAGAAAGTGGAACAAGTACATCACGCCTGTGTCATTCGCGTCGCACCCCACAGTGTCGTTCCGGACCGCCGCTCAGCGCGCATTGGCTTGGCATTTTCTATGTATAAGTTATAAAGGTAAAGACTACCGTGTTCGCGTTGCACGCTGCTCAAGCTAGGGAACACTTGTTGTCTTAGCATTTTCACTGTCAGGTGGGGCTGCAGTTGAGCAAACCGACTATCGGCAAATCACCACCCTACCCACTACCCATCGGCCGAGTTAGAATTAGAAGAGAGAAACGAGGGAGAAGGGCTAGTTGTAGCACGGACGTTGTTGTCAGATGAGACTCGTGTTGATAGAATAGGAGTACTGAGTACTCGTACGTCTAGTACTGAGTACCACTAGGTGGGTGCGTGCGACCTATACCTGTCATCACTTTAGGTCTCCTTTTTGAACCGCAACTACACTTCATAGTACATTTTTTTCACGCATTTTTCCTCCTATATGTACTCCTAGGCTATTTCCACATGCTTCCTTTCACCAACATGTGGGACACAGAGCATCTGGGTCGTAGTGCATGCACGACTCGGAGCATATGCAACCATGTCGGCGTACTTTACATTTCAGACCTGGCGAATTACATGCAAACTGTTGGAAATATGCCCTAGAGGCAATAATAAAAGCATTATTATTATATTTCCTTATTCATGATAATTGTCTTTATTCGTGCTATAATTGTGTTATCCGGAAATCGTAATACATGTGTGAATAACAGACAACAATATGTCCCTAGTGAGCCTCTAGTTGACTAGCTTGTTGATCGACAGATAGTCATGGTTTCCTGACTATGGACATTGGATGTCATCGATAACGGGATCACATCATTAGGAGAATGATGTGATGGACAAGACCTAATCCTAAAACATAGCATAAGATCGCATAGTTCGTTTGCTAGAGTTTTCCAATGTCAAGTATCCTTTCCTTAGACCATGAGATCGTGTAACTCCCGGATACCGTAGGAGTGCTTTGGGTATGCCAAACGTCACAACGTAACTGGGTGACTATAAAGGTATACTACGGGTATCTCTGAAAGTGTCTGTTGGGTTGACATGGATCGAGACTGGGATTTGTCACTCCGCTTGACGGAGAGGTATCACCGGGCCCTCTCGGTAATGCATCATCATAATGAGCTCAGTGTGATCAAAGTGTTTGATCACGGGATCATGCATTATGGTATGAGAAAAGTGACTTGCCGGTAACGAGACTGAACGAGGTACTGGGATACCGACGATCGAATCTCGGGCAACTAAAATACCGATTGACAAAGGGAATCGTATACGGGATTAATTGAATCCTCGACATCATGGTTCATCCGATGAGATCATCGTGGAGCATGTGGGAGCCAACATGGGTATCCATATCCCGCTGTTGGTTATTGCCCGAGAGCCGTCTCGGTCATGTCTGCATGTCTCCCGAACCCGTAGGGTCTACACACTTAAGGTTCGGTGACGCTAGGGTTGTGAAGATATGTATATGCAGTAACCCGAATGTTGTTCGGAGTCCCGGATGAGATCCCGGACGTCACGAGGAGTTCCGGAATGGTCCGGAGGTAAAGAATTATATATAGGAAGTGCTGTTTCGGCCATCGGGACAAGTTTCGGTGTTATCGGTATTGTACCGGGACTACCGGAGGGGTCCCGGGGGTCCACCAGGTGGGGCCACCTGCCCTGGTGGGCCACATGGGCCTTAGGGGGTGCGCCTTGGCCTGCTTGGGCCAAGGGGAACTTGCCCCAAAGGGCCCATGCGCCTAGGATTCCATCTAGGAGGAGTCCTAGTGGTGGAAGGCACCTCCTAGATGGCTTGGGGGGAGGGAAACCTCCCTGGTCGCCGCCCCCTTGGGAGATGTGATCTCCCAGGGCCGGCGCCCCCCCCCCCAAGAGGCCTATATAAAGGGGGGAGGGGAGGTGGGCAGCGCACCCTAAGCCCTGGCGCTTCCCTCTCCCTCTCCAACACATCCTCCTCCTCCGTAAGAGCACGGCGAAGCCCTGCCGGAGTACTGTAGTTCCACCATCACCACGCCGTCGTGCTGCTGCTGGAGCCTTCTTCATCAACCTCTCCTTCCCCCTTGCTGGATCAAGAAGAAGGAGACGTTACGCTGACCGTACGTGTGTTGAACGCGGAGGTGTCGTGCTTTCGGTGCTAGGATCTCCGGTGATTTGGATCACGGTGTGTACGACTACTTCATCCCCGTTCGTTGAACGCTTCCGCTCGCGATCTACAAAGTGGTATGTAGATGCAATCTCTCTCTCCCATGACTCGTTGCTAGATGAACTCATAGATGGATCTTGGTGAAACCGTAGGAAAAATTTTAATTTTCTGCAACGTTCCCCAACAGTGGTATCAGAGCCAGGTTTATGCGTAGTTCTCTATTGCACGAGTAGAACACAATTTGTTGTGGGCGTAGATGTTGTCAACTCTTCTTGCCGCTACTAGTCTTATCTTGCTTCAGCGGTATTGTGGGATGAAGCGGCCTGGACCAACCTTACACGTACGCTTACGTGAGACCGGTTCCACCGACTAACATGCACTAGTTGCATAAGGTGGCTGGCGGGTGTCTGTCTCTCCCACTTTAGTTGGAGCGGATTCGATGAAAAGGGTCCTTATGAAGGGTAAATAGAAGTTGACAAATCACGTTGTGGTTTTAACGTAGGTAAGAAAACGTTCTTGCTAGAACCCTAATTCAGCCACGTAAAGCTTGCAACAACAATTAGAGGACGTCTAACTTGTTTTTGCAGCAAGTGCTTTGTGATATGATATGGCCAAAGTTGTGATGAATGATGAATGATCTATATGTGATGTATGAGATGTTCATGCTATTGTAATAGGAATCACGACTTGCATGTCGATGAGTATGACAACCGGCAGGAGCCATAGGAGTTGTCTTTATTTTTTGTATGACCTGCGTGTCATTGAGAAACGCCATGTAAATTACTTTACTTTATTGCTAAACGCGTTAGCCATAGTAGTAGAAGTAATAGTTGGCGAGCAACTTCATGGAGACACGATGATGAAGATCATGGTGTCAAGCTGGTGACGAGATGATCATGGAGCCCCAAGATGGAGATCAAAGGAGCTATGTGATATTGGCCATATCATGTCACGTTTATTATTTGATTGCATGTGATGTTTATCATGTTTTGCATCTTGTTTACTTAGAACGAAGGTAGTAAATAAGATGATCCCTCATAATAATTTCAAGAAAGTGTTCTCCCTAACTGTGCACCGTTGCGACAGTTCGTTGTTTCGAAGCACCACGTGATGATCGGGTGTGATAGATTCTAACGTTCACATACAACGGGTGTAAGACAGATTTACACACGCGAAACACTTAGGTTGACTTGACGAGCCTAGCATGTACAGACATGGCCTCGGAACACAGAAGACCGAAAGGTCGAGCATGAGTCGTATAGAAGATACGATCAACATGAAGATGTTCACCGATGTTGACTAGTCCGTCTCACGTGATGATCGGACACGGCCTAGTTGACTCGGATCATGTAATACTTAGATGACTAGAAGAGGGATGTTTATCTAAGTGGGAGTTCATTAAATAATTTGATTAAATGAACTTTATTATCATGAACTTAGTCTAAATATTTACAATATGTCTTGTAGATCAAATGGCCAACGTAGTCCTCAACTTCAATGCGTTCCTAGAGAAAACCAAGCTGAAAGACGATGGTAGCAACTATACGGACTGGGTCCGGAACCTGAGGATCATCCTCATAGCTGCCAAGAAAGATTATGTCCTACGAGCACCGCTGGGTGATGCACCTATTCTCCCTGCAGAACAAGACGTTATGAACGCTTGGCAGTCACGCTGCGATGATTACTCCCTCGTTCAGTGCGGCATGCTTTACAGCTTAGAGCCGGGACTCCAAAAGCGTTTTGAGAGACATGGAGCATATGAGATGTTCGAAGAGCTGAAAATGGTTTTCCAAGCTCATGCCCGGGTCGAGAGATATGAAGTCTCCGATAAATTCTTTAGCTGTAAGATGGAGGAAAATGGCTCTGTCAGTGAGCATATACTCAAAATGTCTGGGTTGCACAACCGCTTGACTCAACTGGAAGTTAATCTCCCGGATGAAGCGATCATTGACAGAATCCTCCAGTCGCTTCCACCTAGCTACAAGAGCTTTGTGATGAACTACAATATGCAGGGGATGGTAAAGACCATTCCTGAGGTATATGCTATGCTGAAATCAGCAGAGGTAGAAATCAAGAAGGAGCATCAAGTGTTGATGGTGAATAAAACCACTAAGTTCAAGAAGGGCAAGGGTAAAAAGAACTTCAAGAAGGACGGCAAGGAAGTTGCCGCGCCCGGTAAGCAAGTTGCCGGGAAGAAGCCAAAGAATGGACCCAAGCCCGAGACTGAGTGTTTTTATTGCAAGGGAAGTGGTCACTGGAAGCGGAACTACCCCAAATACTTAGAGGACAAGAAGGCCGGCAAAACCAAAGGTATATGTGATATACATGTAATTGATGTGTACCTTACCAGTACTCGTAGTAGCTCTTGGGTATTTGATACCGGTGCAGTTGCTCACATTTGTAACTCAAAGCAGGAGCTGCGGAATAAACGGAGACTGGCAAAGGACGAGGTGTCGATGCGCGTCGGGAATGGTTCCAAGGTCGATGTGATCGCCGTCGGCACGCTGCCTCTACATTTACCTACGGGATTAGTTTTAAACCTCAATAATTGTTATTTAGTACCAAGTTTGAGCATGAACATTGTATCTGGATCTCGTTTAATTCGAGATGGCTACTCATTTAAATCCGAGAATAATGGTTGTTCTATTTATATGAGAGATATGTTTTATGGTCATGCTCCGATGGTTAATGGTTTATTCTTAATGAATCTCGTACGTGATGATACACATATTCATAGTGTGAATACCAAAAGAGTTAAAGTTGATAACAATAGTTCCACATATTTGTGGCACTGCCGCCTTGGTCACATAGGTGTCAAACGCATGAAGAAGCTCCATGCAGATGGACTTTTAGAGTCTCTTGATTATGAATCATTTGACACGTGCGAACCATGCCTCATGGGTAAAATGACCAAGACTCCGTTCTCAAGAACAATGGAGCGAGCAACCAACTTATTGGAAATCATACATACCGATGTGTGCGGTCCAATGAGTGTTGAGGCTCGCGGTGGCTATCGTTATGTTCTCACCCTCACTGATGACTTGAGTAGATATGGGTATGTCTACTTAATGAAACACAAGTCTGAGACCTTTGAAAAGTTCAAGGAATTTCAGAGTGAGGTTGAAAATCAACGTGAGAGAAAGATCAAGTTTCTACGATCAGATCGTGGAGGAGAATACTTGAGTCATGAATTTGGCACACACTTAAGAAAATGTGGAATAGTTTCACAACTCACGCCGCCTGGAACACCTCAGCGTAATGGTGTGTCCGAACGTCGTAATCGCACTCTATTAGATATGGTGCGATCTATGATGTCTCTTACCGACTTACCGCTATCTTTTTGGGGCTATGCTTTAGAGACTGCCGCATTCACTTTAAATAAGGCTCCGTCGAAATCCGTTGAGACGACACCGTATGAATTATGGTTTGGGAAGAAACCTAAGCTGTCGTTTCTAAAAGTTTGGGGATGCGATGCTTATGTCAAGAAACTTCAACCTGAGAAGCTCGAACCCAAGTCGGAAAAATGCGTCTTCATAGGATACCCGAAAGAAACTGTTGGGTATACCTTCTACCTCAGATCCGAAGGCAAGATCTTTGTTGCCAAGAATGGATCCTTTCTAGAGAAAGAGTTTCTCTCGAAAGAAGTAAGTGGGAGGAAAGTAGAACTTGATGAAGTGTTACCTCTTGAACCGGAAAATGGCGAAACTCAAGAAAACGTTCCTGAGGTGCCTGCACTGAATAGAGAGGAAATTAATGATGATGATCAAGATGCTTCTAATCAAGCTCCTACTGAAATTCGAAGGTCCACAAGGACACGTTCCGCACCAGAGTGGTACGGTAACCCTGTCTTGGAAATCATGTTGTTAGACAACGGTGAACCTTCGAACTATGAGGAAGCAATGGCGGGCCCGGATTCCGACAAATGGCTGGAAGCCATGAAATCCGAGATAGGATCCATGTATGAAAACGAAGTATGGACTTTGACTGACTTGCCCGTTGAGCGGCGAGCCATAGAAAATAAATGGATCTTTAAGAAGAAGACAGACGCGAATGGTAATGTGACCATCTACAAAGCTCGGCTTGTCGCTAAGGGTTATCGACAAGTTCAAGGGGTTGACTACGATGAGACTTTCTCACCGGTAGCGAAGCTGAAGTCCGTCCGAATCATGTTAGCAATTGCCGCATTCTATGATTATGAAATCTGGCAAATGGACGTCAAAACGGCATTCCTTAATGGTTTCCTTAAGGAAGAATTGTATATGATGCAGCCGGAAGGTTTTGTCGATCCTAAGAACGCTGACAAGGTGTGCAAGCTCCAACGCTCGATTTATGGGCTGGTGCAAGAATCTCGGAGTTGGAACATTCGCTTTGATGAGATGATCAAAGCGTTTGGGTTTACACAGACTTATGGAGAAGCCTGTGTTTACAAGAAAGTGAGTGGGAGCTCTGTAGCATTTCTCATATTATATGTAGACGACATACTTTTGATGGGAAATGATATAGAACTCTTGGACAGCATTAAGGCCTACTTGAATAAGAGTTTTTCAATGAAGGACCTTGGAGAAGCTGCTTATATATTAGGCATCAAGATCTATAGAGATAGATCGAGACGCCTCATAGGTCTTTCACAAAGCACATACCTTGATAAGATATTGAAGAAATTCAATATGGATCAATCTAAGAAAGGGTTCTTACATGTGTTACAAGGTGTGAAATTGAGCTCAGCTCAATGTCCGACCACGGCAGAAGATATAGAAGAGATGAGCGTCATCCCCTATGCCTCAGCCATAGGTTCTATTATGTATGCCATGCTGTGTACCAGACCTGATGTAAACCTTGCCGTAAGTTTGGTAGGTAGGTACCAAAGTAATCCCGGCAAGGAACACTGGACAGCGGTCAAGAATATCCTGAAGTACCTGAAAAGGACCAAGGAAATGTTTCTCGTTTATGGAGGTGACGAAGATCTCGTCGTAAAAGGTTACGTCGACGCTAGCTTCGACACAGATCTGGATGACTCTAAGTCACAAACCGGATACGTGTATATTTTGAATGGTGGGGCAGTAAGCTGGTGCAGTTGCAAGCAAAGCGTCGTGGCGGGATCTACATGTGAAGCGGAGTACATGGCAGCCTCGGAGGCAGCACATGAAGCAATTTGGGTGAAGGAGTTCATCACCGACCTCGGAGTCATACCCAATGCGTCGGGGCCAATCAAGCTCTTCTGTGACAACACTGGAGCTATTGCACTAGCCAAGGAGCCCAGGTTTCACAAGAAGACCAGGCACATCAAGCGTCGCTTCAACTCCGTTCGTGAGAATATTCAAGATGGAGACATAGAGATTTGTAAAGTGCACATTGATCTGAATGTCGTAGATCCGTTGACTAAACCTCTCCCTAAGGCAAAACATGATCAGCACCAGAACTCTATGGGTGTTCGATTCATCACAATGTAACTAGATTATTGACTCTAGTGCAAGTGGGAGACTGTTGGAAATATGCCCTAGAGGCAATAATAAAAGCATTATTATTATATTTCCTTATTCATGATAATTGTCTTTATTCATGCTATAATTGTGTTATCTGGAAATCGTAATACATGTGTGAATAACAGACAACAATATGTCCCTAGTGAGCCTCTAGTTGACTAGCTTGTTGATCGACAGATAGTCATGGTTTCCTGACTATGGACATTGGATGTCATCGATAACGGGATCACATCATTAGGAGAATTATGTGATGGACAAGACCCAATCCTAAAACATAGCATAAGATCGCATAGTTCGTTTGCTAGAGTTTTCGAATGTCAAGTATCCTTTCCTTAGACCATGAGATCGTGTAACTCCCGGATACCGTAGGAGTGCTTTGGGTATGCCAAACGTCACAACATAACTGGGTGACTATAAAGGTATACTACGGGTATCTCTGAAAGTGTCTGTTGGGTTGACATGGATCGAGACTGGGATTTGTCACTCCGCTTGACGGAGAGGTATCACCGGGCCCTCTCGGTAATGCATCATCATAATGAGCTCAGTGTGATCAAAGTGTTTGATCACGGGATCATGCATTACGGTACGAGAAAAGTGACTTGCCGGTAACGAGATTGAACGAGGTACTGGGATACCGACGATCGAATCTCGGGCAAGTAAAATACCGATTGACAAAGGGAATCGTATACGGGATTAATTGAATCCTCGACATCGTGGTTCATCCTATGAGATCATCGTGGAGCATGTGGGAGCCAACATGGGTATCCAGATCCCGCTGTTGGTTATTGCCCGAGAGCCGTCTCGGTCATGTCTGCATGTCTCCCGAACCCGTAGGGTCTACACACTTAAGGTTCGGTGACGCTAGGGTTGTGAAGATATGTATATGCAGTAACCCGAATGTTGTTCGGAGTCCCGGATGAGATCCCGGACGTCACGAGTAGTTCTGGAATGGTCCGGAGGTAAAGAATTATATATAGGAAGTGCTGTTTCGGCCATCGGGACAAGTTTCGGTGTTATCGGTATTGTACCGGGACCACCGGAGGGGTCCCGGGGGTCCACCAGGTGGGGCCACCTGCCCTGGTGGGCCACATGGGCCTTAGGGGGTGCGCCTTGGCCTGCTTGGGCCAAGGGGAACTTGCCCCAAAGGGCCCATGCGCCTAGGGTTCCATCTAGGAGGAGTCCTAGTGGTGGAAGGCACCTCCTAGATGGCTTGGGGGGAGGGAAACCTCCCTGGCCGCCGCCCCCTTGGGAGATTAGATCTCCCAGGGCCGGCGCCCCCCCAAGAGGCCTATATAAAGGGGGGAGGGGAGGGGGGCAGCGCACCCTAAGCCCTGGCGCTTCCCTCTCCCTCTCCAACACATCCTCCTCCTCCGTAAGAGCACGGCGAAGCCCTGCCGGAGTACTGTAGTTCCACCATCACCACGCCGTCGTGCTGCTGCTGGAGCCTTCTTCATCAACCTCTCCTTCCCCCTTGCTGGATCAAGAAGAAGGAGACGTTACGCTGACCGTACGTGTGTTGAACGCGGAGGTGCCGTGCTTTCGGTGCTAGGATCTCCGGTGATTTGGATCACGGTGTGTACGACTACTTCATCCCCGTTCGTTGAACGCTTCCGCTCGCGATCTACAAAGTGGTATGTAGATGCAATCTCTCTCTCCCATGACTCGTTGCTAGATGAACTCATAGATGGATCTTGGTGAAACCGTAGGAAAAATTTTAATTTTCTGCAACGTTCCCCAACACAAACCCCCCGCAGAAGAATGAATAAATAAATGAATTACTACATGCAAACCGGATTATTTTCATAGAAACCGAAGCACGTTCATTAAATTTTGGACATAACACATTTATAAAAAACGACCGGACCTAAACCAGTCTAAGGGCATGTTTGATTCGCAGGATACTGAAAACACGGGAATGGGGAAAGTATGATGGTGATGAACCGAGAGGAGGAAGAGGAGGAGTAATGTACATGCTAGAGACTGGACTGCTTGTTCACTCGGCTGCCGTGTTTCACACTCCTCCGGCGTGAGTAGTAGTATATACTACATAGTACTATATATACCGCATGATTCTTTTCTCCTTCTTACTTCACCGACATGCGGGAGAGCCAGCATCCGGTTCAACGTGTCATGCACCAGATTAGAGTGGATAACGGAAGGGGGCATCACCCTGGTCGTAGCGTCGTAGTAATAATGACAATAATTAGTAGTCATATCACAAGACCCCATTTTTTCAGTAGTAACGAGCCATCAAATCGCATAGCCCTACCTTTCCGGCAATAAGTTGAATCCGCTACTCCCTCGCCCTCCTCGCCTCTTTGTTAAACCGGCTACGCAAAAACTGCCACACGTACTGCCCGAGAAAAGCCCCGCCCTCAACTTTTAAATACTCATAGTATAATTTTGTATCGATGAATTGCGCCATGGAGCAGAAAACCAAAATAAAAAGGCGGTACATGTAAACAAATACAGTTCAAGCTCTAGCTAGCGATTCGGAATGTAAACCGTGCATGTGTTTATACATATAGGTTACTTCAAAGTACTGATTCCATTGATGCAATGTGGTCAAACTGTACCATCAATATCTCAAAGCCAAAATAGTTCGAGCTTGTTCGTTCTATATAAATAGTATTGTATGTTTATTCACTCGTGGGGTTGTTCAATGAATGGAGGGCCGGGGTGCGCAAGTGAACAATACTACTAATAAGTAGGAATAGTACAATACTGTAAGTGCTACGTGCAGTTAGTCACGTTAAATAGAGAGTTGCTTTTCTTTAATGCCACATACACAGATTGAAATGCTTGTTGTGGAGAGAAAAAGATAATAAATCCACTATATATATAGGCAGGGGCGTGAGCGCTTGCTTTACTAGGGTTGCTCTCTTCATTCTCACATCCTCTCCAGATCTAAACAAGATAGAGGTAGCGACATTTTCTCTTTGCTCACCGCTGTTCACAGATCCGGCCGGATCCCTTCGGTTGGGGTGTGTAGGGGACTAGGTGCATCGTTCACGTGGTCAGGCGGTGAGGGAGGAAACCCACAGTTGCCGGCGGGTCCAGATCCTCTGCCCGTGTCGTTCTCTCTGACACAGCGCCGGCTCGGGAGGTCCTCTGACCCCTTCTTCCTCCCTGCCAAATTGTGGGCATATCCAACCTGTCGCCGGCCTCCTAGCCACATCACGACCCTCAGGTATAAGTTCCTTCGAAAGAGGCCTTGCTCTACTACCCCGGCTCCCCATGTGTCTACATGTCGATCTTTTTCTACTTCCATCAGCTCTTCCAAAGCCACCTAAATTTTTAGTATTATTAGATGTAAAGCTACTTCATGCAGTCGATCTAGGACTTAGTTCAAATAGCGAAGGAAGGGGGGAGTTGTAGCACAAATCTATGACTTGATTCGAAGAGGAAATAGGATGGGGAAAGTAGTAGAGACTGGATACCCAACCAGTCTCTTGGTTGAAAGGGAAATAAAGGGAAAAGGCAGTACAAACTGAATAAGGAATATATCTATTATTGGTTGAAAAAATGATAGAAAGTGGCGACTGGTGGACAAGTCAACGGAGTATGTCCAGGATTAGATTTTCTGCCCTCACATAGTAAAAGGTCTCCTGGATTAGATTTGCTGCCCTCACAGGGTATGAACAAACTCGGCATCACCACTTTATGCCTCCTTGTAGGTACATTGTGTTTATGCGTCCACTGTCGCATGTCCTTATACCAACTTTTTGTTGTTGTTAATGTAAGGGTGCATGTAAAATGAAGCAATCACACGGTTACCTTAAGAACATGTCTAACCAATGTTATTGTTATTCTAATGCCTTCAGTAATATGATGCAATTAAACTGTGTTACAAATGGTACTCCTACTATTTTCATAAGTAAGTTGCTTCTTTACGTTGCCGAGTGTCCTGGTGTCCCCACTATCCCGTGCCCTTAAACCAACTCTTTAGCTGTTGTTGATCTACTGTATCTGGTAAACAAGCAAGGGACAAATGCATTTTTGCCCCTAGTTGGAACCTACCCACGCGTTTTGCCCTTACTTTTTGACTCTGCTCAGTTTTGCCGTTAGACTTGCGTGCGAGGTCGCCTGAATGCCCTTTGACCGTTTGACCAATACTTTGAAAATTCGTACAAATACATATGAACTCACTAAAATGCAAATAATATATCAAAATGTTCAGATAAACATTACCTTTATGTCCATGTTATTTGCATTCGGGAAAAGGTACCATTTAAACTACTCAAGGTAATTAATGTTATTAACATTATTAAAAATAAAAAGGTATAAACAATACTTTTCCAAGAAATAAAAATTACATGCAAATGTAGGTGATGTTTTCTGAACATCCTGATATTTTATTTGCATTTTTTTGAGTTCATATCAACTTGTGATGAGGTTTCAAAATAATGGTCAAAGTTGTTTGAACATTCATAACAAGTTGATATGAACTCAAAAAAACAAATAAGATATCATGGTGTTCAGAAAACATCACCTAGATTTGCATGTAATTTTTATTCATGAAAAGTATATTGCTATACCTTTTTATTTTTAATTATGTTAATAACATTAATAACCGGTGCTTTTGTTCTTAATGAAAATGACATGCGCGTAAAGGTAATGTTTATCTGAAAATTTTGATATCTTTTTTGCATTTTTATGAGTTCATATGAATTTGTTATGAATTTTCAAAGTATTGGTCAAATGGTCAAAGGGCATTCGGGCGACCTCGGGAGAAAATCTAAGGGCAAAACTGAGTAGAATCGAAAAGTAAGGGCAAAACCCATGGGTGGGTTCCAACTAGGGGCAAAAATGCAATTGTCCCAACAAGCAATGCCACCATTAAAGTAATCCCATATTGGGCGGGGGTAATCCTCCTTCTTTTTTTAAATCCCATATTTGACGAATGTCATTGTTGATCGTAATGCTTCCGGTAACATGAAGCAATACTTTCATTTTAAAATTTCTACTATCCTTGCCTAATTGCCATGAACATAACCAAGATTCTTCTTTTCATTTCGTGTATGTTTCGTATCTTGTTATTGACCAGTAATTGTTTTCTTTCTATCTTTTTGTGCGGATAGGGATATCCATTTCACCTCGTTGCTATTGTGACCTTTTGGTGAACTGCACAAAACACTTTTTCAGAATGAGTGTCTTGTGCCGTTCAACTAAAATGTCATGTGGGCAACATCTCTCAATTTTGGTGGAACTGCAAAAAATGGTGATTGGAGTTTCAAACATCTCCGTCAAACTCTATTGGTAACCTCGTGCAACATTTTATTAGCCTTTGCAAGATGAGCCTTCACTGTCACCACAATGGCACTTTATTTTAGTGGAACTGCGCAAAAGGATAAGGAAATTATAGTTGCACCTTGCATGAGCAGGACAGCCAACCTTAATGTTGCTCAATTTTAGTGCAACTACTAAAGAAGAACCTGCCAGCTCATGAGAGCACGTACTTCTTGCTAGTTGCATGATGCAATATTTGCTTCATTTCAGGTGAACTACAGAAAATTCGCATGAATTGAATCATCCGAGTGGATCAGCAGGTTCACGACATCGAGTAATGGCAGTGTAGGGCCCCTCTCTTAGTTATGGTTCCCATGATCGGGTATGTTCCTTTTTGGTTGATTTTGACTCTGCATCGAGCTAGTGATATTGTGCTATTGTTTTGGCACTGCTATGAGAAAGCAATAATGATATTGCTTTTGCATCTTAATTTGATGCCACTAGTAATTAGAGGCAATCTTTTGGCACCACTACTGCCACTAATAAAATGAAGTCATGATACATTTAAAATAGAGCTACTGTCTTATCTACCATTTCATTTCCAATGTAGATAACTTGCATCAATCACATAGTTGCATTGCATCAATCACATAGCTACACTGAACTAGTTGAGTCCATCACGCCTACTGTTGAGGTGGCGCAGGCCCGCTCTCTAACTGGCGGGCGCCATAAATTTAGTTGAACTGCACAAAAAAAGTGATTGAAATGAGTTGACACTCCTCCTTCTACTGCCACACTGAGGTGTTAATGGATGTCAACAACTCGCCTTCATGGCAAGACACGGGGACATGAACAATAACTTGATCTCCCAAAGTCATCTCACACAGGTCAGTACCGTCCTTTATGAACATGATTGTGCTTTGTCATACTGTGCTAACGTTGTATTTTTTAATAAAGCTATTCTGTCGCAATCTTTTCTCGTTTTGGAAATAAAGTTGCTTTAACTAGTGCCAATATTATAGTAATCATGCTCTTTCGTATCTATGCAAACAGGAATACTCAACTACAGATGTTGTGATGGTCAAAAGCATCCGCCAAGTTATTGGTTTGTATGACATGGCTAGCCAAGATGGATATAATCCTGAGATTCACTTTATCCAAAGGCTCTAAAGTGCCTTGCGTGCGTGCAAGGTGGAAAGAAATATTTCAGGGCGTTGATTGATGATTCCACTAGATTCTACTATGTGTATTTGTTAAATACTAAGTATGAGGCTCTATACACACTACTTCAAAATCTAGAAGGCCCTCTTGTGCATATATTGGAAGTGGTGGTGTGATACGTCTCCGTCGTATCTATAATTTTTTATTGTTCCATGCCAATATTATTTAACTTTCATATACTTTTTGGCAACTTTGTATACTATTTTTGGGACTAACATATTGATCCAGTGCCCAGTGCCAGTTCGTGTCTGTTGCATGTTTTTGGTTTCGCAGAAAACCCATACCAAATGGAGTCCAAACGGGATAAAACTTGACGGAGATTTTTTTGGAATATTTATGATTTTTGGGAAGAAAATCAACGCGAAACGGTGTCCGAGGTGGGCACGAGGTAGGGGGGCGCGCCCCAGGGTGTCAGGCGCGCCCCTAACCCTCGTGGCCACCCTGTAAGGCGGTTGACGCTCTTCTTTTACCGCAAGAAAGCTAATTTTATGAGAAAGATCTGGGCGAAAGATAGGAGTTACGGATCTCCGAATATTTAAGAAACGGTGAACGGCCAGAAAACAGAACGCAGAAACAGAGAGAGACGGAGAGACAGATCCAATCTCGGAGGGGCTCTCGCCCCTCCCACACCATGGAGACCATGGACCAGAGGGGAAACCCTTCTCCCATCTAGGGAGAAGGTCAAGGAAGAAGAAGGAGGGGGGCTCTCTCCCCCTCGCTTCCGGTGGCGCCGGAACACCGTCGGGGGCCATCATCATCACCGCGGTCTACACCAACACCTCCGCCATCTTCACCAACATCTCCATCACCTTCCCCCCTCTATCTATAGCGGTCCACTCTCCCGCAACCCGTTGTACCCTCTACTTGAACATGGTGCTTTATGCTTCATATTATTATCCAATGATGTGTTGTCATCCTATGATGTCTGAGTAGATTTTTGTTGTCCTATCGGTGGTTGATGAATTGCTATAATTGATTTAATTTTCTTGTGGTTATGTTGTTGTCCTTTGGTGCCCATAATATGAGCGCGCGCGTGGATCACACCTTAGGGTTAGTTGTATGTTGATAGGACTCTGTATTGGAGGGCAAGAGTGACAGAAGCTTCAACCTAGCATAGAAATTGATGCATACGGGATTGAAGGGGGACCAATATATCTTAATGCTATGGTTGGATTTTACCTTAATGAACGTTTGTAGTTGCGGATGCTTGCTAATAGTTCCAATCATAAGTGCATAGAATTCCAAGTTAGGGATGACATGCTAGCAGTGGCCTCTCCCACATAATACTTGCTATCGGTCTAGTAAAGTAGTCAATTGCTTAAGGGACAATTTCGCTACTCCTACCACCACTTTTCCACACTCGCTATATTTACTTTAGTTGTGTCTTTATCTAAACAGCCCCTAGTCTTTTATTTACGTGCTCTTTACTTTCTTGCAAGCCTATCCAAAAACACCTACAAAGTACTTCTAGTTTCATACTTGTTTCCGGTAAAGCGAACGTTAAGCTTGCATAGAGTTGTATCGGTGGTCGATAGAACTTGAGGGAATATTTGTTCTACCTTTAGCTCCTCGTTGGGTTCGACACTCTTACTTATCAAAAGAGGCTACAATTGATCCCCTATACTTGCGGGTTATCATGGTGCCACCAATGATGCAGAATATCTCAGCTGCCAATATTTGACCCGTGTGGCCTTAAAAAGGACTGCTTTCAATGTTTAAGCAAATCCTTGGATCAAATTGCTTACAGGAAGCATCGATCAATTTTTATTTATTTGTTCACATCCTCACAAGGTTTGAGTTGTACAGTTACGATTGGCTCTGATATGTGAATCATTGAGATGTGTAGGCATCTTTGTTGTACTTATTATTTGAATCTAATGGGTTGGTTCTTAATCTTGCAAGCTGGGAGTCATTGTGATGTGTAGGCATCTTTGTCTCACTTGTAATTGAATCTTATTGGTTGGTTTTGAATCTTGCAAGCTGGAATCACGGCATGATGATGCAGAGGACAACAACCATAACAAGTTGTTCAAACCTGGTAGTATTGTCTGTGTGAAAGTGCGGCAAATGAGCTGATCGTTTGCGTCTTGAGAATAATAATTCTAATTGTTGTGCATGTTGATCCTGTGGCACTGATAGAACGAGCCAATGCTTTGCTTGTTTTAAGAATAAATTTTAATTAAAGCTAATGAAATTTAAGTAAAGTGACCACTAACACTTGCTATTACAATACCAATATAGACCCGCTCGTGAACCCGAGGGGGCATGTTCCACCGAGCGTGCAGTGGGCGAGGGAGGGGTAGTAACTGTTGTCGCCTCTACACACTCAGTTTACTATTGAATGCAGTTCCCCAAGAGCTGAAAAACGAACTGTTGCCGCCGCCTACCCACTTGTTCACCGTGATTGCAATTCCCCAAGATTGGAAAAACGAATTGTTGCTGTCACGGTGCAGCCCCAAGTGCCCCAGTACACATTGATCGTCTTCCCCTCCCCCTGTCCCCAATCCCCACAAAATGAGAACCGCCACATCAACTCTGCGTGAGAAGAGATTCCAATGGACGTCCGAGGGGTGAGCCTGCTGGATATGGACTTCAGCAAGGACTTCACCTTTGAGTTCGCCGTTGAGACCCATGGCAGCACCAAGTTGAATGTGATGTACACCAATGATCCGGACTCGGTGAAGCTCTACCTCGCCAAGTTGTAGTAGTACCTACAGGAGGAGAAAGCACAATGTCACGGGACTAGACCTTGTGCCGATCCATTTGTCTCCTGACAGGGACCAGCGAATCGCCATCGCGCAGGTATGCATGCGGGATGATGTTCTCATCTACCACTGTTTTAGGGCCATCAGAGGATCTGGAGCATTCGCTGTTTCATCGGCACCTCTAACTGCACCTTCGCTATGCTGGAGAGCAGAAAGAACGCGACTGTGCTTTACGATTCGGCCATCTGGTGCAACAAGCTTGTCGACATCCAAAAGCAATATAAGATCATCGGCAATGGGCAGGAGAAGGACTCCGTGGTTGACCTCGCCGCGACCATCATTGTCGGGGAAACTGATCCACGAGCACCTATGGGGACCGGCGGACCGGGCCCCTTTCAGTTCGGCGGGGGCGGAGATCGCACGAAGAGTAGATCGAGGCGAGGCACACGAGCAGTTTACCCAGGTTCGGGCCGCATGGATGCATAAAACCCTACTCCTGCTTTGTGGTTTGTATTGAGTTCTTGCTCGAGAGCGCTAAGTGCTACAGTACACACCAGCAGCTAACGAGACCGAGCGTGAGTGTTCTCCTCCCCCTCCTACGTTGCGCATGGGCCTCCTTTTATATGCTTAAGGGGTCACCGACAGGTGGCAACGTAGACAAGGGTAAAAATGGAAAGGTGTTGCGGTTTGTACAGTGTATCATACCTAACCCTGACGGCAGGGGACAAGGGCATTAAATGCCCATCTGCGTCGCCTAAACAGTGCAAAAAGGGACCGTCAGGGACGCCACCGTTCGCCACGATGGCAATCTTGTCAGCGCCGCTTGCCACCGCGTACCGCTGGCTGCACAGCCTCCCGCCACGTACGCCTGGGAGGGTCCCAGAGCGACACGTTGATGGATGTGCTGGAGCGTGGGTACGGAGTGGTAGCTTGCCACGGCAAACGCCTTGCCGGGACGCGTGGCGCGTCGTGACAAGTTCCTTGAGATGCCTTGGTTGGCCTTCCCGGCAAGCTCCTCTTGCCGGTGTCTTGTGCCTTGAGTGGCCTTCCCGGCAAGCTCCTCTTGCCGGGGCCTTGTCTCCTTGGCTTGAATACTTTGTTCTTGAATGGCTCCAATGAAACCACAGAGGGCCTTGGCGGTCACCTGGCAAGCCTTGCCGCGGGGTGCTGCGACTGCCCGTGCACAAGTTCTGGATACTAGGGTACCCCTACTCTAGTACACCGACAGGAGCCCCGGGCCTGGGCCATACACGGTGATGAGTGTTGTTGGGCCAGGCCCAAAACAGGGCACGGGCACGCGCGGCCTGGGTTACGCCGTATCTTTCTCCGTATCCACCGCGCCCTCCCCGAACAGCACGCGTCGATTGCGGCATCGTGGGAGAGATCGTGGGTGGTTTCTTTAATCGGAAAGGCGGAACGTCCGCCCCTTCCCTCCTTATAAGCAGGGGAAACAGGGGCAGTTCGCCCATCCGCCCATTGCTATTCCAACCTCGAAAATCTCCGCCACTCCCCTTCTTCCCAAAGCAGCGCTCCGCCTCCCATCGCCACCAGCACCACCAACGCCGTCGACCTCCCTCACCACTTCCGCCATGGCTCCGAAAGCCGAGAAGGGGAAGGTCTTGAAGTCGGCCGAGGCGCAGCGGCTCGCGGCGCTGCGAAAGGAGCGGGCAATCTCCCCCCCCCCCAAGCTTGCCGCGAGGGATCTGAGGGAGTACTACTACCTCTTCTGGACGACGGAGACGCGGGCGCACCCGCGCACGAAGGTACTTCCAGCCGTCGCTTGGAAAATGGCTCCAACTGGATATCCCTTTTTCGCCTTGTTCTTCTACTGCGGGCTCTGCCCGCCTTTCTCAGAGTTCTTCTGTGATATTATGAACACCTACGGGCTCCGCCTCCTTGACTTCACCCCCAATGTTGTCCTGACCATGGCAGTTTTCGCACATATCTGCGAAAACTTTGTCGGAGTCCATCCAAATGTAGCCATTTTTTGCCACTTCTTCACGCCCCGAGTTGAGAAAGGAGAGCCTTTATCCGGCGGAATCGCCTGGATCTCAAAAGCCGGCAAGAAGGAAGCTTATCTGGAGGGAGAGCTCCGCAGCAAGTGGGAGGAATGGAGAGCAGACTGGTGCTGGGTCGTCGAGGAGAACCCGCAGCCGTTTACCGCCCGGCGCCAAACTCCAGTAGTGCGCGGCAGCGATTGGAGCAACGTGGCCCCGGAAGACGACAGGCTGAAGATTGCCGTCGCCCGGATCCAACGCCTCAGGCTTGCCGGGCTCACTGTAGGCGCAGTTGGCGCAGATTTCCTTCGCCGCCGCATCGCCCCCCTGCAGGAGAGGAGGAGACCCGCCTGGGAGTTCAAGAATGCGGCGGATATCATGAGGCTGCGTCCGGCCCTCAACTTCAACTTCACTGTTCTGGAGCTTAACGCGCTGCTCCAGGAGCTGTTCAAATACGACCCTCAACATCCCGAAGTGCTCAGGTTGCCGAAGGGTGTCGTTCCGCTGTGCAACAACTCCTCGCTCAGCCGCATCCGTGCAATGATGCCGCTGTGCGACTCGCATGGAATTGACCCAACTTGGCAAGAGCCTGCAGACGACGTCGTGCAGGCGTTCTTCGATGGCTTGGTATAAATGCCGATCCGTTCCGACGAGTAGAAGGGCCTCACCCGGGACACCACCGATGAGGAGGTGAAGCGCATCGCCACTAGGCTGGAAGAGGCGGCGGCAGCCGCAGCCGCGGGCGAGTTTGGGTTCACCGTGGAGGAGGCAGAGGCAACGGAGGCGGCAAGCCTTGTCGAGCGAGAGGGGCTTGCCGGCGAGGAAGAGCCTGCCGGGCATGACATCGAGTCGAGCGAGCCCGCCGAGGATACGAGCGGCTCGCTGGAGATCGACTCCTCTTCCTCCTCATCTTCGGGCAGCTTGCCGCAAGCAGAGCCCCCGTCTCCACCAAGAAGGCGTGTCCGCAAGGCTGGGGACGTAGCGGAGCGGCAGACGAGTCAACAGCCGCCGCGCCGCGCGACACGCTCCACCGCGGCATGTTCTGTTGCCGCGGGAGCACCTCACGCTGCTGCGGCAACTGGAGCGGGGTCCTCCCGGACCGCCGCTTCTGCTCCTGCCGCTTCTCATGCCGCGGCGGCAGCTGGAGCGGGGTCGTCTCAGACCACCGTCACTGCTCCCGCCAAGCGGCCAAGGGAACCCACTCCTCCGCCTCCTCGCGCCGGAGGTGAGCCAGGCTTTGACTTCTCCGCGCTCAGCTCCGACGAGGAAGAAGAAGAGTAAGATTCTTGTTGTACTTGTATTTCTTCGATTCTTGCTATTTTTCTTGTATCTCATTTGCTTTACTCAGAATTTATTCCTTTTTAGGACTCTGGCCCAGAGAGAGGCAAAGAGAGCCAAGGTCCCGTTGATTATCATCGAGGACGAACCCACCGCGACAGCAGGGGGTGCGTCCGACACAACCTTGCCGGACCCGGCAACTGTTCTTCAGAGCAGCCCCCAGCGCAGTCCCCAGCGTAAGTATATGGTTTGCTTCCCGCTGTTAGGCGCGCATGGATACTCTTTGTTTTGCTGATATCTGACTGTTGGTTTGTGTAGGAGCAGAGCAGCCCCACCAGGAGTGTCCGGAGACCGCCCCCGACATGCCATCTGCTTCGACTACACCGCCAAGGGAGAGTTCCCTGGCAAGGGAGAATCCTCCGATAAGGGAGAGCTCTTCGGCAAGGGAGAAGTCTCCGGCAAGGGACAGCACCAGCGGCCCCCCGGCGGCGGAGACCACAACTGCAGAGCCCGGTACAGGTAAACCTCTTGCTTCGAAACTTCCCTTGGGTTCTTCTTCGTTTGATCTTCTTTTTGGATATTTGCTTGACTTTTCTTCCTTTTCCGGCCGTCAGACCCATCTGCCGCGGAGCCGATGGAGACCGAGGTTGTTGTCGACGACGCTGCTGCCACCGAAGATGCGGCCGGCGCTGATGATCCCGCCGGCGAAGAGGCCGCCAGGGCTGCCGCCACAGCAGCTGGCGAGGGGTCTGGCGATCGCACTGATGGCCCTGAGGCCGCAGGAGCGCCCGGCGCTATGCCGACCGCCGACCCTTCCGCCGCTGCCGCAGCGTCAGGCTCCAAAGAGCCCCAGCCAGGCGTCTACTTGAAGGCCGGCGATGGCGTCTTCATCAACCTCCCCTGGGCGTCAATGTCCAGGGCGCCGGTCGAAGGAGAAAGCTTTGACGGAGAGGTGCTCGCCTCCGCTGGGCTGACGCTGGTTGACGTGCCAAGCAGCAGCAACGACGAGCCCGAGGAGGAGCGGCTACTGCGGAAGCTGCTGTCGCTCTACCGAGCTCGGCAAGCCAAACTGGAATCCCGCGAGGCACTTGCCGCGAAGGCGGGAGCAGACATTGAGAAGCGCGCGGAGGAGCTCCGAGGTCTCAACCAGGCAGCTCTCCGGTCTCTGGCGGAGGAGCGGGAGCAGCTCGCTGAGGAGCAGAAGGCCTTCCTCCTCGAGAAGGCTGACGTCGAAGAGCAGCAGCGGCTTGCCGCTGAGAAGCTGTGTGCGTAGGAGGGCGAGCTGGCGCAGCGGAAGATCAACCTCGATAGCCACGAGGAGGAGCTTGCCGTGCGCGAGCGAGCACTCGGCGGAGCTCTCAAGCAAGCAGAGGACGTTGCCGCAGCTATCGAGGCTGCCAAGAAGGAGCTGGAGACGAAGGTGGCGCAGCTGGAGGCCGATCTCAAGGCGAGCGGCGAGGAGCTTGCCGCGCTTAAGAGTGAGCGGGAGAAGGACACCTACAGCCACTCAGAGATGCAGGCCCGTCTCGCCGAGAAGGGCAAGGAGCTCAGCGCCGCCAAGGACTCCAACGTAGATCTTGAGTTGAAGCTGACCACTTTGACCAAGACGTTGGACGGCGCCAGGGAGCAGGAGGTGGCCTTGAAGGAGGAGATCAAGGCCGACAAGGCGCTGCTGGAGAGTGCTGCTACCGCCCAAAATACTTTTAGGGAGACTGTGGAGCACCGGACGGAGAGTCTTGTGAATGCTGCCGCAGACATTGACAGGGAGCTGGTGCAGCTGGGGATGGAGGATTTCGGGTATCCCTCTGATGAGA
Organism: Aegilops umbellulata; assembly: GCA_032464435.1. Taxonomy (NCBI): domain Eukaryota; kingdom Viridiplantae; phylum Streptophyta; class Magnoliopsida; order Poales; family Poaceae; genus Aegilops; species Aegilops umbellulata. Next base: position 105,693,943 of record CP136058.1, on the reverse strand, counting down.
ACCTCCAATCCAGCGCAAAGCTCACCTTGTTCTTCAAAGGCGTGGCGACGGCCCTCCAGCGACTCCGGGAGAGGATTCCAAAGCAGCTGGCCGACGAGTCGCGCAAGATCTGCGCGGGAGCTCTTCAAAAGGTGTTGGTGAAGGTGGCCTTCCGCAACCCGGGCCTCAACCTCACCAACGTCCTCAAGACCCTGCCGCCGGATGCTGATCTGGAGGCGCTCAAGGCCCTTGTCGCACCCATTGTGGACAAGGTGAGCGGGATCAAGAGGGTTGAGGGCGATCGTGTAGACTAGGCCGCCCGTTTTCTTCTTTTCTTGTCGCTGCTGGTCATGTTATGAAAACAATCTATTAGAACCGCGACAAGCTATCTTGTAATATAACTCTATTTTGGGTAGTGATGGCAATGTTATTTCCTTTACTTGATTCCTTCCTTTGTATGTTTTTGCCTTACGCTTCTAGGGAACTTGCCGGCGTAGGCACCTTAGCCGCGAGCGCTGAGTGCGGGACGTCAGCAGCCTGCTGGCGGTGCCGTTACCGACAAGAAACCTTGTCGCAACTAGTCGCAGCTCACTTAAGTTGTTGAGCGGACTCGAAACAAAGTAAGGGCGCAACTAGCCACGAGCTGGTTCCTCCGCGCACAGGTTTTCCATACAAAGCATGATCGTTCAAGGAAGATAACTTAAAAAATTTAAAAATCTGATTGCTCAAACTTTGGCAACTTAGCTTTTCTGTTGTTAGATTTTCCGGCAAGGCGAAACTTTCTTGAACGACGCCTGGTCCATACCATTATCTTCTCCTCCCCCCCCCCCCCCCGGCAAACTTGTGGGCGAGGGAACCTTCCTTTCCTTGAGAAAAAAGAAAGAAGAGAAAATAAAGATATGGAGCCTTATGGCTCGTTATTGCTTACCGGGGGTTGGTGCTGCACAAAGTGTCAGATAACTCATGCGAAAAATAAAAAGCATGAAATTGACAAGATGTGCGGAGCACATGAGCTTTATTTATGCATAGGGTCTGCGCCTTGCTTTGTACAAAGGATTACATGCAACAACGGCAAGACTTGTACAAAAGGTGGTTGCCGGAACAGGGTCCAGCAACCGCGCCTTACGGGTAAAACTTACGAAGATGCTCAATGTTCCAGGAGTTGCTCACCGGAATGCCATCTTCGGTCTCAAGGCAGACAGCGCCAGGCCTAGTGACTCATTTCACCCGGTAAGGGCCTTCCCACTTCGGCGTCAACTTGTTGGAATTCTTGGCGGACTGAACGCGCCGAAGAACAAGGTCACCTTCCTCGAGACTTCTGGCGTTAACTTTGTGGCTATGGTAGCGGCGCAAAGCTTGCTGGTAGCGAGCAGCTCGTACAGCAGCCTGAAGACGGTCCTCCTCAAGGAGCAGCGCGTCATCTTTTTGCAGCTGCTCTTGCTCAAGCTCATCATAAGCGAGTACTCGAGGTGACCCGTATACGAGTTCTGTGGGGAGAACTGCCTCTGCTCCATAGACTAGAGCGAAAGGTGTCTGGCCAGTGGCTCGATTTGGCGTCGTCCCGATTGACCAAAGAATCACCGGCAGCTCCTCAATCCAGTTTCTTCCGCACTTGTGCAGCCTGTCGAAAGTCCTGGTCTTGAGTCCATGCAGCACTTCAGCATTTGCCCTCTCCGCTTGACCATTGCTTTTGGGGTGAGCAACAGAAGCGAAGCACACCTTGGCGCCAAGATCTTGGACGTACTGCATGAAGGTGCGGCTCGTGAATTGCGTACCGTTGTCGGTGATGATCCTGTTAGGGATCCCGAAGCGGCAAACAATCGACCTGAAGAACATGACTGCTGACTGTGCTGTCACCTTCCTCACTGCTTCCACTTTCGGCCACTTTGTGAACTTGTCGATTGCAACGTACAAGTACTCAAAGCCCCCGACTACTCGGGGGAAGGGGCCGAGGATGTCGAGCCCCCAGACCGAAAATGGCCAGGATAAAGGGATCGTCTGGAAAGCTTGAGCTGCCTGGTGTATCTGCTAGGAATGGAACTGGCACGCTTCACACTTGGTTACTTGTGCAGTTGCATCCTGGAGGGCTGTCGGCCAAAAGAAACCTTGCCGGAATGCTTTGCCGGCAAGTGCTCTTGCGCCAATGTGGTGACCACATATGCCTCCATGTATCTCTGCCAACAGCTTTTGCCCGTCTTCCCGGTGAATACACTTCAATTTCACACCGTTGAGTCTTCTTCTGTACAGTGTGTTGTCGACAAATTGGTACATACTTGACTGCCGGGCAACTCTTTCCGCTTCTTCTTGCTCTTCGGGAAGTTCTCCTGTCTGAAGGAAACGGACAATCTGTTGTGCCCATGCTGGAGCTCGCGGCTCGACAACAAGGAATAAAGGCACATCTGCTGCTGCGGGAACATCCGCTTCTACGGCGAGAACCTGCGGCTCAGCCGGAGCTCGACGTTCCCCGGCAAGCTTGCCGGAGCAAAACTTTTCGGGAGCGTCTGCTTCAACGGAACAAACCCTGGGGCCTGCCGGAGCAGACTGCTCCCCAGCACTCTTGGTGTTGATCTTGGGGACCTTCTTGGCGGCGGCTTCGGGAAGCTCTGCCGGATAATAGTCACCAGAAATCAACTTCCTCTTCTTGCTCTGTCCAGTTGATGGTGTTACAGATGGTTGAGTCAGCTTGAGCATAAAGATCCCTAGTTCCACAGGTAACTTAAGTGATGCGCACTTTGACAAGCCATCGGCAATGTCGTTCTGAGCTCTTGGATCATGTTCCATCTGTAGGCCGTGAAAGTGCTCTTCTAGCTTTCTCACTTCATCAACGTAGGCTTCCATCACCGGACTCTGATAACTCTTGTTCACTTGGCGGACGACAAGCTGCGAGTCACCCCTGACAATGAGCTCCTTGATCCCAAGGTCTGCCGCGATCCTGAGACCGGCAAGCAAACCTTCATACTCTGCAGTATTGTTTGTTGCTTGCTCCTTGGGAAAGTGCATATGGACTATGTACTTGAGTTACTCTCCGGTGGGTGCGACAAGCAGCACGCCAGCACCGGCGCCTTGCAGCGAGAAGGCACCATCAAAGTACATCAGCCACTCTTTGCTTGCTTCCTTGACGGGGATGCTTGTTTCTGGAATTTCTTCATCTGGCGTTGGCGTCCACTCTGCTATGAATTCTGCCAATGCTCTGCTTTGGATAGTTGAAGTGCTCTCAAACTTGAGGCCAAAGCTTGACAGTTCCAGTGCCCACTCAACAATCCTGCCTGTTGCTTCTGGATTCTGCAGTATCCTCTTCAGCGGAAAACGAGTGACAACTATGATCTCATGTGCTTGGAAGTAATGGCGCAGCTTTCTCGAGGCCATGAGAAGGCCGAAAAGCAATTTCTGCACACCAGAGTACCTTGACCTAGCCCCCTGCAGAAGGGAACTGACAAAGTAAACTGGGCGCTGCACCATTGTAAAGCCCTCGATGCGGCTATATCTCCCACGTGTCGAAGCACGACTTGGAGGCATAACCGCATGGAAAGCAATGTCGCAAGTGAGGTAATCTTCACACAACCCATGTAATACATAAGGGAAAGAGATACATAGTTGGCTTACAGTCGCCACTTCACACAATACATAAATTAACATCCATCATTCAGATTACACTCAAGGTCCGACTACGGAACCAAAATGAAAGAAGACTACCCCGAATGCTACACAGATCCCCGCTCGTCCCAACTGGGCTCCACTACTGATCATCAGGAAAAGACACATAGTAACGACCACGTTCCTCGTCGAACTCCCACTTGAGCTCGGATGCGTCATCTGCACTGGCATCGTTGGCACCTGCAACTGTATTGGTAGAATCTGTGAGTCACGGGGACTCAGCAATCTCACACCCGCGAGATCAAGACTATTTAAGCTTAAAGGTAGGATAGGGTTGAGAGGTGGAGCTGCAGCAAGCGACTAGCATATATGGTGGCTAACAACGCAAAAGAGAGCGAGAAGAGAAGCAAAGCACGGTCGTGAAGCTAGAAGTGATCAAGAAGTGATCCTAGAACAACCTACGTCAAACATAACTCCAACACCGTGTTCACCTCCCGGACTCCGCCGAGAAGAGACCATCACGGTTACACACGCGGTTGATGTGTTTTAATTAGGGTCAACTTCGGGTTTTCTACAACCGGACATCAACAAATTCCCATCTGCCTCATAACCGCGGGCACGGCTTTTAAAAGATAATACCCTGCAGGGGTGTCCCAACTTATCCCATTATAAGCTCTCACGGTCAACGAAGGATATTCCTTCTACCGGGAAGACCCGATCAGTCTCGGAATCCCGGACTACAAGACATTTCGACAGTAATAAAACAAGACCAACAAAGCCGCCCAATGTGCCGACAAATCCCGATAGGAGCTGCACATATCTCGTTCTAAGGGCACAACGGATTGTCCAAACTTCCGGTAGGCGAGCCCAGAGTTGCCCCTGGTAGCCACCGGCGGCTGACGGTTTGGACCAACACTCGGAGGAGCACTGGCCCGGGGGTTAAAAATAAAGATGACCCTCGGGCTCGCGAAAACCCAGGGAAAAGGCTTAGGTGGCAAATGGTAAAACCAAGGTTGGTCCTTGCTGGAGGAGTCTTATTCAAAGCGAACTGTCAAGGGGGTCCCATAAATCACCCAACCGTGTAAGGAACACAAAATCAAGGAACATAACACCGGTATGACGGAAACTAGGGTGGCAAGAGTGGAACAAAACACCAGGCATAAGGCCGAGCCTTCCACCCTTTACCAAGTATATAGATGCATTAATTAAAATAAGAGATATTGTGATATCCCAAAATAAACATGTTCCAACATGGAACCAACTTCATCTTCACCTGCAACTAGCAACGCTATAAGAGGGGCTGAGCAAAGCGGTAACATAGCCAATCAACGGTTTGCTAGGAAAGGATGGTTAGAGATTTGACATGGTAATATGGGTGGCATGATATAGCAAGTGGTAGGTATCGCAGCATAGGCATAGCAAAAGAGCGAGCATCTAGCAAGCAAAGATAGAAGTGATTTCGAGGGTATGGTCATCTTGCCTGCAAGGTTCTCAGAGTTGTCGAAGGCTTGATCCTCGTAAGTGTTCTCAACAGGTTCCTCATTCACTTACTCGTCTCCCGGCTATACCCAAGGCAAGAACACAAGCAAAGGAACAACTATCAACCATGATGCAATGCGCAAGCAACATGATGCAAAACATGGCATGATATGCGAGATGTGGTATGCAATGCATATGCGTTCTCTGGAAGGAAAAGATGAACAAGGCATGATCCTGGAAAAACCAAGTATGCCACTGGAAAGGTGAGGTGATTTCGGTTGAAAGCGATATAAAGATCACCGGAATCGGATGCACGGTTTGCAAATGACAGGCCAAACAAGAATGGCATATTTGTGCGTTTAACAGCATGATGCCACTTAGCACGCAACAAGAAATTAAGCTACTTCACCCAAACATATCAGCAAAGCATATGGCAGTGATCTACTCAAGATGCTTGACAAAAGATGAACACTGAGATACGGCTAAATCACACCATAACAGGTTCAAACAAGCATGGCAAAAGTGCAAAAGATAACAGGTTCACAGACTTGGTGAAAATAACAACATGCCAGAAATTAACATCAGGATGACATGTTTAGAGCAAGGAAACAACCTGCTACAGGAACACAATATAGCAAAACAAGGCATGGCATGAATCTACTCAAAGCATTGGACAAAAGTCCCTTAATGACCATGAGCCAAAAAGGACCAGAAAATATAATAGCACCCATGTCAATTAAGCAACTTTCGTTACAGTTTTCAGACTTGGCAGAAAACTGGACATGTCAAAAACCGATAACAAGTAGGCATGTTTACAAGCTCGATGCACTCACTACAGAGCATTTCATGATAAACTAAGCATACAACCATCAAGAAGACATGGCATAGAAGCTAATCATGGCAAGAACAACATCATAGCATGCAAAGAACAACTACAACAAGCTTGGCAAAATCGAATAACGTGTAAACAATCTGCCAGCAACATTTTATAGCAAAAGTAGAGCTCGATTGACTCAAGCTATTTCACTCCATAATTACAAACAAAGGCACGGATGGATATAGCACATTCATATGTTCAAAACATCCTTACTGATCATGCTCAAAAGAGGCATAGATCTCTCTGAAACAACATGAACACATAGCATAAAAATTACAAAGTCCCTGAAATCAGCAACAATATGATCCCTAGTTTGCATGCTTGTGCTAGTCACCACAGAGATCACAAAAATACATGGCATACACCCCTGTAAAGATGGCATGGCATATTACAAAACACATGTAGGACTCAACTTCATAGGATGCACACATCAATCATGGCAAAAATGACAAAAGTGCAAGTTCTGATAAGAATCTGTAGCTAACATCACATAGCCCTCTTCTAATAGCATTTCGGCATCAAGATGAACTCAAATGAAAATGATGCAATGAGATGAAATGATTTAATCATCGAAACGAACAATTCGATATGCTATACGCCCAAAACGGAGCCACGGGTGCAAAGTTATGATGCGATGAACATGCAACAATTATGCAACAATATTTCGGGACTTGGGGAAAATTCAACCTCCGAAATACTCAGATCTAGGGTTCCTCCGTGGCACGCGAACCGAGGCGGCCGGAATCTCGCCGGAGAGAGACGGGGGAAGGCGGCGGAGGTCGGAGGGGGCGCTGGCGGAACGGGGCCGGCCGGATCTGGCCGGGCCTCGTCGGATCTGGCGCCGCCAGGGCGGCGCGGGGCCGGGCGACGATGGGCGGCGCCTGCGGGCGGCGGCAGAGGCGCGCGGCGAGGCCGGCGCGGGGCTCGCAGCGGCGGGCGGCGGCGGGGCGCCTCGGGCGCGGGCGGCGCGCCGGGGCGATGCGGGCTGGGCGGCGGCGGGATCCGGGCTCGTGCGGGCCCGATCTGGGTCCCGCGGGTCGCGGTGGAGGAGGCGGCGAAGTGGGCACGGGTGCCCACGTGGCAGCCCCTGATTCGTCGGGCGGCGGCGGCGGACGCGTCCGGCACCGTCCGGACGTGTCCGGCGCAGGGAGAGGAGCGGGGAGCTAGGGTTAGGGTGGATTTCACCCGAAATTTCGGGGGAGAGGGTATATTTTAGGTAGGAGGAGCTAGGAGGCTCCAAATTGAGCACGGTTTGCGGCCACATGATCGTGATCGAACGGCGATGGACATGAGAGTGACTTAGATGGGTTATTGGGCTGTATTGGAGGGGTTTTGGGCTGCAACCCACAAGAGGCCTTCGTGGTTACCCGGTTAACCGTTGGAGTACCAAACAACCTCCAAATGACCCGAAACTTGACAAGTGGTCTATCGGTGCTATACCAAGGCCGCTTGGCAAACCTCGGTCCATTCCGAGACCGCTTAACACCCACACATGAAAATAGGTAAAAGGGGGCGCCGGAGGACGTAGGAGTGCTGGATTGCAAAACGGACAACGGGGAAAAGGCTCGGATGCATAAGACGAACACATATGCGAATGCGATGCACATGATGACATGACAAGAAATGCATGACAAGGACAAAATGCAAAATGAAGGGAAACCCAACCACGGAGGGAATATCATATCACATTGCCGAAAATGGCAAGAGTTGGAGTTACAAATATGGCAAGTTACAACTGGGGTGTTACAACCATTCTCTTTTGTATCTCCTCACGCGCCTGCGCAGATCCATCTTTGTCGGGACCAGAGCTTGTCGGGGAAGCCCCCTGCTTGTCGCTGGATGCGCCTGCCGTGGTTGCTGGCTCATCATCTGCCTCCCTCTCCGCTACTAACGCAGCACTAACCACTTAATTGGTTGCCGCCAGATACAGCAGCAACTTCTCTTGTGGCTTAGGTGCGACAAGTATTGGGGTGGAGGACAGGTATCTCTTCAAGTCCTGCAGCGCAGCCTTCGCTTCCGGAGTCCATTTCATTGGGCCTGCCTTTTTCAATATTTTGAAAAACGGCAGGGCGCGCTCAACAGACTTAGAGATAAACCTGCTGAGAGCTGCCACACAACCGGCAAGTCTTCGTACATCCTTGATGCGCTTTGGTGCTTCAATCTGCTCAATGGCCTTGATCTTGTCGGGATTGGCTTCAATTCCCCGCTGAGACACGAAGAACCCGAGAAGCTTGCCGGAAGGAACTCCAAACACACACTTCTCGGGGTTGAGCTTGAGGCTGATCTTGCGCAGATTTGCAAAAGTCTCGTCTAAATCTTGAATCAGAGTTGCCATGTCCTTGCTCTTGACCACTATGTCATCCATGCAGGCTTCCACATTTCTGTGTATCTGTGGCTCAAAAGCGGCATGGACTACCCTTGCGAATGTTGAACCAGCATTCTTTAAACCGAAAGGCATCCGTATGAAACAGTACGTGCCACATGGAGTGATGAATGCGGTCTTCTCCTCATCCTCTTCTGCCATGAAGATCTGATGGTATCCTGAGTATGCGTCAAGAAATGAAAGCAAGTCACATCCGGCCGTGGAGTCAACAATCTGGTCAATGCGCGGCAAGGGAAATGGGTCTTTGGGACAAGCTTTGTTAACATCGGTAAAGTCGATACAAAGCCTCCATTTCCCGTCCGCCTTGCGCACGACTACAGGATTGGCCAACCACGTAGGATGGAGCACTCCTCTGACAAGGCCTGCAGCTTCCAACTTCTTGATCTCTTCTGCGATGAATTCTTGGCGCTCCACTGCTTGCTTCCTGACTTTCTGCTTGACGGGCCGCGCATGAGGACAGACGGCAAGGTGGTGCTCAATTACTTTCCTGGGAACACCGGGGATGTCAGACGGTTGCCACGCAAACACATCGACGTTCGCCCGCAGGAAAGCAATGAGCGCGCTTTCCTATTTAGGGTCGAGAGTGGCACTGATGGTGAAGGTACCACCAATGCCGTCCTCCTTGGCGGACACCTTCTTGGTCTCTGGCGGAGCTGCCATTGTCTTCTTACACTTGTCGGTGGAGCTCGATGGTGCGTCCTCGACGGTAGCGCAGCACTCCGAGGAGGTGCGCTTGCCGGAGTGGGCATCAGAACTCTTGCCGGACTTGGTCTTCTTCTTCCCCCCGGGAGCTTCAGCGGCAAGTGACTTGCGATCCGTTGCGGCTACCGCTTCCCGGTAAATCTTGTCGGCACAGATAAGAGCATCCTTCTTGTCGCCAGGGACAGAGATGACACTTATCAGTCCTGGCATCTTCAGCATGTTATACGCATAGTGAGAGGCCGCCATGAACTTGGCGAGCGCTGGACGGCCGAGAATCCCATTGTAAGGCAATGGAAAATCGGCAACGTCAAAAGTGACCCTCTCAGTTCTGAAGTTCAACTCGCTGCCAAATGTCACCGGCAACGTGATCTTCCCCTTTCGCTTGCTCCTTCCCGGGTTGATTCCTTGGAATGTGCCGGTCTCTTCGAGCTCGCTGTCAGGGACCTGGAGTTTCTGGAGCACAGCGGAGGAGATCAGGTTCAAGCCGGCCCCGCCGTCAACTAGTATCTTAGTGACCTTGAGGTTGCGGATAGTTGGTGAAACCAACATCGGCAAGCACCCGACCGTAGTTGTGCGATCAGGGTGGTCCTCAATATCAAAGATGATAGGCGTGCTGGACCATTTCAGAAGCTTGCGTGACTCGACGGGTGGTTCTGCCGCATTGACTTCCCGCACCCACTGCTTGAGTTGGCGGTGTGAAGTATGTAGAGAAGCACCGCCGTCAACGCACAAGACCTCTGTGGCTTTCTGGAACTCCTGCTCACTGGTCTCGACATCATCCATGTCTTCGTCATCGTCGTCGTCTTCATCCTTGTCGCGGCCGCGGGGAGGTCTGTCTCCTTGCCGCTGCTTGGCCTTGCCACGGTGTCCTCCCCGGCCGGGGCGCTTCGTGCGGATCCTCCAGCACCTCCTTGGGCTTTCTCCTTGTCGCGTCGCTCGTATTCGGCCTTTTGCAGCTCGACAAGCTGCTCGACCTTCTTGCAGCTCTGGAGGTCATGGCCCTTGGTGCGGTGGATCTTGCAGTACTGTTTGTTGGTGCCGTCCTGCTTGTCGGCGACCGCCACAGCCTGGCAGTTGGCGCATGCGGCAACCTCCTTGCCGGAGCTACCAGCTTTGGCTTTCTTGGCACCACCTTCGTTGCCGGACTGCTCAACAACTAGCACATCTTTGCATCTCTTCTTCCTATTGTTCCGCCGCCGGTTTTTCTTTGCCGGGGCAGCATCCTCGCTGTCAGATCCTCCTGCTCCTGTATTCTCTCCGGGGAGTTTCCTCCCTTCCTCAGCACGTGCACACTTGCCGGCCAGGGCATACAGCTCACTGACGTCTCTGATCTTGCACATCGCCATCTCCTCCCGCATCCTGCGGTTATGCACGTTCTGATGGAACGCGCTGATGACTGCGGCAGGGTGGACATCCGGGATGTTGCGTTGTACATGGCTGAATCTCTGGATGTACTTACGCAGGGGCTCTCCTTCCTTCTGGGCGAGCAGATGAAGGTCACTCTCCTCGCCGTGAGTTTTGTGGTCGCCTGTAAAGGCGCCGACAAACTGATGGCATAGGTCTGCCCAGGAAGATATGGAGTTGTCCGGCAAGTGCATGAGCCAGGACCTGACGTTGGGTTTGAGCACCAGCGGGAAGTAGTTGGGAAGGATCTTATCGTCCCGTCCCCCGGCAGCTTGCACCGCGATGGTGTAGATGCTGAGGAACTCCGACGGATGCAACTTGCCGTCGTACTTCTCGGGTACGTCTGGCTTGAAATTCTTCGTGCTGGGCCACCGGACTTGCCGCAGCTCACGGGTAAACGCAGGGCAACCTACCGCGTACGGCAGGTCGCCTGGTTCCCCTGGCACATGCATGTCGATAGAGGGCCCAGCGCGCTGGTCTGATTGACGTCGCGCTTCTCTTCGGCGCTCGATGCGAGTACGAGCGTCTTCTTGCTGTCGTTCGTGAAGAACTTGGCGCTGATCGCGACGAGCTCGCGGATCTGATGACGCGGTGGAGTCACTGTCGAGGTGGATCCGGCGAGTCGGCGATCTTGGCCTTCGGGGCGGAGAGTGCACGGTGGTCGCACCCCCACCGGTCTTGTCGCCATCGGCTCGTGCCTGGCTGACTCGCCGCGGCTGCGATGTACTCGGCTACCGTGGAGTGTCGCTGTTGGCAAAGCCGATGAGACTCTGAATGGTGGCCCTCCAGTCGTTGATCTTGTCCGCCGTTGGAGGGTAGTCTAGGAGCAGTTGATCTCGCGCCTAAGCTTCCGCTGGAGTGGCGGGTAGCGGTGGCGAACGGTGTGAGGAGCGGGATATGCTTGGACTTCTAACTAAGTTAGAAGGAGCAGTATCCCGTCCAGGCGACCGTGCCTCGCTCGCGCCAGCATGTTGGCGCGCATGCTGGTCTTGAGCATTCCGAGATCCACCAGCTCGATCTGGGTCCAGCAAGCGTATGGTACCGTGAGTACCATGACGCTGCCGGTCCCACGCCTCCTGAGATGAGTGCGGTGCATGTACGGACACCGAGGCCTTGGAGTGCGCCCGGTCGTTGTGGGAGCCGGCTACGCCGCCGATGGGCAGCGCAGCCTTGTCCTTGGACCTGGCGGCACCGTGAGCTCCCTCGTCGACGCCCGTTCTTCCGCCGGCGTCTACCCCACCAGCCGTTTGCTCCGGCCGCCGAAGAATAAGGTTCTTCTTCGGCGGCATGTCGATGAAGATGATGAAGATCTAGCTCGTGTGAACGCCGGATCAGGTTCACACAACCTCGACGCCCCCTACCTGGCGTGCCAAAGATGTCGAGGAAACTGATCCACGAGCACCTATGGGGACCGGCGGACCGGGCCCCTTTCGGTTCGGCGGGGGCGGAGATCGCACGAAGAGCAGATCGAGGCGAGGCACACGAGCAGTTTACCCAGGTTCGGGACGCATGGATGCGTAAAACCCTACTCCTGCTTTGTGGTTTGTATTGAGTTCTTGCTCGGGAGCGCTGAGTGCTACAGTACACACCAGCAGCTAACTAGACCGAGCGTGAGTGTTCTCCTCCCCCACCTACGTTGCGCATGGGCCTCCTTTTATATGCTCAAGGGGTCACCGACAGGTGGCAACGTAGACAAGGGTAAAAATGGAAAGGTGTTGCGGTTGGTACAGCTACCTGTACAGTGTATCATACCTAACCCTGACGACAGGGGACAAGGGCATTAAATGCCCATCTGCGTCGCCTAAACAATGCAAAAAGGGACCGTCAGGGACGCCACCGTTCGCCACGATGGCAATCTTGTCAGCGCCGCTTGCCACCGCGTACCGCTGGCTGCACAGCCTCCCGCCACGTACGCCTGGGAGGGTCCCAGAGCAACACGTTGATGGATGTGCTGGAGCGTGGGTACGGAGTGGTAGCTTGCCGCGGCAAACGCCTTGCCGGGACGCGTGGCGCGTCGTGACAAGTTCCTTGAGATGCCTTGGTTGGCCTTCCCGGCAAGCTCCTCTTGCCGGGGCCTTGTCTCCTTGGCTTGAATACTTTGTTCTTGAATGGCTCCAAAGGAACCACAGAGGGCCTTGGCGGTCACCCGGCAAGCCTTGCCGCGGGGTGCTGCGACTGCCCGTGCACAAGTTCGGGATACTAGGGTACCCCTACTCTAGTACACCGACAATCATCTACCCCTACTACGCCAACATGAAAGAAGACGTGATACCAAGGACCTGAACACATGGGAGGTACCTCCAAATCTAGCCTACATAACCTACACGACCAAGGACACATACGCATGATACAACATGTACAGGCGGATCTTGGACATGAGGGCGTGTCTGCTTCCCGTAACCGATGAGTACACGAACAACAATAGTGTCATGATCAAGCGTGCTAGGAAGGTCTATATAATGTACTTTATCTGTTTAAGCACCTTTATCATCTGAGTGTTTCATGCATTAGCCTACGTGTCATAATTATCTGTTTTGTCTGAAATATTTCGTCTAAGAACCCATTAACCTATTTGCTTTTTTATTGGCTATTTGCGTATGTATGTAACTAGTTCACTGGGCTGCTGTGCTTGGAATCTCCTTCCTCCCAACATATTCCCCTTCTCAGGTGGACCCAGCAGGTCTCGTACACAGACATATGGGACCAACCACCTATCCATTTGTATTTCACTATTTTGTTCAATCTTTCATCCTCTTCCTACATCGGCTGGCGGCACTACCGCGCACGCCTTGGTGACCCATCCTAGCCTATGGAGCTAGCCAGGCCATCCCTCTACTCCCACACATTCTCCGGTGGCGGCAGCTCCACCGGCCCACCCTACACCTGAATAAGTCAACCCTCGTACTCCCCTCCGCCTACGTCTTCCCCGGCTCCGCTTCGTTCCGGTCCGAGGTCTCGACATCGTCCTCCGTCTTGGTGCTCTCGTCACGGCGCCACCGTCTGTGGTTCCCAACATGGTCAACAAAACGAGAGGACTCGGGAGACAACTGTTCGTCGAGAGCCTGACAGTATGGGCCCACTAGGTCCATGGCCTAGATTTTGTTGTTTAACATGCGCAGCCCACGAGATGCAGACACAGTTGATCCGGCTAGTTTCAACTTTTTTGGGGGTCCAACAGGCATCAAGCTGCCTCTGGGCATCAGTAGCCCAAGTTATGTTTGTTTTTTCAAGACGACGCACAACTTAGTTCTATTTTTCAGCAAAACTGAACCTATGTTTTCCCTTCTATAATAGTATATATATATATATATATATATATATATATATATATATATATATATATATATATATATATATATATATATATATATATATATATTTATATACTATTTTATTACATATATATAATAGAAACAACATAAGGTACCGTTAAACTTGTCGTTCGTCCAACCATTGTATAGACATTCCCACTTTATTTATTTTTTGTTTTTATTAGTCCTATATCTGAATTTTCTCCCACTTTTTTTTGATGTAATCAAAGTTTCTCCCAGTACTTTTCCCTAGAACCAACTTAAATGTCCCACCTCTAGCCTAAAAAATAATGATACCCCACGTCCTATTAACTCATCAAATTAAAATGATATTTTATTTCGTAAATCAAAAGTTCTTACAAAATAATAATAATAATAATAATTGTTTATATATAACTGTAACATCCCAAATTTTCAATTTGGAATGTTATACATTAGATCATCATGCATATCATATTTTCTTGCATTTTGGTCGATCCTAGAAATTTCACGCAACTCAAGGACCCTCGGAGAGAGTTGGAGATTTCGTTATTTTCATATTTGAGTTTTCTCAAATTTTGAAAAGAGGATCATCTGATTTTATTTATTTCATCTTCAATTATTTTTCCAATATCAACAATATGAGAGGGGGAATAATATGACTTTCCCAAAATTAGGAAAAATGAAGATTTAATAAATAAATCAAATTTTGGATTTTTCGGAGTTTATTTGCATTTTATTTGGATTAGGGAAAAATGCGTGTTTTAAAAAAATTGCATCTAGGCCCCGAGTAAAGTTCATTTTGTTCGACTCATTTTTAGGAGTCGGGGAAAATTTACTTCGGGATTTTTGGAGTTCGTTTAGATTTTCTTTTATTTGTTTTTCTACGCGCGTAACTATTTAAAAAAACCGCATCGCGCCCCGCCTAGGCCAAGGCCCGGCCAGCCCAGCCGCGCCCTCCTCGCGCGCGCGCCCGTGCGCAGCGCCGCCGCCGCCGCCGAGTCCGATTAGGACTCTGCCTACGCCGCCTCCCTTACCTTGCCCCCTCCCCCAAGTATTTCTTCCCCCCCCCCCCTTTCAATACCCAGCCCCCCCTCTCCTCCCCACACCACCCCGCCGCCCCGCAGCAGCAAGCAGCAGCAGCAGCGCCGCCGCCGCCGCTCGCGCCTTCGCCGCCCGCCGCCCGCCGCCAGCGCGGCCGCCTGCCGCCGCCCCCCCGCCTCGCCTCGCTGCCCCGCCGCCAAGCCCCGCCCGCCGGAGCCCCTCGTCGAGGTAGCCACCGCGCCGCGCCACCCCTCCCCATGGTTCGTTTTTTTATTTTTTATTTATAAAAACCGTTCTGGTTTCTTTTCGTTTCGTTGTTTCGGTTTTTTTTCGAAACCCTAGATCGGTTTTCGTTTTTTTTTTGGTTTAGTTGTTTTGCGAGCGTTCGCCGGACCGTTCGTCTTAACGAACGTGATCACCGGTTCTTCTTGGTTAACGAACGTCCGTTCGTTTAACCGTTCGTCGTTTTCTTTTTCGTCGGATTTATTCCGCGATTTTCTGATCATGATTTCAGATCCGATCTTCGTTCTAGTTTATCTTCTCGCTCGTTTATCGGAATCAGGTGATTCAAGCGCCTGGAGTTTCGTTTCGAAACCGCCGTTCCGACTAATCAACTTAAACAAGTTTTTGCTACTGAAAAATTTGACCTAGTTTCAACTTGCTAGAACCGAGTTGTTTTTTTCCGCCGTTTGTTTTCCGTTACTTTGTTCGGTTCGTTTTCTCTTTGCAACCGGAGTTCTTAAGTTGAACTTTCTGGTTCGATCTCTTGTTCGAGTTTTACCTGTGCATTAGATGAGTACTTATTGTATGCTTGTTGTTTGTCTACGATAGATTACCTGGAGTGCGCCGCCTGTTATTTCGAATCTCTAGGTTTCGCGGATCATCAGCAAGGCAAGTAACACTTTGATCATACCCTTTTCTACTACCCAGTTTTATTGCATTAGATCAATCCTCAAACATTGCATGATTAGGACCTAATTAAATTGTGGGATGGGAAGTAGTTGAGGTAGTACCTATTACCTGTTTTACTTATGAAACCTTTGGGAGTTACTTCTACGTTTGCTTATTATGCCATGCTATGCTAGTAGACGTGGATTGGGTGAGTGATATCCATGACAGATGTGAGTATTGTTAATTAATGGTTTATCTAAGGTGGCAACTTAAACACACATCTGGGTGGACTGAGGCACCTGGTTTCTATCAGGACTTGCCTGTTTTTCTTTTGACCGCCACCCAGGCTCAAAGGGATCATAAGATCATTCATGCTAGTTACTTCCATGTGTAGCCACAAGCCACTATGGGCTCTGGCATAGTTGATTAAGTCGTGCGAACTCTTACAGGGTAGACTAGCAGATGTAGGGGAAAGTAGGTGTACCGGTCTATCCAACGTAAGGTGCTAGCGCTTCTGAAAGACTATGTCTCGGTCATCCGTTTCTCAAACATTCATGTAGTGCGAGAAATCCAACGGAGGCGATCGAGTCTTGTGGGGAAAAGTGCGCAAACCTCTGCAGAGTGTACAAACTAATCATGATTAGCCGTGTCCCCGGTTATGGACAACTTGAGTATCTAGTACTTGAATATCATGTGAATCTCATCATGTTACTTCTACTTAATATTGTTGGGTTTTAATTGATCACTTAATTGGGATCGGAATGCTGTCAACCATTCTCGATGTTTAACCACCACCATGATAGTTAAATAAATTTATTCCTTTGTAGTAGGGAAAAATTGGCTTTACGCAAAAACTGTAACCATAGAGCTTTCCACCAGCCATACATGCATATAGTATAGCTCATTACTGTTCATTACTCTCTATGTGATACATTGCCAGCATATTCCATGTGCTGACCCGTTTTCGGGCTGCAACTTTCATGTTGCAGACTTTTCAGACGACGAGTAAGGTGTTTTTAGGTCGTGGTTCTATACTCAGTGATGCCGTTGGAGTTGATGGACTCGCTTATCTTCCAAGCCTTCCGCTGTTATCGTTATTAGATGGCCTTAAGCCATATTTATTGTAATAAGTTCTCTTTGAGACACCGATGTAATAAGTGTGTGATTGCTACTCTGTTATAAATCCTTCGAAGTGATGTGTGGTGTCAGCATTACTGATCTAGGGATGATACCGGAGCACAAAGACTTGACCATCTGAGGTCGGGTCGCTACAGAGATGGTATCAAAGCACACGCTGACTGTAGGACACGACCACTAAGTTAAAGCCATAGATCACTATTCTCTTCTCATTTTCTAACTCCTCATCTTTTCTACTCTTTTAGGATGACGGACGCGAAGATCAAGTACACTCAACCGGAGGAGGGCACACCTTTTGGATTTCACTTGAAGGAAGTCACCAAGTACCTGAACATTGGACTACCAAGCTTCACCGGGACCTTCAACGCCACTCTGCCTGGAGAGGAGCGCTGGAAGATTCAAGCTCATGTTCCGGGAAGGACATTCGTGCCAATCACGAAGCCCATAGATAGTGTTTTCAGTGCACCAACCTGGAGTCTGGGAAAGAGCATGGCAGCTCATATCACCATGGGACGCATTGGAGAAGTTTATCAAGAAGACCTCAAGGACACTATCTACCAGATTTGCGGACGCTGAGATGAACAATGGGAGATAGTCAGCACCAAGAAGGATAGATCCATTGCAGCTTTCATCCAGAAGTTAAACCAGCACATTCGACGCCACGAGAACCAGATGTGCAATGATATGATAGAGTTGAAGAATGCGAAGGCAAGGATCATCGAGCTAGAAGGAGAACTGAAGACTACACGCAAGGACTACTTGGACGAGATCGTAGCTCTAGCAAGGCACAATGGCGATCTTAAGCAGAAGATTGAAGAACTCAAGGGGAAATTAGCATCCAAGAAGGAAGACAAGTACGTCGCATGTCCGGACAACTACATCATCATCGATGACAACGATTCGGATCCAAGTGAACCCGACTTTGAAGATGAAGCTGGAGCAGACATCATGGAGTCTTCCACCGATTCAAATTTCTAGATGACCACCAAATATTAGTAGTATTTCCCCCATGTATACATTATAGTTCGAGCACTATTGCGATAGTTCTAGACCGTTTGTATGCCCTTGTTTGAATTGAATGAAGTGATTTTGTGTGCATTTGCTCATGTGCATTGGTTTAGTGTTTTCTCTTTAGACCTCACTCTATTCTTAATTCTCGTCTTTTTCTAAACCATCATATGCCTCCGAGACATGACAATGGATTTCCACCGGAGCTCACTCAGTTGATCCAGCAGCAGAATCAATTGAGGCAGTTGTTACTCCAGAACCAGCAGAACAACAACAACAACAACAACAACAACAACAACCCTCCGCCACCGCCACCTGTTGATCACCTAACCCGTTTCCTTAGGCTGAATTCGCCGGTGTTTTCCAGTAGCACCGAGCCAATAGTAGCAGACGATTGGCTCCACAAGACAGGAAGGGAGTTGACCACTACAGGATGCACAGATGGTGAGAAAGTGAAGTTTGCCGCACATCACCTTGACGGACCCGCGGCAGCATGGTGGGAGAATTTCACAGCCACTTACCCAGTTGACACTGTCACATGGGATCAGTTTCAGCAAGCTTTCCGCACTGCCCATGTTTCAGCAGGAGCTATGGCCACGAAGATGCGTGAGTTTCGCAACTTACGCCAAGGAGGAAGGACAGTTGGCCAGTACGTTGACGACTTCAGCAAGTTAGCACGTTATGCCCCAGATGATGTTGCTACGGATGCAACTAAGCAGGAGAAGTTTCTGGAAGGACTGAATGATGAGCTAAGCATGCAGTTGATGGTAGCAAGCTTCAACAACTACCAGGAGTTGGTAGATCGCGCCATCATGATTGAAGGGAAGCAACAACAGATTGAGAACTGCAAGAGGAAGTATGGACAGGGGAAGTATAACTCTGGAGCCCAGCATAAGCCCCGTTTTACCCCTAAACCGGGAGTTCAGTTTCAGCATACCCATGGAGGAGGTAGTTCGCACAACCATAATGGCCACAAGAATGGTAATGGGAATGGAGGAAGCAACGGCTAGAACCGTACCACCCCATCAACCCCAGCCAAGAGAGATCTAAGTCAAGTCACCTGTTTCAAGTGTTCCAAGACTGGACATTATGCCAATGAATGTCCCGAAGGCCAAAATGGAAATGGAAGCTCTGGAAAGAAGCCGAACCCTTTCAACAGGGGACAGGTGAACCACGTTAATGTGGAGGAGGTTGAAGCTCAGCCTGATGCAGTAATCGGTAAGTTTTTGGTTAAGTCAGTTACTGCACTCGTTCTTTTCGATACTGGTGCATCGCATTCATACATATCAAGGGGATTTGTGGAAAAGTATAGCCTCCCCACTAGGGTTCTTAAAACACCTATGCTAGTAAGCTCGCCAGGAGCAGAGTACATGTCCAGACAAGGATGTTTTCAAGTGCCATTAAGTATAGGAAGGCATGTTTTCCCAACGGATTTAATCATTCTGGAATCCCAAGGTCTGGATGTAATTCTCGGTATGGATTGGTTGTCGATGTATGGAGGAAACATCGATTGCGCCAGTAAGACAATTTTGCTCACAACGCCAGAAGGAAAAAGGATCAAGTATGTATCCCGACATGCGCCAAAAAGGACACAAGTAAATTCTTTATCAGGAGTTGTGCAGGAAGAAGTACCAGTGGTGAAGGATTACCCTGATGTATTTCCTGAGGAATTGCCAGGAATGCCACCTGATAGAGATATTGAGTTCTTAATTGAGCTTTTGCCAGGTACAGGCCCAATATCAAAGCGACCATACCGGATGCCAGCAAAGGATTTGGTAGAAATCAAGAAGCAGATTACGGAGTTATTGGATAAAGGTTACATACGCCCAAGTTCTTCGCCTTGGGGATCACCCGTACTTCTAGTGGATAAGAAGGATGGATCATTAAAGATGGTTGTTGATTACTGTGGATTGAATGAAGTAACCATCAAGAACAAGTACCCACTGCCAATGATTAATGGTCTGTTTGATCGTTTGCAAGGAGCTAAGGTGTTTTCCAAGATCGATTTTCGATCAGGGTACCATCAGTTGAAGATTCGAGAGCGGGACATACCTAAGACAGCATTCACCATGAGATACGGATTATACGAGTATACCATTATGTCATTTGGTTTGACTAACGCACTGGCCTATTTTATGAACCTGATGAACAAGGTATTTATGGAGTTTTTGGATAAGTTCGTCGTAGTATTCATTGATGACATTCTGATTTTCTCAAAGAATGAAGAAGAGCATAAGGAACATTTGCGTTTGGTTTTGGAGAAACTAAGGGAACATCAGTTATATGCCAAATTTAGCAAATGTGAGTTTTGGTTAAAGGAAGTTGGATTTCTTGGACACGTTATATCCGGAGAAGGGATAGCAGTTGACCCCACAAAGGTTGAGACCGTAACCGAATGGGAAGCACCGACGACAGTTGGAGAGATCCGGAGTTTTCTTGGACTCGCAGGATACTACCGGAGATTCATTGAGAATTTCTCAAGGATTGCAAAGCCTATGACTGAATTGTTGAAGAAGGATACCAAGTTCAATTGGACTGAGGAATGTGAGGCCAGTTTTCAGGAGTTGAAGAAACGATTGGTTTCCTCACCAGTATTGATTCTGCCAGATCAGAACAAGGATTACGAGATGTATTGGGACGCTTCACGTCGAGGACTTGGAGCAGTGCTTATGCAGGAAGGAAGAGTTGTTTCGTATGCCTCATGACAACTGAAACCTCATGAATTAAATTATGCTACGCATGATTTGGAGTTGGCAGCCGTAGTGCATGCATTCAAAACTTGGAGACATTTTCTCATTGGGAATCATTGTGAGGTGTACACGGATCACAAGAGTTTGAGGTACATTTTCACGCAGAAGGAGTTGAACCTCAGACAAAGGAGATGGTTGGAGCTCATCAAGGATTATGATATGAGATTGCATTACCATCCCGGAAAAGCTAATGTAGTAGTTGACACATTGAGCCGTAAGAGCCATGTCAATACACTAATGACGGGAGAAATACCAAGGGAGTTAGCAGAAGATCTTCGGGAACTATGTTTGGAGATAGTTCCGAGAGGCTATGTAGCAGCATTGGAGATTCAGTCAACATTGATGGATAAAATCAGAGAGGCTCAGAAATCTGACAAGGAGATTGCTTCTATAAAACAGAAAATGAGCGAAGGAAAAGCAAAGGGATTTCGTGAGGATGAGCACGATACCCTATGGTTTGAGGATCGTGTTTATGTGCCAAATGACCCGGAGATCAGGAAGTTGATTCTGCAAGAGGCACATGATTCACCCTATTCGATTCACCCAGGAAATACCAAGATGTATTTGGATTTGAAGGAAACATTCTTGTGGACCAGAATGAAGAAGGATATTGCAGCATATGTAGCAGTTTGTGATGTGTGTCATAGAGTGAAGGCAGAACATCAGAAGCCAGCCGGATTGTTACAACCATTGCCGATACCCGAATGGAAGTGGGATAAGATAGGCATGGATTTTATCACAGGACTACCCAGGACGAAGGCAGGCTATGACTCGATATGGGTAGTAGTTGATCGTTTGACGAAGGTAGCACATTTCATCCCAGTTAAGACCACTTACACCAGTGCTAAGTTGGCAAAGATATACATGACTAGGATCATTTGTCTGCATGGAGTTCCGAGGAGTATCGTATCAGATAGAGGAACCCAATTTACCTCAAAGTTTTGGAATCAGTTGCATGAAACTTTGGGAACCAGACTAGAGTTCAGCACAGCTTTTCACCCACAGACGGATGGACAGACTGAGAGAGTCAATCAGATTTTGGAAGATATGCTGAGAGCCTGTGCACTAGATTATGGATCTAGTTGGGACGATAACTTGCCGTATGCGGAGTTTTCTTATAACAACAGTTACCAAACCAGTTTGAAGATGGCACCTTTCGAAGCTTTATACGAAAGGAGGTGCAGGACACCGTTGTCATGGGACGAAGTTGGAGACCGTCAGTTCTTTGGACCAGATTTGATTAAGGAGTCTGAACGGAAAGTTAAGTTGATTCACGATAGGCTCAAGGTAGCCCAGTCTAGGCAGAAGAGCTACGCAGATTCTAAACGCAAGGAGACAGTTTACGAAACCGGAGACAGAGTTTATCTTTGAGTATCCCCACTTTGAGGAGTTAAGCGCTTTGGAGTTAAGGGAAAGTTAGCACCACGTTTCGTTGGACCATATAAGATCTTGCAACGTATGGGAGAAGTCGCTTATAAGTTGGAATTACCAGAGGGACTGTCAGGAGTTCATGATGTATTCCATGTTTCTCAGCTGAAGAAATGTCACGCCGAGATGGCAGAGGTACCGCTAAGAGATACAGTGCCGCTTGAAGCGATTCAGTTTGTCGGTGTACTAAAGTAGGGGTACCTTAGTACCCCGAACTTGTGCACGGGCAGTAGTAGCCTCCCGCGGCAAGGCCTGCCAGGGGAGCGACAAGAGTCTCCACGGCCCGTTCCGGGCCGGACGAAGGCCAAGTGATCGAGCCTAGAAGACCAAGCCCCGGCAAGAGGAGCTTGCCGGGTCGAGAAGGCAAGGTCCAGCAAGAGGAGCTTGCCGGGCCAAGGCGACGAGGCCCCGGCAAGAGGAGCTTGCCGGGACGATTAAGCCGAAGCACCAAGGCCCCGGCGGGAGGAGCTCGCCGGGACGGCCAAGCCAAGGCACCCCAAGAGAAGCCCGCCGCGGTGCACCGCGCGCCCCGGCAAGGCCTGGCGAGCGGCAAGCTCCCAGGTGCGGCAAGGCAACTACCGCGGCAGGCCACTTGCCGCGGCAAACCACCACATCAGGCCCGCGCTCCAGCTCACCTGCCCACGCGTCGCTCTGGGGCTTCCCCGGAAGCACGTGGCGGGACGCCGCGCAACCTGAGAAGCGCGATGGCATGCGACGTTGGCAGAGTCGCCCCCGTTGCGAGCGGAGGCGCTCCTAACGGTCCGCCTCGGCACTGTTCAGGCGATCCAGATGGGCATTTAATGCCTTTGTCCCCCGCCGTCAGAGTTAGTGCGATAGCACTGTGCGGCCACTATTCACACAATCCCTTGCCATTTTTACCCTCACCTGCGTCGCTCCCTGTGGGAAACCCCTTGGCATATAAAAGGAGGCCCATGCGCACGTAGAGGGGGGATCGGACCCAATAGGCCCTCGCCTACGCCCAGCTCCAACTTACTGTAGCTTCTTGCGCTCCAGAGCAAGAACCTGAATCAACCAGACATGCAGCAGTAGGGTTTTACGCATCCATGCGGCCCGAAGCTGGGTAAAATCGTTGTGTGTGCGTGTCGCCTCGATCTGCTCTTTGTGCATCCTCCGCCCCCGCCGAACCGACAAGGGGCTCCGTCCCCATAGGTGCTCGTGGAGGCCAGATCTCCCCCGACATCTTTGGCGCGCCAGGTAGGGGGTGCATCGAGGTTGTGTGAATCAGATCTGGCGCCCGCGCGAGCCAGACTCTCATCGTTTGCGCCGGCATGGCGCCGAAGAAGAAAGCTCCGGAGGAACGGCCACCGTCAGCGTCGAACCCACCGCCCGTGGAGCAGACGGGTGGTGGGGAGGACGCCGGCGGAGGAACGGCCACCGTCGAGCCAGTTCTTGCTCCCGCGGCGTCCGAGCTCGCCTCGCGCCCCGCTCAGGAGGCGCGAAACCAGCAGCGTCATGGTAACCATAGTACCATACGCTCGCTGGACCCGGGCCACGCTGGTGGATCCCAGGGCGCTCAGGACCGGCATGCGATCCAGTGTGCCGGGACGAGCGTCGCGCGGCTGCCTGGACCGGGTGCTGCTCCTTCTAACGTGGTTAGGAGTTCGAGCACATCCCGCTCCTCGCGCCGCTCGCCGCCTCTGCCCGCCACCCCAGCAGAAGCTCTCGCGCGAGCTCAGCTGCTCCTAGACTACCCTCCAACGGCGGACAAGATCGACGGCTGGAGGGCAACCATCCAGAGCCTCATCGGTTTCGCCAACGATGACACGCCGCGGCAGCACAGCGCGTCGCAGCCGCGGCCAGTCACCCAGGCGAGAACCGATGGCGCCAAGCATGGCGGGGGAGCGACCACCGTGCAATCCCCGCCCCAGAAGCCACGGTCGCCGACTCGCTGGGCTCACCTCGACGACGATTCTACCGCGTCGTCGAACCCGCAAACTCGTCGCGACCAACGCCAAGTCCTTCACGAACAAAGGGAAGAAGACGCTCGAACCCGCATCGAGCGCAGAAGAGAGGCGCGGCGTCAATCAGACCAGCGCGTTGAGCCCACTGGAGACATGCACGCGCCGGGGGAACCAGGCGAACTGCCGTATTCGGTAGGTTTCCCTGCGTTCACCCGCGAGCTGCGGCAAGTCCAGTGGCCCAGCACAAAGAACTTCAAGCCCGACGTGCCCGAGAAGTACGACGGCAAGTCGCATCCGTCTGAGTTCCTCAGCATCTACACCATTGCGGTGCAGGCTGCCGGGGGACGGGACGATAAGATCCTTGCCAACTACTTCCCGCTGGTACTCAAGCCCAACGTCAGATCCTGGCTCATGCACTTGTCGGACGGCTCCATCTCCTCCTGGCCAGATCTATGCCATCAGTTCGTGGGCGCCTTCACGGGCGGCCACAAACCCCATGGCCAGGCGAGCGACCTTCATCTGCTTGTTCAGAAGGAGGGGGAGCCTTTGCGCAAGTTCATCCAGAGGTTCAGCCGTGTGCACTACAACATCCCAGACGTCCACCCCGCCGCGGTGATCAGCGCGTTCCACCAGAACGTGCGTAACCGCAGGATGCGGGAGGAGATGGCGATGTGCGAAATCAAGGAGGTCAGCGAGCTTTACGCCCTGGCAGACAAGTGTGCACGCGCTGAGGAGGGGAGGCGGCTCCCCGGAGAAAGTGTTGGAGAAGGAGACTCCGACAATGAAGGTACCGCCCCGGCAAGGAGAGGCCGGCGGCGGAACGGCAAGAAGAAGAAAAACCCAGAGGTACTGGTTGTCGAGAAGTCCGACAGCGAGGGCTCCGCCAAGAAGCCCAGGCGGGAGGCCCCGGCAAGGAGGTTGCCGGGTGCGCCAACTGCCGGGCGGTGGCGGCTGCCGATAAGCGGGACAGTACCGACAAGAAGTACTGCAAGATCCACCGCACCAGGGGCCACGACCTCCAGAGTTGCAAGCAAGTCGAGCGACTCGTCGACCTGCAAAAGGCCGAGTACGCACGACGCGACAAGGAGAGGGCCCAAGCAGGTGGCGGGGGATCCGGCACGAAGCGTCCCGGCCCGGGGGAGCGCTGCGGCAAGGACAAGCAGCGGCAAGCAGACAGACCTCCCCGGGGCCGCGACAAGAGCGAAGACAAAGACGACGACGAAGACATGGAAGACCCCGAGACCAGCGAGCAGGAGTTTCAGAAAGCCACTGAGGTCTTGTGTGTGGACGGCGGTGCCTCCCTGCACGCTTCCCACCACCAGCTTAAACGGTGGGTGCGGGAGGTCAATGCAGTGGAGCCACCCGTCGAGTCAAGCAGACCCCTGAGATGGTCCAGCATGCCTATCATCTTCGACATTGTGGACCACCCTGATCGCACAACCGCGGTCGGGTGCTTGCCGATGTTGGTTTCCCCAACGATCCGCAACCTCAAGGTCACGAAGATGCTAGTTGACGGCGGGGCCGGCTTGAATCTGATCTCCTCTGCTGTTCTCCGGAGACTCCAAGTTCCCAACAGCGAGCTCGAAGAAACCGGCACATTCCAAGGAATCAACTCGGGAAGGAGCAAGCCGAAGGGAAAGATCACGCTGCGGGTAACATTTGGCAGCGAGCTGAATTTCAGAACTGAGAAGGTCACCTTTGACGTCGCCGACCTTCCGTTGCCTTACAACGGGATCCTCGGCCGACCAGCACTCGCCAAGTTCATGGCGGCCTCTCACTATGCGTATAACATGCTCAAGATGCCCGGCCCGATAAGCGTCATTTCTGTCCCCGGCGACAAGAAGGATGCCCTTATCTGCGCCGACCAATTATACCGGGACGCAACAGCGGCAACGGCCGGCGGTCCTCTCGCCGCTGGAGCTTCCGGGGGAAAGAAGAAGTCCGGCAAGTGCTCTGGCGCCCACTCCGACAAGCGCGCCTCTCCGGAGTGCTGCGCTGCCGTCGAGGACGTGCCATCGAGCCCCGCCGGCAAGAAGAAGTCCGGCAAGTGCTCTGGCGCCCACTCCGGCAAGCGCGCCTCTTCGGAGTGCTGCGCTGCCGTCGAGGACGTGCCATCAAGCCCCGCCGGCAAGAAGACCAAGCCCGGCGAATGCTCTGGCGCCCACTCCGGCAAGCGCGCCTCTTCGGAGTGCTGCGCTGCCGTCGAGGACGTGCCATCGATCCCCGCCGGCAAGAAGACCAAGCCCGGCGAATGCTCTGGCGCCCACTCCGGCAAGCGCGCCTCTTTGGAGTGCTGCGCTGCCGTCGAGGACGTGCCATCGAGCCCCGCCGGCAAGAAGGCCAAGCCCGGCGAATGCTCTGGTGCCCACTCCGGCAAGCGCGCCTCTTCGGAGTGTTGCGCTGCCGTCGAGGACGTGCCATCGAGCCCCGCCGGCGAACACGAGAAGACGACGGCTGCTCCACCCGCGACCAAGAAGGTGCCCGCCAAGGAGGATGGCACTGGTGGTACCTTCACCATCAGTGCCACTCTCGGCCCCAAATAGGAAGGCGCGCTCGTTGCTTTCCTGCGGGCGAATGTCGATGTGTTTGCCTGGCAACCATCTGACATCCCCGGCGTTCCCAGGGAAGTGATTGAGCACCACCTTGCCGTCTGTCCTCATGCGCGGCCCATCAAGCAAAAGGTCAGGAAACAAGCGGTGGAGCGCCAAGAGTTTATCGCGGAGGAAATCAAGAGGTTGGAAGCGGCAGGCCTCGTCAGAGGCGTGCTCCATCCGACGTGGTTGGCCAATCCTGTCGTCGTGCGCAAGGCGAACGGGAAGTGGAGGCTTTGCATCGATTTCACCGATGTCAACAGAGCTTGCCCTAAAGATCCATTTCCCTTGCCGCGCATCGACCAGATTGTTGACTCCACGGCCGGATGCGATTCCTTGACGCCTACTCCGGGTACCACCAGGTCTTCATGGCCGAAGAAGACGAAGAGAAGACTGCATTCATCACTCCGTGCGGCACGTACTGTTTTGTACGGATGCCTTTTGGACTGAAGAACGCGGGCTCGACATTTGCGAGGGTTGTCCACACTACTTTTGAGCCACAGATCCACAGAAATGTGGAGGCCTACATGGACGACATTGTGGTCAAGAGCAGAAACAAGGCAACCTTGGTACAAGACTTGGAAGAGACCTTTGCAAACTTGCGCAAGATCAGCCTCAAGCTCAACCCCGAGAAGTGCGTGTTCGGAGTTCCCTCCGGCAAGCTTCTCGGGTTCTTCGTGTCTCAGCGTGGGATCGAAGCCAACCCCGACAAGATCAAGGCAATCGAGCAGATTGAAGCACCAACGTGTGTCAAGGACGTGCGAAGACTTGCCGACTGCGTGGCGGCTCTCAGCAGATTTATTTCCAGGTCCGCGGAACGCGCCCTGCCGTTTTTCAAAATCTTGAAAAAGGCAGGTCCAGTAAAATGGACTCCGGAAGCGGAGGCTGCGCTGCAAGACTTGAAGAAATACCTGTCCTCCGCCCCTATACTTGTCGCGCCTAGACCAAAAGAGAAGTTGCTGCTCTACCTAGCGGCAACCAATCAAGTGGCTAGTGCTGCGTTAGTTGCGGAGAGGGAAGCTGATGACGAGCCAGCAGCCACGGCAAGCGCGTCCGACGGCAAGCAGGGGGCTTCCCCGACAAGCTCTGGCCCCGGCAAAGGCGGATCCGCGCAAGCGCAAGGGGAAGTGCAGAGGAAGAGGATGGTGCAGCGCCCAGTTTACTTCGTCAGTTCCCTCTTACAGGGGGCTAGGTCGAGGTACTCTGGTGTGCAGAAATTGCTCTTCGGCCTCCTCATGGCCTCGAGGAAGCTGCGCCATTACTTCCAAGCACACGAGATCACCGTGGTCACTCGCTTTCCGCTTAAGTGGATACTGCAGAATCCCGAAGCAACAGGCAGGATTGTCGAGTGGGCACTAGAACTGTCAAGCTTTGGCCTCAAATTCGAGAGCACATCGACCATCCAGAGCAGAGCATTGGCAGAGTTCATAGCAGAGTGGACGCTGACACCGGACGAAGAAATTCCCGAGACGAGCATCCCCGGCAAGGAAGCAACCAAAGAGTGGCTGATGTACTTTGATGGTGCCTTTTCGCTGGAAGGCGCCGGTGCCGGCGTGCTGCTCATTGCGCCCACCGGAGAGCACCTCAAGTACGTCGTCCAGATGCACTTTCCCAAGGAGCAAGCGACCAACAATACGACAGAGTATGAAGGTTTGCTCGCCGGTCTCAGGATCGCGGCGGAACTTGGGATCAAGAAGCTCATTGTGAGGGGTGACTCGCAGCTCGTTGTCTGCCAAGTGAACAAGGATTACCAGTGCCCGTTGATGGAAGCTTACGTTAATGGAGTGAGGAAGCTGGAAGAGCGCTTTGGCGGCCTGCAAATGGAATACGTTCCAAGAGCAGAGAACGACATCGCCGACGGCCTGTCCAAATGCGCCGCACTAAAGCTACCTGTGGAACCAGGGACTTTTGTGCTCAAGCTGACTCAACCATCCGTGACACCATCGACTGGGCCAAGCAAGAAGAGGAAATCGGTCTCCAGCGACTACCTTCCGGCAGAGCTTCCTGAAGCCGCCGCTAAGGGAGTCCCCGGGATCGACGCCAAGAGTGCTGAGGAGCTGCCCGCTCCGGCAAGCCCCAGGGTTTGTCCCGACGAAGCAGGCGCTCCCGGCAAGCCATGCCCCGGCAAGCCTGCCGGGGAACGTCAAGCTCCGGCTGAGCCCCAAGTCCTCGCCGTGGAAGCTGATGTTCCCGCAGCCGCCGACATGCCTCTAGTCCTCGTCGTCGAGCCATAGGCTCCGACGTGGGCACAGCAGATCGTCCGTTTCCTCCAGACAGTAGAACTTCCCGAAGAACAAGAAGAAGCTGAAAGAGTAGCCTGGCAGTCCAGTATGTACCAGTTCGTCGACGGCGCACTGTACAGAAGAGGACACAATGGGGTGAAATTGAAGTGCATCCACCGGGAAGACGGACAGAAGCTGTTGGCGGAGATACACGGAGGCATATGTGTGAAGGAAATATGCCCTAGAGGCAATAATAAAGTTATTATTTATTTCCTTATATCATGATAAATGTTTATTATTCATGCTAGAATTGTATTAACTGGAAACATAATACATGTGTGAATACATAGACAAACAGAGTGTCACTAGTATGCCTCTACTTGACTAGCTCATTAATCAAAGATGGTTATGTTTCCTAGCCATGAACAAAGAGTTGTTATTTGATTAACGAGATCACATCATTAGTTGAATGATCTGATTGACATGACCCATTCCATTAGCATAGCACCCGATCGTTTAGTATGTTGCTATTGCTTTTATCCATGACTTATACATGTTCCTTTAACTATGAGATTATGCAACTCCCATTTACCGTAGGAACACTTTGTGTGCTACCAAACGTCACAACGTAACTGGGTGATTATAAAGGTGCTCTACAGGTGTCTCCGAAGGTACATATTGGGTTGGCGTATTTCGAGATTAGGATTTGTCACTCCGATTGTCGGAGAGGTATCTCAGGGCCTTCTCGGTAATGCACATCACATAAAGCCTTGCAAGCATTGCAACCAATGAGTTAGTTGCGAGATGATGTATTACGGAACGAGTAAAGAGACTTGCCGGTAACGAGATTGAACTAGGTATTGGATACCGACGATCGAATCTCAGGCAAGTAACATACCGATGACAAAGGGAACAACGTATGTTGTTATGCGGTCTGACCGATAAAGATCTTCGTAGAATATGTAGGAGCCAATATGGGCATCTAGGTCCCGCTATTGGTTATTGACCGGAGACGTGTCTCGGTCATGTCTACATTGTTCTCGAACCGTAGGGTCCGCACGCTTAACGTTACGATGACAGTTATTATGAGTTTATACATTTTGATGTACCGAAGGAGTTCGGAGTCCCGTATGTGATCACGGACATGACGAGGAGTCTCGAAATGGTCGAGACGTAAAGAATGATATATTGGAAGCCTATGTTTGGACATCGGATGCATTCCAGGTGAAATCAGGATTTTACCGGAATACCGGGAGGGTTACCGGAACCCCCCAGGAGCATAATGGGCCAACATGGGCCTTGGAGGAGAGGTGAGAGGGCTGCCCTCATGGGCTGCGTGCCTCCCCCCTTCCCCTAGTCCTATTAGGACTAGGAGAGGTGGGCGCCCCCTCTCTCTCTCTCCCCCTTGGAGAATCCTAGTCCAACTAGGATTGGGGGGGGGGGGGAATCCTACTCCCAGAGGGAGTAGGACTCTCCTGGCGCGCCAGGCTTGGCCGGCCAGCCCCTCCCCCTTGGCTCCTTTATATACAGGGGCAGGGGGCACCCCAAAGACACACAAGTTGATCTACGGATCGTTCCTTAGCCGTGTGCGGTGCCCCCTTCCACCAAATTCCACCTCGATCATATCGTTGTAGTGCTTAGGCGAAGCCCTGCGCCGGTAACACATCAAGATCGTCACCACGCCGTCGTGCTGACGGAACTCTTCCTCGACGCTTTGCTGCATCGGAGCCCGGGGATCGTCATCAAGCTGAACGTGTGCCAAGAACTCGGAGGTGCCGGAGTAACGGTGCTGTGATCGGTTGGATCGCGAGGAGAACGTACGACTACTTCCTCTACGTTGTGTCAACGCTTCCGCTTCGGTCTACGAGGGTACGTAGACTACACTCTCCCCTCTCGTTGCTATGCATCACCATGATCTTGCGTGTGCGTAGGAAATTTTTTAAATTACTACGTTTCCCAACAGTGGTATCAGAGCCTAGGTTTTTATGGTATGATGTTATTTGCACGAGTAGAACACAAGTGAGTTGTGGACGATACAAGTCATACTGCCTACCAGCATGTCATACTTTGGTTTAGCGGTATTGTTGGACGAGACGATCCGGACCAACCTTACGCGTACGCTTACGCGAGACCGGTTCCCTCGACGTGCTTTGCACATAGATGGCTTGCGGAAGACTGTCTCTCCCACTTTAGTTGAACCGAGTGTGGCTATGCCCGGTCCTTGAGAAGGTTAAAACGGAGTCTATTTGACAAACTATCGTTGTGGTTTTGATGCGTAGGTAAGATGAGTTCTTGCTTAAAGCCCGTAGCAGCCACGTAAAACTTGCAACAATAAAGTAGAGGACGTCTAACTTGTTTTTGCAGGGCATGTTGTGATGTGATATGGTCAAGACATGATGCTAAATTTTATTGTATGAGATGATCATGTTTTGTAACCGAGTTATCGGCAACTGGCAGGAGCCATATGGTTGTCGCTTTATTGTATGCAATGCAATCGCGATGTAAATGCTTTACTTTATTACTAAGCGGTAGTGATAGTCGTGGAAGCATAAGATTGGCGAGACGACAATGATGCTGCGATGAAGATCAAGGTGTCGCGCCGGTGACGAAGGTGATCATGACGGTGCTTCGAAGATGGAGATCACAAGCACGAGATGATGATGGCCATATCATATCACTTATATTGATTGCATGTGATGTTTATCTTTTATGCATCTTATCTTGCTTTGTTTGACGGTAGCATTATAAGATGATCTCTCACTAAATTATCAAGAAGTGTTCTCCCTGAGTATGCACCGTTGCGAAAGTTCTTCGTGCTGAGACACCACGTGATGATCGGGTGTGATAGGCTCTACGTTCAAATACAACGGGTGCAAAACAGTTGCACACGCGGAATACTCAGGTTTAACTTGACGAGCCTAGCATATAACAGATATGGCCTCGGAACACGGAGACCGAAAGGTCGAGCATGAATCATATAGTAGATATGATCAACATAGTGATGTTCACCATTGAAACTACTCCATCTCACGTGATGATCGGACATGGTTTAGTTGATTTGGATCACGTGATCACTTAGAGGATTAGAGGGATGTCTATCTAAGTGGGAGTTCTTAAGTAATATGATTAATTGAACTTAAATTTATCATGAACTTAGTACCTGATAGTATCTTGCTTGTCTATGTTGTGTAGATAGATGGCTCGTGCTATTGTTCCGTTGAATTTTAATGCGTTCCTTGAGAAAGCAAAGTTGAAAGATGATGGTAGCAATTACAACGACTGGGTCCGTAACTTGAGGATTATCCTCATTGCTGCACAGAAGAATTACGTCCTGGAAGCACCGCTAGGTGCCAGGCCTGGTGCAAGAGCTACGCCAGATGTCGTGAACGTCTGGCAAAGCAAAGCTGATGACTACTCTATAGTTCAGTGTGCCATGCTTTACGGCTTAGAACCGGGACTTCAACGACGTTTTGAACACCATGGAGCATATGAGATGTTCCAGGAGTTGAAGTTAATATTTCAAGCAAATGCCCGGATTGAGAGATATGAAGTCTCCAATAAGTTCTATAGTTGTAAGATGGAGGAGAACGGTTCTGTCAGTGAGCATATACTCAGAATGTCTGGGTATAACAATCACTTGATTCAACTGGGAGTTAATCTTCCGGATGATTGCGTCATTGACAGAATTCTCCAATCACTGCCACCAAGCTACAAGAGCTTCGTGATGAACTATAATATGCAAGGGATGACCAAAACTATGCCCGAGCTCTTCGCGATGCTGAAAGCCGCGGAGGTAGAAATCAAAAAGGAGCATCAAGTGTTGATGGTTAACAAAACCACTAGTTTCAAGAAAAAGGGCAAAGGGAAGAAAAAGGGGAACTTCAAAAGGAACAGCAAGCAAGTTGCTAATCAAGAGAAGAAACCCAAGTCTGGACCTAAGCCTGAAACTGAGTGCTTCTATTGCAAGCAGACTGGTCACTGGAAGCGGAACTGCCCCAAGTATCTGGCGGATAAGAAGGATGGCAAGGTTAACAAAGGTATATATGATATACATGTTATTGATGTGTACCTTACTAATTCTCGCAGTAGCACCTGGGTATTTGATACTGGTTCCGTTGCTAATATTTGCAACTCAAAACAGGGGCTACGGATTAAGCGAAGATTGGCTAAGGACGAGGTGACGATGCACGTGGGAAATGGTTCCAAAGTCGATGTGATCGCGGTCGGCACACTACCTCTACATATACCTTCGGGATTAATATTAGATCTAAATAATTGTTATTTAGTACCAGCGTTGAGCATGAACATTATATCTGGATCTTGTTTGATGCGAGACGGTTATTCATTTAAATCAGAGAATAATGGTTGTTCTATTTATATGAGTAATATCTTTTATGGTCATGCACCATTAAAGAATGGTTTGTTCTTACTTAATCTCGATAGTAGTGATACACATATTCATAATGTTGAAGCCAAAAGATGCAGAGTTGATAATGATAGTGCAACTTATTTGTGGCACTGCCATTTAGGTCATATCGGTGTAAAACGCATGAAGAAACTCCATACTGATGGACTTTTGGAGTCACTTGATTATGAATCACTTGGCACTTGCGAACCGTGCCTTATGGGCAAGATGACTAAAACACCGTTCTCCGGTACTGTGGAGAGAGCAACAGATTTATTGGAAATCATACATACTGACGTATGTGGTCAAATGAATGTTGAGGCTCATGGCGGATATCGTTATTTTCTCACCTTCACTGATGATTTAAGCAGATATGGGTATATCTACTTAATGAAACACAAGTCTGAAACATTTGAAAAGTTCAAAGAATTTCAGAGTGAAGTGGAAAATCATCGTAACAAGAAAATAAAGTTTCTACGATCTGATCGTGGAGGAGAATATTTGAGTTACGAGTTTGGTCTACATTTGAAACAATGCGGAATAGTTTCGCAACTCACGCCACCCGGAACACCACAACGTAATGGTGTGTCCGAACGCCGTAATCGTACTTTACTAGATATGGTGCGATCTATGATGTCTCTTACCGATTTACCGCTATCTTTTTGGGGTTATGCTCTAGAGACGGCCGCATTCACGTTAAATAGGGCACCATCAAAATCCGTTAAGACGACGCCTTATGAACTGTGGTTTGGCAAGAAACCAAAGTTGTCGTTTCTTAAAGTTTGGGGCTGCGATGCTTATGTGAAAAAGCTTCAACCTGATAAGCTCGAACCCAAATCGGAAAAATGTGTCTTCATAGGATACCCAAAGGAGACTGTTGGGTATACCTTCTATCACAGATCCAAAGGCAAAATTTTTGTTGCTAAAGTCGGAAACTTTCTAGAGAAGGAGTTTCTCTCGAAAGAAGTGAGTGGGAGGAAAGTAGAACTTGATGAGATAACAGTATCTACTCCCTTATTGAGAAGTAGTACATCACAGAAATCTGTTTCTGTGACACCTACATCAAATAGGGAGGAAGCTAATGATAATGATCATGAAACTTCAGATCAAGTTTCTACTGAACTTCGTAGATAAACCAGAGTAAGATCCGCACCAGAGTGGTACGGTAATCCTATTTTGGAAGTCATGTTACTAGACCATGATGAACCTACGAACTATGAAGAAGCGATGGTAAGCCCAGATTCCGCAAAGTGGCTTGAGGCCATGAAATCTGAGATGGGATCCATGTATGAGAACAAAGTGTGGACTTTGGTTGACTTGCCCGATGATCGGCAAGCAATTGAGAATAAATGGATTTTTAAGAAGAAGACTGACGCTGATGGTAATGTTACTGTCTATAAAGCTCGACTTGTTGCAAAAGGTTTTCGACAAGTTCAAGGGATTGACTACGATGAGACTTTCTCACCCGTAGCGATGCTTAAGTCTGTCCGAATCATGTTAGCAATTGCCGCATTTTATGATTATGAAATTTGGCAAATGGATGTCAAAACTGCATTCCTGAATGGATTTCTGGAAGAAGAGTTGTATATGATGCAACCAGAAGGTTTTGTCGATCCAAAGGGAGCTAACAAAGTGTGCAAGCTCCAGCGATCCATTTATGGACTGGTGCAAGCCTCTCGGAGTTGGAATAAACGCTTTGATAGTGTGATCAAAGCATTTGGTTTTATACAGACTTTTGGAGAAGCCTGTATTTACAAGAAAGTGAGTGGGAGCTCTGTAGCATTTCTGATATTATATGTGGATGACATATTGCTGATCGGAAATAATATAGAATTTCTGGATAGCATAAAGGGATACTTGAGTAAGAGTTTTTCAATGAAAGACCTCGGTGAAGCTGCTTACATATTGGGCATTAAGATCTATAGAGATAGATCAAGACGCTTAATAGGAATTTCACAAAGCACATACCTTGACAAAGTTTTGAAAAAGTTCAAAATGGATCAGGCAAAGAAAGGGTTCTTGCCTGTGGCACAAGGTGTGAAGTTGAGTAAGACTCAATGCCCGACCACCGCAGAAGATAGAGAGAAAATGAAAAATGTTCCCTATGCTTCAGCCATAGGCTCTATCATGTATGCAATGCTGTGTACCAGACCTGATGTGTGCCTTGCTGTAAGTTTAGCAGGCAGGTACCAAAGTAATCCAGGAGTGGATCACTGGACAGCGGTCAAGAACATCCTTAAGTACTTGAGAAGGACTAAGGATATGTTTCTCATTTATGGAGGTGACAAAGAGCTCGTCATAAACGGTTACGTCGATGCAAGCTTTGACACTGATCCGGACGATTCTAAATCGCAAACCGGATACGTATTTACATTAAACGGTGGAGCTGTCAGTTGGTGCAGTTCTAAACAAAGCGTCGTGGCGGGATCTACATGTGAAGCTGAGTACATAGCCGCTTCGGAAGCAGCTAATGAAGGAGCCTGGATGAAGGAGTTCATATCCGATCTAGGTGTTGTACCTAGCGTATCGGGTCCAATGAAAATCTTTTGTGACAATACTGGTGCAATTGCCTTGGCAAAGGAATCCAGATTTCACAAAAGAACCAAACACATCAAAAGACGCTTCAACTCCATCCGGGATTTGGTCCAGGTGGGAGACATAGAGATATGCAAGATACATACGGATCTGAATGTTGCAGACCCGTTGACTAAGCCTCTTCCACGAGCAAAACATGATCAGCACCAAGACTCCATGGGTGTTAGAATCATTACTTTGTAATCTAGATTATTGACTCTAGTGCAAGTGGGAGACTGAAGGAAATATGCCCTAGAGGCAATAATAAAGTTATTATTTATTTCCTTATATCATGATAAATGTTTATTATTCATGCTAGAATTGTATTAACTGGAAACATAATACATGTGTGAATACATAGACAAACAGAGTGTCACTAGTATGCCTCTACTTGACTAGCTCATTAATCAAAGATGGTTATGTTTCCTAGCCATGAACAAAGAGTTGTTATTTGATTAACGAGATCACATCATTAGTTGAATGATCTGATTGACATGACCCATTCCATTAGCATAGCACCCGATCGTTTAGTATGTTGCTATTGCTTTTATCCATGACTTATACATGTTCCTTTAACTATGAGATTATGCAACTCCCATTTACCGTAGGAACACTTTGTGTGCTACCAAACGTCACAACGTAACTGGGTGATTATAAAGGTGCTCTACAGGTGTCTCCGAAGGTACATATTGGGTTGGCGTATTTCGAGATTAGGATTTGTCACTCCGATTGTCGGAGAGGTATCTCAGGGCCTTCTCGGTAATGCACATCACATAAAGCCTTGCAAGCATTGCAACCAATGAGTTAGTTGCGAGATGATGTATTACGGAACGAGTAAAGAGACTTGCCGGTAACGAGATTGAACTAGGTATTGGATACCGACGATCGAATCTCAGGCAAGTAACATACCGATGACAAAGGGAACAACGTATGTTGTTATGCGGTCTGACCGATAAAGATCTTCGTAGAATATGTAGGAGCCAATATGGGCATCTAGGTCCCGCTATTGGTTATTGACCGGAGACGTGTCTCGGTCATGTCTACATTGTTCTCGAACCGTAGGGTCCGCACGCTTAACGTTACGATGACAGTTATTATGAGTTTATACATTTTGATGTACCGAAGGAGTTCCGAGTCCCGGATGTGATCACGGACATGACGAGGAGTCTCGAAATGGTCGAGACGTAAAGAATGATATATTGGAAGCCTATGTTTGGACATCGGATGCATTCCAGGTGAAATCAGGATTTTACCGGAATACCGGGAGGGTTACCGGAACCCCCCAGGAGCATAATGGGCCAACATGGGCCTTGGAGGATAGGTGAGAGGGCTTCCCTCATGGGCTGCGCGTCTCCCCCCTTCCCCTAGTCCTATTAGGACTAGGAGAGGTGGGCGCCCCCTCTCTCTCTCTCCCCCTTGGAGAATCCTAGTCCAACTAGGATTGGGGGGGGGGGGGAATCCTACTCCCAGAGGGAGTAGGACTCTCCTGGCGCGCCAGGCTTGGCCGGCCAGCCCCTCCCCCTTGGCTCCTTTATATACGGGGGCAGGGGGCACCCCAAAGACACACAAGTTGATCTACGGATCGTTCCTTAGCCGTGTGCGGTGCCCCCTTCCACCAAATTCCACCTCGATCATATCGTTGCAGTGCTTAGGCGAAGCCCTGCGCCGGTAACACATCAAGATCGTCACCACGCCGTCGTGCTGACGGAACTCTTCCTCGACGCTTTGCTGCATCGGAGCCCGGGGATCGTCATCAAGCTGAACGTGTGCCAAGAACTCGGAGGTGCCGGAGTAACGGTGCTGTGATCGGTTGGATCGCGAGGAGAACGTACGACTACTTCCTCTATGTTGTGTCAACGCTTCCGCTTCGGTCTACGAGGGTACGTAGACTACACTCTCCCCTCTCGTTGCTATGCATCACCATGATCTTGCGTGTGCATAGGAAAATTTTGAAATTACTACGTTTCCCAACAATGTGGGCACCACATTGGCGCCAGAGCACTTGCCGGAAAGGCGTTCCGGCAGGGCTTCTTCTGGCCCACGACCCTCCAGGATGCAGCTGCACAAGTAACCAAGTGTGAAGCGTGCCAGTTCCATTCCAAGGAGATACACCAGCCAGCTCAAGCTCTCCAGACGATCCCTTTATCCTGGCCCTTCTTGGTCTGGGGGCTCGATATCCTCGGCCCCTTCCCCCGATCCATCGGGGGTTTTGAGTACTTGTTCGTTGCCATCGACAAGTTCACAAAGTGGCCAGAAGTGGAACCAGTGAGGAAGGTGACCGCCCAGTCCGCGATCAAATTCTTCAGGTCGATTGTTTGCCGCTTCGGGATCCCCAACAGGATCATCACCGACAACGGTACGCAGTTCACAAGCCACGCCTTCATGCAGTACACCCAAGATCTCGGCACCAAGGTCTGCTTCGCTTCTGTTGCTCATCCCCGGAGCAACGGTCAAGCGGAAAGGGCCAACGCCGAGGTACTGCGCGGGCTCAAGACCAGAAGTTTTGACAAGCTGCTCAAGCACGGACGGAACTGGATCGAGGAGCTGCCGGCGGTTCTTTGGTCGGTCAGAACGACGCCAAATCGAGCCACCGGCCAGACACCATTTGCTCTAATCTATGGAGCAGAAGCAGTTACCCCCACGGAACTCGTATACGGGTCACCTCGAGTGCTCGCTTATGATGAGCTTGAGCAAGAGCGGTCGCGTGAAGATGACGCACTGCTCCTCGAGGAAGATCGTCTCCAGGCCGCTGTGCGATCCGCTCGCTACCAGCAAGCTCTGCGTCGCTATCATAGCCGCAAAGTTAAGGCCAGGAGCCTCGAGGAAGGCGACCTTGTTCTTCGGCGCGTTCAGTCGGCCAAGATACACAACAAGTTGACGCCGAAGTGGGAAGGCCCTTACCGGGTGAAACGAGTCACGAGGCCCGGCGCCGTCCGCCTCGAGACCGAAGATGGTACTTCGGTGAGCAATTCCTGGAACATTGAGCATCTTCGCAAGTTTTACCCGTAAGGCGCGGTTGTCGGACCCCGTCCGGCAACCAACTCTTTGTACAAAAGTCTTGCCGCAGACGCATGTAATCCTTTGTACAAAGCCAGGCGCAGACCCTGGCCGCAATTACGCGCTGGGGCCCCCCCAAGTTTTAGCATGCATGCTGAGTCGAGTCTCGTCCTTGGTTAGGGTTGATAGTGCCTAACAGTCGCTAACCCCTAACTTAGAGGTCGAGTCCGCGTCTTTTTCCCGTCCTTTCCCTTTGGCTCGCGGGAACTGCCTACCCTTGCCGAGCCGCTCAAGGACGAAGAAAGGGAGAAGGACGAGCCAGCACCCGCCTCCCGACAAGCCAGAGTTGCCGGGGGCTGCAACCTCAGATAAGTCTTTACATCCCTTATCATGCATTCTCTCGTGAGCTGCGGAATGTGAAAACCTTGCTTCCTCCTAAAAAGCTGCCGTGCTCTCTTAAGCGGCAAACCCCGGAGCGCGTTCCCGGGGGGGAGGAAGCGAGGGGCCAGAACCCGCCTTCTCCCTGCCTCCGCCTAGAGCGGGAGGAGGGCCAAGGGGCGCGGGGGACGGCAGGGTCCGTTGCCGGGCAGGGAAGTGTCTATCTTAACGGTGCAAAGGGTCCGCCCCTTGCCGCGGGATGTACCCGCGAGACAAATGATCCGGAAAACAACCCCTTTTCATTAAAAACATTCCACTCAGGTACAGTTCAGAGAGAATGAAAAACATGAAAGATGGGATTACAAGATTTTAATGCAACTAAGGCCCGAGGGCTTACAAGATAAAAAGAGATAAGGTGCCCGTAATCCCTTTCTTGTCTCTCTCCTTAGGTGGTACGGCAAGAAGGCGATAAGGGCAAAAGGGGCGCCTAGACGAGCTACGGGTGGCAGAAGACGCCAAGAGAGCGTCCGAGGCCCCGCCCCGGAGCTCCGGAGGCCGGAAGAAGACGGCGACGCCGGAAGCGGAGCTCGAGAAGGAGGCGGCGAGACGTCAACACGCTGTCGAGGGCATCTAGCCCACGTACTCCGAGTTGACGGCCTTGCCGCCAGCCTCTTCCGCAGCCTCGCCACTCCGGCCGAGAAGACGAAGCCCCGGCAAGAGGAGCTTGCCGGGCCGGAGAGAAGACCCCGGTGGTCGTCGCCGCGAGCAGGGGTGGTGACGGCGTCTGGGGCGAGGTTGGAAGACGAGGCAGCGGCCTTGCCGCCCGTCCTCTTCCTCTTCCGCATCCTCCCTGCGCCAGCCGCCCAAGGAGACGACCCCGGGGAGTTCATGGCGCCAGCGACGCGGACGATGGGGGCCGTCGGTGCCACGCGGAGCTGCGACTAGCGCCTAGTCGTGCCCGTCACCCCGGCGACCGCCCGCCCTCGTCGTCGCTGTTGCTCCCCTCCTTGTCACTCTCGCTCGAGGAGGAGCCTTCGCTGTCGGAGGAGCTATCCACGCAGCACCGGGCCCGGGTGCCGAGGTCCCCGAAGACCTTGACGGAGAGCAGATCGCCCTCCATCAGCTTGACATGGAGGGTGAACCCCGCCGTCAAGCTGTGGATCCGGGCGAACGACTTCCACCCTCGGCCCAGACACATCACGCCGGGGGCTCGGGATTCGACGTGGACTCGCGTACCACTGATCCCGCAGCCCCTCATGCGCAGCCTCAGCGTCTCGTGTTGTTCCGCCTCCAAGACGTCCGCGAAGGGGGCCGGGAGGCGGAGGCGACGGCGAGGTGCCCGGCGCAGCCTGATGATGAACTCGCAGGGGTCGTCCCCGAGATGAACCGTCGGGGGAAACGGATCCGCCGACGGAGGCGAGGCCGGCGCGCCGTCCTACCCGCCTCGAGCGCCTCGGCCCCGTCCACGGCCTCGTCCGCGACCTCGCCCCCTCCCCCTTCCCCTTACGGTTGGCTCCGCCGCCGCGGGTGCAAGGGGAGGAGGGGCTCGCTGCCTGGCGGCAACCCTTGCCGCCACCGAAGAAGGACCAGGGTTCCCTTCCTCCATGACAGCTGGGGAGAGGGGACCAGGGATCTAAGAGAAGGAAGAAGGAAGGAGTGCGGACCCTCGTCATCCCCTTCCGCTCCTTATAAAGGGGCGGAGTGGGGGCTCGGCCGCCCCGCCCAACCAATCAAAGCAGAGGAAGGGCAGGCGACGGGGCCGACCCTCTACTTCGACCCGCGTCGGCCCGGCTTCCTGCCTCCACCACCGCGACCCCAAGCGCATGGAGGACGCGTGGCGGGGGCGCAGGGCCGCTGCGACTGATGAGGCGACCTCTCTCCCCCCCACTCGAAAGTGGGGGCGGACGTTTCGCTTCTCCAAATAAACGAGATCGTGCCTGACGTGACGCATGCCTACGGGCCTCAAGCCCCGCGCACGCCACCCACGTCACGCACGCCTCGCACGCCTCGCCCCCCCCTCCCCCACGACGCCGCGATAAGCGCGCGCCACTTGGGGAGGGCGCGACGAGCACGGAGTTAAGGAGCAGCGCAACCCAGGCCACGCGTGCCCGTGCACTGTTAGGGCCTGGCCCAATAACGCTCGGCACCGTGTATGGCCCAGACCCGGGGGCTCCTGTCGGTGTACTAAAGTAGGGGTACCTTAGTACCCCGAACTTGTGCACGGGCAGTAGTAGCCTCCCGCGGCAAGGCCTGCCAGGGGAGCGACAAGAGTCTCCACGGCCTGTTCCGGGCCGGACGAAGGCCAAGTGATCGAGCCTAGAAGACCAAGCCCCGGCAAGAGGAGCTTGCCGGGTCGAGAAGGCAAGGTCCGGCAAGAGGAGCTTGCCGGGCTAAGGCGACGAGGCCCCGGCAAGAGGAGCTTGCCTGGACGATTAAGCCGAAGCACCAAGGCCCCGGCGGGAGGAGCTCGCCGGGACGGCCAAGCCAAGGCACACCAAGAGAAGCCCGCCGCGGGGCACCGCGCGCCCTGGCAAGGCCTGGCGAGCGGCAAGCTCCCAGGTGCGGCAAGGCAACTACCGCGGCAGGCCACTTGCCGCGGCAAACCACCACATCAGGCCCGCGCTCCAGCTCACCTGCCCACGCGTCGCTCTGGGGCTTCCCCGGAAGCACGTGGCGGGACGCCGCGCAACCTGAGAAGCGCGGTGGCATGCGACGTTGGCAGAGTCGCCCCCGTGGCGAGCGGAGGCGCTCCTAACGGTCCGCCTCAGCACTGTTCAGGCGATCCAGACGGGCATTTAATGCCTTTGTCCCCCGCCGTCAGAGTTAGGTGCGATAGCACTGTGCGGCCACTATTCACACAATCCCTTGCCATTTTTACCCTCACCTGCGTCGCTCCCTGTGGGAAACCCCTTGGCATATAAAAGGAGGCCCATGCGCACGTAGAGGGGGGATCGGACCCAATAGGCCCTCGCCTACGCCCAGCTCCAACTTACTATAGCTTCTTGCGCTCCAGAGCAAGAACCCGAATCAACCAGACATGCAGCAGTAGGGTTTTACGCATCCATGCGGCCCGAAGCTGGGTAAAATCGTTGTGTGTGCGTGTCGCCTCGATCTGCTCTTTGTGCATCCTCCGCCCCCGCCGAACCGACAAGGGGCTCCATCCCCATAGGTGCTCGTGGAGGCCAGATCTCCCCCGACACAGTTGAAGAATGACTTAACGTATGAAGAGAAACCAGTCAAGATTCTCGATTATGCCAACAGAGTTACCCGCGGCAAGGTTATCAAGTTTTGCAAAGTTCAGTGGAACCACCACTCAGAGGATGAAGCCACCTGGGAGAGAGGAGAAGATTTGCTCA
Organism: Aegilops umbellulata; assembly: GCA_032464435.1. NCBI lineage: Eukaryota > Viridiplantae > Streptophyta > Magnoliopsida > Poales > Poaceae > Aegilops > Aegilops umbellulata. The sequence continues at coordinate 105,651,532 of CP136058.1, read as the reverse complement.
AGGACCACCCTCGCCTATTTTCTAGCCAACCCGAATCTTGAGGGCGAGATTCATCTTACGGGGGGTAGGTTTGTAACATCCCAAATTTTCAATTTGGAATGTTATACATTAGATCATCATGCATATCATATTTTCTTGCATTTTGGTCGATCCTAGAAATTTCACGCAACTCAAGGACCCTCGGAGAGAGTTGGAGATTTCGTTATTTTCATATTTGAGTTTTCTCAAATTTTGAAAAGAGGATCATTTGATTTTATTTATTTCATCTTCTGTTATTTTTCCAATATCAACAATATGAGAGGGGGAATAATATGACTTTCCCAAAATTAGGAAAAATGAAGATTTAATAAATAAATCAAATTTTGGATTTTTCCGGAGTTTATTTGCATTTTATTTGGATTAGGGAAAAATGTGTGTTTTCAAAAAATTGTATCTAGGCCCCGAGTAAAGTTCATTTTGTTCGACTCATTTTTAGGAGTCGGGGAAAATTTACTTCGGGATTTTTGGAGTTCGTTTAGCTTTTCTTTTATTTGTTTTTCTGCGCACGTAACTATTTAAAAAAAACATGTCGCGCCCCGCCTGGGCCAAGGCCCAGCCGGCCCAGCCGCGATCTCCTCGCGCGCGCGCCCGCGCGCAGCGCCGCCGCCGCCGCCGAGTCCGATTAGGACTCTGTCGCCGCCGCCTCCCTTGTCTTGCCCCCTCCCCCAAGTCTTTCTCCCCCCCTTTAAGTACCCAGCCCCCCCTCTCCTCCCCACACCACCCCGCCGCCCCGCAGCAGCAAGCAGCAGCGCCGCGGCCGCCGCCGCTCGCGCCTCCGCCGCCCGCCGCCATCGCCGCCCGCCGCCGCCGCCCCGCGCCTCGCCTCGCTGCCCCGCCGCCAAGCCCCGCCCGCCGGAGCCCCTCGTTGAAGTAGCCATCGCGCCGCGCCACCCCTCCCCTTGGTTCGTTTTTTTTATTTTTTATTTATAAAAACCGTTCCGGTTTCTTTTCGTTTCGTTGTTTCGGGGTTTTTTCGAAACCCCAGATCGGTTTTGGTTTTTTTTCGGTTTAGTTGTTTAGCGAGCGTTCGCCGGACCGTTCGTCTTAACGAACATGACCACCGGTTATTCTCGGTTAACGAACGTCCGTTCGTTTAACCGTTCGTCGTTTTCTTTTTCGTCGGATTTATTCCGCGATTTTCTGTTCGCGATTTCAGATCCGATCTTCGTTCTAGTTTATCTTCTCGCTCGTTTATCGGAATCAGGTGATTCAAGTACCTGGAGTTTCGTTTCGAAACCGCCGTTCCGACTAATCAACTTAAACAAGTTTTTGCTACCGAAAAATTTGACCTAGTTTCAACTTGCTAGAACCGAGTTGTTTTCTTCCGCCGTTTGTTTTCCGTTACTTTGTTTGATTCGTTTTCTCTTTGCAACCGGAGTTCTTAAGTTGAACTTTCTGGTTCGATCTCTTGTTCGAGTTTTACCTGTGCACTAGATGAGTACTTATTGTATGATTGTTGTTTGTCTGCGATAGATTACCCAGAGTGCGCCGCCTGTTGTTTCGAATCTCTAGGTTTCGCGGATCATCATCAAGGCAAGTAACACTTTGATCATACCCTTTTCTACTACCCAGTTTTATTGCATTAGATCAATCCTCAAACATTGCATGATTAGGATCTAATTAAATTGTGGGATGGGAAGTAGTTGAGGTAGTACCTATTACCTATTTTACTTATGAAACCTTTGGGAGTTACTTCTACGTTTGCTTATTATGCCATGCTATGCTAGTAGACGTGGATTGGGTGAGTGATATCCATGACAGATGTGAGTATTGTTAATTAATGGTTTATCTAAGGTGGCAACTTAAACACACATCTGGGTGGATTGAGGCACCTGGTTTCTATCAGGACTTGCCTGTTTTTCTTTGGACCGCCACCCAGGCTCAAAGGGATCATCAGATCATTCATGCTAGTAACTTCCGTGTGCAGCCACAAGCCACTATGGGCTCTGGCATAGTTGATTAAGTCGTGCGAACTCTTACAGGGTAGACTAGCAGATGTAGGGGAAAGTAGGTGTACCGGTCTATCCAACGTAAGGTGCTAGCGCTTCTGAAAGACTATGTCTCGGTCATCCGTTTCTCAAACATTCATGTAGTGCGAGAAATCCAACGGAGGCGATCGAGTCTTGTGGGGAAAAGTGCGCAAACCTCTGCAGAGTGTACAAACTAATCGTGATTAGTCGTGTCCCCGGTTATGGACAACTTGAGTATCTAGTACTTGAATATCATGTGAGTCTCATCATGTTACTTCTACTTAATATTGTTGGGTTTTAATTGATCACTTAATTGGGATCGGAATGCTGTCAACCATTCTTGATGTTTAACCACCACCATGATAGTTAAATAAATTTATTCCTTTGCAGTAGGGAAAAATTGGCTTTACGCAAAATCTGTAACCATAGAGCTTTCCACCAGCCATACATGCATATAGTATAGCTCATTACTGTTCATTACTCTCTATGCGATACATTGCCAGCATATTCCATGTGCTGACCCGTTTTCGGGCTGCAACTTTCATGTTGCAGACTTTTCAGACGACGAGTAAGGTGTTTTTAGGTCGTGGTTCTATACTCAGTGATGCCGTTGGAGTTGATGGACTCGCTTATCTTCCAAGCCTTTCGTTGTTATCGTTATTAAATGGCCTTAAGCCATATTTATTGTAATAAGTTCTCTTTGAGACACCGATGTAATAAGTGTGTGATTGCTACTCTGTTATAAATCCTTCGAAGTACTGTGTGGTGTCAGCATTACTGATCCAGGGATGACACCGGAGCACAGAGACTTGACCATCTGAGGTCGGTTCGCTACAATAACTTGGCAAGTTAACTCTTGGTGATTGCGTACATAAGCTTGCAAAGATTTTACTGACCAATGCAGTAATAGACGTGCAATCATGTGTTTATGTTTTTATGACTTTTCTCCATCCAGCCCAACATGATATTTTCACCCAGCCCAACAAGTCTGCGGATTTCGGGAAAAATTCAAATGGGCTTTAAATTCTAACATAATATATAAACGGGCTACATAGACGCTACATAATTATTTCACCTAGCCCACCAAATGGACTAAAAACAAATGGACTGGCTGACATGTGGGCCAGTAGGTCGAAGCCTAATCACTTTCGCAAAAAAAGTACAAAGGTCGAAGCCTAAGCAAGGCGTTGGATTGACATCCAATGTTCAGCATTCTTCTTCAATCTCCCGTCTTCTTCCTCCAATGCTGCTGGGACCGCCTGCTCCAGCCTCCGGCGTCCAGCGGCGCTGTTTTGCGTGCCTTGAAGCAAAATGCTGCCCCATCGACAGCCAGGCCATCCCTCCACTCCTTCGCACCTCCTGTTATTCTCTGCCGAGTGTAGGACCACCCCGCACCCGAACCAGTCAAGTTCCCCACTCCTCTCCGTATGCGACTCCATTGCCACGTCTTCCCCATCTCTGGAGCGTTCTAGTCTAGGGCCTCGCCGTCGTCCACCGGCCTTGGTGCGCACGTCATGGTGTGGTCAACATGGTAAACAAACAAGAGTCATCGGAAGATGACTGTACATGAAGAGGCTGACAGTGGGGACGCACCACGCCAATGGACGCATGCAGGCAACTGCATCCTTTTTATGCTGAAAAATAATGTTTTCTCCCACTAACAGCTGGGACCCACCAACTACATCTTCGCACGCAAGGAAGTGCATCCTTATTATGGGCAAAAAAAGATTCCTCCCCCTGACAGTTGGGACCCATCAACTATATCTTCGTGTAGAAGGAACTAGTTCCTCCTTATCTTCCCTGACAGCTGGGACCCACCCGGTCGAACCGTACGTAGGGTTGTCTCTCTAGTCGCGAACGTGTTCGTACATATTGGTCGATCGGTCTCTCTGCAAGGATGAACCGTGGCCGAGCAAGGAGCGGCACGTGTGACATAGCAGTTGATGCAGTCCTGTCTAAATCGTGTACACGTACGTACAACTATGTTGCAAGAAAGTAAATATGGCTACGTACGTACATACGGGCGGGGTCTCAAACGCATACAACAACGACGTCTTGTTCATCGGCAGCCAACCGGCTGGGTCGGACCAGAGGAAACCACTTCGTGTTCATTGGGAGGCAAGCGACTGGGTCAAAATGCGCCCTGTTCATTGGGAGCCAACTGACTTGGACAGAACAACCCAACCGGGGTCCTGTTCATCAACTCAGGGTCTCACGTCCCACAAAGCAGAGGAAACGGAGTTCTCGTCGACCGCCTATGGTCGAAACAGGGTCTTGTTCATCGGGAGGGGTCTCGTGTATCACGAAACGGACTTCTCTCCAACCGCCTATGGTCGAAACAGGGTCATGTTCATCGGGAGGGGTCTGGCATACCGCAAAACGGACGAATCCAACCACCTATGGTCGAAACGGTGTCCTGTTTATCAGAGGGGTGTGTGGCGTACTGCAAAACAAGACTCCACGGGCTACTGTTCATGCACTGTCGACTTCCTCCAGCCTGCACCAGCCACTGTTCATCCACGGTCTACTATTCATCCACGGGCTACTGTTCATCCAGACTCCATGGGGTCCTGTTTATCCACCCCAATCGGCTGGGCGTGTGTGACGGCCTCCTCGGGGTCCTATTCATCCAGCGCAACTGCGTACTACCACGGGGTCCTATTGATCCAGCAGCAGCTGCGTACTACCACGGGTTCCTGTTCATCCAGAGGCAACCGCCTACACATGGTCGCGGTCCTGTTCATTCAACCCCCACCGGGAACTATTCATCCACACCCAACCCAACCAGCTCGACTCACCATGTCTCGACTCGTTCTACGTATCACGCGCGCGGTAGCAAACATGCACTTTTCATCCAGAGGCAACCCAACCGGCTAGCTACATCTTGCACGGGGGTTTGATCGGCTTCAGTAAGCAGCAGCAGCGCTACCGATCATGTTCAGTTAGCAGTGGAGTCGGTCGGGTTCAGTTAGTAGCGAAGGGATGGACGGTCGATCGGCTTCAGTACGTAGGAGTGCGATCGCTCGGGTTCATGCCTCACTTAGGTTCAGTTATAGCAAACATGCCTCACACCACGCGCGTGTACGAGAGAGAAACGCGCAAACCACACTGCATCGCTCGTCCCGACCACCCATCGTAACCGGGAACTCCGCGAAATTTCCTCGCCCTCACTTCTACCATAATTTTTATGTCATGGACGGCCTAGATAATGTCATGCAGGTGCGTCCCTGGCCCACCCAGGGCGAAAAGCCCATTTTCTGTAATGATTTTTTGTCATAGAAGTAGGAGCCCACCACATCTATGATGATACGTGTTTTTGTCAAAATTATCATCATAGAAGTGTCATAACCATGACAGAAAAAAGTTTCGTTCGGGCCTAAATGTCATGGATGTGTCTTTTCTTTGTAGTGTATCTCTCTCTAGTTTCGGTCGTGTCCGAGACGCTCCCCAGACACAGACGCCGCCGAACCTCGACCTCGACTCTGCCCGTCACCGCAGCCGGCGAGCGCGTGATACGTCCATTTTGCATCATGTTTTCCTATTGTTATTTATAGTGTTTTTATGAATAATAACACTTTATGGAGTAATTCTAATGCATTTTCTCTCATAATATGCAAGGTTTATAAAAAGAGGGAGAATACCAGCAGCTGGAATTCTGGACCTGAAAAGGCTATGTCAGAGATGCCTATTCTGCACATCTCGAAATGGGTTGAAATTTTACGGAGAATTGTTTTGGAATATATAATAAATATTGGAGAAAAGAACTATCAGAGAAGGCTTCCAGGTGTCCACAAGACACCAGGGCACGCCAGCCCCTCCAGACGCGCCCTGGTGGGTAGTGGGCACCCTGGCCCACCTCCGGTGCCCATCTTCTGGTATATAAGGTCTTTTGACCTAGAAAAAATAAGGAGTGTGTCGTGGATTTGTCACGGCAGATGTCCTTAGTGTGAGGACTTAGTCGTGAGGCCAACGCATCTATGTGGTAGCTTGAGAGGGGTTGAGTGGGACAAGACACGCGAGGTTTCTACCCAGGTTCGGCCCCTCATGGTGGAGGTAAAAGCCTACATCCTGCTTCATTGATATTAATGATGATGATGACAATCTTGGTTACAAGGGCGAGGTTTCTCTACCTCTATATCGAGAGCATCTACTTTGACTTGTCTATTGAAACCTCTAGAAAAACATGTCCCTCCTGGGGTGCCTTGCCCCTCCTTATATAAGTTGAAGGGACGGGTTACATGAGGAGTCCTAGTAGGATTAGGACTAGTCTATCTTCTATTACAAGTCGGATACAAGTCCGGGTCTTGCTTCCTTGTAAGGGAAATATTCCTCATGCCTTTCCTCTTAAGCCGGACCACCATAATATGATCCGGCCTTCCCACGAGCCGCCTTCTGAGTCATTGGGTCTTCTCGATCATCTGAACCACTAGCCGGGTCATCAATGAGTCACCAAGGCCTGGCCGGGTCATCAGTGAGTCGCCAGTCTTTGGGCAGGTTACCAGTGAAATGCCAAGTCCCAGTCGGGTCATATCTCCGGTCGGGTCATACCACGGGGTATATCACCGACATTAGCCCCCAGTTTAATTTGGATTTATCCATGTTAAACTGATCCTGCAAAATAAACACAAGAACAAATTTATCAGGTAGTGCTCCGGGTTAAAACTTTTTCTGAACCGGCACCTGATCATCCTTAAGTCCTTGTCAGTTCCTTCTTCTAGAAAGTCCGGGTCAATAGACCAACTTCATAATCAATTTGCTGACATTGGTTTCTCACAGAAATATTGTGAAGAATAATTCGTTTGATTCGGCTCCCAATGCTTAACAAAAATATTGGTCTTGAAATACTTATATAATTTTCAGCCGGCTTGAAGATGTAGAACTTGCCGGTTTATCATTGCCAAAATTGCAGGTTTGTAAATATTGATGGCACCGGGTCACAATTGTTGCTAACATCAAGCTTGAAAATATACCTCCCTTATATGCATATCACTTGTAGCTCCCAAGTCTTAAGAAGGGAGTGTAGCAAAGGTTTAAGACTTGCTTCAATATAAATGTCGCAACCTTGAAGAAATTCGGGTTCTTCATCTCAGTCACTAGTCATAAATTGAATATTCCACATATGTAGCCCCCAAGTGCCGGGTTGTCATGCTTGCAGCAACCTGGGACTTGTAATTGCCTTATGCTCATAAAAACTTCAATCAGTGTAGCCCCCAAGGGCCGGGTCATTATGCAATAATGAGCAGGGACTTTGTAGATATGATCATGTAGATTTGAGCAGTAATTAATAACACCAAATGATGTAGCTCCCAAGTTTCGGGTTACCTTTGACAGGAGCAATTAGTAGCCCCCAAGGGCCGGCTCATCACAATGTGATGGGTCGGGTCTTCAATAAGGCAAGTTAAAAATGACCTTGCATTAGCCCCCAAGTGTCATGGTGCATGCAACGACATGAGACTTCCATATTTGATATAATCATGATTTGAATAATGTAGCCCCCAAGTGTCGGGTCGTGTGCCTGCAGCGACTTGGGACTATTCCTTCCATTGTAGAATAAATCATATCTTATCCGTTGACAAGTAAATTCGGAGTTTAAATACCCGGCGGCTCTTGGTCGATGGCGACTTAATATACATCCATTGTAATCCGAGATTTTTGTAGCCCGGCGGCTTATAGCCTTTGTAAAAATCAATAACTGATAACCCATCCATGGCGGCTCACAGTCATGTCCAGCTTTTGAAAAGATCACTTTGGCGTCTTGTAGCCTCAATAAACTCAATATGTAGCAATATAACCCAAAGCATAATAACCCGGTAATATTTTCAGATGGCCAGATGATGGGCTTAAATGCAATTTTTCATATGATCAATAGTAGTATCTTTATGTGTAAAGCTCTGCATGTCCTACACAAAGTTTAAACAACATATGCTCTGGCGACTTAACATCAAAAGCCAGTGCGGGTAACAACCAAACATAATATAGTCTTGTGTAATTATTGAAAAGACTAGAATTAAGGCCATTCAAGCCTAGACATACTGGCGACTTAAAGTCAAAAGCCAGGGTGGGTTATCAAACCTCGTATATTCATCCAACAATTTAAAAACATGCCTGGAAAATTGGCTCAAATTGCCGTCTTACATCGCCAAATCTAGTGAGGGTAACAATCCAATTATTTTTAAGCGCATGATTCCACTGGCACAATCCAAAATATACTGGCGACTTAACGTCCAAAGCGAGGGCGAGTTACCAAACCCACAATACTCATACCATTATTGAAAGATATATATGTAGATTAATACCATGGTGATGCCTTGATAATTATAATCCGGGGCCAGTATCAACCCGGAGTCATGAAATATCGTTATTTTGATTGCTCAAGGCAAAATATCCCGGCGACTTAAAGTCTGCTTACCAGGGCGGGTTATCAAACCCAAAGATGTTTAATGATGAGTCATATAATCAAGGCTACGTGTCCTGTGAAATCAGTTCATACTGTCGGCTTACAGCGCCATATGCAGTAAGGGTAACAGCCCAAAGATTTAGAGCGCAACGTCCTGTGCAATTTATTCATACTGCCGGCTTACAACGCCATATGCAGCAAGAGTAACACCCCAAAGACTTAGAGAGCAGAACTCCAAGCGCATAATCAAAGCACACTGGCGACTTATCGTCCAAAGCCAGGCCGGGTTATCAAAACTCCGGATAAATTCAAATATGAATCATAAGGATCAAGGCAACAAGACCCGAACCCATTTGTTAAACCATATATCAATATTATATATAAAGATATAAACCCAAACAAAGTTCAAAAACAAATAACAAAAAATCAAGGCTTTCATAGGTAGCCAGGCCTCAATCATCAAGTGCTTTTCATGGGCTTGCACAACCACTAAGTTAATCCTTAATTCAAACCTGTAAGCCGGCCCTCCCATGACCAATCACCATTTTAAATTTGACAAGTTCACGGTCTTTGTAAGATTGACTGTCAAGAGTATGTTGAGTCATTCCAGGATTACCTGGTCGGAGTGGCAGGCATACAAAGGCAAGATAACCCGGATTTTTGGTGAATACACCTGGCGTCCAAGCCTATTAAAAGGGTAAAAAAAGCTCTATTCATTAATAGGGAGCCCCCAAGTAATATTTCAATCGTGGCGTACAAGCCGGATCAGTAGGGTAGTCATAGCTATGCTCAATGAGCAGGAAGCCCCCAAGTAATTTGCAATCAAGGCGTACAAGCCGGATCAAGAGGGTAGTCATAGCTATGCTCATTGAGAAAGAAGCTGCCAGGTGACCAATAATGTGATAAGCCAACAAGGCAGGATGCCCATGTTTGAACCGCGCATCATGGCAACAAGTTCTCTTTGGCAACCTTTAATTTTTTTTTCTGAGGACTCGAACTTTGCGAGTGATAAATTCTTTTTGAACCGGAATTTGAAGCCGGATATTGAGAGCTTCAAAGCTTTGCGAGAGACAGATTTCCCTTAAGCCAGATTTTAAACTGGAATTCTTCATTTTAAGCCGGAAATTTTCTAACGACCTTTAAATTTTCATTAATATGGCAGTAGCCTCCGGGACCGGATTATCTTCCTTCCAATGACCCGGGATTCTTGAATCTGCTTAAACTGGCAACATTTACTGAGCCATGTCCATGTAGCCCCTGAGTCTTAAGACGACTTGAGGAGTTGGCTTAAGATTCTCCATATTTGACTATTATATACTCCCGGTATGAGTCATTCAACAGCTCAGTGATATAATGGTCCACGATATGTTAGGCCAGAAATTGTACACCGCGGGATTGATGATCACCACGGTGAAGCTGAAATCAATCATGGCCGAGTCGGCCGCAGGAGCAGACAGATGAGTCGGCCGCAGCGTTGTAAGCCAGCGCAGACGGGCGAATCAATCGCAGGCGCAGTAAGCCGCGTGGATGGACGAGTCAACCACGTCATTAAATTGGGCCGTAAAAACGGCGGTTTGCACATATATTCGTCGAGCATTATGACACGGCCAGATGCTAGCGCATGATAATGGTGGCGCGAGCTATATACCCATGACACGATCACCGCTCTTGCAGTGAACAATTGTCCTGCATAAACAATATTGCAGACCAAGGCAAAGATAAATTGTTCTTTGACAAAAACAATATGCGCTAATAAAACAAACTTAGATGGATATCACCTGATTTGTTCGGATGATCGATGATCCATATATAACACATGTGGATATCCTCAATTATTTGCAATGGCAATTTAGCCACTCTCCCCTACCCTTTCAAAAAGGCATTCACCACAGCACGACGAATGCAAGGCGGCGATTGGCGGAGGCAGCAGTTTGAAATACGACCGCAGCAAAACCAAAACTGGACAGCTCAGAACTTGTAAAGGCCCAAGGCCATACTCGGTTTAGTATCTTTAGCCATATACCGGCTTGTACAAACTTGTACTATAAGATAGGGAAAGAAAGAGACCAACCCGGGTACGAGTATAAACCGGAGATTGGGACTCTGTGAACCGACGGGCGTCACCCGTGTATATAAGGGGACGACCCGACAGCGGTTCAAAGGGAGACAACCACAACTCGAGGCCTAGGCGAAGCTTGTTTGCTCCCTAGTCATCGAGACTTCATCAATTCCACCACAAACTAGACGTAGGCTTTTACCTTCATCGAAGGGGCCGAACTAGTATAAACTCTCTGCGTCCCTGTGTCCGCTTTAACCCCTTCGAGCTAACCCGTCGCGATGGCTCCACGACTAAGTCCTTTGGCTAGGACATCTGTCGTGACAAACCCACGACAGTTGGCGCCCACCGTGGGGCTATCGCACGATGGTTTCAAGTTCTTGGAGGGCCGCTTTGAAGGACTCGAGGGATACGCCGTGGGCCGGATGACTAAGAGTCATCGCGGCAAGATCTACATCGACGACGCGGGCTGGGGCCCCGAGGCCGGCTCGATTGAGTACGGGTACCGGGTCCCCTTTGGCGGTATACACATCTTCATCGGCAAAATCGGTGAACCGGGCCCTGAGCTGGACACCTGCATCGACCTCATCGAAACAGCTCAGCGTGCGCGACCTGCCCGGGTTAAGCCAGCCGTGAAGCATGCCTTTGTGGGAGTCATCCATGGAGGGAACTATGAGGACGGATCAGGATCTGGTGGCGAAACCGTCGTTTATTCCGGCGACGAGTCGTCAACCGGGGAAACTGAGTCCTTGTATCAAGTGCAAGATGGTCGGATTGGGGGGCTGTTCCGATGGCGACAGTATTCCGGACCCCTCTGATCTACCTAGCCGGGTTGGTATATTCATGGCCGGTACGCAAGCGGCGCTTCACTCATCGACGGCCGCGGCAATGGTTTCCGGTTCAGCGGCGGCTGCCGGAGCAGGAGGCTCTGTGCGCCCACCGGCTCAAGTGTTATCTGACCTGTTCGATGCATTGGCTGCGCTCATGGCAGAGGCTAATCCAACGGATCGGGATGCTCATAATGCAGAGATGGCAAAGGTGAGAGAGCAGATTAACCAGGCCAAAGCGGATTTGACAGCTGAGGAGGTCAGGATGACCGTGGAGCGGGCCGCTTTGGACGCGCAAGCTTATAAACTTATGCTAGATCAGAACGCTTCGTAAGAAGTCATGAGGAGAAAGTTCCGATCTCGCTTGCCCTTGGTCTTTGAAGGAAGGGATCTTTTCAATACCCCTGGGGCAGGGACCAGTAACCAACCGGTGGTAAACCGGGCGGAGGCGCCCGGGACGAGCGCGCCGGTTCAGCCCCGTGTAATAGATCTGCCCCGACATAACCCGGGAGAACCACGGGTCGGGCATGCCCCTCCGGATCACTATTCTAATCCGCTGGACAACCTTGTTGCAGCGGCGGCACGTTTGGAAGCTATTCCGGTCGAGGGAGATTCACTGCAAGCGATAGAGACACGCTGGGTTAAGGAGCTCCTCAGAACAGCGTTGGTTCAGCAGGAAGCGTATTCATATAGCCGCGAACGGATTCACTCCACCCCGCGTCCAGGCCGGAGTTACAGTAGAGATATGAAAGAACCAGCCGAGTCAAGTAATGCACGGCGTAGGGCTCCCCACGGCAACAATCAGGCCCCCGACGCCCAGGAGGTGGTAGACCGGGCCCGGGCGCGTAGGGAAGCTAAGTTAGCAGTACCGCATCAGGCTCATCAGATTACACCGGTTCGTCCCACCACTTCAGTTGAACCGGGACTCACTTCTAGCACTTTGGGAGTGCCTTGCCTCGTCCCAGCCCTCCGCAATGTGCGCCTGCCCAAGGATTTCAAAGGCCCGCGCAAGGTGCCGAACTATATGGCGGATCAACCCCCAGAGTCGTGGGTGGAGAGTTATGAGATGGCCATGGAGATGCTGGACGTGGATGATGCGGCGTGCGCAAAATATTTCACCATGATGCTTGAAGGGAAGCCCGTACTTGGTTAAAAAGCCTGCCGCCCAATTCAATAGGTTCATGGGCACAGTTGCGAGCCCGGTTCATAAGCAATTTTAAAGACACGTGCAAGCAGCCCATGTCGGTGGTGGATTTAGCGGCTTGTGTCCAGGAGGAAGGAGAGTCAACAACTCATTGGGTGCGCCGGGTTTCAAAGATCCTTCATTCATCAGACCGTATCAATGCGGACATCGCGGTTGTAACCCTGGAAGGCAATTGCCGATTTGGGCCTTTAAAGTTAAAATTAGGACGGATGAAGCGCCATTGTACTGACATGGGAACGCTCATGACTACTCTGGTGAAGTATGCTGATTCTGATAGTACCAAGGATCCCGAGTCTGATGATGAAAAGACAGGGAAGGGAAGGAAGAACGGCAACCCCAGAGGTCAGCAGCATAACTCGGCAGGAAACATAGGTGGTGGCAAGCGTAAAGCGGATGGCAACACGAATTATGTGGCTAACACTAATGTGCAGGACAGGGGCCGACGACGTAAGGGCAAAAACCGCAGTGGCGGACCTGGACCCAATCCGGAGCGCTTAAATTATCTGTTGAATCAGCCTTGTCCAAAGCATGGGACTAGAGAGGAGCCAGCAAACCACCTTTGGAAGGATTGTTATATCATGCAAGAGTTTAAGAGATCCAATGCTTTTCGGTATGACCCCGGCTCCGGTGGCGGTTCAGGATCCGGGCCGAGTCATGGTGGAGGAAATCCCGGTTCAGGGTTTAACGGTAATCCGAGCGGACATGGCAATCAGCATAATCAAAACAGTCAGCAACAGCAGCAGTCGGGTTACCAGAGTAATCCAAAGCAGTTAAACAGTGGACAATATCATGTGTTTACCACCAGCTTGGACAAGCGGGACCGAAAGGTCCAGAAGCGGGCGGTTAACTCTGTTGAACCAGTTGTGCCACGGTATCTGCGCTGGTCAGAGCAGCCAATTGTATGGAGTAGAGAGGATCACCCCCTCCCCCCCCCCCCCGGGTTGACAATCCGGGTCAGCTGGCTTTGGTGGTGGCGCCTCAGGTGGGAGGCTATAAGTTCACCAAAGTACTCATGGACGGGGGTAGCAGTATTAATATCCTATACTATGAGACCTTTCGACGCATGGGGCTAAAGGATAAAGACCTCCGTCCTTCAAACACGGTTTTCCATGGTGTGGTGCCCGGCAAGTCAGCATACCCCGTGGGCAAGATAGCCTTGGAAGTAGCCTTCGGACATGATCACGATTCCCGATCAGAGACACTGACGTTTGAGGTGGTGAAAATCCAAAGCCCGTACCATGCCCTGTTTGGCCGGCCAGCCTATGCCAAGTTCATGGCACGGCCCTGCTATGTGTATCTACAGCTTAAGATGCCGGGTCATAAGGGGACCATCACGGTTCACGGAAGCCGCAAGATCACTTTGGAGTGCGAGGAAGGAGACGCCGCGTATGCGGAGTCGGTTTATGCTACCGAGGAGCTCAAGTACTATAAAGACAATGTTGATCCGACGGATATGACTCCTTTAAAGAAGCCTACTACAGAGCATGATCCGACCCTGAAATTCACATCGGCGGCTGAGACCAAGCTTGTTGACTTCGTACCTGGCGATTCGTCCAAGCAGTTCAGCATCAGTGCCAATCTGGATCCAAAATAGGAAGACGCGCTCATCGAGTTCATCCGTGAGAATCGGGACATCTTTGCATGGAAGCCTTCTGACATGCCAGGTGTACCGAGGCAACTCGCTGAGCACACCCTTAATGTGGATCCTAAATACAGACCGGTGAAACAGTTCCTCCGCCGGTTCAATGAGGAGAGGAGAAAAGCTATTGGAGAAGAGGTGGCCAGGCTATTGGCAGCTGGCTTCATCATTGAACTTTTTCACCCTGAGTGGCTTGCTAATCCGGTGCTGGTCCTTAAGAAAAACGGCACCTGGCGCATGTGTGTGGATTATACGGATCTTAATAAGGCCTGCCCTGTGGATCCTTTTGCCCTCCCCCGTATTGATCAAATCATTGATGCTACGGCGGGTTGCGAGCGCTTATGTTTCTTGGATGCATACTCTGGCTATCATCAGATTAAAATGGCAGTTAAGGACCAGGAGAAGACGGCATTCATAACTCCATTTGGAGCCTTCTACTATGTGTCTATGCCTTTTGGGCTCAAAAGTGCCCAGGCAACTTATCAACGGTGTGTGCAGAATTGTCTCCACAAACAGATTGGTCGTAATGTGCATGCTTATGTGGATGATATTGTGGTTAAGTCAAGGAAGAAGGAGACTTTGGTCGATGATTTGAAGGAGACCTTTGATAACCTCAGGACGTACAAGATGATGCTCAATCTGGCCAAATGTGTCTTTGGTGTGCCAGCTGGCAAGTTATTGGGTTTTCTGGTGTCCCATAGGGGAATTGAGGCTAATCCGGAGAAGATCACGGCTATCTCCTCTATGGCTAAACCGAAGTGTATTAACGATGTTCAACGCCTGGCGGGTCGGATCGCTGCACTAAGTCGGTTTATCAGCCGCCTCGGGGAAAAAGCGATTCCTTTGTATCAAATGTTGAAGAAGACGGATCGGTTCGTCTGGAATTCTTTTGCTGACCAGGCATTGGAGGACTTAAAGCGGCAGTTGGCCAATCCGCCCGTGCTCGCCGCTCCCATTGATAGGGAACCATTGCTGTTATATGTAGCTACTAATGCTCGTGCAGTTAGTGTGGCTATTGTGGTGGAGCGGAAGGAGGCAGGAAAAGAGTACCCGGTTCAGCGCCCGGTTTACTATATCAGCGAGGTGCTTATTGAATCCAAACAAAGATATCCGCATTGGCAGAAGCTGGTATATGGGGTTTTTATGGCGAGCCGGAAGTTGAAGCAATATTTCCAAGGGCATCCCATCACAGTGGTCAGCTCTGCTCCTTTGGGTGATATCATCCAAAACCGAGAAGCAACTGGTCGGATTGCCAAATGGGCTATTGAGCTTGGACCGCACGGTTTAAAATACGTGCCTCGCACTGCGATAAAGTCTCAGGCACTTGTTGACTTCATCAATGATTGGAAGGAGTTGCAAGTCCCTGAAGAGAAGCCGGATCACACATATTGGACCATTCATTTTGATGGATCACGTCAATTGGAGGGCTCGGGGGCTGGAGTCATATTAACTTCCCCATGAGGTGACAAGTTTTGTTATGTTCTCCGTTTAATGTTCCCTTGTACTAACAATGCAGCAGAGTACGAAGCCTTGCTCCACGGTCTCCGGATGGCTAAGGAGATGAATTTAAGCCGAGTTAAGTGCTTCGGAGACTCGGATCTGGTGGCCCAACAGGTGTCTGGTACATGGGATTCTAAAGATCCACTCATGGTTGCATATCGTCGTGAGGTTGATGTGGTCGCAGGTCACTTCAAGGGGTATCAGGTGGACCACGTGGACCGACGAAAGAACGAGGCGGCAGACGCTTTAAGCCGGCTGGGTTCACAGCGTAAACCGGTACCACCTAATGTGTTCCTTGATGTGCTTTACAACCCATCGGTTCAACTACCTGGGGAAGCGGATTTGGCGACTCCTGACCCGGAGGCTCAGTTGGTGGCGGTACTACACGTCATCCCGGATTGGACGCTTCCTTACCTGGCGTACATGAACTGAGGTGAGTTTCCAGAGGACTAGACTCTGGCCAGACAAATAGTACGGCGGTCCAAATCCATGGTAATTGAAAACGGCGAGAAACATCATCGCAGTGTGACAGGGGCGTTTCAACGGTGTGTATCTCCTGAGGAGGGCCGTGAATTTTGCGTGAGATCCATGAAGGAGATTGTGGTCACCACGCCGGTTCAAAATCTTTAGTGGCGAAAGCATTTCGTCACGGTTTCTATTGGTTGACTGCCCATGCTGATGCGGAGGATCTGGTCATACGATGTGATGGTTGCCAAAAATTCTCAAGACGCGCTCATGTTCCGGCTCAAGAATTGAGGATGATTCCAATTACTTGGCCGTTTGCAACCTGGGAGCTGGATATGGTCGGGCCTTTCAAAAGATCCAAGGACAAGAAGACCCACCTTCTGGTGGCGGTTGACAAATTTACAAAGTGGATAGAGGCAGAGCCCGTTAGCAAGTGTGATGCGGCCACCGCGGTTCAGTTCATCAAAAGGGTGATTTTCCGGTTTGGTTTTCCACACAGTATCATCACAGATAATGGTACCAATTTATCTAAAGGTGCCATGAAGGAGTTCTGCGAACGAGAGCACATCCGCCTTGATGTTTCATCGATGGCACACCCACAGTCCAATGGTCAAGCAGAAAGAGCTACTCAGGAGATCTTGAGAGGCATCAAACCCCGGCTTATGGTTCCTTTGCAGAGGACGCCGGGTTGTTGGGTCGAAGAATTGCCCTCTGTGTTATGGAGCATCAACACCACGCCTAACAGGTCCACTGGGTACACACCGTTCTTCATGGTTTATGGGGCGGAGGCAGTTCTCCCTAGTGACATCCGTCATGATTCACCTCGTGTTGCGGCTTACGTTGAAGCGGATAACGAGACGGCTCGACAGGACGCTTTGGACCGGCTGGAGAGCGAGACATAGCAGCTGCCCGCTCGGCGATCTACCAACAGGATCTTCGTCGCTATCATAGTCGTTGGGTCAGGACCAGAACCTTTCAAGAAGGAGATTTGGTGCTTCGACTTATTCAAGATCAAACTGAGATGCATAAGTTGTCTCCGCCTTGGGAAGGGCCTTTCGTGGTCAGCAAGAATCTGCACAATGGGTCATACTACCTGATCGATGTTCGAGAGCACAAAGACTCACATAAATCAGAGCAGGAGACCAACAGGCCGTGGAATATAGCTCATCTTCGTCCTTACTATACTTGAGCCATGGGCTCTGCTTATGTACATATTATGACAATGTATATATTATAATAAACCAGATCCTCAGCTAAAGTGGGGTATCTGTTCTTTTATATCATGTGTGGTTACATGGAGTTGTTTGTTGTAAAACGACCTCCGGTTTACCCCTTGCAAAGTTTATCAGTATCACTTGGGGGCTCGGTCATATTTGAACCGATGCAATGCCTTTTGATAGGCGAAAGCCACCAGATCATTTGGGGGCTCGGTCGTGTCCGAACCGATGCAATGCCTCTTGATCGGCGAAAGCCACCAGATCACTTGGGGACACGGTCAAGTCTGAACCGGTCACGCCTCTTGATCGGCCTACAGGCCTTAGAGTCCCTTGGGGGCTTGGTCGAACCCGAACCAATGTCATGCCACTTGGCCGGCGTAATGCCACGAGTCTTTTGGGGACCTGGCTGACTGGCACCATTGCTACGCCTTCGGGGAGCCTGGTTGCGTCTGACCATGGTAATACCATCTGACCAGCTCATTAGAGCCTTTCTTTTATAAAGAGTTGTCGCCATTGCTTTTGCTTTAATAGCCTTTCTTAAGGAATTGCTATGTTATCTTTGTTGCGTTTTTTTAAACCGACGGTATTTTGTGCCGGTTCATACAGCCAATTTGGCAGAACACGGTCTCTTTTTTAAGCCGGAGTTTGTTTGCTCGGTTTGTTTTTTCTTATGAAACATCCTTTTTGGAGCAACAAGGATATCATGATCAAAAAGGAGCTGTTTTCTCCTCCGACGGTTTAGGGCTATCAAGCCCCCGTCTCAAGATTGGCTAAAAACACCTACTTCATGCCCATTACATGGCAGGTATTTTGTATCACAAAATTTGATCGTACTGGCAAGTCTCCCTGCATATATATATAAAGGTTCACAAACCGGATGGCGGTACAACCCCCCTGGCAGCTTAAAATTTTGTGATTGCAGGAGATATAAGTTGGCAAGGAAGATTTTCCAAATGAAGGTTTCAGTACTAATGCACGAAGGCATCTCACAAAGCACAAGTATGGTCTATCCTATTACAAGGCAACATGGTGCCTCAATAAGACAATTGTTTTTCCTGACAAGATATAGCACGGAAGCTAATTAAGGCTGCCCTCGGCTCACGCCTGCGTGCCATCCCGGTTTGATAGTTCTGGATCATCCCGCGCCGCGTCAGCTTCCTCCTCCCTACCCAGCGGCTGGAAGTCAACAGTAGTCCAGTCGATCCCCATTAATGCTTGAAAGACGGCCTCTTCATGTATCAGTGAAGATGGTTCAAGATCAGGGGCGTAAGTGTGCTTACGGATTGGAGGAATTAAGTTTTCTGCTTCAGGGATTGGTGCAGCCACTCGTTTGTTCTGGTCATCATACTGGGATTGATAATGTGACAAGTTTGCTTCTTCTACCAACTGGCAGGCCAGAGGGCGCACTGCCCGGTTTATCTTTCTTAACTCTTCTTCGTCGAAATCGGAGCCATCCTCCTTCAAGCTAGGATAGCCTTGAGCCGCTTCAACGGGATCAAAATCGGGCACCCATGCTTTGGCCCGGATTAAGGCATTAATGGCTCTGGTTCGAGCAGCTGACTTTTTTAACTCCTCAATCCGAGCAGTGAGCATGGACAATCTCCTCAGTGTATCCTGGATCAACGTGGGTGCTGGATTGTTATGGGACGCAGTGGTGATAATCCGCTGCGCACCAGTATACAGCTGCTCGACTAAAGTATAGACGGCTTTCAGTTTCATCCGTACATCCGACCCCAAGTGATTAATGCGGGTGCCTATAACACAATCAGCAGTTTACAAACCGAGCTGTTTATAGGAGAATCAAGATTATTACAAAAGTCACAGGAAGCTTACCAAAGATGGCGGCAGTCATTGCGTGCACTTGTCGTTTCACGCTGGTTAATTCATCAGTTACCGGTTTGAGGGCAGCTTCTGCATCTTCAATCTTTTTGGTTAAAGCGGCCTTTTCTGTGGCCCAGTCAGCCCGTTCCTTCTTATAACCTTCCTTCAGTTGCTCCATACTGCCTAAAGCGCTGGTTAATTCCTCCTTGGCCTTGGAAGTTTCTGCTTGTTGGGATTTTAAATTCTCTTGAAGGTCGGCGACTTGGTTCTCTTTAGCTTTCAGTTCAGCCTGCAGACCGACATTTATACGGTTTAACAAAGGAAGTACCAACCACATAACAAGTTAAGCGCTTTGTACTTGGGGGCTAATGCCTAATTGATCTACAGCTACCAGTTAGTTATCAAAGTCCCAAGCTGAATACAAGTATTCCAACTTGGCACTTGGGGGCTAATGGCCATTTGATCTGGTGGTATTACAGATGTTATTAAAAGTCTCGATTCAATTATACTACAAGTTGAACCGACCCTTGGGGGCTACAGCGGCAAGAAGCGGGAACAAATGCATGGAAATTACCTCAAGTTTTTCCTTCATCATCTTTACCAGATTGGCTTGATAATCACGGCTAGTATATAGCCGGTTTAAGTAACCAGAGTGAATGTCTTGAGCACTGAGAGCAGAGTATGTTGCCAGATCAACATCCCATTTTCCTTTGCTCAGGGCGGAAATTTCTTCTTTAGCAATATGCTTGGCTAAAGCGATGGGATTTCCCGGTTCAGTACGACCTATGCCAGTAATTACGACTTCGTCAAGCTCGCCGGTCTGAACTGGCATAGTCGGTTTATCAGCAGGTTTGGAGGGACTGATAGTTTTCTCAATCCGGATTGGACTGTCTGGTTGGTTAGCAGGACCGGAGGGGTTCACAGAACTTTCTTCAGGAAGAACAACTTCATCCCTTACTGGTAGGTCATCAACTACATCTTCATGGATGATCGCTTCAACATTTGGGGTAGCATCCGGTTCAGGAGCAGCATCTTCCTCAGCTGCCTTATCCTGGCGAGCTTTCTTACTTGGCCTCGGTTTGGCCCTGAAAGAAGCAGCAAAATTAAAGACAGTATATATTGAAGGCTACAAAAATCAACAACTTGATGATAAAGGCAAAAGCTTACCCAAGCACGGTTTTGAGTGGAGGCAGCTGAGTACCAGTTGACTCACCGGAAGATGAGTGCGAGGTGACCTGATAATCAGAGTCAGACGGATTAAGCGGTTGACGAAAACAGCCCGCTTTAGGACAAATATTGACAAGCAAATTAGAGACCTCTGAACGACGTCTCCAAACCGGACTGTTCGGTAAACCGGCGGAGGTGACTACCTGGCCGCTGTGTCGAGTTGTACGACGCACCTCATGCTGACGGGTCTTCATAAGAAAGTTGGGATCCAAGTAAGCAAGAGGATGGGAAAATTTAACTTTGCGGTTTGCCTGACGGATTTTGTGCGAAGGCGAAGGCTTGAATCAGAAGAAAGAGTAATTACCTCAACATCATCAGCGTGGCTAGCTTCAGCATCATCCTGACAAATTGTATCATCAATAAATTGCATAAACAGTAAACCGAGAGAATCAAGTTCAGCTTCAAAATCCAGATTACCCACATCATCATCAGCAGGTGGATCAGAGGAGGCTGTAGTTTTCCTTTTATGAGCAGAGTTTTTGATGACCCTTGTCTTAGGCCGGATTGGTTTCTCTGGTTTATCCACCTTTTCTTGCGGGATCTTTTTGCTCCAAAACGGATCATCACCCTGCACCAACAGATATCGGTATCAGTCATAAGCACGTACAATAGTATCAGACTCGGTGAGAAGGAAGTTCGGTTTACCGCTGGCGGTTTATTGGTGGCACAGAAGGGAAGAAGGCCGGTTCGGGCACAGACATGTTCCGGTTCATTCAGAATTTTCTTTACAGCTTCGGTGACCTCTTCATCAGTAAGCTGGATGTTTACGTGACGCAACGGATCATCAACGCTGCCTGTATACTCGCACATTAAACCGGAGCATTGACTGAGCGGCAGTATACTCCAGGATATCCAGCAACGAGCAAGATCGACTCCTGTTAAACCATTAGCCGTAAAAGCTTGGAGTTTGGACAGTTGAGGAGCGTATTTCATCCTCTCTTTGCCAGTCAGCCGCTGAGGAAAAGGATGTGTGTTGCTGAGCCATTCTGGGCGAAAACCGGGCAAGATATTCTCATTATCCGGGGAGGTGTCTTTACAATAAAACCAGGAGTTATTCCACTCTTGGGGATGACTATGCAGTTTCACATGAGGGTAAGTGACCTCTTTTCTCTTTTGGATTGCCACGCCACCCAGCTCCATGTTGGAACCGTCAGGGAATTCTGTGCGGCGGTTTAAGTGAAAGCAGTCTCGGAACAGCTCCACTGTGGGTTCCTCTTGGAAGAATACCTCGCAGAGCACTTGGAAGTGGCATATGTTGGTGACAGAATTAGGGCCGATATCTTGCGGATGGAGTTGGAAGTTGGCCAGAACATCACGGTAAAATTTTGAACCGGGCGGGTTAAAACCGCGGGCTAAGTGATCTGCAAAGTCTACAACTTCTCCGTCTCAAGGTGTAGGGGGACACTCTTTGCCTGGGACCCTCCAGTGAATGGTTTTTCTGCTGCTTAAAGCGCTGGTCAGGACCAAATTGTTCAGTTGTGTTTCCGTGACCCAAGAAGGAGCCCAGTTGCACTCGTACACTTGTTTAGCCATGAGGAAGTCTACAGAAGGAAAATGATTCCGGTTCAAGATTGTGTTGTGCATAGGTTACATGTTGATATTATCAATGTTAAACCGGAGGAAGTCAATCATAAACCAACATTGGTAAAGCGGTGCGGTTCATCAAGGAATTACTGGCGGTTTAACAAGGGGACTAATGGTATGTACTAATTTGGTAAATCCTCTTCTTCAAGGTTAAACCGCTAGATCTAAAACCGCGAAACATGGGGAATTACAAAAAAACAAGTGTGCAGAAACAGGTTTCACACAATCTCATTATAGCTTTGGATCTGGGGTGATTTCATAAAAAGGATAAATATTCATGGTTTAAAAGAAGTTATGCAAGAGCAGCAAGGGAAAGTTAAGGATCAGAACTACGGTCCAGGTATACTGCAGTAAAAACGGATGCGGGAAACTACCGCTGTACGGAGCAAAGGATATGGGATCATCCGAAGAGGCATCTCAGCCGAAGTTTGAGGCGGACGAAGAACACGAAGAACGCGAGGAACACAGTGAACCCTAAAAGCAGATCTAGATTGAGAGGACGGAGATCTTACCGGAGCTCGGAGAGATGCGGAAAGATGCCGCAGTTCTCTAGTACGGTCAGGTTGATGCAGCGGCCCAAGATGATGCGGAGGTCAGCGACGGCGTTGGAGCTCCGGAGTTGGCGACGCGGAGAAGACGAAGAGGAAAGGGGTGAAGGGAAAAAAGGAAATGACCCTTCGGCCCTATTTATGAGGTAAAAAACATGTGTCAGGCGCGCGAATCCAGGAGCCACAGATTTGGGAAGTGGAGCTGTCGCCTCGATTATTGCGGATCTGTTAAACAAAGAAAGCATCATAAAAGCCAGTTTCATGATGATGTCATGCCGGTTTACAGCAACCAAAGAAGATGACGACATGGCGGTTTAGCGATTAAGGGAAGATATTGAATCTGAAGATTTCTGCTAAGGATTGACATGAACTCATTCAAATCAATCTGGGGCCTAATGTTGGAGATATCACTACTGGGCGTAAACCGGCCTGCTTGGGCCGGGTTAACTTCAACAGTAATTCAAGGATGTTAAAGCCCGATAAACTTGTAAAGGCCCAAGGCCGTAGTCGGTTTAGTATCTGTAGCCATAAACCGGCTTGTACAAACTTGTACTATAAGATAGGGAAAGAAAGAGACCAACCCGGGTACAAGTATAAACCGGAGATTGGGACTCTGTGAACCGACAGGCGTCACCCGTGTATATAAGGGGACGACCCGACAGCGGTTCAAAGGAAGACAACCACAACTCGAGGCCTAGGCGAAGCTTGTTTGCTCCCTAGTCATCGAGACATCATCAATTCCACCACAAATTAGATGTAGGCTTTTACCTTCATCGAAGGGGCTGAACTAGTATAAACTCTCTGCGTCCCTGTGTCTGCTTTAACCCCTTCGAGTTAACCCGTCGCGATGGCTCCACAACTAAGTCCTTTGGCTAGGACATCTGCCGTAACAAACCCACGACAGACCCTTCGAGCCGTATTTGACCAATCCACGTCCACCCTTTCTTTGATCAGCCCTCTCTTTCTTTTTCTTTTTCAACTCTCCGACCGGCTCCCCACTCCCTTTTCTTTATGTAATAGCTGGCAGGAGTACACAAAGGGGCGCAACCAAAGGCAGGGCATGGCAGGCTGAGACGCTTATGCGGGCAAAGGCGGTGACTCGCGCGGGCATCCGACGGGCTGGCACAACGACTTTGAAGGCAGCGGCAAGTAGGCTCCATGGTGATGAAGTGACTCAGAGGCCAGGGCAGCTCGAAGCATGGTGACTCATGGCGCAGCAGAAGAGGTGGTCGGCTGGTCGCTCTGCGGTAACTTGAGGTCGCGGTAGCGGGTCGCGCGGGAACACAGCGGGTAACCGGCAATGGGCAACTTGACAGCCAGCAGATGTGGAGCCAGCGGTCCGGAGCACCGCGAAGGGGACAATCCATGTAGCTCAAAGCAGAAGTCACACCGCGCGTAGGTGCGGCATCGTAATCTGCACGTGCGGCTTGTGCGGCCGCTCGGGAGACTGGCGCGTGAGCGTAGGGACAAGGCCAAGGCGGGCTACAACCTAGGAAAGAAGCAGGGGCTTGACCTGGCGGCAACTCGGCAAATTTGACGGAGGTGACCCGCAGCGCAGCCGGAGACGCGGCAGAGGCGGCGGCGCATTGAATCGGGGCGGCTCGCAGGTAGCGCGAGGCCGAGCTGGAGACTGGGAGAGCCGGTTGCGGCGGAGTGTGGGTGGTGCAGGGAGCCCTGGCGGCAGCAAAGAGCCATGGCGGAGGAGGCAGCTCGGGGGCGCCGGCTTGAATTGTTTCAACATGCAAAGAGCAAAGGTAGTGCTCGGTAGATGCATTGACTTTGGTCTTCACGTGGAGGAAAAACAGTGGCAGCAACTATAGTCAACTAGTAGAACGCCCATGCGTTGCTACGGGCTTTTAATTTATTTATTTTGGATTACACCTAGTTAAATGGCCATGCGTTGCTACGGGCAACAAAACCTCTTACCGAAACTAAAGCTTCGCATAAGATACTTGTCACAGTATGTTTTGTGTGTACATGTATAATTCATACATATATCTATGCATCATTGGCGTATTCACCTTTTTGACCTCATCTCCAGTGAGCATCCCATCATCGTTCTTGTCGCGCCTGCTAATGTCACACTCCCAAAGGATTTTTTTCAGTAGCTTCAATTGATTTAATCCAAAACGGAGATGCGAACATAACTTAGCCCAACAATGTGGAGTCAAAGACTTTCCCACAAAAAAAGCTACAAGTAAGATCTGGCCAATCGTCTCCATCAAGAACTCCTTGAGCTGATACTTGTTATTGCCTTCCTCTGGCATTATGTTCCTCTTCCTCGACATGTACCGAGTTCCCCATGCCTTGGATTAAAAGACATGTCCATTAGTCCACATGACATGAGTCGTTTAGTCTATCAATGGAAGTATTGCTTCTTTTGGTCTAACAAGGTATGGGCATTAATTATTAAGATCCAGATTAGCAGCTA
Organism: Aegilops umbellulata; assembly: GCA_032464435.1. Classification (NCBI taxonomy): domain Eukaryota; kingdom Viridiplantae; phylum Streptophyta; class Magnoliopsida; order Poales; family Poaceae; genus Aegilops; species Aegilops umbellulata. The sequence continues at coordinate 105,626,607 of CP136058.1, read as the reverse complement.
GGAATAGGGGTGCTCATAATGCACTTGATTTTGGGCCGGTACCTTGCCAACTCTTTCGCAAATAGGAACATATCATGGTATATGAAAAGACAGTTGCAAGGAATATGTGGCCTTTATATGGGAATAAAGAGGTATTCTGCACTGTCTAGTAGTCTCGTCCTTCAATTTTTTTTGAACATCAGTACAAACACAAGCGCTCATATACACGCGCACGCACTTACCCCTATGAACGCACACACGCACACCCTACCCCTATGAGCACCTCCGAAAGACTGAGCCGGCATATCATTTTGAAATTTACGAAGTCCGTAGGCACCTCGTCGTCGACGGGAACGTCTCCTCCCACTGAATGCGCATAACCGGAAATCTTGAAATAAATCCAGGAATAAATGCGAGCACCAGGATTTGAACCCTGATGGGCTGGAGATACCACAATACCTCTAACCATCCACCCACAGGTTGGTTCGTAGTCTCATCCTTGAATTGTTTTGCTATAATTACTCAAGTTTTGTGCTCCTGAGGTAACATAGAACCGGCAAATCCAAAAGGAAGTGTGTGTGTCATGTCTCATGTGTGTGTTTCTGGGTGGATGTCTGTCTGCGATAAACTTTACATTAAGACAAAAAAATAGCTTTGAATATCACTATAATTATATATAACAGTGGTAGTCTCGTCCATTGTCCACTTCTCCAATGTTCAGATTCAAGTTCCATAATTTGTATAGATATCGTGCCATCTGGGAAAATTTGCTCATCTACCCACCCTTACTACTTGTGACAAATTATATGATCAGATAACCATGTTATGTTAAAAAAAACAGATACTTCACGGTCTAGACTAATTAGAAATTGAAATGTACTGAATGTGTGATCTATTGCAGGTTTAATGAGATTATGATGTTGTTGCAAGGCACACAAAATGAATAGTTGCTTGTTGTATACAACAAAAGTGGCACCATATAAAACCAGATGGGTGTTGATCATCATGCTGGGCCATACAAAAGAAGTTTGCTTACTCGAGGAAATATCACATGTCCAAATTGCCCTGGTTCCCTAGATGTATAAATTTTCACCCTACAAACAAACATGACCTATCAGAGTAGACCACAAGATGCAATAATAACAAGATTGAACACGCAAGCACAACGGGAGAAAAAACAATGGTGAAACCATATGAAGGTCATTATGCAGTTGGCTTAAGTTACACCATTAAGCAAATAACTACCCACGCCAGTAGAAGCTCCAAAACCTATAGAACCATATCATGTAATATTCCACTGAAAACAAGCATGACACACATGCTAAATGCTCGTAAACATTACTACGGAACTTTCCCCAAAATAACTTTGCTTGTCAACCATGAATCCACTTAATTTCTTGTTTTCTCAACAATATCTCTATATATTTAATTCTTGTAAACCGAACACAAAAAATATACCACTATGATTATCTACAAGAAATTACCTAATTTCATGCTGGAACTATAATTTAGTTCTAACATCCTCATTGCTTAAATCTGAAAACAGATTTCAATCATTACTAACTAAATGTTAGGCATAAACTTGTTTTGGCTGAAACTCTTACACTCTGGACGGCAATAATGCAAAAAAGAAAACAGGAAACAATTGCGAGTTCCTAGTTCGGTGTATGGACGGAGAGGTGACCGTGAAACATCAAAAACGAGTTTGGGATGAACTTGCCCCTTTTTGGGCCCAGTCTCTTCCGCTATGATATTTTCTCCTTTAATTTTTCTTCCCTGCTCCCAGTCGTCCGATGCGGCGACATAGCGGCAGAAACTACCCACCTTACCCTGATGCTGAGCAACATGCATGGACTGCTACTTTCCTCTATCTCTGTGGTGGTTTCCTCTCTCCCAATTGGCTTGGCCGCAGGCACACAACACAATAGCCCATGCACAACCACCCTTCTTGATCGTGTGCTACTTTCTCTTCTTCCTTCCTAGCCTCTCCTTCTCCATCGGTTGCTCCCTGCCACTGCTTTCGCAAGCAATAGTAGCCCTCGAGCCACAGACGCATCTTCCTCTCTCACATTATTCCTCCTCTCTCACATTATTCCTCCTCTCTCACGGAAAATAAATTACGTGCCCGGTTCATATGTTCCACCCGTGAGACCCTCGTCGATTCACGACACATGTTAATTTCAATCTCAATGCCCCAGTCCCAATTACCAGCCAACATCCTTCCTTTGTTTGACAACCGTCTATTCCTTTTCTATGAATTGGCGACAAACCGGCTTTTCCGTTCCTAATTGCACATCTAAAGGAGAGAAACAAACAAACCAGTCTAGAGCCGACGGGGGTCATGCGGCACAATGGCACGATCTCTCACCTACGGCGGCCGTGCAACGCTGACTCCGTGTCCTCGCAGGACATGTGGAGCTGCTCCGTCACGCCGTGTAGCCAGTTGTGGTGATGAACTAAATGAGCTATATTGTTCAGGCCGAGAGGCACAACGGCGTGTCATCCTTGCTAAGACACTTCACTGGTTTTAGAAGTCTTTCACTGACATAAAATATTGTGAATTTCCTTTGCCCATATTAATATATATGAATCAGTGCCAAGCAGAAAATGTAATTTTAGTCAGATAACCCACAATGGCGATATAGTTTTCAGAAAATATACATTGTACCGGCCAAATTATATTAAAAAGTGAAATATAGAAGATTCACCTTATGCTTGGAAAGCACCTTTCCAATCATCTTTATCAGTCACCAAACACCATCATAAGTCTTGTATTTGAGTGCATTGTCAATCTTCACCAATGACTATAATGCCACATGATGCTTGATGCTTGTTCTAAAAATGCATAAATGATTTATCAGTGGAATTGATTGAACGTGCAAAAATAATAGTAATAATCATATATGAGCTTCATAATATACTTATTTATTACTACGGGGAGGTAGCACTGCAGTGTTTTTTAAGATAAATGCACAAATTTAGGAGATTAGAGCTAATTCAGTTCAACCAAGTTGCCATTTCCCAGTGGCCAGTGCTCATCTGGACAACCTGAAAAAAAGAGGGAAAACTGTACAATAGAAGCTATAGAACATACACATGCTGCATGTAATTCACAGTAAGTGCTCAGCAATGCAATACCAAATCAGAAGAGAAATTTCTTCAAACAAGTCGTGGACAATGTGAGTAAATATACTCCATATATCTACTGAAATCCAAATGGACAGCTTGGCTGGTGAGCTTACAGATCAGTTACAAGCTTCTGATAGAAAGTAGAAATCTAGGATTCTGAGTCTTTCTTCCATTTGCCAACGCAAGCAATCTAAAAAAATTAAAAAGAAAAAAATGCAAAAAGGAAAAGGAAGGGACCTTCTGTGTGAAAATTTGAAGGCTTATTAATGGATTGTGTGCCCAGCCACAACCATCCATGCAGATGAGCCGCCCCAAGGTCTTCTAGACTCATACGATCTATGGTCATGCCATCATGATTAGAACATCGATGCATCCAAGGAAACGCCAGCCTGTGAGCCTACTAACCCCCGCCAATCCGGCTGAATCAGCGTCACGATCGTACCAAGGAGGCGCCGCTCCTTGCAGGGAGGGCCACGCCGATGCCATGGTGGGTACAGCCGCGCCTGACGCCACCGAGATGAGCAGCGGGCGGCTGCCTCAAAGAGGGGGGCGAGGGCGACAAGCTTGGAGGGAAGTGAGGGGCAAGGCATGACCACCAATATCTGTAGATGGACAACTAAGCTACAAAAATGAGTATATGAAAGGAGATTAGCAATTGTTTTCTCGCTCCACTCGTAAACATAACAAGCAATTTTTCTTCAAAGTAGGTCTTACCCTATATTTGTAAAAGAAAGGCCAGGCACCTTCATGTCTAATAAAACGTTCTATAGCAAATCAATGGAACCAATCAGGCTTCTCTTAATATGCTGATATGCATGGTACTAAATTCCAAACTGGAACTACAACTGACTTCAATATATGCAAGTTCGACAGTGAAAATAGTACTAAGCTTAGCAACGGCCTGCCCAATACCTACTTTCTACCCAGATGCGCAATTGCAAGGTTCAGCTGATTAAGATGCTCGAGTTTATCTGCAATGGTAGAGCATTATCTTCAAATTCAAAGCTAACAATCACAACAGAATATAACTATCACTATGGCAACTGTTACGAAGATGAATCCCTCCTTTCTCAAAGTCGATACGCAAGTTATTTGCTGCCTTCCCATATTCCTCTGGTAGGCAGGGCACCTTCACTCTCAGCGTTTAGTACCGCGTTTTATAAAGTAGTATATGTGTTCAGGTACTGCAGAAAATCATAGAAAATGAATGTTACCGTTCTGGTTTGGTCATTTCACTCTGCTCTCTCCCTTTTCACAGATGCCATTTATGTTATAGACTTTACTTGAAGATGCTCATAATTCGTCATTGATGCCTTATCTGCTTCCTCCGTAAACTTCCTAGTTCACATACATATTTATATTCAGTAAAAGAAAACTGAAAACACTTTGCTGCAGAGCTTCCAAATTATTACACAAGAAGCAAGCAGACGTCATCCAATCACCTATCTGAGTGTGTGTCCCTGCACAGCTCCGTCGAATCAATGACCGAGCAAACCTAGCCAATCATCAGCCAACCCACATCAAACTACACAGATTAAAGAAAACGTAACCAAAGAAGAGTAACTTACAGTGTTGGAGATCTCATCCATGGTGTGAACAATCTCAGCAAAGGGCGGCAGCTACCCAATGTGGCCAACGAGCTTGTCCGACCTGCAAATTTAACCAAACAGTCATAGAAAATTTAGCAATGGATTGTTGTGGTGGGGTAGTGTTAGGGATCGAAGGGGGTTTTCCCCTTACCGCTGGATGACCTCGTCGAGCGACGGAAGCCCTTTGCAGTGCGTAGCACATCGAAGCCGTATAGCCGCCGACCCTCCTGGGTCGAGCAGACCGTCAAGAGGCACGCGCACCTACCCGGCCACGCACCCGGCGCTGTCCAGCGCCCACACGAACGTGGTCTCCGGCGGTAACGACGCCATCGACACAACCAGTTCCAGCGCGCCCGCCCACGCCGCTGGGCCCCAGCACGGCCACCAACATCGCTCCTCGCCCCCCACCAGCAATGCCCCCACGAGCGGATGCATCAATCGGAGGAAGAACCAACACCTCCCCTTGTGGTCTCCCCCGCTGGTGGCTTCTCTCCTTCCCGACTCCGGCTTCCAGCGGACGGCGCTCCGATGAAGAGTGCGCCGACGAGGGCGTCTTGGGGGACGGCAGGGAGGGGAGAGAGGATGTCGCTTGGGGAGTTGGGGAGAGGCAGGGAGGGGTTGTGTGATTGATGGTTTTTTTTCTAGGTGGAGCGGTGAAAAAGGAAAGAGGAAGAGGGCTTATTAGGATTTGAGAAAGATCGACATATTAGGAAAATTAGGATTTGGAACTGATTGTCATGAAACTAAATTTTATTGATTGGTAACGTGCTATCAGTTCCTGCCCGTTTATAACGTGTCTAGTTAGGAAACTTTGGAAAGGTTAGGAAACTTTTTATTGTGAGGGTAAAAAAATTAACGTGAGTAGATATGGTGGTGGGATGTGACACGAAAATAAACCGGACGAAAAAAAACAGACGAAAGTGGTGGGACTATTCAACCAACTCGTCCATTAGGAGTAGAGATTATTATTATTATTATTATTAGAGATTAGAGATTAGAGATTAGAGATTAGAGATTATTTGTTTCCTGAAAATCTATTATTTGTTTCCTAAAGCAAATTGCATTAATGAGAGAGATCCGTTGATTTGGCTAAGGTAGGAAAGAATCTATTATTTGTTTGCTAAAGCAAATTGCATTAATGGGAGAGATCCGTTGATTTGGCTAAGGTACAAAAGAATCTATTATTTGTTTGCTAAAGCAAATTGCATTAATGGGAGAGATCCGTTGATTTGGCTAAGGTAGGAAAGAATCTATTATTTGTTTCCTAAAGAAAATTGCATTAATGAGAGAGATTTGTTGATTTGGCTAAGGTAGGCGGTTTTTGCGGTTCGTGGCGGCTCAGTGTGAGGTGGGACGAGGTACCAAAAAACCATGGGAGGTGGGACGGAAAAAAACTGAGAGGTGGGAGTTGTCCCTGGTTAACCTACGAAATTTCGTAGATTTTTTTAGGACGAAAAAAAACCAGTGGAGGTGGGACGAAAATTGACCGGCAGAGACTACCAACTGCTCCATTAGGAGTAGAGATATTCGCAGGCATGTTCCATCAGCTCGAAAAACTGCAGCCAAGGAAAAAAGAAACGGCCTCGGCAACTTGATTCTTGTGCTGGTCGGACTCGGAGGCCGGCTCTCGGCGCGAAACTGTGGTCGGTGACTCAAGGCACGGCCGGGTCGATTTGGCGCAGCAGAGTGGCTCATCGCGAGACACTATAGCAGAGTAATAACCCACAGGCAGGGCGAGACCACGGCGACTTAGCGCAACGATGGAGCACAGTGCGGAAAGGCATGAGGCCACAGAAGAAGTGGTGAAGGCGGCCGCCGAAGACGGTGCAAGGCCGGAACAGCGGCGTCTGGGCGGCATCCGACTCACACCTGGGAATTGCATAGAGAAAAATCTTGCCATGTCTGCGATGTATTCGAATTTTATCTAAAGTATATGCGGCTCGGATGGTGCGAGACTGCAGCGGTGATAGTTGCAAGGCCGTGGCGGCGATTTAAGGGCGAGGCAAGCAGGCCGGCTTGCTGGTGCGTGCCGACGGGGCAAGCGCGGGGCCGTGGCAACTCAAGGAGGCCGGCGGCGCTTTGAAGCGCGGCGACTCGCCGCATAAGCAGGTCCAGACCGGGCGGTTCAAAGCTCTCAGCCAGACGACGCGGAGCTCGGAGGTAAATCAAAGCAAGTCATGGGTCGTGGTAGGTTTGACCCATCCGCATCTGGGACTTCCTCCAATTCTTTTACGTTGGCCATGTTCATTAAAAAATAGCGGATTCATCCTGTTGATGTACGCTACCAACCGTGTTAAATCTTTCGGAATCCTCTATGATGACCTGATGTCTAGTATGCAGCCTTCTTCTTGTAGACGCTGTTGGGCCTCCAAGTGAAGAGGTTTGTAGGACAGTAGCAAGTTTCCCTCAAGTGGATGACCTAAGGTTTATCAATCCGTAGGAGGCGTAGGATGAAGATGGTCTCTCTCAAGCAACCCTGCAACCAAATAACAAAGAGTCTCTTGTGTCCCCAACACACCCAATACAATGGTAAATTGTATAGGTGCACTAGTTCGGCGAAGAGATGGTGATACAAGTGCAATATGGATGGTAGATATAGGTTTTTGTAATCTGAAAATATAAAAACAGCAAGGTAACAAGTGGTAAAAGTGAGCATAAACGGTATTGCAATGCTAGGAAACAAGGCCTAGGGTTCATACTTTCACTAGTGCAAGATCTCTCAACAATAATAACATAATTGGATCATATAACTATCCCTCAACATGCAACAAAGAGTCACCCCAAAGTCACTAATAGCGGAGAACAAACGAAGAGATTATGGTAGGGTACGAAACCACCTCAAAGTTATTCTTTCCAATCAATCCGTTGGGCTATTCCTATAGGTGCCACAAACAGCCCTAGAGTTCGTACTAGAATAACACCTTCAGACACAAATCAACCAAAATCCTAATGTCACCTAGATACTCCAATGTCACCTCAAGTATCCGTGGGTATGATTATACGATATGCATCACACAATCTCAGATTCATCTATTCAACCAACACATAGAACCTCAAAGAGTGCCCTAAAGTTTCTACCGGAGAATCAAGACGAAAACATGTGCCAGCCCCTATGCATATGTTCATGGGCGGAACCCGCAAGTTGATCACCAAAACATACATCAAGTGAATCACGTGATATCCCATTGTCACCACAGATACGCACGGCAAGACATACATCAAGTGTTCTCAAATCATTAAAGACTCAATCCGATAAGATAACTTCAAAGGGAAAACTCAATCCATTACAAGAGAGTAGAGGGGGAGAAGAAACATAAGATCCAACTATAATTGCAAAGCTCGCGATACATCAAGATCGTGCCAAATCAAGAACACGAGAGAGAGAGAGAGAGATCAAACACATAGCTACTGGTACATACCCTCAGCCCCGAGGGTGAACTACTCCCTCCTCGTCATGGAGAGCGCCAGGATGATGAAGATGGCCACCGGTGAGGGTTCCCCCCTCCGGCAGGGTGCCGGAACAGGCTCCCGAGAGGTTTTTGGTGGCTACAGAGGCTTGCGGCGCCGGAACTCCAGATCTATTCTGTTCCCCGAAGTTTTTAGGGTATATGGATATATATATATATATACATACATCTGGGCTATTCTGTTACGCGTAACAGAATATTATTCTGTTACCCTTTTTGAACTGACGTGGTTCGCAGTTTGGACTGACGTGTTTTTGAACAAGAACTGATCTTCCTGCGTGCACGACGGACTAAAACAGGGGATGCAACGTGGAGCTTCTGGTCGTTCCCCGACGCGATGTTGCGGGCCATTCGTTGCTAGAGGAGACATGTAAGGGGTTCCGCACGTCCGCGCGCTCAGCTGGATGAGTTTTGTGATCTGTAGTCACCGGAGGTGACGGCGTGGGCATTTTGGCGGCGGATGTGATTTTGGGCATCAGTGTTTACTGTGGTGTTCGTGGGCCTCAATTTACGTCGTGTTTGTCATTTTTGATGTGAGAATTATCGGTATGTTATAGTTTTTTGAGATTTTTTTCATCTGTAATTTATGATTACAAGTTTTTGTGTTCTTGGTCGTTTTCCACGCCCGCCATGGAAATCTATTCTTCTTTTTCTGTTGTTTTACTTTCGAATTGGTGTTGCAGGGAGAGATATAAGGACTGTATGAAAAGATTTGCGTTGTCAATTTTGCTTTTTTGAGTTGTTTCTACCCCGGATTCCCATGTTGTTTTGTCGTTGGCGGAGGTTGTGTATGGCGGCTGACTGTAAGCTACGATTTCGGGTAATCTGGTCAAACTGTGTAATTAAGTTGCGTGTTTTTCAGTGTTGTTTTGAATTGACGCCCGTATGTGTAGTTGGACTGCTGTCGTGTCAAAGTTTTATTACTGTGTGTTGACATGGGAGCCGCACCAATGGCTCTGCACTTTGATTATAAATCCCGAGCCCTCTGTCGGTTTCATTCTACGAGCTGCAACCAAAGCAAAGGGAGATGGATCCTGAGCTGGGAGAGGTTACAGAGGAGGAGGGGGACGCCATAGATGTTAGGGCTGCAGTAGCGGAGCAGAGAGGAGGAGGCGCAGGCGCAGGCAGATGGCACGACGTGCTGCCGAGGAGGAACTGGAGGCAGAGTTCAACAGACAACTTGCGCGTGAGGTGATGGATACTTGCAACTCCAATGAATTGGAGCTTCTTTTCCCAGAGGGCAGGGGAAGGAACCATATTCAGATCATTAGTTGGGCTAGGGCGAGAGCAGCCACGGCTCCACATCCATCCACCAGGGCAAAATGGCGTCGTTTCTTTGATTGTTATGACTGAAGTGGTGAATATTATGTTTCTAAGATTTTTGTTGTGAGGGAGCAGATGTTCGAATGACTAAATGAATTCAACTTTGTTTTTGTCTCTGAATGTGTTGGTTTGTCTGCATATGTTCGACATGTGCACCTTTGAACTGCTTGGTTTTCTGAAGTTGAACTGATTTGCGGTCAAATGTTGGATGGCTTGTGTAATAACTATTTCCTACCAGCTGGCTGCCCATCTGCCCATTTATTATTTTTATAATCTGCGAGTGTCCCTGACTATAAACGTTATCCATCTATGTGTGCTGTGTGGCCAAGTCTTCCCCCTACCTTTTATTCATTCTTCCAGAATCAGATCTAGGTTCCTCTCTCTTCTCTTTGTTCCTTTTTCTCTGTTCCTGTGTGTTCAATGGAGGATTGTTCATGCGGATGTCTGGTAAAGATGGCGCGCATAGCTGACGGCTGTGTGTATGAGTCTGGTTTGGAGCTCACTCAGGCTCAGCGGCGTGGGCAACTTTCTTGTTTGCTGTACGGCAACCATGGGTTTCGTACACCCTATGTTTGTCGCCTGACGGATGGTGACTTGAAGGAATCATGGGTATGTGTTTCTATTCGTTTTGTTTTCTACTTTCTTGTTGGTTTCTGTTCGAAACCCATGGACTGGATCTGCAGTTTTGTCTTATGAATAGCTTGTCTATATTTTTTTAATTTGGTTTTGTTGGATTTTAACAATTGGGATTTCTGTGTGTATTTGTTCATTACTTAATAGTATTTAAACCATTTTTTGTATAATCCCTGATCTGTTTATGAATAGATGTTTTTACTGTAGGTGTATTGATATGTATATTTTTCAGTTTAGTCAGTTCACATGTCTAGTTAGTTTTGTGTTATTGTTTTGTTTCAGATTTTTTTCCATTTTAGTTTGTTATGCAAATCGTTCCTATATCTGTGTAAAAATTTAGTTATGTCTGGTGTTCATTTTGTTTTGTACTCCCATGTCCATTTGCAGAAAATGTCACCCAGGATCAGAATTGTTGCTCCTAGTTTCGGTGTTCTAAAGATGGAGACTTCAGACAAGAATGGGTATCAGTTGATGGATGTTGCCTACCACATCGACTTTGATGGTTGCATCAACCTAAGTACTGGTTGGAGGGAGTTTGCGGCTGAGTCTGGATTTGAGGATGGTGATGTGGTTATGGTTGTGTTCTTGAGAGAAGACGACTCTCTGACGTTCAGAATTTATGTGCTGTAGGTTTAAATGTGGCAAATGACGCCGGCTTTGAGATTTGTGTATGGTTGATTATGTTGCAGTATTTTTTCTTTTAAAACATTTGCATGTGAGATGGTTGAATTGTATGGTTTTATCAGAATGGTATGGAACTAGTTATAACTGATGGGCATCCTTTGTTTTGGCTGGTATATTTTTCATGTTCATAACTCGGAGACGGTGCTATACGCTGATGATTTTTTTAGAACCCTATTTTTGTTATTGAGTTTGCTGAACTTACATTCTGTTAATGATAGTACTGCTCTATTTTAGGGTGTCAATTACCAATCAAATTTGTTTGTTGTATAATATTTTTTTCTTACTTTTTTTCATGAATTTTGGAGCACATTTTTTTTCTTTTTATAGATGAATAGTGATAGTTTTGGTATTTTATAAAATAAAATAAAAATAATCTTCGCTGTACAGTACTTTCTTTTTATTTTTGTACTTGAACCTTATGAATTGTAGTAGTTGAACTTTTTTGTAAATTCGTTTCTGAAATTTTTATTTACAGTCTTTTATATATATATATATATATATATATATATATATATATATATATATATATATATATATATATATATATATACTTCTTACCATTAAGATGTGTTTCAACTTTTTCACAATATTTTTGTTTATTAACTGCGAAGTACTTTGTTGGGCCATCGGCCTGGGTCGTTGTATTCGGCCCGGATAGCTTCTCTCGCGCGGCTGTGCAGCACGGCGTGCGCGTGAGCTATGTGTTTAGTCCCACCTCGCTAGTCGAGGGGGCTCTAGACTTGTTTATAAGCGCAGCCGACGCTCACCAGTCGAACTCCTCTGAACACTTACCTGAGCGCTTATACACGACGCTCGCTCTTTCTCTTGACCTGTGGGCCCTGGACGGCAGGCCCTGCGGGTATGCGGATTACTAGGGATTCGCCCACGGGCTCGAGTTCAAGTATCTAGCATTTGTCAGGGCCTGCGCCTGTCCTTGGGCGGTCAATTTTTTTTGTTTTTTTGGATCTAGTACTTGACTACACCAGTAACTTGGACTGGTACTTTTTTGTCCGTGTGCTGTCAATTTTTTCTTTTTTCTTTTTTTGTTTGTTTGAATATAGCACTGTGGCATGACTTGCCCCCGCACCGAACCGTACCGAGGGGCATAGTTGTACTGACACATCTTCCTTGTATGGACTTTGCCCCATTATCTATCTTAGGGTGTGGGTGCGTGGGGTGGGGTGGGGGGAAACAGAATAACCGCACTGCGCCTGTCAAACGAGCGCACTGCCGCGTTAGCGCGAGGCCGAGCCGGGGGGAGGGGGTCGGGACCCCCCCCCTCCCCCATCCCGGCGAGGCCGAGCCAGGAACGAGCCGTAGCAGGCGACGACGCGGCGTGCCACGGCGTCGCATGCGGAGGCGAGTCCATAACATGACTTGCCCCATTATCTTATCTTAGGGGTGTGGGTGCGTGGGGAAACAGAATAACCGCGTTTTCTATCTTTTTAGGGGTGTGGGTGCGTGGGGGAAACATGACTTGCCCCCGCACCGAACCGTACCGAGGGGCATAGTTGTACTGACACATCTTCCTTGTATGGACTTTGCCCCATTATCTATCTTAGGGGTGTGGGTGCGTGGGGTGGGGTGGGGGGAAACAGAATAAACGCACTGTGCCTGTCAAACGAGCGCACAGCCGCGTTAGCGCGAGGCCGAGCCGGGGGGGAGGGGGGTCGGGACCCCCCCCCCCCTCCCCCATCCCGGCGAGGCCAAGCCAGGAACGAGCCGTAGCAGCGATGACGCGGCGTGCCGCGGCGTCGCATGCGGAGGCGAGTCCGTAAGATGACTTGCCCCATTATCTTATCTTAGGGGTGTGGGTGCGAGGCCGAGCCAGGGGGAGGGGGGTCGGGACCCCCCTCCCCCATCTCGGTGAGGCCGAGCCAGGAACGAGCCGTAGCAGGCGACGACGCGGCGTGCCGCGGCGTCGCATGCGGAGGCGAGTCCGTAACATGACTTGCCCCATTATCTTATCTTTATTTTTTAGGGGAAAAACTTCACCGTTATGAATTGTTTTTTCATTTGTACTTTTTTGATAATTTTTTTGTACTGTTGTGAGTTATTATTTGTACTTTAGCCGTTTGTTTTCACCATCTATATTAAAAAAATTATTTGTATTTGATTTTTGGTATTATCTTTTGTAACTGGCTAGAGATATTGGGCTTCTCCACGGTTGTGGGCTTTAGCCGTCCGTTTTCTCCCAGTCATCTTTTAACCCTCCCACTCACCTTTTAACCTCCTATCTTCCCCGTTCCGCTCCTCTCCTGTCCCCAAATTGATTCCGTCTTCGTTCCCCACTCCTTCTCTTCTCGGAGCAGGAGTTGTTTCTCCTGTTTCGCCGCGAGAGCGTCGGCCGGAGGGCTCAACCCCAGGGGTGGAGGTCCAGGTGCTCTTTTTTGTTCTTTTTGCTCTGCCATTGACTTTGCTTGCGTCCTCTTATGTTCAGATTTTCTCTCTATTTCTAATCTCTTGCTCTCTTTGCTGTCCCAGGCTTAACTCGCTAGGGTTCCTTTGCTGTTGAACGAGCGTTTGGCGGCAGTGATACTGGATTGCGTGGCGGATTTTGTGTTTGCTGGTAAGAGTTTTTCTTTTGTATGGCGTGCTTCGTTTCTGAAATAGTTCAAATCCCTAATTTTTGTTCATGTGTCTTGCAGATCTGGTTCGGCCGATTTTAGGACTATAAATCTCAATGGGTACATCATCCAGTCTGGACAAATTGAATGCAGGTGATTTTCCCTGTATTTTGGATGATGTTTTAATAGATCTGGTTTTTCTGTTGTACAGTTGTTGTCTTATCGACTTTATAAGTTGTATGTATTTTGATATGTGTTAATTTTGTCCTGGATTGTATGGCGTGTATGGTTTTGGCAGTTGATGCAACGTGCAGACAAGATGTAGTACTTATCACCATGTGTATTTTGAACTGTTGTCCTGGCATTTGAATAGGTTGTAGTAGTCAATGAAGAACTAGTATGGTGTTGAAAGAGTTGTGTTTTCTGAAGTTTGTTCTGCAAGTGGTGGGTTCATATTTGTTTTATTCGGTGAACTTGTAGTGTTCACATAGTTGAACTGATTGATTGTTCTTGTACTTTTTTTGCTAATTATGATGTTGTTGCAGATGTTGGAGTGCCGGTGCCTCCTGATTCTGACAAATCAGAACGCTTTCAAGATCTTGTGAATGTTATTTTTGAGACACCAAATCCTCTAGAAGAACTTGCGAATGTTGCTGGTGTTTCCCTTATATTTGCTCTATTTTTATCAGCCTTTAATACATATATATGCTTAGTTACATCAGTTGTTCCGTTTTGTTTTGTGTCTGATGCAATGCGCTTTATTTATCTTTTGTGTCTGCAATGTTAATTGTGTTTTAATTTTTTATGTGTGTGGTTATGTTATTGGTTTATGCAGTTAATGACAGCCATGGTGTTCCAGAGGACATTGCTGATGTTGTTAAAGATATTAATGATGGAATGTATTCACTTAACGTTGATGATGGTGGTGGAAGCTTGCAGTTGTCTGTTACTCAGTCTCAAAGTGTTGATGGCACTGAGCCTGTTACCCAAGCTGAGGATGTTCCTATGCAGTTACAGCTCGAGGATGAAAGGATAAGAAAGAAGAAGTATGAATTCCAGAAGAGAAAGGAATTGGAACGACGTCAAAAGGCTGCCTGTGTGCCAGAAAGTGATGTTGATGTTGCTCAAGCTCCTAAATGTGTAGGCGACGAAGGTGGTGACGCGGGTTTTTCAACTGTTCATGTCGGATCTCATGGAAGTGACATGCCTGTGAAGACAAACTTGATGCAAACTCGTTTGACGCAAGTGTTTGATCATGATGGAGTTAAGGAGAAGAAAGCTGTTTTGAAGAGGAAGATGTCAGATCGAATTCCTGATGGCACACAGAGGCGTAGTCCACGTGTGAAAGCTGTTTCCCAACCTGGTAATAGCAAAGCTGATGCGGATAGTTTTGCTGTGAAAATTGGTCCAAGCAAACTTGGTGGCTCCTCTGTTCGTCGGAGTCCACGAGGTTTGACAAATAAGAAGCCTTCTTCGTCTCCTCTTCAAGAGCGGTCTTTGTTGAAACAAAATAAGAAGTGTAAAGTTCATCCTGCAAAAGTGAACAAAGGTGTGAAGAAGCGTGCTCGTGTTGAAGCTGAAGATTCTGCATCTGAAGAAGATGATATTGAAGTTGATTCAGAAGATGAATTTGCAGTGGTATGTGTTTTTGTACTGCATGTGTCTTGCTAGTTGTACTTGCAATGATTTAATTGTGTTTGGGCTGGTATGCTGGCCAGGTGAGGCTGGTCATTGTTTTGCATCTATTTTGATTGTGGTACTTATGTTGTTTTAATAATTGAACTTGTGCAAACTTTTCTTTGTTTTACTTGCCTTCATATGCTTGTTTTGTTTCCTATATTCATTGTTTGCAGTGGTATGTGTTTTGTTGTGCATGTGACTTACTAATTGTAATTGTAATGATTTAATTTGTGTTTGTGGTGGTATGCTGGCCAGGTGAGGCTTGTCATTGTATTGATTAATTGAGGGTGGTACTGATGTTGTTTTAATAGTTGAACTTGTGCAATCTTTTTTTACTTACATTCGTATGCTTGTTTTATTTTATATATTCATTGTTTGCAGTGGTTTGTGTTTTGTACTGCATGTGACTTACTAGTTGTACTTGCAATGATTTAATTGTGTTTCGGCTGGTATTGCGGCCAGGTTAGGCTGATCATTGTTTGCATCAATTGAGGGGTGGTACTGATGTTGTTTTAATAGTTGAACTTGTGCAATCTTTTCTTTTTCTTTTTACTTGCATTCATATGGTTTTGTTGTTTTCTATATTCATTTTTTTAAGGTGTGGCTTTTTTGTTTTCATTTACAGCCTGTTAGCGTCATTAGTCCGGTCAAGCCGGTAGGAGGCAATGCCGGAAAAGTTGCCTTGGATGAAGGTGACCAACGGAAATTGAACTTAACTGTGCGATGTTCGTTGAGAGAGGTTAAAGATTGTGCTAAATTGCTTGAGAGTTGGCATGTGGCTAGGGTTCATGCATCTGGTTTTGGTTCTATCTTCAGGTGGAGGGTGAAGTCTAACATTTCCCGCCCTCTGATGGGAGTTTTGTACCTGAGGATAGATTGTCATACAATGACTCTTGACATGGGTGAGGCTAATAAGAAGCTTCGCATCACTAGCGATGGTATACACCAATTATTTGGTTTCCCTCGTGGTGGTCGTTCTGCGCCAAGGCCGTTAGAGGACGGATATGTTGACGCTCTGATGAAGTTAAGATCGGAGCTTGACATTAGCAGGGACAAAGATATCAAGACAAAGGATTTGAGGAATAAGCTCAAGGTGCTCATCAAGGATCCTAGCAAAGATGACCTTGCTCTGAGAGTGTTCTTCATTATTGTGTTTATGAAGGTTGTGTTGCCTGGATCTGCCCCGCATGTTTCCAGAGAGGCAGCAATGTTTGAGGGTCTCGTCTTTGAGGACATGGCTAATATGGATTATTGCTAGCTGATGGTTGATGAGCTTACAAGGGTTGTTGCCAAGTACCAAAGTGGTCATACCATGGGGAAGGCAATCACAGGCTGTGCCATAGGGCCTGTACTAATGTACCTTGACTGCCTTATCCGTGGAAAAACTGCGGAGCCTGACATGCGAGTCCCCCGCATATGTTACATGGATCCTGCAAAGCTTTCTGGTCTGGTTGATGCAGATTTGATAAAAAAAAGGCAACGCAGATCCAAAGACTTGGGTGTTTGGGAAGCTTCTGGTGAGTTTTGTTTGTTTTGTCTCTTGCAGACCTTTTTTTATTTTTAGGTATAGCTATTTTTTGCTGTAGTGGACATGTGTACTGTAGAGTTGTATGTTTATATTTTGTATGGTTTAGGTATGGATTTTTAGTACTGTTGTTTCGTGTTTGGTTGAACTGAATAACTTTGTTCAACTGGCCTGTTGGTAAATACTAACAAATTGGCAATGACAGTTAAAGTTTTATTAGTGGTGTTGATTTTAAATCTGTTAATATCATGATTTATTTTTCCTATGTGTTGCGTTGATTGATTAACTATTTTTCCCTTTTGTTTGTAGTGGAAAACTCAAGAGGAGGTTGTTTTTTTTCGAGTGTATAAACGGCCAGTCCTGGAGATGCCGTCGTCTCAGGTTCCGAAGTTTTCATCTCTGCTCGATGAGTTGAGGGATGGCCGTGGTGTTGAGGGTGCTGGTTATGCCCCCCTGGCCCTAGTAATGCTAGTGCTTCACAGAGGCAGGGTTTTGGTATTGATGTTGTTGTTTCAGCGTTGGAGCGCGCTGAGCATATCTTAAGTAATGTGTGCTCTGAGCTGCGAAAGGTCCCAACGACAGTTGAGCGTTTGAGCTGTATCAATGGTATCCTTCCTGAAGGTCATCAATTTAACGCTGAGGAATCTGTTGACTACATTGAGATGGAGAGAATTTTAATCGGTGATATGCGCGACGGTGCCGCTAATCTAGTTCAGAGCTCGGTTCGCCTGTTGAACAACATGAAGCGTTTCAGAACTATGCAAAACTCTCGCTGCAAGCCATATGAAGAAAGTGCAAATGTTGTTATCAAGCAGTTTGAGTAGGATGAGGCTGCTGCCACCGACAGCAGGGCTGGTGATGGTACTGAGGCTAATATTTTTGACCGCGAAACGAATGATGTTGGCTTTGAGCGTGCTGATGTTGATGTGAGTCAGTCCTTGGTGTTTTGCAATTTTTATGTTGTTGTCCTGATGTCAGTGTTGTAGTTGAACTTCCTCATGTTCATCTATTTATTAATAATTTTCTTTCATGCAGATTGATCACGATGAGGCTGCTGGCACCGATAGCAGGGCTGATGATGGTACTGAGGCTAATGTTTCTGATCAGCGTACGAACGATGTTGGCTCGCAGCACCCTGTTGTTGATGTGAGTCAGTCCTCATTGTTTGTATGTTTTTACTATGTTGTTCTGCTGTCAGTATTGTAGTTGAACTTCCTAATCTACATCTGTTTATTAATTTTTCTTTTCATGCAGGAGACCAGTCATAATGTTGAGGCTGCTGTTGACGGTGAAGTTAATGATCTATCTACTGATAAGTGCAAGGTTATTTTTATTTTCATTGTGTTTATTAATATTTTCTTCAAATTTCATGCGCACCGATGTGTCTTGCTTGTTCATTTTTCTATCCCATACCGTTTATTGTTGCTCATAATAGCATTGTTTTTTTGTCTCATTACATTTGAATTAGGGTCCTATTGTTGGCGATGAGCCTTGTTTGCCTGTTGGTGATGTCGGTTTGAATGTTAGCAGTAGCAAGTTCGATGATGTTGCTGTGAATGCTTCCAAGGTTTATTTTTCTGTGCACCTATTGGTAGCTTATTTTTTATTGTTAGTTTTGTTCATATTATTTACTTTTTTCTGAATTTTTATTTTCATCAGATTACTATTATTGAGCGTGAGGTTGTCCTTAGTGGTGGAGATGATGCTCATGATGTTCCATTGACTAGTGGGTGCAATGTTGGTACCAAAGTTGCTGATGAGGATGCTGGTGCTGCCAGCATACTTGATGTCAAATCGCCTGGTGTTGGTATTGCTGGGAATGAAAATGTTTCTGGTTGTGAAGATTTGCCGCCGGAGAATTTCCCGCCTGGAGGTCTTGATTACGGTGATGCATTGCAATATGCTTCTAGCATGGAGGAGGTGCCATCCGAGGATGATGATTTACTTCTGTCAATTTCTTCTGACCCCTTGACGCAGGAGGCGCTCTTGTCGTCCCAGGATTTTCTTTCTACAGACCCTGAAAGCGCATCAATATTGGTGTCCTCTCAAGATGTCCCATCGTCTGGAGGCATAATGGTCTCATCACAGGAACTACCGTCGTCGTCAAACCCTGATAGTCTAGGTAAGGACTTGTAAATGGGGTGTACTTCTCAATTTTGGCATTTTGGACATGTTCTCTTGTAGTTGTTGAACTTATTATTTTTCACCATTTTCTGCAAGTAGAAAGTGGTAATGTTGTTAAGGTTGATACGTTTTTCTTCGTTGTTACGAGGTTGCGCACGAACCGTACGAAATGGTTAGTTTGGGATTTTGCCCGTACCATTTTTTGTCTCTTTTTCTTTCTCTAGTGTGATTATTGTTGTTGTTGCAGTAGTTTTAATTCATGTAATCTTTTGTGTTTTTCTAGTCACAAGCCGATGTTTCAAAATAAAGAATGTGATGCCAGTGTTGGTGCTATTGCTAAAGCGTTTGTCCCCACTGGCATGCTCAACTCAGACAGTGCTGATGTTGTTTTATATTCTGTACGTCAGAAGTACCGAGACACTGACAAGTTGATAGTTCCCAGATGGGTGACGGTCAGTATTTTGCTTTTTTTGTAAATAGGATGATAACTTGTTTTGCCAATTTTCTAACTATTGTTGTTCTTTTTGTACAACAGACCAAGATTCGTGATGGAAATATTGATTCCAATGTGCTAAATTGGTTCACAAGATCATGTGCTGATGGTTTTGACCAAGTAGGTGAACTTGGACTTTTTGTACTCATTAACTAGAACTGTCATGTTTTCTTTGCAATTTTGGGAGGTGTGGGGAATGAACTTGATCTGTGCTTCTTTTATTAAAGATGTACTTATTCTTGCAAGGGAATTGAACTGATATGATTGTTCCTCAATTTTGGGCGGTGGATATAATTTCTTTATGATTATTTGATTTTTTGTTTGTACTTATGAATTTCAATTTCCCTCTTTTATTTTATTGTTTGGTAAATTCATTTTTCCTCTGCGATTTTTTTCAGCTTCTTTTCCCTACATTTGATCCGCCGTCATTTGTGGCTACCATGAAGCCTAGTGAAGTATCTGGGCATTGGTGCTTGGTTGTTCTGAATTTGAAGTTCCGTCGTTTCGAGTGTCTTGATTCGCTCCGTGATGAAACCTGGGGTGATGCAGTTAGATTCTTAAGGAATATGACAGATAATATAAAGAAGCTTTGGAGGGAGTCCAGTGTAGACAGGGCCAAACCGTTCTCACCGGCGCATATTGATGGTTTCTCTTGCGAGTTTGTGCGGGTGCCTCAGCACGAAAACACGTGAGTATCCGTTTTTAATGATTTTTGCTGGTTGTTTTTGTTGCTGGAGGATGTTGTTCCTGTATTTTTTGGATTTTGTGTTGTACCATTTTTTTGATTTTTCCTTTGTTTACAGGCATGATTGTGGATTCTTTATGCTACAAAACTGCAAGACCTATTATTCCGGGTGGATGGTGTAATTGAAATTGTCGATTACAGCCATGAAGACATTTTGGACATTAGGAAGACTTTGCTGTATACCTGCGCAACTAGCGATGTGTTTGATGTTGACTTCTGGGGTTTGTTTGGCATCGAACCCTGTACGTGTGCATGGACTCTTGTAAAATTTTTGCAGCTTGTACTTCTCTATTAGTACTTTCATGAAATATGTATTTGAACTTACGCTTTGTGCAGTCTTGTTTTTTTTTCAGGTGAGTGGTTGGATCTTGGTGAGGCTGACTACAGGTTCTTTGGTAGCCAGTTCTTGGAGCTTGAGCGTGTAGCTATTGATCTTAGCCAGGGGCGTTCTCCCGAAAAGACAAGATCTGGTGTTATGAAGGGGCGGTTGGGAGCTCTGAGAGGTTTTACGGCTGCTTGTGCAGATAGCCCTACTACACCCAAGAATCCCATTGTGGAATTGATAGAGAGTGATGATGATGTGTTTGACAAGATTGCTGGCGTTGGAAGAGTCACAAGGAGCGCTGCTGCCAAAGGTTTATCTCCCCTTGCTGGAATAGTGGCTCGTAGAGCTGGTGGTGCTAGGAAAGATCCCGCTTTGGATTCTGGCAATGTTGTAAGCACGAAGCGTGCGCCCAGAGCTCCTATAAAGTTTTGCTCCCCTGTGCAGCAGCTTCACCCTTATAAATTCCCTCACCTGGACAAGGATCGCAGGTTGTATAATCTGTTGCTTAGTAATCAATGGCGTGAGAAGTATGGTGAGTGAGTATCTCTCATTATTTTTTTCCTCTTCCTTTTCTTTTGTTGTTTGTAACTGCTAGATAAATATGGCCTGAACTGTTCCTTTTTATACAACTCAAACTGCTATGAATGCCTTATCTTGCTTCTCCTTCTTTTTGTTCTTGTGTGTGCTGCAGGAATACGTTCTCAATGATACCTCAGCCTGATGGAAACGTAACTAACTTCACTAGGAATCGCATCTGGGAAGTTTTTTCACCTGGGCAAATGATGGAGGGTGATGTAATTGACTTCCTCATTGATGATTGGAAGCAAGATCCCGATAGAAATGTTGATTTCGCATCTGGGAAAAGGATATTGCTGAGTCCATATTTCATCACGGTAATCAATCAGATCGGTTTCTTTATGTTGAACAAGACTGTATATTGTTTTTACGATTTTTAATAATACTTTGCTTGTTGATTCTTTTTCCGCTGTCTATTTTCTATTTTGGCTTTTTTGCAGGTTGTGCTTGACTGTTCATTTTACGAGGATGAAAATAAAGTGTTTAATGTGGAGAGTACAGCGAGAGATTTCAAGAGCTATGTTAAAGCTAATGAAGACTTGCTCAGTGCCGACCTTGTGAGATCTACTAGCTGATTTTTGGTTTTTATTTGTTTGTTGTGATGCTGGTTTTTACTTTGAATATTTAACATCTCTTTTTTGGTCATTTGTTTTTAGATCATGATGCCTCTATTCAAGCCTATGGTTTTATCAAAGGATAAGAAAGTGAGCCACTATTCCTTATATGTCATGAATCGGTACCGAAGTAGCGTTGACATCCTTGACTCTTTACCTTATCCGAAGAAGCGCCGTCCTTCGAAGAACACCTATCACAAAGACTGCGAGAAGATTGTGAGTGACATTTATTATCTGTACTGGATTAATATTTCTGCATCTTTGTTTCTGCTGTTTCTAAGACCTAAAACTGTGTGGGTTGTTTTGTTTTTTTACAGATTTCTAGATTGGTCAAAGTAATGAAGGTTGTGTATGGTGATGCTTAGTACAATGCGAGCAAGCAGCCCAATTGGGAGCTGTTTGCAAAGAAACCAACGTTTGTCAAGGTTCCACTTCAAGGGCCGAATGAATGTGGCCATTATACTCTGAAGTATGCGGGATGCTATGATGGTGAAAAGATCATTGAGAACATTCGAGATAATGACGTGGGTTTCTTGTTGAGCTTTTCACTTTCTGTTTTTGGCTTATTGTGCATCCTTTTTTTTATGTGTCATGATTTTTGATAATTTGTTTTATTGTTTTGCAGCCACGCATTGTTGATTGGAACGCTGAGGATCTGTATAGAGTTGTGTTCAACCGTAATAACCATCTTATGGTGATAGAGCTTCCCAAGGAGGTTCAGGCTTTGGCTCCTGATGCATAGGATAAATGGTCATCATTTGCATAGTGAATTGGATAGTTGTGTGATATATCTCTTGAAAACATTGTAGGCTCTATTTTGTAGTGTTTTATGTCTTGTCGAGTACTATGTAATAACTAGTATATTTTGTGTTGTGTTTTAAGTGTGGCACAATGTTTCATTGGGAATTCGTTTTGGTTAAGTTTTTTTTGTACTGAAGACTTATATAGTAGTTGAACTGAAAACAATTTTTTTATGTGATTCCATCCTAACTTGGACCTTTATAGTTTCTGTACTCTCGTTTTCTTGTACTTATGATATAGTTCTGTTAGTACTGATTTGAAGTCTCATTCAGCGTAAGGCTTTCAAAAATTTAGTGCCAAATTTCTTTTTGAACTTCTTGAACTTTAGTAGTTGAACTTGATAGTAAGAGTTAAAGTACTGGTTTAAATTAGCTACGTTTAAGACATATTCCTATTAAGTTCAAAACTATTTTCTTTCTCAATGCATTAATTGGTATCATCATAGCACTTACCGAATAAACTTAGTTGTACTGAGATTCCAATTGTGCTAGTAGTTTTGATTAATTATTTATTGTTTGTGTTGTTTGATGCTAGTATGTCTTTTGTTGTGTTTCTTGTGATTTTTCTCTTTTGTCGAACTTATATTTTTTTGATTTAGTTTTTGGCCTTCTTTTTTCTAGGCTGTGGTTCTTCTCCAGGCAATGTTTGGTATAATCCTAGCACTTGTTGTATAGACTAAGTTGTACTGAGATTTCAGTTGTATTGCCACTATTAATTCTTAGTATGTCACTGTTTTAAGGAATGCGAACTGAAGCTTCCCGTTCCTTTTTATATATTTGTACAATGAATGTATCGTGTGTTCAAGTGTACCAGGACTTTTCAGTCCTAGGATGCTAGTGACTAGGAAATACGTACTGGTGTTTCTTTGCTTTTCCTGATGCAGTACTTAGTGAATTTCTAACTACTTTTTACCACGATGCTTTTTAGTACTGAATGTTGTCCTCGGCTGAAACTTAGTCTTTTTAGTGTTCGTCTGAAACTAAAAACTGATTTTTTTCAGCGTGATAGTACTACCGTTCATGTCTGAGCTGTACTGAGCGTCGAAGGCTACTATTTGTTTTTGTCCTTAGTTAGTCTGCCACTTTTTTTTTGTTTTTGCGAAAATATTCATGTGTTATTTTTTTTCTCCATGACTAGTGTTGCGTGGCAGCCATCAAGATTCAACTTCAACCCACTTCAACTTCAAATGATGGATGAACAAAATAGGAAGCTAGCAAACTTGTTGGACGACATAAGCAAACGATGTACTTGATAGACATAGGCAAACTTGTTCAAACCCTGACACACATAGCATAAGGTAGCTGGTTCAACATAACGAAAGCAAACTACAAATCTGAAACAACAATACTAAGGACACACACAGCATAAGGTAGTTGGTTCAACATAACAAATGCAGACTTTCATGCATCTTCATCCGCGAAGTTGCAGTGGTAGTAGGGGTCAGCCTCCTGCTCTTTTGAAATATCCCAACCTGTCACGATGTTGTCGATTGTCTTCCATGACTTGTACGTTGCGTACACATCTACTCCCGCGTACGTGATGAGGTTGTCTGGCAGCGGGCTGTTCCCCCACAGTTTGTGGTCTGCCCTGTTCATCTTCTTCTTCATGCCTTCGTAGAATGGGTGGATGACGCCGCCTGCAACATCGGCCAAGGAGTCGTAGTATTTGCTGGTCTTTGGATCTTTCCACTTGCGCTGCATGTCGATGAAGTTGTTGGGGTTGATTTCCAAACCAGACTCCTGCAGAATCCGCTTGTCACCTCCAATGCTGAAACCAACAAATGTGTACAATTTCTCCTCCCGCAGGAAGTCTTTGAGGCGCTTGGGCCTGCAATGGGGGAGACACACATTTATAGATTAGTCTTCTTTTTTGAGGATTTAATTCTTCTGCTTTTTTTTTACAAGTGATAATCCATCAGGCATATGCTTATATATTATGAGTCATGCATGAATGTAGTTCAGAAACTAGTACACCGTGTTATTTTTTCTTTTTTGCTATCTTCTTTGCTTTACCAAATGCTTCACCAAATTAGAGAATCATTTTACCAGAGTCAATGATAGATGTGTTGCTTGATTCAAGTTTAGTTTTCTTTTTTGTTGAATAAAAGACCTATACCAGTGCTTGATACATCTTTGTGCATTAATTCTATATCAAGTCCAAAAATTAGTTTGAGAAACATGTGCATCAAGATATGGACCTATACCACTTCACCAAAGATCTTTTAATACATCAATTCTGTAAACTATACTAGTGCATCAAGATCAGAATCTATGCTAGTTCATCAAGTTCAGAAATTAATTTGGTGCATAAAGTTCAGAATGCTATAAACTTTTTTTCAGATGCTAATCTGGTGAAACAATCCACTTCACAGTTTCAGAAATGCATTTAACTTGATAAACATGTAATCATGTATCCACTTCATAAACTATAGTAGTTCATCTAGTTGGGAAACAATTTTTAATTAAGTTTTTAGTGACTAGTACTGGTATAACAGATGAATGAACAGTACTGGTTCAAAAATACATTTTATAGTATATCTACTTGAGAAAATGCAGTAGTGCATCCACTTTTCACAAACCACACTAGTACAGCTAGTTGGGAAACAAGTGTGATTAAATTTTCAGGATACAGTACTAATAAAACAGATAAACCATATGCAGGGCAAATGAGTAGGATTGCTCACCATTTTGTGGCTGCTGCGATGTGGTACACCAAGCAGAGTTCCTCGACGCACAACTGCAGGACTGCCGCCATCTGTGGAGGTTTTTCCTCGTCGGTGTACTCCACATCAACTCCGATGAAGCTCGGATACAAGCCGTCGCCCTTCATCCTGAGCCTGCTCATCATCTCGTCGGCCTTGTCTGGTTCGCTGGTGCAGACGATCTCCAGCGTCTCCTTGCCATGGAGCTCAACCCCTTTGAGCGTTCTGGTGTAGTCGCGCTTCTTGCCGGGGACGTTAATGTCGACGAGGTTGCTCCTCTTGTCCGATGTCTCAGCATGATGGCGCTTGGCGGACGGTTCCTCCGCCATGGCCTTCCTCCGGCGACTGTGGGCTTTGGAGAGAGCCGCTGGAGGTTTGTGTGCAGTGGAAATGGAAGCGGCAATGGTGCTATGTGGGAACGATGGAGAGATGGAAGACAATGGGTTTTTTTTTTGCAGTGCGCCGACGGTGGTGTGTGGGAGGTGGTTCGTCGGGGGCGTGTGTGTAGTGGTCGTGGGGGTCGCCGTTTGCAGTGCATCGTGGCAACCGCCCAGTGGGTGGCGCGGGTGGTGGCCTGGAAGAACTAACCGTCCAAGACAAATGTTTTTTACTGGTGCACTGATTAGTCTTGTCAAGCTGTACTTACGATCTGCTAAATCCCACTTGCACGTCTCTGTGGTTGTGATGATGGCATTTTGCACTGTTTAGGTGACGTATGGATCTGTGATATTTTTCCGTGTGGATGTTTAAGTATTGTTTTTCTATTGAAGCCTTTATACACTAGTGTATGTCAAAACATTTTTTCAGTGCCCTGGGAGTTGTTGCTCAAAACTTGTACTTATTTTATTTTCATCTGTACAAACCTAAGTTAGGTCTTTATAGTTTTTGTATTCTCATTTTTACTGCAGTTATGTTTTAGTACTGTGTGAACTGAATTGTAATTTCAAATAGCGCATGGGTTTGAAATTTTATGTCACAGTGGTGCGAGTGGCCTGACTGATCCTGCCGTTTTAGTACTGATGTTGTATGTATGTTTCAACTGATTTTTTTTATAACTTAGGTTAGGGGTGGGGGTTTGAGGTTATTTTACGAGTAGATCATTCGTTGTGGTGTGGACAGATTATATATAAATAATAAATTTAGCAGAATTGACAAATAAATTCTATTTGAACTTTTTGAATTTTAGTAGTTGAACTTGTCAGTTTTTATATAAATAAGAAATTTAGCATAATTGACAAACATTATATGTTTGAACTTTCAGATTTTTAGTAGTTGAACTTGTCAGTTTTTATATAAACAAGATTTTTAGCATAATTGACAAACATTATATGTTTTGAAGTTTTTTAGTTTTAGTAGTTGAACTTGTCAGTTTTTATATAAATAAGAATTTTAGCATAATTGATAAACATTATATGTTTTGAACTTTTGTAGTTTTAGTAGTTGAACTTGAAAGTAATATTTAATTCTGTTTTTTAAATTATGTACATTTAACAGAAAGGCTATTAAGTTTTGTTCTTTTTAGAGGTTCATTGTTTTTGTATCATATTTTTTTTCTTTTTTCTTGTAGAGGTTAATTGACAAACATTTTTCTTGTGGTTTATATTTCTTAGTCCCGTCCTCTGGTTTGTATAGCTGGGCTTATTTGGTGGGGTGTTTTGTTGACGATGTAGAGGCTATTGGGCCGTTTTCCGGCCCAGATAGCTCGTCCGCGCGCCTGTGCAGTGCGTCGTGCGCGTGCGCTCTGGGTTTAGTCCCACCTCGCTAGTCGAGGGGGCTCCAAACCTGTTTATAAGCGCAGCCGACGCTCACCAGTCGAACTCCTCTGAACACTTACCTGAGTGCTTATACACGGCGCTCGCTCTCTCTCTTGACCTGTGGGCCCTGGTCGACGGGTCCTGCGTTGTGCGGATTACTAGGAATTCGCCCACGGGCTCGAGTTCAAGTATCTAGCATTGTCAGGGCCTGCTCCTGACCTTGGGCGGTCAATTTTTTTGTTTTGTTTGAATCTAGTACTTGACTCCTCTAGTAACTTGGACTCATACTTTTAGTTCTTGTCAGTTTTGTGTGAGTGTAATCTTTTTCATTTGAGTTTTTTGCCTTCTTTTTTGTGTTTGTTTTTGTGATTATTCTCAAGTGTCTTCTGGTGTCATTTTCAGAACTATGGTACTTGCGTGTCGACTGAGTTGTACTGATAGTGCATTCATAGTAGCGCTTACGGACTGATGCTTCTTTGTACTTTTTATTGTAGTAAGTATGTAATGTCTGATCAAGTGTACTGAGTTGTACTGACATGGAACAACGTTGTGTGATTAGTTGCATCGGAACTAGTACTTTAGAGCAACGACAACGTTCCATTCAGAAGCTACTTTTTCAATTTTGAAATGATGGATTAACAACATACGAAGCTACCAAACCAAACTTATATAATGAGATAAGCAAAACATTGTACTTGATGACATAACTAAACTTGTTCAAACATGACAAGCACGACATAATCATACTGGTTCAACCCAACAAGAGCAAACTACTAATTTGAAACAACAAGATAAAAGGCAAGCACAAGCGGAAGTAAAACGAAGGCAGGCTCTGATGTATCTTCATCCCGTAAAGGGGCAATAGGGGTGGTCGTAGAAGTTGTTAGCCTCCCACTCTTTCGCAAATTCCGAACCATTTATGATGTAGTCGATCATGAACCATGACTTATACGCGGCGTACGCACCTACTCCTGCGTACTCGATGAGGTTGTCTGGCAGCTCGCTTGTCCCCCACAGTTTGTAGTCTTCCTGCGTGTTGATCTTGTTCTTCATGCCTTCGTAGAATGGGTGGATGACGCTGGCTGCAACATCAGTCAAGGAGTCGTACTCTTTTCCGGTGTATGGAACTCTCCACTTGCGCTGAATGTCGATGAACTTGTTGGGGTTGATCTCCATACCGGACAACTTCAGCTTCTCTTTGTCGCTTTCAATGCTGAAACTGGGAAATGTGAACAACTTGTCATGCTGCAGCATGTCGGTCAGGCGCTTGGGCCTGCAAGGGCAGAGACATTTTGAATATTAGCATTACTTTGATGTTTGAATTATCCATTTTTGTTTTGTTTTACAAGTGATGAATCCATGAAGTAGTTGTTTATGTAGGATAAACAATGGATGAATGTACTTCAAAAACTAGTAAAGAAAGTTCTAAAATTAAATTAAGTACATCATGTTATTCTTCTTCTTGGATTATACATAGTTTCAGTCAATGTTGTATGTTCCGCATTGGTACTAGTTTAGTCTACTTTTGTTGAAATAGGATAACACAGAACCAGTGCTTCACCAAGTCCTTAGTTTATTTTCTTACGAAAATAACATTACATCAAATTCAGAAAATACTTCACTACATCAAGTTTAGAAATATCTTTTTTAATACATCGAGTACATAGACTACTCTATTGTATCAACTCGAGAAACTACACTAGTCGATCAACTTCAGAATTTAATCTTCCGCAAGATTTTCCAAATAGTAATCTAGTGTATCAGGTTCAAAAATACATTTATAGTATATCTACTTGAGAAAATGCAGTAGTGCATCCACTTTTCATAAACCACACTAGTACATCTAGTTGGGAAACAAGTGTGATTAAATTTTCAGGATATAGTACTAATAAAATAGATAAACCATATGCAGGGCAAATGAGTAGGATTGCTCACCATTTTGTGGCCGCTGCGATGTGGTACACCAAGCAGAGTTCATCGACGCACAACTGCAGGACTGCCGCCATCTGGGGAGGTTCATTTTCGTTGGTGTAGTGCACACCAACGCCGATGATCCTACGAATCCTGCCGCCAAGCTTCCTCCAGAGCCTGGAGATCACCTCGTTGGCCTTGTCTGGTTCGCTGGTGCAGACGATCTCCAGCGTCTCCTTGCCGTGGAGCTCATCCCCTTTGAGCGTTCTGGTGTAGTCGCGCTTCTCGCCGGGGACGTTAATGTCGACGAGGTTGCTCCTCTTGTCCGACGTCTCGGCATGATGACGCTTGGCGGACGGTTCCTCCGCCATGGCCTTCCTCCGGCAACTGTGGGCTTTGGAGAGAGCCGCTGGAGGTTTGTGTGCAATGCAATGGTGGTTTGTGGGAACGAGGGAGAGATGGAAGACAATGGGGTATTTTTGCAGTGCGCCGACGGTGGTGTGTGGGAGGCGTGGTCGTGGGGGTCACCGTTTGCACTTCGTCGTGGCAACCGCCCAGTGGGTGGCGTGGGTGGTGGCGTGGAAGAACTAACCATCCAAGTTAAATGGTTTTTACTGTTGAACTGACTAGTCTTGTCTAGTTGTACTTATGACCTACAAAACCCCACTTGCACGTCTCTGCGGTGGTGATGATGGCATTTTACTATGGCACAGATTCGTATAGTCAAGCTGTACTTATCAGCTGCTTATCCCACTTGCACGTGTCAGCGTCGGTGTTGGTGGAGGTCTGAACTCCTCTACTGTCGTACTCGGACTGGTGATTGAAGTGTAATTGAACTTACCAAATACCAGCGATACTATGTGTGGTACTAATGTTTTTTTAAAACATTTTTTGTATTTTTTAAAGGATTGTTTATATCAAGATAACCTGTGAGTATTTTTTACAGATAAATTAGATTTTCACCAGTACAGGATGTATTATATTCGCTTTTTGCTTGATGTAATTATTTTTATGTACCGATGGTCTTTCTGAATTGGGACTGGTAGGAGCAGGCATAGTTTTGCGTCAGATATGTCAAGATAAGTTTTTTCAATTTTATTTTTGACTGCATTCAAAAGGATTATCAAATGGTTTAAATAATAATGTCACTGCTTCAGCGGGCACAAATCAGAAATTATATCAGTACTGATGTGTACTCTGCCTTGTACTGACGACTGATAGTTATCAGTACTGATATGCTACAAGAGTTTAAAGTGTTCCTTGACATGTTTTTTCCCTGAGTTACTGGTTCACAGGAGCCTTTTGTGTCGAATATATCCAGATAAGTTTTTTCAAATGTATTTTGTGACTGCATTCAAAATGATTATCAAATGGTTTGGTAAATGACAGTGTTTTGTGAAATGCTTTCCTCATTGTGTGCTGATTCAACTGAGACTACAAGGTTATTTTTTAGTTGACGCAGCAGGATAACCACTATGTATTGTTCAGTCTTGAGCTTCTCCTAACTGTCCCCGAATGTTCTGCCTTGCCGGCGCTCTTTCTAGGTTGAGCCTTGGCAGCTTCATCGTCAGTTTCAGTTTCCTCGCCCCCGACACTGTCATCTTCATTGTCTTCGTCTGATTGGCCGTCATTCTCATCAAACTCTTATTCTTCATCGTCTTCATTTGATTGCTTGGAACTCTGTACCTTGCCCTGTTTATGTTCAGCTCCACTGTCCTCCTTGCCCACTTTGCACGTGCGGGCATTATGTCCGTCAGTTCCGCCACACTTGCGGCAAGTGTAGCTGTTACGTGTGTTGTCTCCATTGGTAGAAAGCTGGGTGGCTCCAATCTGCTTGTTCTTGTTGACAGTGGCATCTGTGCGGAGTGGGCATGTGCGGTAGTTATGGTTGCTCACGACGTTGCAGAATCCGCATGCCCTTACCCTGAGGGGTTTGCCGTCCGGGCCAAATTCCACGCGCTTGATGGGGCGTGGTGGCTTTTTGGCTGCTGCTTTTGCAGCTTTCGCTGCTTGCGTCTTACTCTTCCTCCCCTTTGTGTTTGAGAATATTGGGGGTTTAATCACCCTTTCCTGCTGCTGCTGGTAGGATGTGCTATTGTCATGTCGTTCGCCTACAGCACCATCAAGCTCATGATCTCGCATGTGAGTTTGTCGGTGCTCTTGAGTGTCCACACGGGCAAGCTCCGGTTGCTGCTGCTCCTCTTCCTCGTTCTCAAACGGGTCAATAGCTCCCATATGGTTCATCTCAGACAACATTGTAGCAATATCCTGCTCAATGGCTTCATTGTCCGCGACACCTCCATTTTCAGCAGAATGCATGGCGTCGAGTTCTTGTTCAAGTTTGTCCATGACGACCCGCGTCCTTGCCATTTGCTCTTGGCTTCTCAAGCTTTTTCTGTGCACCCTCATGTTCAGCGTCAGCGGTGAGCTTTCAATGCAGTATTGGGATGCCTTGTTTGACGCTACTGTCCTCAAGTCATTTCTGTCAAATGTTGGCTGGATGTTCGGGCGTTTGGTGTATCTCCTGAGTATGTATTTCTCTGGAACGCTTTGAGCCTTAATTGTCTGCATCATGCACAGGACATGCACGCAGAAAAGACCTGTATTTGTTTCTGGAAGAGGTGCATGTTTTTTGTCATTTCATTTAAACAAAAACTTTGCAAAAAAAGTAGTACAGTATGTAACATCTTTTTTGTAGTCCTCACCTGTGTGGTCCCATAGCCTGCACTCGCACTCATATGTTTCTCCCACGGGGTCTGCAACCACCTGGAACGTGTGCTGAGCCCACACAGACAGTTTTTGCGGGTAGTTGTAGCGCACTAGGTACTTTGTGGGCTCTTCCGTCTCTGTTGCTGTGAAGAGAGTGCTCAGTTTTAGCCTATCTCTGATCTCGCTGTACACAGCTCGCGTGTACAGCTTTGCCATCTGGGTGTCAAACCCATAGAAGGTCAGCGTGTTTTGTTCCTTCTGCAGATGCAAGAATGATGACCAAATTGTTAGTTTTCTCGCAGGAAAAACTTCTAATAAAGTTTTTACTTTAGTAAGCATGTAATTTTTTGTCTTACGACAAGTGATAGAGCTATACCTGGTTGCCCATTGTCTCCTGGTTCTCTGTCTGCCTCCTGGTTTTGACGCAGGAGTTTACCTGGCTGACAAACCGGTGTAGGTTTTGTCTCTCACTTACAAAGTTCTTCTTGAGCACATAGTTCATGCTCTCACTTCGCTGTGTGGATGTCATTTTGGCGCAGAAAACTTCTTTGAAGTAGGCTGATATCCATTTCTCACGCTCGTTCCACATGGCCAGCATCGTGGCATCATCATGGAGGTTGTACTTATCGATGAGTCCTTTCCAGGCATCCTCAAACTCAGTTGGCATGAGCGGCCAGTTGAGGATTGATGTGAATTCTTCCTTAAAGTCTTCATGCAGGTAGTACAGATATGCGAGGTGTTCCCTGTACTTCTTCATAATGTGCCAGCGGCACAGCTTGTGTACTGTGTTCTTGAAAACTTTTGGTATCGCCAAAGCCATTGCCGGGCACTGGTCTGGTAATGAGAAAAGAGATGTGGAGTGGTCAGCATATGGTGGTGCATATATACAAATAGAACTGATACAACATTTTTTACCGTGTTATTTTCCTTTTATTTTTTTGGGGGGTAGGGGGTGGTGGTGGTGGTTGGGGTGGTTTTCGCGGTTGTACCTGTGAGGATGCATGTAGGAGCCTTCCCTCTCATGCACCTTAAAAACGTCTTGAACAGCCATCTGAATGATTCTGCATCCTCATCTCTTATCAGGGCGAAACCAAAGAATGTAGTCTGAAAGTGGTTGTTAGTACCGACAAACACCCCAAGTGGCATATTGTACTTGTTGGTCTTGTATGTGGTGTCAAATGTTACGCAGTCACCGAAGTCCTGATAGGCCCCTCGGCAGCTTGCGTTCGCCCAGAATATGTTCTTAACTCTGTCGGACTCATCGAGTTGCATGTCAAAGAAGAATTCCTTGTTTATAGCTTTCATCTCCCTAAAGAAGTTGACAGTCTTTAGGACATCATCCACATCATCAATCCTTGAATTCTCTGCTTTCCTGCATATAAAAAGTTCATTGAAAAATGCATGTTGAACTGGCGTCAGGTCATGCGTTGCTTGATATGTTTATACTGACAGAGGAAAAAAGACGTAGGCGGTTTATGGGAGGAGAACAAGTTTGTACTTACAGGTTAATCAGGTCTTTGGCATTCATTTCGAGGAAGTAGCTACCAGGGTCATCACCGCCCAGAATGCTCATGATTTGCGCGTGTTCAATGCCTTTGAACTGTAGGTACTTGACGTACTCCAAGATTGTTTTGTCAAAGTTTTTGTGGGAGTGCAAGAAGACAAGCATTTGCGGAGTGAGCTGTAGCCTGTGGTTGTGTTCCCAGACTATCTCTTTTACGACAAGTGTTCCATCCTTTTCAATCTTCAGCCTCATTTTAGCCCTACAGTTAGTCCTGGCTGTCGTTTTGTTCCGCTGTCTATTTGCTTCAGACACCTTTGATTCATAAACTCCATGGCACGTGCAATAAAGGTAGGCTCTGGTCTTAAACTTGGGGCCTTCCCTGACAGCAAAACCAGCGTGCTTCGCATATACGTTGTAGAAGATCTTAGTTTCTTCGAAAGTTTCAAACCTCATCTCTAGCCTTGGCAGAACATAAGCTTCAATGTCAGGTGGCTGCACAAAACAGTGACAAAAAAATGTTAGATGGGGTGGTCACAGCACCATGGTATGGACTGTGCTTGTATTTTTTTTTCTATATGGATACTTACATGTGTATAGCTCTGCGCTGCCTCTGGTGTTTGTTGTTCTCCCTGGTTTATGGGCGCCGGTGGTGTCACCCTTGGCACATGCAGCAATGCATCTCTTGGAGGGAGCAACGTCGACGAAGATCTCCGTCTCTCGTTGTACGGACGTCTCTCCTCAGATTCATTGTGATGTTGCTCCTGTCTATATGGCTCATATCTTGTACTTTTGAACCTGCTAGAGTGGCCAAAATTTCTGTCTTTTTGCCCTGGTCTTCCCGTCGCAACTGCTTTTGCAGCACAGATGATTGATGTTGACGGAGCGACTGGTGGAAGCCTTGTTGCAACCCATCCACGGCTTCCCGTCCTTGGCTTTCTGCATGCGCTAGGGAAGGAAAACATTTGTTGTTGGGGATATTGTTGGCCTTGTTGCAACCCACGAGTGACAAAGCTTGTATTCCCTGATATTGGTGTTTGCTGCATAGAAGAACTTGTCCGTGCTTCTGATGATTCCGGTGTATCTTGAAATCTGCCTGTATTGTTGAAGTGTCCAGGTGGTATTTCTGGTGTTACCCAATGAGGTGGTGCCCCATATCTGCTTGGCTCATCAAACGCTCGCTGTGTGTGCCGCCTTGCTCGCTTCTGCAATGACATTCAACAGTTTTGGGATTAATCTTTTCTGCATTTTTCTCATATACATGCTATGGGTAACATGTAATGCACTGAAGGCAATGTACAAGTTGAACTTGCATCGCTGGTTGTTATTTAAAGTGTTGTTCTCTATTTTGTATCTGGTTTCGTTTTCACTCGAACAGCATAACCGTACATGCTCAACACTGATGTACTGATGTACTGTTTTTTAGCACTGCTTGTAAACTGAACATTGATCTTCAGAGATGTATGGATATGCATATATATAAAACTGATGCATGTCTTCTCTTTTGTTCATCTATAACTTATGCAACTACACTAGAAGTGTAACACCCCGGATGTAACTTGCCATATTTGTAACTCCAACTCTTGCCATTTTCGGCTATGTGATATGATATTCCCTCCGTGGTTGGGTTTCCCGTCGCTTTGCATTTTGTTCATGTCATGCATTTCATATCATGTCATCATGTGCATCGCATTTGCATACGTGTTCGTCTCATGAATCCGAGCATTTTCCCTGTTGTCCGTTTTGCAATCCGGCGCTCCTATGTCCCACGGCGTCCCCTTTTACCTTTTTCCATGAGCGGGTATTAAACTTTCTCGGAATGGACCGAGGTTTGTCAAGCGGCCTTGGTATAGCACCGGTAGACCGCCTGTCAAGTTTCGGGTCATTCGGAGGTCGTTTGATACTCCAACGGTTAACCAGGTAACCGTGAAGGCCTCTTTTGGGTTGCAGCCCAAAACCCCTCTAAAACAGCCCAATAACCCATCTAAGACACTCCCATGTCCATCGCCGTTCGATCACGATCGCGTGGCCGAAAACCGCACTCCATTTGGAGCTTCCTAGCCCCCTCTACCTATAAATATGTGCTCCCCGTCCAAATCTCGCAGTCCAAACCCTAGCCAAACTCCACCGCGCCGCCGGACGTGTCCAACTCCGGCCGGACACATCCAGCTTCCACCTCACCCCGGCGAATCGCGCGTCGCCACGTGTCCCCGCCGCCTCTCTCTCTCCACTGCGCGCCGCCGCGGGCCCGCCGAGCCCGAGGCCGGCCCGCTCGGCCCGTCCCGCCGCCCCCGCGATCCCGCGGGCGCGCCTCCCGGCCCGCAGCCACGCCGCCCGAGCCGAGGCGCTCCGCGCCGCCGCACGGCGCCGCCCGCCTCCCGCCGGCGACGACCCCGCCGCCCGTCGCGCCTCGTCCTCCGCGCCGCGCCCGTGCGCCTCGACCCCGCCGCCGCCGTCCCGCCGGCCAGATCCCGCGCCCCCTCGTCGGTTTTCTCCTTCCCCGACGCCAACTCCGGCGACCTCGGATCTCAGATCCAAAGAGATCCCTAGGTTGACTTCTTCCTCCTCAATTTCTTCTAAGTCCTAGATTTTGCAGTTTTGTCTCATGTTCAACGCATCATATCTCTGCATCCGTAGCTCCGTTTTGTGCGTACAATATGTCAAATTGTTCGTCTCGATGAGTAAATCATTTCATCTTATTGCATCATTTTCATTTGAGCTCATCTTGATGCCCGAAATGCTGTTGGAAGAGGGCTATGTGATGTTAGTTTCAGATCTGTTTCAGAACTTGCACTTTTGTCATTTTTTGCCATGATTGATGTGTGCACCCTATGAAGTTGAGCTCTACATGTGTTTTGTAATATGTCATGCTATCTTTCCAGAGGTGTATGCCATGTATTTTTGTGATCTTTGTGGTGACTAGCACAAGCATGCAAACTAGGGTACTTAATGTTGCTGATTTCAGAGACTTGGCATTTTCACTAAATGTCATGTTGTTATTTTTATGCCATGTGTTCATGTTGTTTCAGAGAGATCTATGCCTCTTTTGAGCATGATAAGTAAGAGTGTCTTGAGCATATGGATTTGCTCTATCCATCCATGCCTTTTTTTGTATTTGTGGAGTGCCATAGCTTGAGTCAATCGAGCTCTACTTTTGCTATAAAATGTTACTGGCAGATTGTTTACATGTTATTCGATTTTGCCAAGCTTGTTGTAGTTGTTCCTTACATGCTATGATGTTATTCTTGCCATGTATAGCTTATATGTCATGTATTATTGATGTATGTATGCTTAGTTTATCATGCAATGCTCTGTAGTGAGTGCATCGAGCTCACGAACATGCCTACTTGTTATCTGTTTTTCACATGTCCAGTTTTCTGCCAAGTCTAAAATCTGTAATGAAACTTGCTTATTTGACATGGGTGTTATGGTATTTAATGATCCTAACTGGCTTATGGTCAGTAAGGGACTTTTGTTAAGTGCTTTGATTATATTCATGCCATGCCATTATTTGTTATGTTCTGTTCCTGTAGCATGTTGTTTCATTGCTCTAAACATGTCATCCTGATGTTAATCTCTGGCATGTTGTTATTTTCACTAAGTCTGTGAACCTATTATCTTGTGCACTTTTGCCATGCTTGTTTGAACCTGTTGTGTTGTGATTTAGCCGTAGCTCAGTGTTCATCTTTTGTCAAGCATCTTGAGTAGATTACGGTCTTATTCTTTGTTGATATGTTTGGGTGCAGTAACTTAATTTCTTGTTGCTTGCTAAGTAGCATCATGCTGTTAATGACAGAATATTGTCATTCTTGTTTTGCTTGTCATTTGCAAACCGTGCATCCGATTCCGGTGATCTTTATATCGATTTCATCCGAAATCACCTCACCTATCCAGTGGCATACTTGGGTTGCCAAGATTATGCCTTGTTCATCCTTTTCCTTCCGGAGCATGCATATGCATTGCATATCACATCTCGCATATCATGCCATGTTTTGCATCATATTGTTTGTGCATTGCATCGTGGTTGATAGTTGTTCCTTTGTTTGTGTTCTTGTATTGGGTAGAGCCGGGAGACGAGTACGTGAACGAGGAACCTGTTGAGAATGCTTACGAGGACCCAGCTTTCGACAACTCTGAGAACCTTGCAGGCAAGATGACCATACCCTCGAAATCACTTCTATCTTTGCTTGCTAGATGCTCGCTCTTTTGCTATGCCTGTGCTGCGATACCTACCACTTGCTATATCATGCCACCCATATTGCCATGTCAGCCCCTAACCATCCATGTCCTAGCAAACCGTTGATTGGCTATGTTACCGCTTTGCTCAGCCCCTCTTATAGCGTTGTTAGTTGCAGGTGAAGATGAAGTTTGTTCCTTGTTGGAACATGGACTTGTTGTTTCTTGTTGGAACATGTTTACTTGTTGGGATATCACAATATCTCTTATTTAATTAATGCATCTATATACTTGGTAAAGGGTGGAAGGCTCGGCCTTATGCCTGGTGTTTTGTTCCACTCTTGCCACCCTAGTTTCCGTCATACCGGTGTTATGTTCCTTGATTTTGAGTTCCTTACATGGTTGGGTGATTTATGGGACCCCCTTGACAGTTCGCTTTGAATAAGACTCCTCCAGCAAGTCCCAACATTGGTTTTACCATTTGACCACCTACCACCTTTTTCCCTTGGGTTTTCGCGAGCCCAAGGGTCATCTTTATTTTAGCCCCCCCCCCCCCGACCAGTGCTCCTCTGGGTGCTGGCCCGAACCGAGCAACCTGCGGGGCCACCGCGGGGAAACTTGAGGCCTGGTTTTACTCGTAGCTTGACTTATCCAGATGTGCCCTGAGACCAAGATATGTGCAGCTCCTATCAGGATTTGTCGGCACAATCGGGCGGCTTTGCTGGACTTGTTTTATTACTGTCGAGATGTCTTGTAGTCCGGGATTCCGAGACTGATCGGTTCTTCCCGGTAGAAGGAATATCCTTCGTTGACCGTGAGAGCTTATAATGGGCTAAGTTGGGACACCCCTGCAGGGTATTATCTTTCGAAAGCCGTGCCCGCGGTTATGAGGCAGATGGGAATTTGTTGATGTCCGGTTGTAGAAAACCCGAAGTTGACCTTAATTAAAACACATCAACCACGTGTGTAACCGTGATGGTCTCTTCTCGGCGGGGTCCGGGAAGTGAACACGGTGTTGGAGTTATGTTCGACGTAGGTTGTTCTAGGATCACTTCTAGCTTCACGACCGTGCTTTGCTTCTCTTCTCGCTCTCTTTTGCGTTGTAGCCACCATAAATGCTAGTCGCTTGCTGCAGCTCCACCTCATAATCCTTTCCTACCTATAAGCTTAAATAGTCTTGATCTCGCGGGTGTGAGATTGCTGAGTCCCCGTGACTCACAGATTCTACCACAACAGTTGCAGGTACCAACGATGCCAGTGCAGATGACGCGACCGAGCTCACGTGGGAGTTCGACGAGGAACGTGGCCGTTACTATGTGTCTTTTCCTGATGATCAGTAGTGGAGCCCAGTTGGGGTGATTCGGGGATCTGTGTAGCATTTGGGGTAGTCTTCTTTCATTTTGGTTCCGTAGTCGGACCTTGAGTGTAATTTGAATGATGGATGTTTATTTATGTATTGTGTGAAGTGGCGACTGTAAGCCAACTACGTATCTCTTTCCCTTTTGTATTACATGGGTTGTGTGAAGATTACCTCACTTGCGACATTGCTTTCAATGCGGTTATGCCTCTAAGTCGTGCCTCGACACGTGGGAGATATAGCCGCATCGAGGGCGTTTCAAGAAGTACTCCTAGTTTACGTATCATTGAACTTACTGTGTAACATGTGTATATTTTTTTCAACAACATTCTTTCACTGGTTCGAACTGACGCAACTACACGGCATGTACTATTAGAAATAACATCATACAACTTGCAGTGCTAGCTGAACCTTATATAAAGCCTAGCAGCTCCTTGGACTGATGCACAAGTTTATGTTTTTTGGTTTTGAACTGAAGCTATCATATTAGAGGTACTGACAGTAACCTCGACATCCAAATTGTGCATCAAGTGGCAGGGGTGTAATGAACTGATCAAGCATTTGCAATGTACTATCAGGTTCTTCTTCATAGCAGGACTGATGAACTGATGTACTGACACAAACGTGGGAAGCAGACATTACCTCCAGTGGACTGACTTCTTCTTCTTCCTCTCGCGGTCGGCGTATTGGCATGTTCTTGGGAGGCGGCGCCATTGATGCAGCTCCTGCTTGTGGTGGACGTCTGGCGAAGAGGTTCATAGAGGAAGCACCTTGCGGGGATAACTGCCCCGGAGAAGGAGACCCGACGACGGAGGGAGGCAAGAGGCGGGGATGACGGCTCCAACGATGGATCCGGCGATGGAGGGAGGCAGGAGGCAGGGATGACGGCTCCGACGATGGATCCGGCGACAGAAGAAACGAGGAGGCGGCGGCGGATCCGTCGCCGGCCAATCACGGTGCCGCGGGCTCCCTCGCTCCGGCTGCCGCCGTCGCTCGCTCGCCCGGGATGGCTGCCTCTGGCGGTAGGAAGCGAGTCGGATTGGGGCTGGGTCGGTCGTGGACGCGTCGCGCCTTATAGGGGGCAAGGGTAACTGAATAATATTCTGTTACCGATAATAGAATAGGCAGAAGAAATACGTCAAGGGAGCCACGAGGGGCCCATGAGGGTGGAGGGCGCGCCCCCTACCTCGTGGCTCCCTCATTTCTTTCCTGACGTGCACTCCAAGTCTATCGGGTAGCTTTCCTTCCAAAAATAACTTCTCCAGAAGGTTTCATTCCGTTTCGACTCCGTTTGATATTCCTTTTCTTCGAAACACTGAAACAAGGGAAAAACAGGAACTGGCACTGGGCTATGGGTCAATAGGTTAGTCCCAAAAATAATATAAAAGTGTAAAATAAAGCCATAAACATCCAAGATAGATAATATAATAGCATGGAACAATCAAAAATTATAGATACGTTGGAGACGTATCAGCATACCCAAGCTTAATTCCTGCTCGTCCTTGAGTAGGTAAATGATAAAAACAGAATTTTTGATGTGGAATGCTACCTAACATATTTCTCAATGTACTCCCTCCGTTTCTTTTTACTCCGCGTATAAAATTTGGTCAAAGTAAAACTACACAAAGTTTGACCAAATTTATATCGAAAATTATGAACATCTATAATACTAAAACTATATAATACGAAAATACATTTCAAGGTGCATCTGACACTATTGATTTCATATTGTGAATGATGATATTTTTTAATATAAAGTTAGTCAAACTTTACAAAGCTTGACTTTGACCAAACCTTATATGCAGACTAAAAAGAAACGGAGGGAGTAATTTTCTTTATCGTGGCAAGAATATTCAGATCCATAAGATTCAAGACAAAAGTTTAATATTGACATGAAAACAATAATACTTCAAGCATACTAACAAAGCAGTCATGTCTTCTCAAAATAACATGGCCAAAGAAAGTTGTCCCTACAAAATCATATAGTCTGGCTATGCTCTATCTTCACCACACAAAGTTTTTAAATCATGCACAACCCCGATGACAAGCCAAGCAATTGTTCCATACTTTGATGTTCTCAAACTTTTTCAATCTTCACGCAATACATGAGCGTGAGCCATGGACATAGCACTATAGGTGGAATAGAATGGTGGTTGTGGAGAAGACAAAAAGGAGAAGATAGTCTCACATCAACTAGGCGTATCAACGGGCTATGGAGATGCCCATCAATAGATATCAATGTGAGTGAGTAGGGATTGCCATGCGACGGATGCACTAGAGCTATAAGTATATGAAAGCTCAACAAAAGAAACTAAGTGGGTGTGCATCCAACTCGCTTGCTCACGAAGACCTAGGGCATTTTGAGGAAGCCCATCATTGGAATATACAATCCAAGTTCTATAATGAAAGATTCCTACTAGTATATGAAAGTGACAGCATAGGAGATCCTCTATCATGAAGATCATGGTGCTACTTTGAAGCACAAGTGTGGTAAAAGGATAGTAGCAATTCCCCTTCTCTCTTTTTCTCTCATTTTTTATTTTTTTATTTGGGCCTTTTCTCTTTTTTTTGGCCTCCTTTTTTTAGTCTGGAGTCTCATCCCGACTTGTGGGGGAATCATAGTCTCCATCATACTTTCCTCACTGGGACAATGCTCTAATAATGATGATCATCACACTTTTATTTACTTACAACTCAAGAATTACAACTCAATACTTAGAACAAGAGATGACTCTATATGAATGCCTCCGGCGGTGTAACGGGATGTGCAATGACTCATGAGTGACATGTATGAAAGAATTATGAAAGGTGGCTTTGCCACAAATACGATGTCAACTACATGATCATGCAAAGCAATATGACAATGATGGAGCGTGTCATAATAAAAGGAACGGTGGAAAGTTGCATGGCAATATATCTCGGAATGGCTATGTAAATGCCATGATAGGTAGGTATGGTGGTTGTTTTGAGGAAGGTATATGGTGGGCGTATGATACTGGCGAAAAGTGTGCGGTATTAGAGAGGCTAGCAATGGTGGAAGGAAGAAGAGTGTGTATAATCCATGGACTCAACATTAGTCATAAAGAACTCATATACTTATTGCAAAAATCTACAAGTTATCAAAGTAAGTATTACGTGCATGATCCTAGGGGGATAGATTGGTAGGAAAAGACCATCGCTCGTCCTCGACCGCCACTCATAAGGAAGACAATCGATAAACAAATCATGCTCCGACTTCATCACATAACGGTTCACCATACGTGCATGCTATGGGAATCACAAACTTTAACACAACTATTTATCAAATTCACAACTACTCAAACTATCATGACTCTAATATCACTACTTCCATATCTCAAAACAATCATCAAGCATCAAACTTCTCTTAGTATTCAACACACTCATAAGAAAGTTTTTTACTAGTCTTGAATACCTAGCATATTAGGATTAAGCACATTACCATGCTGTTTAAGAATCTTAAAATAATATAAGTTAAGCATGAGAGTTCATCTATTTCTTCAAAATAAAACCACCACCGTGCTCTAAAAGATATAAGTGAAGTACTAGAGCAAATGACAAACTACTCCGAAAGATATAAGTGAAGATCAATGAGTAGTTGTATAATTATGTAACTATGTGAAGACTCTCTAACATTTAAGAATTTCATATATTGGTATTTTATTCAAACAACAAGCATAGCAAAAGAAAATAAAATGACGCTCCAAGCAAAACACATATCATGTGGTGAATAAAAATATAGCTCCAAGTAAAGTTACCGATGAATGAAGACGAAAGAGGGGATGCCATCCGGGGCATCCCCAAGCTTAGGCTCTTGGTTATCCTTGAATATTACCTTGGGGTGCCTTGGGCATCCCCAAGCTTAGGCTCTTGCCACTCTTATTCCATAGTCCATCGAATCTTTACCCAAAACTTGAAAACTTCACAACACAAAACTTAACAGAAAATCTCGTGAGCTCCGTTAGCGAAAGAAAACAAAACACCACTTCAAGGTACTGTAATGAACTCATTCTTTATTTATATTGGTGTTAAACCTACTGTATTCCAACTTCTTTATGGTTTATAAAATATTTTACTAGCCATAGATTCATCAAAATAAGCAAGCAACACAATGAAAACAGAATCTGTCAAAAACAGAACAGTCTGTAGTAATCTGTATCAAACGTATACTTCTGGAACTCCAAAATTCTAAAATAAATTGGTGGACCTGAGGAATTTGTCTAGTAATCATCTGCAAAAAGAATCAACTAAATAGC
Organism: Aegilops umbellulata; assembly: GCA_032464435.1. Taxonomy (NCBI): domain Eukaryota; kingdom Viridiplantae; phylum Streptophyta; class Magnoliopsida; order Poales; family Poaceae; genus Aegilops; species Aegilops umbellulata. Next base: position 105,583,970 of record CP136058.1, on the reverse strand, counting down.
AATCTCTAGTATAAAAAATTGAAGCTAATCTCGTGAGCGCTAAAGTTTCTGCTTTTTACATCATGATCATAAAGACTTCACCCAAGTCTTCCCAAAGGTTCTACTTGGCACAAACACTAATTAAAACATAAAACCACATCTAAACAGAAGCTAGATGGATTATTTATTCCTAAACAGAACCAAAAAAACAAGAAACTAAAATAAAATTGGGTTGCCTCCCAACAAGCGCTAACGTTTAACGCCCCTAGCTAGGCATGACGATTTCAATGATGCTCACATAAAAGATAAGAATTAAAACCTAAAGAGAGCATCATGAATGAATATGACTAGCACATTTAATTCTAACCCACTTCCTATGCATAGGGATTTTGTGAGCAAACAACTTATAGGAACAACAATCAACTAGCATAGGAAGGCAAAACAAGCATAACTTCAAAACTTTAAGCACATAGAGAGGAAACTTGATATTATTACAATTCCTACAAGCATATATTCCCCCCTCATAATAATTTTCAGTAGCATCATGAATGAATTCAACAATATAACCAGCACCTAAAGCATTCTTTTCATGATCTACTTGCATAGAAAATTTACTACTCTCCACATGAGCAAAATTCTTCTCATTCGGAATAGTGGGAGTATCATAAGAGACTTGAATACTATAAATTGTTTCCACATTAAAAGAGTAATGTTCAAAAAAAGGGTAATCATAATCATTACAAGTTTTATAAATATAATCATCACTACTTTTTATAGCATAAGTTTCATCACAATAATCATCATAAGTAGCAACTTTGTTCTCATCATAATCGATTGAAACCTCTTCCAAGATAGTGGAATCATTACTAAATAAAGTCATGACCTCTCCAAATCCACTTTCATAAATATTATAAGATTCAACATCCTCCAAAATAGTGGGATCATTACTTCCTAAAGTTGACACTCTTCCAAACCCACTTTCATAAATATAATCATCATAAGTAGGAGGCATGCTATCATCATTATAATGTGCAAGGGAAATCAAGTCATCACAATTTTTGGACACGATTCGGTCATGAAACAATTTGCATTGGAGATTTAGATGACCATGTTCATTGCAAAGTTCACAAGGGGCGCGAAAAATATTGAATTTTTCAGCACAAATATCAAGACTTTCTTGCAACAATTTAGTTTCTAAATACTTATGCCTCTTGCAATATCTATCTTCCCTATTTGGTGTGTACTTGCAAACCCAATGCACTCCACAAAAATTGACATGTTTATAGGAGACATTTTCATCATAACTAGTGCAATCATCATTAGTATCATAGATATTCAAAGAATTCGTACTAACAACATTGCAATCATGCTCATCATTCACATAATTTATGCCAAGCATTCTATGTAATTCTTCTTCTAGCATTTGAGCACGATTTTCCTTTCTATCATACTCACGAAAGATATTAAAAAGATGAAGCATATGAGGCACCCTTAATTCCATTTTTTGTAGTTTTCTTTTATAGACTAAACTAGTGATAAAACAAGAAACAAAAAGATTCGATTGCAAGATCTAAAGATATACCTTCAAGCACTCACCTCCCCGGCAACGACGCCAGAAACTGCTTGATGTCTACTATGCAACCTTCTTCTTGTAGATGTTGTTGGGCCTCCAAGTGCAGAGGTTTGTAGGACAGTAGCAAGTTTCCCTCAAGTGGATGACCTAAGGTTTATCAATCCGTAGGAGGCGTAGGATGAAGATGGTCTCTCTCAAGCAACCCTGCAACCAAATAACAAAGAGTCTCTTGTGTCCCCAACACACCCAATACAATGGTAAATTGTATAGGTGCACTAGTTCGGCAAAGAGATGGTGATACAAGTGCAATATGGATGGTAGATATAGGTTTTTGTAATATGAAAATATAAAAACAGTAAGGTAACAAGTGGTAAAAGTGAGCACAAACGGTATTGCAATGCTAGGAAACAAGGCCTAGAGTCACTCCAAAGTCACTAATAGCAGAGAACAAACGAAGAGATTATGGTAGGGTACGAAACCACCTCAAAGTTATTCTTTCCAATCAATCCGTTGGGCTATTCCTATAGGTGCCACAAACAACCCTAGAGTTCATACTAGAATAACACCTTAAGACACAAATCAACCAAAACCCTAATGTCACCTAGATACTGCAATGTCACCTCAAGTATCCATGGGTATGATTATACGATATGCATCACACAATCTCAGATTCATCTATTCAACCAACACATAGAACCTCAAAGAGTGCCCTAAAGTTTCTACCGGAGAATCAAGACGAAAACATGTGCCAGCCCCTATGCATAGGTTCATGGGCGGAACCCGCAAGTTGATCACCAAAACATACATCAATTGAATCACGTGATATCCCATTGTCACCACAGATACGCACGGCAAGACAAACATTAAGTGTTCTCAAATCATTAAAGACTCAATCCGATAAGATAACTTCAAAGGGAAAACTCAATCCATTACAAGAGAGTAGAGGGGGAGAAGAAACATAAGATCCAACTATAATAGCAAAGCTCGCGATACATCAAGATCGTGCCAAATCAAGAGCACAAGAGAGAGAGAGAGAGATCAAACACATAGCTACTGGTACATACCCTCAGCCCCAAGGGGGAACTACTCCCTCCTCGTCATGGAGAGCGCCGGGATGATGAAGATGGCCACCGGTGAGGGTTCCCCCCTCCGGCAGGGTGCCAGAACGGGCTCCCGAGAGGTTTTTGGTGGCTACAGAGGCTTGCAGCGGCGGAACTCCAGATCTATTCTGTTCCCCAAAGTTTTTAGGGTATATGGATATATATATATAGGCGGTAGAAATACGTCAGGGGAGCCACGAGGGCCCCACGAGGGTGGAGGGCGCGCCCCCTACCTCGTGGCTCCCTCGTTTCTTTCCTGGCGTGCACTCCAAGTCTATCGGGTAGCTTTCCTTCCAAAAATAACTTCTCCAGAAGGTTTCATTCCGTCTCGACTCCGTTTGATATTCCTTTTCTTCGAAACACTTAAACAAGGGAAAAAACAGGAACTGGCACTGGGCTCTGGGTCAATAGGTTAGTCCCAAAAATAATATAAAAGTGTAAAATAAAGCCCATAAACATCCAAGATAGATAATATAATAGCATGGAACAATAAAAAATTATAGATACGTTGGAGACGTATCATGACCTTGCCAACAGAACAGATAGAAACCGCTCATGAAAAACTTCTCCGTAGAAGAATTCCTCTAGATTTGCAGTACCGTAGCGGAAATTCCTTGTCCATTAACTCACGACTTCGATGAATCACCCAAGGCTTAAACCACAAAAAATTTGTCTCGGTCTCTACAGATCACCACGGCGCGTGCGGCGGCCACACAATTGCAACCCTAAAAAACTCTCAAACTAAATCTCACACATGTTGTTCCAACCGCTCGTCAATGTCGTAGATCCGTCCATGACAGTGGCAGAAAACACATGAAATTTGTTTGATGCGGAGCTTTCAGCGTCGGTTCTTCATCATCCCGATGATTGCAAGTTTCTCTAACCCTAGAAGTGCTTCCTCCAAGAACTCAGCACCACCGTACGTGGCCCCACGGTGGGCGCCAATTGTCGTGGATTTGTGATGGCAGATATTATTAGTGTGAGGACTTAGTCGTGAGGCCAACGATGTTGGTCTTTACGAGCACAGGCTGCTAGCACTCATGGGCTTTCATTCGCCGATAAATCTGATGATGACGATAAGATAATTGATGTTGCACGTACCCAAGATGCAGCATGCGTTCCCCCTAGCGATCTAGGGTTCCCAACTTTCCTCTGGCGGCGGCCAGAGTCCACATAATCTCTCACCGGCGGTTGATCGTCTTTGGTTGGCGGGGAGATCTATTGCTACGGGGGCGGTTCGAGGTTAGCATGGCGGAACCATCCACACTACATGGTGGAGGGAGGCAGGAGAGGGAGTTGGAGGATAAGGCAGATGGTGGTGATCAACACGGAATTGAACCAATTCAGGAGGGGGGACAGAATCGAAGGGGGAAGGAAGCAGATCTGATGGAGGCGGCTAGTGAGAGGGGTGGAGGAGATCCGCCAGCTATGGGTGAGGAGGAGGATTACTATGAAGACTACATGGGGGCGACGCCGGATCTGGAGGACAGTTTTGCTGGTATGACCCTCCATGGTGAAGAGGAGGAAGATCTTGACTTCTCCGGCGAGGTAGACGACCTCATCAAAGATGCCCGTTGGTTGGGTTTATTTCGGGTGCACACCACTCAGCCTTTTAGCCATGCAGCACTGCTGAATCAAATGCGTTGCATGGTCATCGGCACAGGGAGTTACTTTTAGCGTCAAGGGCCCTAATATGTTTTTAGTTCAATGCCACTGTTTGGGGGACTGGAGGAGGATCATGGATGGCGGACCGTGGGTATTTCGGAAGTCCCCAGTCGTGATACAGGAGTATGATGGTTTCTCGGATGTCTTTGAGTTTAAGCTTAACAAGATTCCAGTTTGGGCAAGGATCAAGGGGCTCCCGGATGATCTCACCAGGAAGAAGGAGCTGGCGGAGAAGGTAGCTTGTAAGGTAGGGGAGCCACCTTTCATCGTGATAGTAAATGAAGGAAGGATTAACCCAGCTAGTACTCTGTGTACTAGAGTGTTTCTAGATGTTAATAAGCCGCTAGTGCGCTTTGTGCCCATAACTTTGAAAGGCAGCAAGAGATATAAGGTGTTCTATGAGAAGCTCCCTAACTTCTGCTTTGAATGTGGGCTCACGGGACACATTGCTGAAGAATGCGGTGATGGCGTGCATGACCCCTCGAAATTTGAGTGGGGAGAGTGGTTGTTATGGGAGCCTGGACCGCTAAATGATCGCCCTTTCACTGGAAGGGGTGGAGGAGACATGGATGGCCGTGGGAGGATGGGGGGAAGAGGAGAAAGAGGAGGCAGAGCGGGAAGAGGAGGGGATGGAGTGCAGGCAGGGGTGCAACACAAGGTGGTGCAGGGCTGGGATGGGGCTTTGGACCGGTTGATATGGATCATCCAGAGCAAGACAATGCAGACCCAGGAGGAAAGAATGCTAGGAAGAGATTGGTAGCAGCAAATGGGACTCTTAACATACGCGGTCAAGCGCTACCGCAACTGGCTGGAAGAGTGGGTGGGACGGTGCTGCGGACTGAGGGCACGTCTACAAGTATAGGCAAGGATGTGACTACAACGCCAGAGAAAGTGCGAGTAGTCAAGAGGAGGAAGCAGGGATGGGGAGAGGAGGTGGACATGGAACAAGCGGAGGCGGCCTCCCTCGAGGAGGGACGCCAGACATGATGAAGACCATGTGCTGGAACTGTCGTGGTATTGGCGACCCCGCGACAGTTAGGGAGCTCCACGATCTCGTGGAGGCGTGTGCGTCATCGATCCTTTGCATTGTTGAAACTCAACTTGCGAAGGCCCGAGTGGAGGGATTGGTTGTTTCTTTAGGTTTTTCAGGATGTTTTGAAGTTCCCAGTAGCGGTCGTAGTGGTTGTTTATGTATTTTTTTGGAAAGATCATGTTAATCTGGCAATAAAGAACTTTTCACAGTATCACATAGACTCATGGATCACACAACCAAGTGCTAATGCTTGGCATTTATCATGCTTCTATGGTGAAGCCAACAGAAGCTTGAGGCATAACACATGGGAGAGGATGAAGAGGCTACGAGGGGAGAGCACACTCCCTTGGGTGTGTATTGGAGATTTTAACGAGGTGTTGCGTCCGGAGGAGTGCATGGGTACTAACACCCGAAATAGTGGTCAGATCACAGGCTTCAGAGAGGTTGTGGATGTTTGTGAACTTGCTGACTTAGGATACAAAGGACTTGATTGGACGTGGGAAAAGAGGGTAAGGGGTGGCGAGTTTTGCAGAGTGCGGTTGGATCGTGCGCTGGCTAGTCCCAGCTGGTCGGCACTCTTCCCTTTTGCATCTCTTGAGCACCTAACTGCAGCCAAATCAGATCACTGTCCTATTCTGCTTAATACAGAGTTGGAGACAACAAATATGAGGCACGCTCTAAAAAAACCCTTCCGATATGAGTGTATGTGGGAAACAAAGAAATTTTCATCAAGTTGTGGAGGAAGTTTGGAAACGTAACCAACCTTCCCTTTTAGTTTCGGACCTAGCTGCCAAGCTCAGTTCAGTTTCCGTAGCGCTGGCTCAGTGGGGACGCAGGTCCTTTGGATTAGTCCGGCAGGAGCTTCGTTCATTGCGACAGTAGCTAGCTACCCTGCGGGCAGTGCCGGGTCGGGTATGGCCAAGTGTGGAGGAGAGGCGAGTCCAGGGTCGTATAATTGAAGTTTCTCTGGCGGAGGAGATCATGATGAGGCAGAGATCACGGATAAAATGGCTCGCTGAAGGGGACAAAAACACTCGATTTTCTCAGAAAAAAGCTAGTGCTCGCAGGGCAAAAAACAAGATAACTCAATTACAGAAAAATGATGGTACAATCAGCACTGATTCGGAGGAGCTGGCACACATGGCTACTAAGTGTTACTCTAATCTTTATACTTCAGAAGGTACGATTGGTATGGAGGAAGTGCTCTCCCATATACCATCCAGGGTAGATGCTGAGATGAATGCACGCTTGAATAAGCCATATAGCAAAGAGGAGGTCAAAGAAGTGCTATTCCAAATGTTTCCAGCAAAAGCTCTGGGACCTAATGCATTCCCGGCACACTTCTTTCAGAGGCACTGGGATTTGTGTGGAGAAGAGATTATGGGTATGATCATTAGAGTGCTCAATGGAGTTGACTCACCAGAGGATATCAATCGTATGTTCATTGTTATGATTCCGGAAGTTGCTAGTCCAAAAAAATTAGGACAATTTTGGCCAATAAGCCTTTGCAACGTAATCTACAAGATTGCTTCAAAGGTCTTAGCCAATAGGCTGAAAATGATTCTTCCAGAGGTGATTTCAGAAGAGCAGTCAGCATTTGTTCCTGGACGTCTCAACACGGATAGTTTTATCACTGCCTACAAGAGCTTACACTATATGAAAACGAGAAGAGTGAAGAGTAACCGGTTTTGTGCGCTTAAACTGGATATGATGAAAGCGTATGATCGAGTGGAGTGGCCATACTTGAAGGCGGTTATGCTGAAGATGGGTATTAGCCCGAGGTTCACTGATACTATCATGAGGTGCGTGTCGTCGGTGTCTCTTTCGGTACTTTTTAATGGAGGTGTACTGGATGATTTCAGGCCTTCTTGTGGCGTTCGGCAAGGGGATCCAATATCCCCCTATTTGTTCATCATTGCAGCGAAGGGCTTATCCTGTTTATTGAAGAATGGCATCTGCGGTACCAAGGTGGCACCGATGGCCCCGGAGGTCAATCATCTTTTGTTCACAGATGACAGTTTACTGTTCTTTGAGGCATCAAATGATGAAGCAAGGAGAGTCCGCGACTTGCTACAGGTTTATTGCAACGCCTCCGGTCAAAGAATTAATGTAGATAAGAGCTCCATTTATTTCAGTAAGGGAGTTCCAGATAGCTTAAGAGGTGAAATTAAAGAGACTCTAGCAGTTCAAACTGAATCCCTTTCGGAGAAATACCTGGGTCTTCCAACCGATGTTGGCAAATCCAAGGAGGGATGTTTTTGATACTTGAAGGATAGGATTCGGAAGCACGTGCAAGGGTGGATGGAGAAGTGCCTCTCCGCTGGAGGAAAAGAGGTCTTAATTAAATCGGTTGCTCAATCAATACCAACATATTCGATGTCATGTTTCAAGCTTCCTTGTGGTCTTTGCAGCCATATCAATGGGCTCTTGAGGAAATTTTGGTGGGGGAGTAAGAGGGGTGAAAGGAAGACAGCCTGGGTCTCCTGGAATACTATGACAAAGCCAAAGTATATGGGTGGAATGGGCTTCCATGATATTGAGCTATTTAACTTGGCTTTACTAGCTGGACAAGCTTGGAGGATATTACAAGATCTGAATTCATTGAGTGCCCGTGTGTTCAAATCAAGGTACTTCCCGGATGGAGAGTTCTTGGATGCGCCACTTGGGTCAAACCCATCTCTGGTTTGGCGCTCAATTAGGGAAGGACGAGAAGTTTTGTCTCTCTGCTTGATTAAACATATAGGTACGAGCGAGGACACTCAAGTTTAGCAGCACAACTGGCTAGCGAGGGATTTCAAGCTGCGTCCGATCTGTCCTCGATCAGCTAATCCGCCTTTCTTGGTGTCTGGGCTGATTGATCAGTCGACCAGGACGTGGAATAGGCAAGTGCTAGATGAACACTTCATTGCACCAGATATAGATGTCATTCTGAATATCCCTCTTAGTACGCGAGTGCATGAAGAATTCTGGGCGTGGCACTATGACCGCAGAGGATTATTCTTAGTTCAATCTACTTACAGGATGATCTCGGGAATTAAATTTCAGCGGGAAGACTGGCTGGAAAATCGAACATGCAACTCGAACCAAACAGCGACGAAGAATGACTGGTCCAGGTTGTGGAAACCAGAGGTGCCATCAAAGGTTCGGGTTTTTGTGTGGCGTTTGGCTCACACGTCTCTGCCGACGGGAACGACCATACACGAGCGGAAGATGGCTACATTCCGGTATGTGCGATATGCTCGGCGGTAGATGATACCTGGCGTCATTCTCTTCTCAACTGCCGGATGGCTCGGTGTGTCTGGTCATTGAGAGATGAAGGAATTCTTGAGCATGTGATATCAAATCAATCTGAATATGCAAGACAATGGCTTTTTTTGGTTGTTTGACACTCTCCCACGACATGACCTAGCCCGTGTGCTTATCACGATGTGGTCTATCTGGTGGGCTAGGAGGAATGCCATCCATGACAATGAGTTTCAGAGCCCCTTATCTATGATGAGTTTCATAAATCGCTACCTGCAGGACTTGGAGAACATTGTTGCTTCTTTACCAAGAGCTAATGCAGGAGCGCCGCCGCGCTGGGTGCGACGGGGGTGGCTTCCACCAGCAGAAACAGAAGTGAAAATAAATGTGGACGGAGGTTTATCCCATAATGGAAACTGAGGGAGTCCTGGATTAGGGGGTATCCGGACAGCCGTACTATATCCTTTGGCCAGACGGTTGGACTATGAAGATACCAGATTGAAGACTTCGTCCCATGTCCGGATGGGACTCTCCTTGGCGTGGAAGCCAAGCTTGGCAATACAGATATGTAGATCTCCTTCCTTGTAACCGACTCTGTGTAACCCTAGCCCCCTCCGGTGTCTATATAAACCGGAGGGTTTAGTCCGTAGGACCAAGACACAACAATCATACCATAGGCCAGCTTCTAGGGTTTAGCCTCTCCGATCTCGTGGTGGATCAACTCTTGTAATACCCATATCATCAATATCAATCAAGCAGGAGTAGGGTTTTACCTCCATCAAGAGGGCCCGAACCTGGGTAAAAACATCGTGTCTCCTGTCTCCTGTTACCATCCACCTAGACGCACAGTTCGGGACCCCCTACCCGAGATCCGCCGGTTTTGACACCGACATAAACAAAGGTGCAGCAGCTAATTGCAGAGATTGCAATGTAACCTTCCTTGGAGCATCGGCTGTTGTGTTCGATGGCCTCTCTAATTCAGCCAGTTTGGAGGCATGGGCATGCAATGAGGCATTGGCCTTGGGCCATGATTTACATATCCAACGACTTTTAATCGCCTCTGATTGTGGCAAAGTAATTACCAACATGAGCAGAGACACAACTGCAATTTATGCGCCAATTCTGCATGAAATATCTAGTCGCATAAGAGATTTTGAGCATGTTGTCTTCCGTCATGAACTAAGGGAATGTAATAGCGAGGCTCATAGTTTAGCTAAGGTTGCATCAACTCTTGACATGGGCTTCCATGTGTGGCTAGGGACTGTCCCGGACATCATTTGTATTCCAAACTCTTTGAATTTTGAATAAATCCCTAGTTACACCTAAAAAAAGTCGTGAGGCCAATGCATCTATGTGGTAGCTTGAGAGGGGTTGAGTGGGACGAGAGACGCGAGGTTTTTACCCAGGTCCGGCCCCTCACATTGGAGGTAAAAGCCTACATCCTGCTTCATTGATATTGATGATGATGATGACAATCTCGGTTACAAGGGCGAGGTTTCGCTACCTCTATCTCGAGAGCATCTACTTTGACTTGTCTGTTGAGACCTCTAGAAAAAACTGTCCCTCCTGGGGTGCCTCGGCCCTCCTTATATAAGTTGAAGGGGCGGGTTACATGAGGAGTCCTAGTAGGATTACGACTAGTCTATCTTCTATTACAAGCCGGATACAAGTCCGGGTCTTGCTTCCTTGTAAGGGAAATATTCCTCATGCCTTTCCTCTTAAGCCGGCCCACCATAATATGAGTCGGCCTTCCCGCGAGCCGCCTTCTGGGTCGTTGGGTCTTGTCGATCATTTGAACCACTGGCTGGTTCACCAATGAGTCACCAAGGCCTGGCCGGGTCCTTAGTGAGTCGCCGGTCTTTGGGCGGGTTACCGATGAAACGCCAAGTCCCAGCCGGGTCATATCTCCGGTCGGGTCATACCACGGGGTATATCCCCGACAGAGAGGACTTTCGTCATTGTCACTAGCAAATTCGTCGGTTGACTAGAGATTTCCAAAGGCTTCACTCGAAGCGGCTAGAGTAGTATAGGTTTTGAGCATCACTTTGGAAATGTGAAATATGTTTCACCTAGATCCCCTTTAACAATACTACACGTTGTGAAATATGTTTTTCCTATGACTCAAATAAGAAGAAAGAAACTAAGAAAACAAAAGTCTTCAAGCTTCAAAGTCTTCACATCAATTTCTTCAAAGGTCGTACCAATTTCATCACTTGAAGAAATATATTTTTTGGGTTCGTCTTCCATGGTTAAATCAAATCTTCAGGGACTATACCTCCTATGTACACTCACAAATACGTTAGTCCCTCAACCTATTTGTCTTCAATACTCCAAAACCACTAAGGGGCACTTGATGCACTTACAAAGGGACAGGCGGTACCACCCTGGTAGAGGTGGACGTGAGTTCCCAACAGTCTCTTGATAAGTCGGATTGACCATGAGGGTACCCGTGAGATAATGACGTGGCACGACCGGGCAGGAGAGACCGCCCCAGGGAGAGGGATGGGCCTGGCCCTTGTCGTAAGTACGCGAGACGGGGCGACGAGATCACTGATTGTTTCCTTGAGCTCCCAATACACTAACGGGTTTGGATATGTGATCCGAGTAAGCCTATGGCCTTTTCACACTAACCACCACGCGGGAATAAGTTTGGGTACTCGGCGTCGTACGGTTCTCCCGAAAGCTCTTCGGACGTCAGCAGTTGAGCGACGCGCGTACGGTTGGGTGGTAACCGACTGCGCTTGTATAAGGAGGTGGGTCAGCTCCAGGCCGTGTACACAATGCGTAGGACTGCAAAGGGCGATGGGCCCAACACCCCTGAGCACTTAGGATGTAGACGGCGTGCTAACCTCTCCGCTGAGCCTAGGTAGGACTACGACGTGTCGATCAGCCGAGGCCGGGCATGAACTGAAAAGTGTGTCCGACCGGAGTTAATCGAGTGTGTCGGGTTTGTTGGTGCACCCCTGCATGGAAGTATATCTATTCGAATAGCCATGTCCACGATAATGGATGCTCGGAGTTGTATCCTGATCTACTACAGCTAGAACTGGATACTTGTGACACTAAATGGATATGATAGCTCCGGCATCGCTTTCTCGCAGGGAGTCGATGAAGGATCTCTGGGCATGGCTAATATATACTTGTTACTATATGTTATATTACTCTACTCTCTTCTGTTGCAGCAAGACGCTGCAAGAGGCTAGTCTTCGTTAGGGGCCTTCCCTTTTATTTTGGCATTTCTGCAGTATAGTCCACAAAAGTAGCCCCTTCCCTTTGATACTGAGGCATACTTAGCATAGATCTGATGTAAGTCTTGCGGGTACTTTGGATGAGTACTCACGGTTGCTTTGCTATCTCTTTTCCCCTTTTACCCAATTGCTGCGATTAGATGACGGAGCCCAGGAGATAGCTGATCCCTTCTATGACTACTACTACACCGATGGAGCCTACTACTATGTGGAGACCGACGACCAGGAGTAGATAGGAGGTCCCAGGCAGGAGGCCTGCACCATTTCGATCTAGATGTCGTTGTTTTGCTTAGCCTTCATAAGGCAAACTTGTTTACTTATGTTTGTACTCAGATATTGTTGCTTTACCGACTTATGTATTCAAGCCCTCGTGGCCTTGGCTTGTAATATAAAGCGGTATGACTTTAATTTGTGTCTAGAGTTGTGTTGTGATATCTTCCCGTGAGTCTTCGATCTTTATCGTGCGCATTTGCGTGTATGATTAGTGCATGGTCGAGGCGGGGCATCACAGTTCCCAACTCAAAGACCAAAAGTTAGGAAGATGAGAGATGCATAGCGGGATGCTCATTATATCCTCGACATCCATTGTTACAAAAATCTACGCAAGCTTTGTTTTTTTGAAACAGAGGCAAAAGATTTGCCTCATCCATTAATTAAGAAGAAGAGAGTTTCCTAGTTAATTAACGGAAAATCAGGCTAAAACTGTCACAAACCGCTGAGTGGCACATAAATAATGCTCCACAAGCCTCAGTAAGGAGGGCCTCGACAAGATGCACTCAGTCATCGTCGTCGTCACTGCTCCACAGTGATAACCCACAAGTATAGGGGATTGCAACAGTTTTCGATGGTAGAGTATTCAACCCAAATTTATTGATTCGACACAAGGGGAGCCAAAGAATATTCTCAAGTATTAGAAGTTGAGTTGTCAATTCAACCACACCTGGATAACTTAGTATCTGCAGAAAAGTATTTAGTAGCAAAGTAGTATGATAGTAACGGTAACGGTAGCAAACGTAATATTTTTGGGTTTTGTAGTGATGGTAACAGTAGCAACAGAAAAGTAAATAAGCGGAGAACAATATGTGAAAAGCTCGTAGGCATTGGATCAGTGACGGAGAATTATGCCGGATGCGGTCCATCATGTAACAGTCATAACATAGGGTGACACAGAACTAGCTCCAATTCATCAATGTAATGTAGGCATGTATTCCGAATATAGTCATACGTGCTTATGGAAAAGAACTTGCATGACATCTTTTGTCCTACCCTCTCATGGCAGCGGGGTCCTAACGGAAACTAAGGGATATTAAGGCCTCCTTTTAATAGAGTACCGAACGAAAGCATTAACAAATAGTGAATACATGAACTCCTCAAACTACGGTCATCACCGGGAGTGGTCCCGATTATTGTCACTTAGGGGTTGCCGGATCATAACACATAGTAGGTGACTATAGACTTGCAAGATAGGATCAAGAACTGACATATATTCATGAAAACATAATAGGTTCAGATCTGAAATCATGGCACTCGGGCCCTAGTGACAAGCATTAAGCATAGCAAAGTCATAGCAACATCAATCTCAGAACATAGTGGATACTAGGGATCAAACCCTAACAAATCTAACTCGATTACATGATAAGTCTCATCCAACCCATCACCGTCCAGCAAGCCTACGATGGAATTACTCACGCACGGCGGTGAGCATCATGAAATTGGTAATGAAGGATGGTTGATGATGACGATGGCGACGGATTCCCCTCTCCGGAGCCCCGAACGGACTCCAGATCAGCCCTCCCGAGAGAGTTTAGGGCTTGGCGGCAGCTCCGTATCGTAAAACGCGATGAATCTTTCTCTCTGATTTTTTCCTCCCCGAACACGAGTATATAGAGTTGGAGTTGAGGTCGGTGGAGCTCCAGGGGGGCACGAGGCAGGGGGCAGGCGCGCCTCCCACCCTCGTGGACAGGGTGTGGGCCCCCTGGCCTTGGTTTTTTCGCCGGTATTTTTTATTAATTCCAAAATAATTCTCCGTTGATTTTCAGGTCATTCCGAGAACTTTTGTTTCTGCACAAAAATAACACCATGTCAATTCTGCTGAAAACAACGTCAATCCGGGTTAGTTCCATTCAAATCATGCAAGTTAGAGTCCAAAACAAGGGCAAAAGTGTTTGGAAAAGTAGATACAACGGAGACGTATCACCCAATAGGCATCATCACCCACCCTAAACTTCGAGCAAGCAACTCTGACTTCGTCGAAGACGAACGTCGAGCCAATTCTCACCGTAGAGACCATGCCGAACACAAGAAGACACATGCCGAACTCAGCCTCTCGCGCCTAGGGCAGCACGACTCTGATTTTAATACTGAGCTCCAGAGGAGAACTATGCAAGGTTGGCCCCACGAAAGACAACCGAATAGACCACCTGTTGGCTACCATCGTTGCCACGGGTCTCGTCATCGCAGCTTTGACTTCACTGCAACAAAACAACCTGAGGTACTCCCACGGACACCCGGAGAAGAGCCAACTACCGCAACCGTTGCCACGCCTCCGACTTTGCTCGCCTCCACCGTCATTGCTACAGGAGCCTTGACACAAAAATAACACATGCCACTGGTCCCCCTTGCCGATGCCCAGCTCCAAATATGAAGCCCTCAAGAGGGAAAATGACGCCAAGGCGCCGCCAACGTCCGATCACATAGGATCTAGGGTTTCCCCCGGAGCCAGATCCATATAGAAGGGGTACGACAACAAAGCGGCGATGCCTTCAAGAAGGTATGCGACGCCCGTAGCCACCGCCATCGCCGGTCACGGCCAAAGGCTGATACAGAGTCTTCACCCAAGCTCCAACACACCCAATCTGCATAGGTGTCCGCAAGTCCACCAAGCACTACCACCACCAACAACGAACCAACCCGTTGATGAAGAGGCCATCCCCGTCGCCTTCAACCGCACCTCGCGGAGACCACCAGCGGCCAACTACCAGCCAAAGCTGCAAGATCCATTGTCAGCCAACCGAGTATAGAGCCACCGGACGGAGCATGACCACCACACCCCTGTCGAGCACCATGCCGGCTAGGGATAGAGGTGCGCCGCCCGAGGCCGTGAACCACCATGATTCCCAGCGGCAACTATGCACGAGACGCACACCACTCACACCATGCACGCCGCCGCATTCGTCGGAGACCGGATGCAGCAGCCGAAGACACCAGATCTGCCACAACCGCACCACCCTACACTGACACCATGGAGCAGCCACATTGTGCCGCCTCGGCTCACCAAGACATGTTGCCTGAGCCTCAACACCACTCCTCGTCACCACAAGTCCCGCCACAGAGCACCATGCTCAAGATCCGGGTCGTCCCGCCTCCTGCACACCAGCGCCATGGCCAGCGAGCGCGTCGCGTAACCCAGCGCATCCGCGTAGCACCGCCGAGGGCACGAACACGAGCTCGAACTCCAAGCCCAAGATCCGCACCTCCTAGCCTTCTACACGTTCCCATCGCGCCGAGCTCGCTCTTTCCACACCTCCTAGTGCACCTCCAGCACGTCACCCCGAGCCTCCTCACAGCGCCGCTCCGAGCGCGAGCTTCCCCGCCAAGCCCGGGCGCAGCGTCTGTCTCCCGTCGGGATAAACTACTGTAGGATCGAAAGTATGTCTAGAGGGGGGGTGATTAGACTACTTGACCAAGTAAAAATCTAGCCTTTTCCCAATTTTAGTTCTTGGCAGATTTTAGATATCTTAGCACAAGTCAAGCAATCTCCACACAATTCAAGCAAGCATGCAAAAGAGTATATGAGCAGCGGAAAGTAAAGCATGCAACTTGCAAGAATGTAAAGGGAAGGGTTTGGAGGATTCAAACGCAATTGGAGACACGGATGTTTTTGTCGTGGTTCCGATAGGTGGTGCTATCGTACATCCACGTTGATGGAGACTTCAACCCACGGAGGGTAACGATTGCGCGAGTCCACGGAGGGCTCCACCCACGAAGGGTCCACGAAGAAGCAACCTTGTCTATTCCATCATGGCCGTCGCCCGCGAAGGACTTGCCTCGCTAGCGGTAGATCTTCACGAAGTAGGCGGTCTCCTTGCCCTTACAAACTCCTTGGTTCAACTCCACAATCTTGTCGGAGGCTCCCAAGTGACACCTAGCCAATCTAGGAGACACCACTCTCCAAGAAGTAACAAATGGTGTGTTGATGGTGAACTCCTTGCTCTTGTGCTTCAAATGATAGTCTCCCCAACACTCAACTCTCTCTCACAGGATTTGGATTTGGTGGGAAGAAGATTTGAGTGGAAAGCAACTTGGGGAAGGCTAGAGATCAAGATTCATATGGTAGGAATGGAATATCTTGACCTCAACACAAGTGTAGGTGGTTCTCTCTCAGAACATGTGTATTGGAAGTGTAGGTATGTTCTGATGGCTTTCTCCACGAATGAAGAGTGGGTGGAGGGGTATATATAGCCTCCACACAAAATCTAGCCGTTACACACAATTTGCCAAACTCGGTGGGACCGAATGGTTAAACTCGGTCGGACCGATTCAGCAAACCTAGTGACCGTTAGGATTTTCGGTGGGACTGAGATACAACTCGGTAGGACCGATATGGTTAGGGTTAGGGCATAACGTAATCTCGGTGTGACCGATTACACAAACTCGGTGGGACCGATTTTGGTAATAAGCTAACCAGAGAGTTGGTCAGGTAAACTCGGTGGGACCGATTCGCTCATCTCGGTGAGACCGAAATGTCACAAAAGGGAAACAGAGAGTTTACATTGCAATCTCGGTGGGACCGATCGCTCATCTCGGTAAGACCGAAACGTTACGAAGGGAAACAGAAAGATTACAATCCCATCTTGGTGAGACCGAGATCCTATCGGTGAGACTGATTTGCCTAGGGTTTGTGGCAGTGGCTATGACATTTGAAACTCGGTGGCGCCGGATAGAAAGAATCGGTGGGGCCGAATTTGACTTTTGGTTTAGGTCATATGTGGATGTGGGAAGGTAGTTGAGGGTTTTGGAGCATATCACTAAGCACTGAAGAGCAAGAAACTCATTAAGCAACACCTCATCCCTCCTTGATAGTATTGGCTTTTCCTATAGACTCAATGTGATCTTGGATCACTAAAATATAAAATGTAGAGTCTTGATCTTGGAGCTTGAGCCAAACATTTTGTCCTTAGAATTTTGAGGGATCCACTTTCCTCATCCATGCCATGCCATTCATTGAGCTTTTCCTGAAATATTAATCTTGGAATAATGTTAGCTCAATGAGCTATATGTTGTTAGGAATTACCAAAACCACCTAGGGATAGTTGCACTTTCAATCTCCCCCTTTTTGGTAATTGATGACAACATATAGATCAAAGCTTCGACAAATGATAATAAGAGTGAAAGATATTGTCGCTTTGAGAAGTATGTGAAAAGCAAGAGCTTCCCCTAAATTTGTGCATATATTAAGATTTGCTTTGGACTGAAAATGCACAATGAGTTAGTATCATGGGTTACTCTTCCATGTCACATACATCTTGGTGGAGCGCTCAAAATGATAAGAGTTAAATACATGCACTCATCACCAAGCAAAGTGAATGATCAAATAGGGATAAAATGATAGTATCATCCAACAGGCATTAATGTAGCATATGATCAAACACACACGATCATCCAAGTATCACAAACAAGCAAATAAAGTATCTCAATCAAGCAAATAAAGTTCAACCAAGAAGACAAGAGAGAACAAAAGCAAACTCTCTCTCTCGAAGCCTATGATCTATACATT
The DNA here is from genome assembly GCA_032464435.1 of Aegilops umbellulata. NCBI lineage: Eukaryota > Viridiplantae > Streptophyta > Magnoliopsida > Poales > Poaceae > Aegilops > Aegilops umbellulata. The sequence goes on along the minus strand of CP136058.1, from coordinate 105,566,353 downwards.
TTCTCCCCCTTTGGCAACAAGTTACCAAAAAGTTCATAGAAAATGCATAGCACTAAAACGACTCTCAGGCTTGGTCTTCAGGTGGTGGAGTCCGGATAACGCCAAGGACGAAGGCTTCAGTCGAAGTAGATGGAGCTGCTGGGGTAGGTGCTTAGTGAAATCACTAAGTCTCTGAAATCAGCAGTCAGGGACTTAGTGAAATCACTAAGTCTCTGAAATCAGCAACATCAAGACACCTAGTTTGCATGCTTGTGCTAGTCACCACATAGATCACAAAAATACATGGCAAAATCCTCTGGAAAGGTAACATGGCATATTACAAAACATCTATAGAGCTCAACCTCATAGGATGCACACATCAATCATGGCAAAAATGACAAAAGTGCAAGATCTGATAATAAACAGGAGATAACTTCAAGTAGCACTCTTCCAAAGGCATTTAGGGCAACAAGATGAGATCAAATGAATATGATGCAATGGAATGAAATGAACTAGACTTCGAGACGAACATTTTGACATATCATACGCATGAATCGGAGCCCAGGATGCAAAGATATCACATGTCGAACATGGCACGATGATGATAGAATTCTCAGACAGCAATTCGAGGGGGGGTCAAAAGTCAACCTCGCGCGGAACTGTTCACCGGACCGGACGGCGACGTCGAGGCGGGAGAAGACGGCGGCGAGGCGGCGAGATCCGGGCGGAGGCGAGGCGGCGGAGGTCCGCGGGGCGCGGCTCGAGCTTGCCGGCGCGGGGCGGACGCCGGCGGAGGAGGCCCGCGGGCGCGGTGGCGGAGGTCGGACGGGCGGCGGCGGCGGCTTGCCGGAGAAGGAGCGGCGGAGCTCGGGCGCGGGAGGCGCTGGCGACGCACTGGCGGGCGGGGCGCGGGAGGCGCGCGGGGGCGGCGGATCCCACGGGCGGCGGCGGAGGGACGGGCCCCGCGGGCCGGATCTGGGCCGCGCGGGCCCGCGGCGACGCGGCGAAGTGGGGCTCGGGCGGAGGCGACGTGGCGCCCTCCGGTTGGCCCGGGGCTCCCGCGTGGCGGCGGCTAGCCAATCAGGGGGTGCCAAGTGGCGGCGATGAGGTGGCCGGCGGCGGCGGAGCTGTCGGCGCGGATTCCGAGGCGAGGCTAGGGTTTCGGGGTGAGTTTCGGGGTGAGTCTCTCTCAGATTTGGACGGGGAAGGCCTTTTTATAGATAGGAGGAGCTAGGAGGCTCCAAACGGAGTGCGGTTTTCGCCCACGCGATCGTGATCTAACGACCGAGACGATGGGACAACCTTAGGTGGGTTTTGGGCCACTTAGAGAGGGATGTTGGGCTGCACCAAATGAGGCCTTCGCGGTTACCTGGTTAACCGTTGGAGTACCAAACGACCTCCGAATGACCCGAAACTTGACAGGCGGCCTAGCGGCGTTAAACCGAGGCCGTATGACAAATCTTGGTCCACTCCGAGACGGTTTAATACCCGCACACGGAAAAAGGTAAAAGAGGACTCCGGGGAACATAGGAGCGCCGGATTGCAAATCGGACAACGGGGAAAATGCTCGGATTTATGAGACGAACACGTATGCGAATGCGATGCACATGATGACATGATATGAAATGCATGACATGACCAAAATGCAAAACGGAGAGAATCCAACCACGGAGGGAATATCATAACACATAGCCGGAAATGGCAAGAGTTGGATTACAAATATGGCAAGTTACATCGGGGGCGTTACAACACACCACCACTACGAGAGGATCTCGTCCCGAGATCTAGGACTGAAAGAACTCCGGATACTCAGAACGTAGGTGGTCTTCATGCTCCCATGTGGCCTCTCGGTCTGAATGATGTGACCATTTCACTTTGAGGAATTTGATTGACTTGTTGCGAGTCTTGCGCTCAGTTGTCTCAAGAATAGCAACTGGATGCTCATGATAGGACAAATCTTCTTGAAGATCAATCTCTTCGAAGTTGATGGTGCGCTCAGGCGTCTTGAAGCACTTGCGAAGCTGTGACACGTGGAAGACATCGTGCACATTTGCAAAGTTGGAGGGGAGCTCAAGTTGATAGGCGAGATCGCCTCGTTTGCCGATGATCTTGAAGGGACCGACGTATCGCGGGGCAAGTTTCCCCTTGATACCGAAGCGACGAGTTCCTTTCATTGGAGAGACGCGGAGGTAAACATGGTCTCCGATCTCGAATGCCACATCTCGGTGTTTGCTGTCGTAATAGCTCTTCTGGCGCGACTGCGCGGCTTTGAGGTTCTCACGAATCACCTTGCACATAGCCTCAGCCTCTGAGATCAAATCATTGCCGAGCAATTGACGTTCACCGGTTTCAGACCAGTTGAGAGGAGTACGGCACTTTCTGCCATAGAGGATCTCGAATGGGGCTTTGCCCGAGCTGGCTTGAAAGCTGTTGTTGTAAGAGAACTCAGCATAAGGAAGACAATCCTCCCACTTCATGCCGAAAGAGATAACACAGGCTCTGAGCATATCTTCAAGAATTTGGTTGACACGCTCGACTTGTCCACTAGTCTGAGGGTGGAAAGTTGTGCTGAAGCGGATGTTGGTGCCCATGGCCGTCTGAAAAGAATCCCAAAACTTGGAGGTAAAGAGGCTGCCACGGTCTGAAGAGATCAATTGCGGAATGCCGTGCAAAGAGACAATTCTGGAGGTGTAGAGCTCTGTCAGCTGCGCTGCTGTGATAGACTCTTTGATAGGAAGAAAATGAGCCACTTTGGTGAGCTTGTCGATGACGACGAAGATAGCATCATTTCCACGCTTGGACTTAGGAAAACCAGTCACGAAGTCCATTTCGATATGATCAAACTTCCATTCTGGAATAGCAAGAGGTTGGAGAAGACCAGCTGGTCGTTGGTGTTCTGCTTTCACCCTTCTGCAGACATCACACTCATTCACGAATTGAGCGATCTCACGCTTCATTCGAGTCCACCAATACGACTGCTTGAGGTCAAGGTACATCTTTGAACTTCCAGGATGAATTGACAGAAGAGAATTGTGCGCTTCGTTCATAATGACTTTACGAAGATCACCCTTTGGAACCACGAACCGGTCCTCGAAGAAAAGAGTATCTCTGTCATCAACTCGATAGCACTTGTATTTGGAAATGCCCTTGTCAATACCACGTTTCACCTTCTTCACCATGGTATCCAACAATTGTGCCTCACGAATTTGATCTTCCAGGGTAGGAGAGACAATGAGGTTGGCAAGAACACCTTGAGGAACAACTTGGAGATTCAACTTGCGAAAAGCCTCACAGAGATCTGGTTGAAAAGGCTTGAGGATTAAGCTGTTGCAGTAAGCCTTTCTGCTCAAAGCGTCTGCAACCACATTAGCCTTGCCTGGAGTATATTCAATACTCGGATTATACTCTTGAATCATTTCGACCCATCGGGTTTGCCTGAGGTTGAGATGAGGCTGAGTGAAGATATATTTGAGACTCTTGTGATCGGTGAAGATGTCCACTTTCCTTCCCAACAGGAGATGTCTCCATGTTATTAGTGCGTGGACAACTGCCGCCAACTCAAGATCGTGAGTGGGGTAGTTCCTTTCATTGGGCTTCAACTGGCGAGAGGTATAGGCAACAACCTTCTTCTCTTGCATTAACACAGCACCGAGGCCCTGAAGAGAAGCATCACAGAATACTTCATAAGGCTTGGATTCATCAGGAGGAGTCAAAACTGGAGCAGTGACGAGTTTCTCTTTGAGAGTGTTGAAAGCAACGTCACACTCAGGAGACCAGACATATTTCACATGCTTCTAGAGGAGGTTGGAAAGAGGCTTTGCAATCTTGGAGAAATTCTCAACGAATCTTCGGCAATAGCTTGCAAGTCCAAGAAAACTGCGAAGCTGCTTGACATTCTGAGGAGGATTCCAATTCAAAACTGCAGACACCCTCTCTGGATTAACAGCGATGCCCTTGGCAGAGATGATATGACCAAGATAAAGAACTTCATCAAGCCAGAATTCACATTTGGAGAACTTCGCATATAATTGATACTCTCTGAGCTTGTCGAGTACCAATCGCAAATGTTCGGCATGATCCTTCTTATTCTTGGAGAAGACCAAAATATCATCAAGATAGACCAAGACAAATTCGTTGATGTAGGGGTTGAAGATGAAATTCATCAATCGAGTGAAATACGGAGGAGCATTGACAAGGCCGAAGGACATGACAGTGTATTCATAAGAACCAAAGCTTGTTCTGAATGCTGTCTTGGGAGTATCTTCTTCATGAATGCGAATCTGATGATAACCCATACGAAGGTCAAGCTTGGAGAACACCTTAGCACCTTTGAGTTGCTCAAATAGCTCATTGATGTTAGGAAGTGGGTACTTGTTCTTGATAGTCTTCTTGTTCAATGGACGGTAATCGACGCAAAGTCGGTCCGTGCCATCCTTCTTCTTGACAAAAAGAACACCACAACCCCAAGGAGAAGAACTTGGTCTGATCAGACCCAGACATTCTTGTTTATCGAGTTGAATCTTCAATTCCTTGAGCTCATCTGGTCCAAGCTTGTAAGGACGCTTGCAAACGGGTTCCGTGCCAGGCTCGAGTTCAATAACGAATTCAACTGGCCTGCGGGGAGGCATACCCGGAAGCTCTTCTGGAAAAACATCTTGGTACTCACAAACGACTGGAATCTGAGATATAGCCTCCATTTCACCCATCTCATTGAGAGAAAACAACCGAATGGTATCATCACGAGAAGCATAGATGATCACATCGTTCGAAGTGTGAGTCAATTTGATTTCCCTGGCAGCACACTCAAGCTGAGCCTTGTGCTTAGAAAGCCAGTCCATCCCGAGAATAAGATCAATATCAGAGTCACCAAGCACCATTGGAGAAGACCGAAATTTGTAATCACCCATCTTGATGGAAACATTCGGAACCACCAAACTAGAGCTCAAACGCTTGCCCGGAGAAACGATATCCATGGGTTTACCCAAATTTGAAGAAGAGAACTCATGCTTGGCAAAGAATGGTCTTGACATGAAACAATGCGATGCACCAGTATCAAATAAGACTTTTGCAGGAATATCATTAACAGGAAGATTACCCATGATCACTTCAGAAGACTCCTCTGCTTGAGCTGCATTCAACATGTTCACCTTGACATGCTTAGGATTATGCTTGACCACTGCATTGCTGGAAGATTTCACAGGAGGAGGAGGCGGAAGGCGCCTCTGGTTGAAGCACTTGTTCGCATAGTGACCCTTTTGCTGACATTTCCTGCAAGTCACCTCTGAGAGCGGACGATGATAAGGAGCACTTGGCCTTGGAGCTTGATTCTGAGACTTGTTCTGATAGCCAGGGTTGGGTGGGTGGGAAGATCCACGGCCACTTGAGTTCTTCTGTTGATAAGGCTGACGGAACGGAGGAGGAGGAGGCAACCAGAACTTCTGTTGCTTAGCTGCCACAAGTGAAGAAGAAGAAGATTGAACTGCGTCTCTGACTCTCTTCTTAGATGCCTCACACTTGAGCTGAGCAGCTTCTTGTTTCAGTGCCATGTTGTAGAGTTCATCATACTTTAATGGCTCGAAAAGCACGAGAGCAAGCTGCAGATCTTCTCTGAGACCATGCCTGAACTGGTAGATCATACTCTTCTCATCAGGAATGTCTTGCCTTGCAAAACGAGAGAGTTTCTGGAACTGAGTGTTGTATTGATAGACAGACATGGTGCCTTGCTTGAGATTGCGGAATTCCTCACGCTTACTCTCAACAACACTTTCTGGAATGTGGTGTGCTTTGAAGTCACGGCGGAAATCATCCCAAGTAATGACACAACCTCCTCTGGAGTCTTTGTATTGCTGGAACCACTCAGCAGCTTGATCTTTGAGTTGAAAAGAGGCAAACTTGACAAAGTCCTCAGGTCTCACATTGCTGCACTCGAAATGCTTGCTGATGTCCACGAGCCAATCATCAGCGTCAGTGGCCTCGACACAGTAGCTGAAGGTCTTTGGCTGATTAGCAAGGAACTGGTTCAGTGAAGCGAAATGCGGCTGATTGTTGCCTTGGCCTTGATTCTCTTGATTAGCTTGCCCTTGGTTGCGATCTTGCAAGAGCTGAATCAGAATCTGAGCATTGGCATTTGTGGCAGTCATCAAGGCCTGCCAAGCTTCCGGAGGTGGAGGCGGTGGCGGAGGGTTAGCCTGACTCCCGTCATTGCGTTCCGGATTCTGACGCGTTGGTGGAGCCATCCTGAAGAGGGTGACATCCATTAGCATCTTGACAGAGATATATTGAAGCTGAATCAAAGGAACGAAATTGCAACATATAGTCTTCACAAATAACATTCGAACGAGAATGAACGAATGAATTCCAATGTAAAACATCACACTTCCAAAACTGAGAAGCCACTTAGGACATGGTAAGGAATAAAATCAACAAGGTACGGAAGTGAACAAATACTTGGTAAGGATTACCCAATCACAAACCAAATATCTGCGGAAGAAATACTAAAGCTACAAGAATTCCCACTTATAAACTCCCGAAACTTTCTGGTTATGCAATCAGGTGTTGGGGATACAGGGGAAGCATAATATCTCACCCAAACTAGCAAATCCTACAACCAGCTGTATCCATCCTTCAACACATAACCAAGAAACCTTCGGAAATCGTCTACCTCAACCTTCGAAAACACATCCGTTATACAAGTCATGGCAATACCCCTGCACTCGCCACAGTACTGGGCTATCAGGGTTATCTCACCAACAACTGTACAAAAGAGATTTTCGATGTCGGTCGTACTAAACTCAGGTATTCCAAAACCGCAACGACAAGATTATGACGACAACACCTCGGAGCTCAACTCCCTGGGACACTGCCACAACCCCTAAATGTCAGGAGGCAACCAAGACAATGTTGTCATCATAAAACCATCGGAACGATTGTAATATACCCGCGTGATCCTAAAAAAAAATTTAGTGAAATTTTGAGAAGAGAAGAGTCAAACTCTACGTCAGGAAGCCTTGCCAGAAGGTCGAAGGGACTGGGAAGTAAAAAGAATTCCTAAACTCTCCGATATATAATTCCTAAATGACTCAAAACATTTTTCTAGACACAACTCGGCCACTAAAGATGATCAAACAGTGGGGGCTCCTAAGGTCGGGAAAGGCTCTGATTACCAACTTGTAACGCCCTCGATGCGGCTATATCTCCCACGTGTCGAGGCACGACTTAGAGGCATAACCGCATTGAAAGGAATGTCGCAAGTGAGGTAATCTTCACACAATCCATGTAATAAATAAAGGGGAAAGATACATAGTTGGCTTACAATCGCCACTTCACACAAGTACATAAATAACATCCATCAAACAGATTACACTCAAGGTCCGACTACGGCACCAAAATGAAAGAAGACTACCCCAAATGCTAAACAGATCCCCGGATCACCCAACTGGGCTCCACTACTGATCATCTGGAAAAGAAACATAGTAACGGCCACGTTCCTCGTCGAACTCCCAAGTGAGCTCGGTCGCGTCATCTGCACTGGCATCGTTGGTACCTGCAACTGTGGTGATAATATCTGTGAGTCACGGGGACTCAGCAATCTCACACCCGCGAGATCAAGACTATTTAAGCTTAAAGGTGGGAAAGGGGTTTATGAGGTGGAGCTGCAGCAAGCGACTAGCATATGGTGGCTATAGCGCAAAAGAGAGCGAGAAGAGAAGGCAATGGCACGGTCGTGGAACTAGAAGTGATCAAGAAGTGATCCTGAAACAACCTACGTCAGACATAACTCCAACAACCGTGTTCACTTCCCGGACCTCGCCGAGAAGAGACCATCACGGTTACACACGCGGTTGATGTGTTTTAGTTAAGGTCAACTTCGGGTTTTCTACAACCGGACATCAACAAATTCCCATCTGCCTCATAACCGCGGGCACGGCTTTCGAAAGATAATAACCCTGCAGGGGTGTCCCAACTTAGCCCATGATAAGCTCTCACGGTCAACGAAGGATATTCCTTCTACCGGGAAGACCCGATCAATCTCGGAATCCCGGACTACAAGACATTTCAACAGCAATAAAACAAGTCCAGCAAAACCGCCCGATTGTGCCGACAAATCCTGATAGGAGCTGCACATATCTCGGTCTCAGGGCACATCCGGATAAGTCAAGCTACGAGTAAAACCAGCCCTCGAGTTGCCACGAGGTGGCCCCGCAGGCTTCTCGGTTCGAACCAGCACTTAGAGAAGCACTGGCCCGGGGGGGCTAAAATAAAGATGACCCTCAGGCTCGCGAAAACCCGGGGGAAAAAGGGTAGGTGGTGGCAAATGGTAAAACCAATGTTGGGCCTTGCTGGAAAAGTCTTATTCAAAGCGAACTGTCAAGGGGGTCCCACAAATCACCCAACCGTGTAAGGAACGCAAACTCCGGGAACATAACACCGGTATGACGGAAACTAGGGTGGCAAGAGTGGAACAAAACACCAGGCATAAGGCCGAGCCTTCCACCCTTTACCAAGTATATAGATGCATTAATTAAATAAGAGGTATTGTGATATCCCAACAAGTAAACATGTTCCAACAAGGAACAACAAGATCATGTTCCAACAGGGAACAAACTTCATCTTCACCTGCAACTAGCAACGCTATAAGAGGGGCTGAGCAAAGCAGTAACATAGCCAAACAACGGTTTGCTAGGACATGGATGGTTAGGGGCTGACATGGCAATATAGGAGGCATGATGTAGCAAGTGGTAGGTATCCCAGCATAGGCATAGCAAAAGAGCGAGCAATCTAGCAAGCAAAGATAGAAGTGATTTCGAGGGTATGGTCATCTTGCCTGCAAGGTTCTCAGAGTTGTCAAAAGCTTGGTCCTCGTAAGCGTTCTCAACAGGTTCCTCGTTCACGTACTCGTCTCCCGGCTCTACCCAAGACAAGAGAACAAGCAAAGGAACCAATATCAACCACGATGCAATGCGCAAGCAATATGATGCAAAACATGGCAATGACATGCGAGAGGTGAATATGCAATGCGAATGCATGCTCCGGGAGGACAAGGATGAACAGGGCATAATCTTGGCAAACCAAGCATGCCACTGGATAGATGAGGTGATTTCGGTTGAAATCGATATAAAGATCACCGGAATCGGATGCACGGTTTGCAAATGGCAAGCAATACAAGAATGACACGAAACTGCCATAAACAGCATGATGCTACTTAGCAAACAACAAATAATTAAGCTACTGCACCCAAACATGGCGATAAAGCATATGACAGTAATCTACTCAAGATGCTCGACAAAATATGAACACTGAGCTACGGCTAAATCACATCATAACAGGTTCAAACAAACATGGCAAAAGTGCAAACGATAACAGGTTCTCAGACTTAGTGAAAATAACAAGAAGCAGAAACTAACATCAGGATGGCATGTTCAGAGCAATGAAACAACATGCTACAGGTTCAGAACATAGCAAAGTAAGGCATGACATGAATCTACTCATAGCACTTGACAAAAGTCTCTTACTGAACATAAGACAAAAAGGACCAGAAAATATGATTACACCCATGTCAATTAAGCAAGTTTCGTTACAGGTTTCAGACTTAGCAGAAAACTGGACATGGCAGAAAACTGATAACGACTAGGCATGTTCGTGAGCTCGATGCACTCACTACAGAGCAATTCATGATAAACTAAGCATACATACATCAAGAAGACATGGCATAGTAACAATACATGGCAAGAATAACATCATATCATGCAAGGATCAACTACACCAAGCTTGGCAAAATCGAATAACACGTAAACAATCTGCCAGCAACATTTTGAAGCAAAAGGTGAGCTCAATTGACTCAAGCTATGCACTCCATAATTGCAAACAAAGGCATGGATGTATTAAGCAAATACTCAAGTCCAAAACACCCTTACTGATCATGCTCAAATTATGCATAGATCTCTCGGAAACAACATGAACACATGGCATAAAAATAACAGCAGTCAGGGACTTAGTGAAATCACTAAGTCTCTGAAATCAGCAACATCAAGACACCTAGTTTGCATGCTTGTGCTAGTCACCACATATATCACAAAAATACATGGCAAAATCCTCTGGAAAGGTAACATGGCATATTACAAAACATCTATAGAGCTCAACCTCATAGGATGCACACATCAATCATGGCAAAAATGACAAAAGTGCAAGATCTGATAATAAACAGGAGATAACTTCAAGTAGCACTCTTCCAAAGGCATTTAGGGCAACAAGATGAGCTCAAATGAATATGATGCAATGGAATGAAATGAACTAGACTTCGAGACGAACATTTTGACATATCATACGCATGAATCGGAGCCCTGGATGCAAAGATATCGCATGTCGAACATGGCACGATGATGATAGAATTCTCACACACCAATTCGAGGGGGGGGTCAAAAGTCAACCTCGCGCGGCACTGTTCACCGGACCGGACGGCGACGTCGAGGCGGGAGAAGACGGCGGCGAGGCGGCGAGATCCGGGCGGAGGCGAGGCGGCGGAGGTCCGCGGAGCGCGGCTCGAGCTTGCCGGCGCGGGGTCCCACGGCGCGGGGCGGACGCCGGCGGAGGAGGCCCGCGGGCGCGGTGGCGGAGGTCGGACGGGCGGCGGCGGCGGCTCGCCGGAGAAGGAGCGGCGGAGCTCGGGCGCGGGAGGCGCTGGCGACGCGCTGGCGGGCGGGGCGCGGGAGGCGCGCGGGGGCGGCGGATCCCACGGGCGGCGGCGGAGGGACGGGCCCCGCGGGCCGGATCTGGGCCGCGCGGGCCCGCGGCGACGCGGCGAAGTGGGGCTCGGGCGGAGGCGACGTGGCGCCCTCCGGTTGGCCCGGGGCTCCCGCGTGGCGGCGGCTGGCCAATCAGGGGGTGCCAAGTGGCGGCGATGAGGTGGCCGGCGGCGGCGGAGCTGTCGGCGCGGATTCCGAGGCGAGGCTAGGGTTTCGGGGTGAGTTTCGGGGTGAGTCTCTCTCAGATTTGGACGGGGAAGGCCTTTTTATAGATAGGAGGAGCTAGGAGGCTCCAAACGGAGTGCGGTTTTCGCCCACGCGATCGTGATCTAACGACCGAGACGATGGGACAACCTTAGGTGGGTTTTGGGCCACTTAGAGAGGGATGTTGGGCTGCACCAAATGAGGCCTTCGCGGTTACCTGGTTAACCGTTGGAGTACCAAACGACCTCCGAATGACCCGAAACTTGACAGGCGGCCTAGCGGCGTTAAACCGAGGCCGTATGACAAATCTTGGTCCACTCCGAGAAGGTTTAATACCCGCACATAGAAAAAGGTAAAAGAGGACTCCGGGGAACATAGGAGCGCCGGATTGCAAATCGGACAACGGGGAAAATGCTCGGATTTATGAGACGAACACGTATGCGAATGCGATGCACATGATGACATGATATGAAATGCATGACATGACCAAAATGCAAAACGGAGAGAACCCAACCACGGAGGGAATATCATAACACATAGCCGGAAATGGCAAGAGTTGGATTACAAATATGGCAAGTTACATTGGGGGCGTTACAGTGCTGGAGCTGGTGGCACTGAAGTTGTAACTGGTGCAGATGAAGTGGCTCTAGTGTGTGATACTGGTACTGCAGTTGACCTCTGAGCTCTAGGCACTCTGGCAAATGCCTCAGTTGTTGTCTTGCCCTTCCTCTCATGCATGTCATCCTGAAGTTGCTCCACAACAGACTGGATCTCAGTTACTTTGACATCTAAGTCATAGAATTTCTACTCCATGATTCTTTCCAAGCTCTCCTGGTTTTGAGTCAGGGTGGCCAGTCCTTTCTCTATCCTTAGAGTGGATGCAATCAAGTAGCCAAGCTGATCTTGTTTGCTCTTCAAAAAGTACTCAGATGCCTCCTCTTGAGTTGGCATCTTGGCAGCCTTCTCTTTATTTACTTTCTCCTTCTTCTCTTGAGCTTGTACTGATGATGGTTCATCTTCATTCATCACAACTTGGTTGTCCTCGAAGTCTGGGTAGATAGGCAAGTGTTCCTTATCCAACAGATATTTTCCTGTGCCCATCTTTGAGTTAATCAACTCCTGAATTTGTGGGGCATATCCACAACTTCTTTTCTGGTCAGCAGCAGTCCTCTTGATAGTTTCAACAATAAGGGACGGTGGGGTTGGAGCTGGCGGCGCGATTCTCTCCCGGGCCGCCCATGGGAGCGGCACGAGAGTCGCTTTCCAAGTAGAATGATTAATGCGCAAGCTTTGTTTGATCCCAGCGAGCTTGACGTTCTTTTTTTGTTTTTTGAGTAACGCGAGCTTCATGATTTTTTTTTGAGAATCGCGAGCTTGATGATCTAAATGGGAGCTCATATTCGCCGCTCGCTACGGCAAACAAGCGCGGTATCGAACGAGTGGAATTCGAAACCAAGACCTCACGCTATAGCTAACGTGGTTCTACCTACCGATCGTTACTGATTCTACAGCAGTGCCAAGCTTAAAGAACAAACCCGCAACGTAGATCCAAATTATATCTTAAATGTCAAAAGCATTTTTATTGAAAAATCGAAGGGATCTATGAAACACAAACAAATTGCTAACTTGCGAATAAAATTTTAAAACTGAAATATTTTTGAAAATCAGGATTTTTTTTGAAACAGGAACATTATTTGAAATTTCAAGACAGAATTTGAAAACGCGAACATATTTTGAAAAATGTGAAAACAAGAATATTTTTTGAAATTTATGATTTTTTTTGAAACTGAACAATTTCAAAACTCCTGGAAAAATGAAAAAATGCACAAATTTGAAATTTTTGAACAATTTTTGGAAATGGGAACATGTTTTGAACTGCCCGAACATTTTTTTTTAATTTGTGAACACAAATTTGAAGCCAAACAATTTCGAAACTCCCGAAAGAATGAAAACATGCATAATTTTGAAATTTATGAATAATCTTTTAAAACGGGGACATGTTTTGAATCGCCTGAACATTTTTTAAATTTGTGAATAAAAATTTGAAACTGAACAATTTTGAAACTCAAAAATGAAAACGTGCAACATTTTTTAAAATTTCTAAGCATTTTCTAATTCATGAACAAAATTTAAAAACACGACAACTTTTAAATTTGCAAGCAAATTTTGAAACATGAATATATTTTGAATTTTTAAACAAATTTTGAAAAAGAGAACATATTTCTTAAACCGAACATTTTTTAGTTTGTGAACACAATTTTAACAAGAAGAACACTTTTCATAAAATATGCGAACAATTTGTGAAATTCTGAGCTTTTATAATTTTTTTGATTTTTTTTTGAAAACAGGATCATTTTATGAAAAACGAACAAATTCTGAAAATTTCACTGTTTAAAAAATTCTGAAACATTCATTGAAAATAGAAAACAAATTCAAAAAGAAAAGTACAAGAGGAATGAAAAAAGGACAGGAAAAAGAAAAGAGAAAAAACAAAAAAGGAAGGAAAATTTAAAAATAAAAAAGAGAAAGAATTATAAAAAGAAAAAATTGGTTCAGGAACCTTCTAGAAGGTTCCCAAAATCGAAAAAAAAACCCGTCTAGAAACAGGCATAGTTGGAACCCTTAACAGGGCGGCTCACGCGCGACCGCTCGGTCTATTGCCCCTTGTGCGGAACCCCTACTTTTTTTTTGAGGCAACCCTGCGAAACTTTATTCATCCGTCACGATGTTTACATGAACGAAGGGAATACCTTCAGGCTGGCCTAACCAAACATAGCGGCTAGGCCCGAGACCCAACACATATTTCGTAAGGTTGTGAGCTTTAAAGATTGAGCTAACTCGTGAAATATCTTACAAGAAATAAAAGAAACTGCATGCGACTTAATCTCTTGAATGACTGCACCACAGATCCATGCACCACCACTCGAAATTTCCTCCACTGCTTCCCCGACTGTTTGCTCTGGGTTTTCCCATCTATGGTAGCCAGGACCACAGGCCCAAATCCTCAAAGGCCCATATAACCCGGCCAGCCATCTATCTCTATCGCGCCCTCCCCACCGGCATCGACCTCTCTGCCCTCATTTCGTTTTCCCCCATTCCCCTTCGCACCCCCGCGGCGGCGGAGCCTTCCCGGGCGCTCACCGGACACGCGCAGTAATCTCTCCCTCCCCCCTCCCTCTCCCTACACCTCCTCCCCGTCTCAGCATCCTCGCGAGCAATATTCGTATGTGCATGTTTGCTCGGCCGCTTGCGTGGTATTTCCTCCGCAAACCCTAGAAGTCGTCGGCGTGCGTGTAGATCCGCGCGGGCTTCGGAAACGTTTGCCCAGTGCTTAAATGCTTCTCTCCAGCCAGGCCACCGTGCAAACCTTGAGCTTCCTCTGACCTGAGATGGCCGTCGAAATCTGGTGTGCTACGGCGCCTTGGTGCTTCTGGCGTCAAAATTTCTGTCTTTGGCATGCCTCCCTTTTGATTGTAGACACCTATGCTTTATGCCAACCAGTGAATCGTGCAGTCCAATGGCGTAGTTATATCTTCAGATAGATTGTGTCGAGAATGGCGATATGCGTATGCTGACAGATTGCATCATCCTATGTTTGTTGAGTAGCATTTTGATGCCGTATTGTGAACTTTCGGTGGGATGTTTGTAGCTTTCAGACTTGTCTGATGAACTGTGCAGAATCTTTCAACGCGGATTTAGTGTTGGATTATGCAAATTTTGACCGTGGAATTATTTTATTACATGCGTTGTCATGCAGTACATGGTTGTGCTAGAGGGCTGCTTTCGTTGTGCTTGCATTTACCCAGTGATATGTTCATTGGACTCTTTCTCGTGTGGGTGGTAAGGTTGAGGAAATCCAAAATAGCAGATTTTACAGATTTTCTTATCCAAAATTTCTGGTGCCAGTAAACATTATTGTTTTGATATACCATACTTGCTGATAAATCCGCTAGTTTTTCTTATTTGGTTCCATCCATCTCCATGTCCTGGACATTTCCTGTACTTATCTATAATATTGAATTATTGATTACAGACAACACTATGAGGAGGTACAGCCCCCCACACCGTAGTCCCCCGAGGAGGGGATATGGCGGCAGCCCCGCGCATCGTAGTCCCCCAAGGAGGGGATATGGTGGCAGCCCCCCGCACCGCAGCCCCCCAAGGAGGGGATATGGTGGCAGAGGAAGAAGCCCCCCACGGAGGGGCGGATATGGAGGACGAAAGGAGCAGGGTTCTGGAAGTCTCTTGGTCCGCAACATCCCATTAAGCGCCAGGTGCATAGGCTTTGACATGGATGCCACTTGTCTTCTTTTTCCTCACTTAACAAACAATACTTCATTTTACAATTTCTTGACTTGTTTAACGTGGTTATCTCAACTCTGGCAGAGCGGAGGATCTCCGTGTTCCTTTTGAAAGGTTTGGTCCTGTTAGGGATGTTTACCTTCCAAAGGATTATTACAGCGGGTAAGTTTTAGTAAGTCAAATTGGTTAGCAGTTGCCAAACTATTTTATTTTGGCTCTTTTGTTATTAACCATGGGAAATGTACCAAGTTTGAACCCATGCAGCATAAACTTTGAAACTTTTCTATAAGTTACATTACACCATATGCATAAGATTTGTTTCGTTAAGGTAACTTGCGAACATTTTCCAGCTTACGAGCGGTGTTGACCTCTGCAACCACCTTTGTGCATTTAAGCTACATGAAAATGGTCTAATCTCTTTTGGTCTGCTGATGTACATCACTGGTTTATTCCTGTCACTAGAGTACTTGATGTCAATTTGGAAATATTCAGTGTACTTTCTCCTACCCATTCATCGTTGCCATGTATGATTTTTTTCTGAAATGATTCCCAGGGTTGTATTGGTTTGAAGTAAATACAAGCCCTTGATTTCTTGAAGAATGCTTTTTTAATATTCCTGCAATTCATTTGCCTGGCAAGATAGAGTCTTGTCCGAATCAAGACATTCTTCTATGAAGACAAAGATTTGATTGATTGAGAAAATTAATTCACGAAGAGAAGATAAAAGACTTGTACTGTGTGTGGTCCATGAGAAGATAAAATGGGGCGAAGTTGATTTCAAGTACTATCACGACTTTTCACATTGGGGAAGTGAAGCAAATGCTTCTATGAAGATGCTCTTTACGAGAACCGCCGTACTTAGTTGTTATACAAGAAACCTGGATACTAGAGCCTGGACATGCTGCTGCTTTTTGCAGCACTTACTTCCCTTTTGACGGAAATGTTAGTAAGTTGTTGACTGTGCTTCGCCAAGAGTGCACAGATAATTTTTTGACTGCCATGGTAACATAACATGCACACACACTATATATGAGTACTTCATACACTCAACATTCTTATTAATTTGATGTTTCATCCTTTTTCTCTGCCATACTTTGTTTAATGAAATCGACATGTACAGGGAGCCCCGAGGGTTTGCGTTTGTGGAGTTTGTTGACCCTTATGACGCCTCTGAGGCCCAATACCACATGAATCGCCAGGTATTTTTTGGCCGGGAGATAACTGTTGTGCTTGCTGCTGAGTCACGGAAAAGGCCAGAGGATATGCGCACTAGAACTAGAGTCAGGTATATATTCCCATTTTTGTGTGAAGATTTGCTTCGTCTTCTCTCGTGCTCAGTTGAAATGACTGCAGGGGGTACTCTGGAGGTCATGAAGGGCGCCGTTCCTCTCATTATGGTAATGCCTCTCAAATTTGCATATACAGAATTATGAAATCTGGAATCTTGTACATGCTTTTGAACGGACAACTGTTGAGAATTGCTGGTCGTTCTGGTTTAAGTTTATCTCGTTTGGATCTTGTTAGTAGATAGAACCATAAACACCAAATACCCATTTTTATCGAATGCTCACTATGGCTAATTCCCCTCTTGCAGCAAAAAATGCATTTGTAGCTGATATTGGAACTAACTGATTCTCTTACTTTCCTTTCTTTGTGTGTAACCAATGAACATAGCATGGGATTCCTTATCTATTTGCGCATTTCAATTGTGGTAAACTAGCACAATTGAGTGCCTTCTGAAGAGACATCAGTCACATATAGGCTTAATCTGATTCAGCAGAGTCCCTATATGATAATTAACATATGTGAACACCCATCCACTAGTGAACTTTTGGATTAACCGCTGCTCCTGTGCTGTTAATGTCTGAATTGAAGATCGTATAAGACCCATCATATACAAGTTGTTTAGGTATAGGCTCCTGTGCTGTTAATGTCTGAAGTGAAGATCGTATAAGACCCATCACATACAACTTGTTTGCATATAGGCTCCTGTCCTGTTAATGTCTGAAGTGAAGATCGTATAAGACCCATCATGTACAAGTTGTTTATATTTCAGATTTTTGAAGGTGTGAAACCTGTAATTGTTGTGAACTTTTTATGCTGTAGCATTTCAAAATCATTGCAAATTTTGCTTCGCACAGTATCAACTTACTAATAGCTTCTCATATTTGGTACAGGGAGGTCTCGTTCCCGTTCACGCTCAGCCTCTCCCCGCCCTCGTGGCGGTGGCCGTGCTCGGTCAAGGTAGGGCAATAATGATTTTCAACAGTCCTGCTTGGCATCCAACATTCGTAAAGTTTTGATCTTTGATTCTTGAATTTTATTGTTCAATGTTGTGTTTGGGCAAAAAAAGGTCATACTCTCCTGCTCCAAGACGGCGAGATGACTACTCTGCTTCCCCACGGGGAAGGGAGTCTCATCGCACGAAATCTCCTGTGCGTCATCCAAAAGAACACGAGGAGGACAAAAGGAGATCCTACTCTCCCCCTGGTAGAGATGGTGACCAACGTGATGCTGATAACGGGTATGAGAAGTAAGTTGTGTTTGATTGATAACTACACATGCTGCCTTCATTGCATTTGCATTAGAGAATCGTATAGAGCAAAGCACCAGCATCAAATTCTTGCTGTTTATACCTGTAACCTTGTCCGCCCATCTAAAGTACTAGCTTGCCATTGAAAATCTTATTTGAGGAATCGGATTGAAAATAACCATTATCAGCCTGACATCGAAAGTTTTAAGCCGTCTCTTTCTAGCTCTGTTGTTTGTGCAACCCAATTTGTTTTGTTAACATGCTCGTTTTGTGTACTGGAAGTTAAGTCTGTTGTTCTAGTGAAGAAAATGAAGAAGTGTATTCTCCTTGTTAATCCAGACTTGTCTTTGCTGCATACCACAATATATGTATTTCGACAGTGCTTCTGTTAGATGCATATACTTGACATAAAATTTGCTGTATATTAATCAATGGTACATGTCTACAGGAGGTCGCCACCGGCCGACAGTGATGGATCCCCTTCACGTCCGAGGGTGGCCAGGCCATCCTCAGGATCGCCCCCCGGATCCCGCTCCAGGTCCCCCGATGCTTCTCCCGCCCGCAGCGACTGAGAAATTGGTTACATCCTCTGCGGTCGCCGCATCTCCATCTAGCTACTTCCATTGGTTCGAGTAAGAGGTGTGTTGTATTGCTTGTTAGCGGTCACAGACGTTATGTTCCCGCTTGTTGCTGTTGAACCTTAAGGCCTGTAGCATGGCGTGTCTGTCATATCTATGTACCATGTGTGTGGAGTGTCAGGGACCCATTTTCCATGTACTTTGTTTGGGAAAAAGCTTGTGAGTTGATCCAACGCTGATGAGTGAAGCGATCGGGCCAGTGGGTGGATGAACGGCTCTGCATGCGGCAGCAGCTGCGGCGCGCCCTCCCTTTAATCATGGAGGCCATTGCTTGGGCACCAGGTGCCATCACTTTACTTACTCTTGAGGTGGTGATGCTAGGCAAGGAGACGTGGTGTGGCAGCAAGCGCACTATGGATCGCTTCGGGTGTGCGGCTGCCTTTGTGGTTCCCAGCTTTTATCTGAGACTTTGACAAACCAAAAAAACTTTCGGCTGGGCAGTTTGAGGGAAATAGTGACCATCAATCCGTGTTTCACGTTTGTGGTACATGATATGCGTAGCTGACCTGCAGTGGAGAACTCACATCTACGTTGCTGCTGTCCGCCGTGCTTTTGCTCTTTTATCAGTTCCATGGCCCAGTTCGTTACATGATAATTCGGCACTAGTTGTTAGCTCAGGTCTGGTTTGATGTTGCTGTATCACAACGAGACAAAGTGGGCAAATTTGCGTCAAGAGTGGGCCAAAATCGACGCTTGGGGGACCGCGCCGGTTCGCCGCGGCGATTTTTCAAACCCCTTGGGAACGAACGGCTGAAGATGCTCTTAGTTCCATGGCCCAGTTCGTTACGCGATAATTTGGCACTAGTTGTTAGCTCAGGTCCGGTTTGATGTTGATGTATCACAAGATATGATTGGTTAGCATGCGCAAATTCTTGTGAAATTTAGGTGATTTTTTTGTTAGAACCAAGTACTACAATATAAGCAAAGAGAAAGACTATTATAAGTCTTAGCTAATTCCAGTGATTTTTTTCTGTGTCCTAGTTTGTTTAACTACAAGATTCTTTTTTGTTTTGCTTTGACATGCCTTTTTTTTCGTTTTACAGTACACGGACAGAGTGACCCCAGCTTTTGCTTTTTGCCGCACAACAACACAAGTACTCCCTCCGTTCGGGTTTATTAGGCCTCTTAGCATCACAAACATGTCCCTTTTTATAAAGCCTCGCTTTGGAAAGGTGTATGCATGCAATCATTTCATTGGTTGCATTGAAAGCCATTGTTGTTGGTGCCATGGCTGGAAATTAATACACTTAATGCGTGCTTTTTCATTGGTTGCATGCATGTGAGAGAGTGCATTGGGAATGGAATGGAAGAATTAATGTGAGCAAATTACTATGTGTCTTCACCCGAAAAAAAAATTATTATGTGTCTTGGTCTAAAAGAAGTTGTCTTTAGGCCTAATAAAACAGAACAGAGGGAGCATGTATAACAAAAAACCAGTGGCGGCGATCGAAGAACAGAAGGAGAGAAGGCCGCGGCTCTTTGGCCGGCCGCGCGGCGACTTTTCCCGCCCGGCGGTCCTGGCCTGCGACGGTGGCCCTTGCGCCCTCGTGGTGGCAGCACGGCGCGGCGCGTGCGGCATTAAAAGGAGATGAGACGCGTCCATCCAAACGCAGCAGCTGCAGCAGCGCGAGACCAAGGAGCCAGCCCCCGCCAGCCCAGCCAGTGCTCTGGCGAGGCGATCGATCGACGCCGCTACAGTAGCAGTCAGGGTACTACTGCAGAGCACTATGCCATTGCCCGTTGCCGCCGCTGCCGCATGACACCGCACCGCACAAGCTAGCCAGGACCGGGGACGGGACCAGCCTAGCATAGCCTCGTTCTTAATTTCTTTTCTCTTGTGAAAAGGGTGGGAGAGGTCGTCGTCGATCTCTTGCAATTTGATGGATGGGGACGGATACTTGTTCCTTTGCTCCTCCCTCCCCGGCCGGAGCCCCCCGCTATGGCTGTAGCTAGGTGGTGGTCCTCGTCCTCTCCGGCTCTTGCCTCCCCTTGCTTCCCCTAATTCAGGGTGGCTGCATCTGCTTTGGTCCCATACAACTACCACTGGGTAGTTCAAAACAACAACACCAACAACAACAACGTCAACAATATGATGGAAACAATCTGTTTTCTTTTCTCCTGTTTTTACTGCTCAAGGTCAAGCCCGAGTTGCCAACTAAACAAAATTCAATACTTTGCTGGTGTAGTTTCAAAAAAAGAAAAAGAAACTAACGCTACCTTTTTTATCACAACAACTTTATTCATCAAATAATAGCAAGGTCTTTCTTTTTGGCACACTTTATTCAAATCAAATAATTGTTACATCACTAACAAGTTCAGCTAGGATAATCTGCGGAGAATCACCCTCCCAAGAATTAGAATTATAGAAACTCCTAGCAAGCTTGTGTACCACCTTGTTCCTTTCCCTTGGACAGCGAAAGTACAAGATTGAATCAATACTTTGAGTTAAATAAAAACACTCATTAGATTAGCAGAATAAAGACTCATGATATCAACTTTCCAATTGCACGCCTGGACAATCTCAAGACAATCAGATTCAAATATCACATTTGAGCATCCCCATTGGTCCGCTAGCTCCATACCATTCTTCAACGCCAAAGCTTCCGGTGCAGCGGCATCAAGCACATGCGTAAAAATAGTTGTTGTCTTGCTGACCCAGTAAAAGCCTCACTCCAGTGGTTTCGAAGAACCGACGCTGTGGCTCCACTTACACCTTCCACGAAGCATGCATCCACGTTCACTTCATAAAGATTTTGAGGAGATTTAGACCTTTTAACATCAGGCGCACTTGTCGCACTCCCAGAGCCAGCATAATTGGCCGTTATCACATGTATGACGAGTGCTGTTTTGGAAGAAATGGCCACACCTTTGCCCTTCATAAATTTCCCTTCTCTGCCACCAGATGTACCAAGCTCCAACCAAGATAGACTCTTGAAAGCCGAGATGTTGCAGTGTGGTTCAATTATGCCCTTGATATCTGAGGATATTCTCAAGCACGACACTACCAGATTGGTCCGAAACAAGGGTTTGGACGATCGTTTTCATGAAGACCCAAAGCTTTTCACACTTCTTTAGCTCAAACACATGTAAACATGAGTCATCTTTTGAAATTCTGGAGACTAGCAACAATACTTTGCCACATAAATGAAGATCCCTTATGCGGTCCTGCCTTCAAGAGATCTCCATCATGATAATATTTAGCTCTCAAAACCCTTGCATATATACAGAATAAAGTAAATAATGTAAACCAAGTTGGTTACTACAAACTTCCAAATATTCGCAACGGTAAACAAGGACCGCAAGCCGTTCCTTTCAAATGTTACATTTACCATGCATGCACGTGAGTAACGCAAGAGAGCTAGCGTATCCAGCACCTGCAGGAAGATTGGTTGGTACGTAGTACGTACGTAGGTACGTGCGCGGGTCACGTTGCAATCATGCGTGCGCGTAACAAGCGCACTTGTGGACCACCAGGGGTCCCCGATCGATCCAACGGCCGAGAACCAGGGCCACCCACAGCCCACCGGGAAAGCGAGATCGGTCGAGAAAGCCAAGGATGGACGGTCGATCAGGACCATACATGCATCTAGATGATCGGGTCGCACACACACCTACAGATAATCCAGCAATTTTGCCAGCCTAGTTTTCTCAGGCGACGCGCGCCCCTGGTGACGACAGTGTACGTACGTACTGCATACGTGTACGTGTTTATTTTCGTACTCGTATAGCCGTCGTCGTCGCGTCCGCGTCGCTGTCGGAGAGGTTGAGAGACTGAGAGACGGTAACAGTGTTACGATCGTACGTTTGCGGTGCGCATTGCACGCACCCACCGCACGAGCGAAATGGCCGTTTGGAGTCATTGGCATGCATGCATCCGACGCATCTCTGTCCACGGATCCATCGATTCGAGGTGTGGTCGAGGAAACAGTGACAAGGAAAGAAGAAAGAGCAGGTACTACATCGACTGCGTGTGCGGGCGTCTTTGTATGCTCCTGTATGCACTAGTACACATCTAGATCCAGGGTACTGCAGAGATGATCGAGAAAACAACGTGGAATCAGTTAAATGGTGTCGTACGCCAGCAAGTACATCATCGTTTGAACGTAGTACATGTAATCATCTCCTCCAAGAAAGTTCTCTTTCATGAGGAAATGTGAAAGCGTGTTTAAGGTGATCAAAGAGTGAGTTGCTCTAAATCATACGCATAACGCATGCATGTCAGGTTCTAGTCTGTATCTTCTGAAGAACACATACAGTTTTACTGTATCCCGTGCTCTTAATGACGTGCGCGTGTTCATTTTTCGTCGGGTGACTCTTCTGCAAAAAAGATAGGAAAAACTAATGCCCACACGTGTGGTATCTTGCACATCGCCCACACGCTTTCATTACCACTCATTTTGGCATGTGTGAACAGATGACATCAGCAAGAATCTTTTTGATTTTCGGCTTAAATATGTTTTATCTCTTAATTAAAAATCAAATTAAGAATCCGTTTTCACCATTAAATCCGTCTCGACAAGATCTTCAAAATATACACCATGTTGATATGTTTTGACGAATTTTTTTGCCCAAAAGTTGCCATGATGTTTACACTGTAGTTGCCATAGTGCTTAAACTAAAGTTGCCATGTGGCAATTTTAGTTTGTAGAGCATGGCACTTTTAGTTTTTTGATGATGGCAATTCCATTAATTTGACCATGAAAATTATTTTTTGTATGAACCATGGCAATTTTAAGTGCATGTATTATGGCAATTTTAGTTTATGGTTCATGGCAAGTCTAGTTTCTTAATTCTCCGTTTTATAATATGTCAAATTTTAATTTTAAATGTAGAAGAAAATAGCTGAAACATATCATGACAACTTCAGTGCATGGCAATTCATGTGCAATAGACATGACAACTTTTAACCAAAGAAAAATTCGTCGAATTATATTTATATGAGATCTAGTTTCAAAGATCTCGTCGCGAGGGATTTAATGGTGAAAACGGATCTTAAATCGGATTTTTCATTTAAAAGATAAAACATTTTAAAAACTGAAAATCTAAAAAGATTTCCACATGCATGCATGCGGTGACATAGTGCAGTCTGTGTGTTATAGGGCGTGTTTTAGGGGGTTTCGCTCCCACCACACGTGTGGGCGTTAGTGTTGTCCAAAAGATACCAATTCTTCGGTCCTCCTTAGTTCTTGAACCGTTGGTCTACGATCGGATGGACATCCAGCTCCCGCACAACGTTGTTCCTTTTCTCACAACGTCTACTTTCTTTTATGTGTAGTTTAACCATTGAGACGGCGGAAGATGGCAGTAGTGGATTCTAAAGCATGTGCATGTAGTGCGCGTTGAGGGTAGACGTCTTGGTGCTGTCGGCACGTCGCTGGGCGGTTTATTGAGCCCATCAGATTAGATGGTGCGTGCTGGTGTGACGTCAGTGCACATAATCAAGTTTGTAGGTGTAGCAACAAAGGTCTCCAGGAAGGTGGCTTTGGGTTAACCATTGTATTTATTTTTTCAGGTTTTGTTGAGTAATATAATAAAAAATAGTTCTCCGCATCCTTGGATGCAAAGGTTTCAATGTCCTTTTCTTGAAAAAGATCAACAACGGGTTCCATATTAATCTTATGCTGAGAGAGAGTGTGACTAATGCCCTTAAAATCATCAAGGGTATATCCAATAGTAGCTCGGTGCTTCTTCAGAATTTTCAATAATCTTTCTTCTTCATGTTCTGAAAAGTTAGCACTAATAATAACATGATATATCTTTTTCTCATCAAAATAAGCATATTTCAAAGTGTCATGCAATTGTTTTAGTTCAAACACAGGATCACCTTTAGGTGGAGGAGGACCTCCTAGAGTTTCAATAGGCAAATTTTGTTTGAGCAGAGGTTGTTGTTCAAAGAATATTTTATCTATTTCATTTCTTTCACGCAAGTGCATATCATTTTCATGGTCGATCAAATATTTTTCTAGTGGATCAGTAGGAGGCATGAAAATGGAAGCAAGACCAATTATTTCATACTTACTAGGTAATTCTTTATCACGGGGTTGTCTACTAAACTTAGAGAAGTTAAATTCATGAGTGTCGGTGTCAAAACCGGCGGATCTCGGGTAGGGGGTCCCGAACTGTGCGTCAAGGTCGGATGGTAACAGGAGACAAGGGACACTTCATTTTACCCAGGTTCGGGCCCTCTCGATGGAGGTAAAACCCTACTCCTGCTAGATTAATATTGATGATATGGGTAGTACAAGAGTAGATCTACCACGAGATCAAGGAGGCTAAACCCTAGAAGCTAGCCTATGGTATGATTGTGTATGATGATGGTTGTCCTACGGACTACAACCCTCTGGTTTATATAGACACCGGATAGGGTTTAGGGTTACACAGAGTCGGCTACAATGGTAGGAGATTTTGAATATCCGCACGCCTAGCTTGCCTTCCACGCCAAGAAAAGATCCTTCCGGACACGGGACGAAGTCTTCAATCTTGTATCTTCATAGTCCTGGAGTCCGGCTGAAGGTAGAGTCCGGCTACCCGAACACCCCGTAATCCAGGACTCCCTTAGTAGCCCCTGAACTAGGCTTCAATGACGACGAGTCCGGCGCGCATATTGTCTTCGGCATTGCAAGGCGGGTTCCTCCTCCAAGTCCTTCATAGAAGATTGTAGACACCAAGAATAGTGTCCGACTCTGCAAAATAAGTTTCCACATATTGCCATATAGAGAATAATATTAACACAAATCAAATCTGCTGACGTATTCCGCAGTGTGTCATAACACTGCGGCCAAGCTCTTATATAAATTGTTTTCATTGTTCCACCTCAGCATGTTTAGCGAGGCGGTTTCCTTGGCACGTCTTGTCAAAGCAGAGATCGTGTGCCCCTTTTAACGGGATTCTCATCAATACGGACGTGGGTAACCCAACCGCGCCATTTACCATGGCGCTTGGGAGGCAAGTGAGTTTTATTAGGTAGGTGGGGATGCCTAACCGCACCCGCTTGTATAAAGGGATAAGGATTCACCTTTTTAACCTACGCCTTCTTCCTCCTTTGCCAATCCATCTCTCGCGCACTCAAGCTCCAACGCCCAAGTCCGCTCTTCCTTCCTCAACCTTCTCCAACAATGTCCGGAGCGGGAGGCAAGTGGATGGCCTCCTCCGTTACGGAGGCCCAAGTAAAAAAGCTAAGGAAAGCCGGATACTTGTCCAAGGACACCCCGCATCGGCTTCCTGAGAAAGGGCAGCTTCTTACTACCCCAGGGCCCCATGAGAGGGTAGTTTTTCTTCCCCACTTCCTCCGTGGACTGGGCTTTCCACTTCACCCATTTGTCCGGGGGCTCATGTTCTACTACGACCTGGATTTCCACGATCTGGCCCCGAACTTTGTCCTCAACATCTCGGCGTTTATCGTCGTGTGTGAGGCCTTTCTCCACGTCCGCCCCCACTTTGGCCTCTGGCTCAAGACCTTCAACGTCAAGCCCAAGGTGGTGTCCGACACCCAGGCGGAGTGCGGAGGCGCTATGGCCGGCAAGATGGCCAACGTCCTCTGGTTCGATGGCTCCTATGTGGAGTCCCTAAAGGGGTGGCAGGCCGGGTGGTTTTACATCACCGAGCCACGCAATCCGAAATGGGTCGCAGCCCCCGAGTTCAGATCCGGACCCCCCACACGGCTCATGTCCTGGAAAGAGACGGGCCTGTCATGGGGCAACGAGGAAGAAGTGACTGGGTTGCAAACATGCATCCAGTCCCTGGTGAACAAGCCAATCCGGCTGATCAATGTGATCCAGGTCATGCTCGTTCGCCGGATCCTCCCGTGCCAACAACGGGATTTTACTTTGTGGGAATTCGACCCGGCGCAGCACCAAACCCTCAGTAGGCTCTTCGACACGACGTATGAAGACGTCTGGAAGGTGCTGACCAAAGGCGCCGAGTCCCCCACATCCGCTTCCGAGGACCGCGGATACAGCTCGCAGCGTCATGCCAGCGAGGTGAGCTATCTATACCTTTGAGAGGTTTGTTAAGCTCTTCTTCATAGATTAACTCTATGCGGGATCTAAACTCCCTTTACCTTTGACAGGCTTGGCAGGCTATGTCCGGACCAATTAACTGTCCGGCTCCCCTGCCCGAAGACCCAGCCCCAGCTCTCTTGGTGAAGCTGATGGCTCCGGCACCTTATGTGGTGCCGAAGAAGAAGGCCAAGAAGAAGAAAACCACCGGGACTCGAAAAAGTTACCGCAACATGGTGGTGTCGGACTCGTCATCTGACGAGTCCGCAACGCTCTCCTCTCGTGAAAATGATGAGGAGGAACAAGAAAGCTCTCCCCCCCAGCGAGGGGAGAAAAGAAGAAGAAGGCCACCCCAACGGGGGAGGCCGAGGGGTCGAGGAAAAGGAAGACCCGTCCGCTGGACTACTCCCACGATGCCGAAGAGGGCGGATAGGAGCGGCCGGGCAGAACCAAGCGTCCGGCGAAATCGTAAGTATTTATATACCAGAGCGACTCATGATACTATTTTAATGCGCGGCTTTCCCTAATATCGCTCGTAATTTATGCAGCCCGCCCCGGGCCGAACTCGACGATTCGTCGAGCGGCTCCCTGGATTCGTCGGACGTGAACTCTGTTCCGCCCGCTGTCTCCCCCCGCAGGGCGGACGACGCTGAAGTGGCGTCCCGCCAAGCAGGGCAGGAGGAGATAGTCCTGGAGGAGCCGCAAGGCAATCCTCCGGACCCCAGGAGTAAAGGGGATGAAACCCCCCAGGGCTCCAAGTCCGGCTTTGTGCCGGACACCGCGCCGGACTCGACAGTCCTGGTCCATGGTGGGCGAACTCCTTCCAAGAGGAGTAATCCGTCTGAGCCGGCGGCCTCCGTCCAACCAGAGGCGCCGGATAATCTGCTGGAGGTGCTTGAGGGCGCCACCATCGACGAGGAGCACTGTACTGTTATGAGTACGGTGATCCAAAGGGTTCAGTCCGCCAAGAGCGGACTGACTGAAGCTTGCGCTAGCCTTCTAACAGGCTTCGAGGTAAGTAAAAATATGTCAAATTATTTACCGCATAGGCAGTAGCCCCTGATGCTCTGTTCGGTGTTCGGAAAGAAAAGCCGAATAGAGGATCTAGTAATTTCCACAGGAGTCTAACAACAAAAGGTCAAATATGCGTATGCAGTCTTCGCTGCTGTCCACCGCCGCACTGACTACGCAGGTGGATGTCCTTAAAAAGGACCTCGGGCGGACCGGGCAAGAGCTCGGCCTTGCCAAACGGCAGCTCGAGGAGAAAGAAGGTAAGAAATACCCTAAAAAAAGAAAAAGGTGCCTATCGAGAGGCTTGATTGCAGAAAGAAATAACAGGATTGTACTGCTTATTGTAGGGGCCACAACCGAGGTGGCAACCCTGAAGCAGGCGCTGGATGAGGCCGGAAAGAAAACGGCCGAGGAGCGTGCCGAGCGAGAAAGGCTTGGGGTTCAGGTCGGCGAGGTGCAGCAAGAGCTGCAAGCTCTCATGAAAAAACATGAGAGTTTGGAGCTTGAGTCAAGAGCGCAAGCATCCGAGCTCGCGTCGGCCCTTGAGACCGCCAAGAGTGCCAAGGCCGAAGCCCAAAAGGCCCTCCAAGAGTTGGAGGAGGTGAAAAAGATAGCAACGGGTAAGGCATTCTTAATGCAAAGTAGGAATATAAAAGTAAACTACCTGTTACTTACCCGAATCCGGAGTTCTCTAGGGGCGTTCGCCGATCTTCCCCGCAGCGTATCCGACGCCGCCGCGTTCTACCGAGCTGAAGAGGGCAGCTCGACGGAGAGAGTGTTCTGGTCTCAGTATTCTGAGGCCGGACACCCTGTGCCTTTGAGCGATCAGCTGAAATAGTTGGTTGAGCTCCACAAGGCGGACGAACAGGCCATGAAGGGCTTACTAGTTCGGCTGTGGCCTGGAGAGGCCCTGCCTGGGAGCTATTTCGGGCTAGTGCGGCGGCTGGTGGAGGCCTGTCCACGGCTTGAGGTCATCAAGCGCTCCGCCTGCATTGAAGGTGCCCGGAGGGTCCTTGCCCGTGTAAGGGTACACTGGGGTAAGCTGGACGGAGAGAAGCTAGTGAAGGATGGGCCGCCGCCGGGGAAGGAGCATCGCAAGTCCGAGAACTACTACAAGGAAGTCCTTGCCGGAGCCCGCCTTGTCGCGGATGAATGTACTAAAGATGTAGTATTTGAACGAACTCGCTCGTTTGTATCCTGTGCGCTGAAAACTTGTTCATATGCGCTAAGCAATGCTTATTGAATTTAAAATATTATTTTTTGTGCGGCCGTTTATCAAAAATTGAGAGATGGCCAGTCGTCGGCTTCTGCCCCCAGGCCACTAGTGCTGGGGTGTTCGGGATAAACCTGAGGGCTCCTTTTCCCATAGTTGGGTCCTTCGAGGGAGGCGCTCAGCACAACAAACCAGGCAATCGGACTATAATGCTTGAACACTCTCACTTAGCCATAGAACGTTATAATTTTAAATTTCGGCGAAGCCCCTAGTTCGGAAGGCCGAATTCGGGGCGCTATCCACGCCTTTGGCCGGACATAGCCAGCTCCTCGCTCGAAGCGGCATAAGTCTTTAAGGACTCGAAAAACCTCTCGAACAGCGACCGGTCTCACGCCTTATCATGACAGTCTGTTTTAGCTTTCTCCACTGAGGTGCTTAACCCACCTGAACTGGGGCAAAATCGCAGTGGTTCTCCTAGTGCTACCTTAGCCGATATAGCGGAACGTAAGGCACCAAAACATAGGAGCCGGGCAAACCCAACATGTGACCAAAATCATGATTCGGAGCCGATGCATATAGTGCTATAAGTTCGGGGTGCCGCACTTGAGTGTACGGACTTCTCACACCAGATAGAAGGGTAATGAAGCCCCTGGCGTGTTTTGCCGTACCATGGTGTACGGTTGCGATCATGTTTTTTTTAATGAACATATATATTAAAAGAGGACAACGCAAAAAATAGGCGAAAAGCTATGCATTGTTTATAGAGAGGTTGTTTATCACAGCCGAACGATACAAGTAGTGCGATAAGCAAAAAAGATATTAGACTATTTAACATGTCCTGACCAGGCGCAGGCCGCGGAATTTAGAAACGGATATATCGCTCGAAATAGAGACCACCTGAGAGTTCCGTAATGCGGCGTAGCTTTGTCTGCTTTCCTGGGTCTTGCATCGTCTGTGCGGCAGCAAAGCCGAACAGGTTATTCAGAGTGTGGAGTCCTGAAAGTAAAAAAAAAGTCCGGCAGCCCCTAGTACGTTTGACGCCGTATTGTAAGCATGCCGTTAATGTGCCCCTCCCCCTGTGCCCATGAAATTTCGAGGGCGTAATTGTGTACTCGAGGTACTAGCTCCGCTATGTTGCGATGGCTGGGGTTGGGGCCGTATTGCTACGCTTGCTCCGAACGTGCCAGGCGGTCTTGTTGCAGGTTACTCCGGGCGCGCTTTGCATTGTCCGGCTTTTTAACGGCCGGATTGGAGAGTTGCCTTGAAAGGCTGCTTTGTGCTTCCGCTGCGAGGGCCGCCGTGTGCTCCTCCGTACGGATGGAGCGTTCTGTGTTTCCGTTGACCGTAATTACTCCTCGAGGGCCTGGCATCTTGAGCTTGAGATATGCGTAGTGCGGCACCGCATTGAATTTAGTGAATGCGGTTTGTCCGAGCAGGGCGTGATAGCCACTGCGGAAGGGGACTATATCGAAGATTAACTCTTCGCTTCGAAAGTTATCCGGAGATCCGAAGACCACATCAAGTGTTACCGAGCCTGTGCAATTGGCCTCTATACCTGGTATGACGCCTTTAAAGGTCGTCCTTGTGGGCTTGATCCTTGATGGATCTATGCCCATTTTCCGCACTGTGTCCTGATAAAGCAGGTTCAGGCTACTCCCGCCGTCCATGAGGACTCTTGTGAGATGAAATCCGTCAATGATTGGGTCAGGAACCAATGCGGCAAAACCGCCGTGACGGATGCTAGTGGGGTGGTCTCTTCGATCAAAAGTGATTGGGCAGGAGGACCATGGGTTGAACTTTGGGGCGACTGGCTCCATCGCATATACATCTCGTAGCGCACGCTTCCGCTCCCTCTTGGGAATGTGGGTCGCGTATATCATGTTCACCGTCCGCACTTGTGGGGGAAACCCCTTCTGTCCATTGTTGTTCGGCGGCTTGGGCTCCTCCTCGTCGTCGCTATTCAGCCCCTTGTCTTTGTGTTCGGCTCTTAACTTGCCTGCCTGCTTGAACACCCAACAATCCCTGTTGGTGTGATTGGCTGGCCTTTCGGGGGTGCCATGAATCTGGCACGAGCGGTCGAGTATCCGGTCCAAACTGGACGGGCTCTGGATTTCTTTTTAAATGGCTTTTTCTGCTGACCGGATTTATAGCCTCTGAATCCGGCATTTACTGCCGTATCCTCATTGCTGTCGCTGCTAACGCGACGCTTTTGCTTATTTCGATGTGTCTTGCCACTTTTGTCCTTGGTATCCGAACTACCAGGGTTCTTCGATAAGTTGTTGCTGCGAGCTAGCCAGCTATCTTCGCCCGCGCAAAAGCGGGTCATGAGTGTCGTGAGGGCTGCCATAGATTTCGGCTTTTCCTGTCCCAGGTGCCGGGCAAGCCACTCGTCGCGGATGTTATGTTTGAAGGCTGCTAGGGCCTCTGCGTCCGGACAATCAACTATCTAATTTTTCTTTGTTAAGAACCTTGTCCAGAATTGCCTGGCCGATTCTTCTGGCTGCTGAATTATGTGGCTTAGGTCGTCGGCGTCCGGTGGCCGCACATAGGTCCCCTGGAAGTTGTCGAGGAATGCGGCTTCCAGGTCTTCCCAAGAACCGATTGAGTCCGCTGATAGGCTGTTAAGCCAGTGCCGGGATGGTCCCTTGAGCTTAAGGGGTAGATATTTGATGGCGTGTAGATCGTCGCCACGTGCCATGTGGATGTGAAGGAGATAATCCTCAATCCATACTGCCGGATCTGTCGTACCATCATACAACTTGATGTTGACGGGTTTGAAACCCTCTGGGATTTTATGATCCATTACTTCATCTGTGAAGCATAGTGGGTGTGCGGCGCCCCTGTACTGGGCTATGTCACGACGCAGCTCGGAAGAGCTATGCCTGTTGTGTTTGGCCCGGCCGGATTTATTGTGTCCGGAGTGAAGATCATCACGTGTCGTCGGGCGTCTGCGCGATCCATAGATCGATCTTGTTTGCCTTGCTTTATCCTCCAGTACGTCTCGCAGGTCTGGCTCATTTTCCCGTGCCTTAGTTGAGCGGCACTGGGGCATGGCTTGTTTAGAGGTTTGACAGGCCTCTCTGTCGCGGCCGCGAGGTGGCCGGTCTGCCATGTCATGCATTGGTAATGTAGGTGTTTCCCCCTCTGATTGGGGTAGCGGCCTGCGCTTAGGATAATTTTTGGAGGGGCGCTCGAGTTCATACTCTTCGGCCGCAAGGACTTCAGTCCATCTGTCAGCTAGAAAATCTTGATCAGCTCTTAGATGTTGCTGCTTTTTCTTTAGGCTATTCGCCGTGGCTAGAAGCCTGCGTTTAAAACGCTCTTGTTCGGCGGGGTCTGATGGTACGACGAATTCGTCGTCGTCGAGGCTTGCCTCGTCTTCGGAGGGAGGCATGTAGTTATCATCCTCAACCTCTCGCTCTGCCGCTCTCTCATGAGGGCTGGCTTCTCCATCTTCCTGCGCCGAATCTTGCTAGATTTGGTGTTCTTCGGCGCTATCCAGGGTAGTATTATCTCCCGTGCCGGAATCACCGTTTCTGCTGTGGCGGGATTTAGAGCGGCGCCGTTGACGCCGGCGTTTTGGCTGTTTTTTCGAGGTGTCATCCTCCGCTGTTCCATCGCCATTTCCATCCTTTGGAGCGTCCACCATATATATGTCATATGACGAGGTGGCGGTCCAACGCCCTACAGGTGCTGGTTCTTGTTCGTCTCCGCCTTCGTCGTCCATACCGTCGAAGTCTTCGGAGCCGAAGTCAAGTATGTCGGTTAAATCATTGACAGTGGCTATTAAGTGGGTGGTGGGTGGTCTTTGAATTTCTTCGTCGTCCGAATCCCAACCTCACAGACCATAGTCCGGCCTGGGCTCTCCTGATAGAGAGAGAGACTTGAGAGAATTCAGGATATCACCGAAAGGTGAGTGCTGAAAGATGTCCGCAGCTGTGAACTCCATTATAGGCGCCCAATCGGATTCGATCGGCAGGGGCATGGGAGGCCCGGAGTTCGGAGAAGAATCCGACTCCTTGGAGTTATGGGCCGTGCGGAGTACGGGGCTGGCGTTCGGCTCGATCGCCTTCAAGATCGCAGCCCTCGAGGTGACGTCCAACCGTTCATCCTCAAAGAACGCAGCGGGCTCCGAGTCGAGGATCGGGGCCGGTGCGTGTGCGGCCTCCAGGGCACTATTCGGAGGCAGTGCTATATCCTGCCCCTCGAGGTAGTGCGGCGCGCTTGGCTGTGGCTCGAACCCGTCGAAGATCAAGTCTCCACGGATATCTGCCGTGTAGTTTAAGCTTCCAAACCTGACTTGATGGCCAGGGGCGTAGCTTTCGATCTGCTCCAGACGACCAAGCGAATTGGCCCGCAGAGCAAAGCCGCCGAAGACGAAGATTTGTCCGGGGAGGAAAGTCTCACCCTGGACCTCATCATTGTGGATGATCAAAGGAGCCATCGGGCCTAAAAGCGACGACACAGAGGAACTCTTAATGAAAGCACCAATGTCAGTGTCAAAACCGGCGGATCTCGGGTAGGGGGTCCCGAACTGTGCGTCAAGGTCGGATGGTAACAGGAGACAAGGGACACTTTATTTTACCCAGGTTCGGGCCCTCTCGATGGAGGTAAAACCCTACTCCTGCTAGATTAATATTGATGATATGGGTAGTACAAGAGTAGATCTACCACGAGATCAAGGAGGCTAAACCCTAGAAGCTAGCCTATGGTATGATTGTGTATGATGATGGTTGTCCTACGGACTACAACCCTCCGGTTTATATAGACACCGGATAGGGTTTAGGGTTACACAGAGTCGGTTACAATGGTAGGAGATCTTGAATATCCGCACGCCTAGCTTGCCTTCCACGCCAAGAAAAGATCCTTCCGGACACGGGACGAAGTCTTCAATCTTGTATCTTCATAGTCCTGGAGTCCGGCTGAAGGTATAGTCCGGCTATCCGAACACCCCCTATTCCAGGACTCCCTCAATGAGACTCATCACCAAGACTAACACTGACAGTTTGTTTATGACAATCTATAATAGCATTGACAATGTTCAAGAAAGGTCTACCAAAGATAATGGGACAAAAATCATCTTGTGGGGAACCACTAGAAAATCAGTAGGATATTTTATTTTCCCACACAAGACTTTAACATCTCTAACGATCCCCAGTGGTGTGATGGTATCTCTATTAGCAAGTTTAATAGTAACATCTATGTCTTCTATTTCAGCGGGTGCTATATCATTCATAATTTCTTGGTATAAGGTAAAAGGAATAGCACTCACACTAGCACCTAAATCACATAGGACATAATAACAATGATCTCCTATTTTAACTGATACAACAGGCATGCCAACAACAACCTATGTTTATCTTTTTCATTGGGCAACAATTCTAGCAGCTTCATCACAGAAGTAAATAACATGCCCATCAATATTTTCTACCAAGAGATCTTTAACCATAGCAACACTAGGTTCTACTTTGATTTGTTCTGAGGGTCTAGGTGCTTTAATATTACTTTTGCGAACCATAGTTGAAACCTTAGCATGTTACTTTATCCTAACAGGGAAAGGTGGGTTTATAATACAAGCAGTAGGCACAACTGGATCAACATTGTAAATGATAGTTTCATCTTTATCTATTACCGGCTCTTTAATTTCTTCTTTAATAGGGGGATGATATTTAAACCACTTCTCCTTAGGGAGATCAACATGAGTAGAAAATGATTTACAAAAGAGGCTACTATCTCGGTGCCAAGTCCATATTTAGTGCTAAACTTCTGAAAAACATCGGTATTCATAAAAGATTTAACACAATCAAAATCAAGCTTAATACCTTACTCTTTACCTTCATCGAGTTCCCAATCTTCAGAGTTGCGTTTACTTCTTTCTAAAAGATCACACCTGAATTCAATAGTGTTCTTCATAAAAGAACCAGTACAAGAAGTATCAAGTATGGATTGATCATCATCAGAAAGCCTAGCATAATTTCTCTCGAGAGCTCATGATTGGGGCATGAATATAACATTGAATTAAGCCTCCCCAAGCTAGAGTGATACTTTCTCCTTCACGAGGCCAAAAAATATATATATAATTCCGATCATGATGAAGTAGATGCATAGGATAATTTTTTTTGGTGAAATTCCAATTTCAGTCGATTCCAGTTCCAAGATCCAATATCATCGCACAACCAATACCATGTCAATTATTTTGCCTTCAAAGAAAAAGGGAAAACCTTCTTATTAGATTCATCACCAGGCAAACCTGCAAGCTTAAATAATCTACAAATTTCATCCACATAGATCAAGTGCATATCAGGATGTTCGGTTCCATCTCCTCCATAAGGATTAGCTAACAGTTGTTCTATCATACCCGAAGGAATTTCATAACCAATATTTTCAGTAGGTGCAGTAGGTTGAGGGGCAACTACTTGTGCTTCCGTTCGAGGTGAAGATACCCCGAACAAACCCCTGAAAGGATGGTCTTCCATAGTAGCAAGTGACAATAAATTTCAGCATGTAGTATAAATTTTTCCTTACCAATTTCCACTTACCAAGAGTGCTTCACTCCCCGACAATGGCACCGGAAAAGAGTATTGACGACCCACAAGTATAGGGGATCAATCATTGTCCTTTCGATAAGTAAGAGTGTCGAACCCAACTAGGAGCAGAAGGAAATGACAAGTGGTTTTTAGCAAGGTATTTTCTGCAAGCACTAAAATAGTCGGTAACAGGTAGTTTGATAGCAAGATAATTTGTAATGGACAAGTAACGGTAACAATAAATAAAGTGCAGCAAGGTAGCCCAATCCTTTTGTGGCAAAGGACAGGCCAAAACGGTCTCTTATAATAAGCAAAGCGTTCTTGAGGGTACACGGGAATTTCATCTAGTCACTTTCATCATGTTGGTTTGATTCGTGTTCGCTACTTTGATAATTTGATATATGGGTGGACCGGTGCTTGGATGTTGTTATTTCTGGAACAAACCTCCCACTTATGATTAACCCCCTCGCAAGCATCCGCAACTACGAGCAAAGTATTATGATAAAATCTAACCATAACATTAAACATTTGGATGCAAAATCGGTCCCTTAGGAAGTAGCGCATAAACTAGGGTTTAAGCTGCTGTTACTCTAGCAACCCATCATCTCATAACTACTCCACAATGCATTCCCTTAGGCCCAAATATGGTGAAGTGCCATGTACTCTACATTCACATGACACCACTAAGGGAATCACAACATACATATCATCGAAATATGGAACACATATCAAGTTCACATGATTACTTGCAACATGAATTCTCCCGTGACCTCAAGAACAAAAGTAACTACTCACAAATGATAATCATGCTCAAGATCAGAGGGTATTAAATAGCATAATGGATATGAACATATAATCTTCCACCAAATAAACCATATAGTAATCAACTACAAGATGTAATAAACACTACTAGTCACCCATAGGTACCAATCTGAGGTTCTGGTACAAAGATTGAACACAAGAGATGAACTAGGGTTTGAGAGGAGATGGTGCTGTTGAACATGTTGATGAAGATTGGCCTCCCAAAGATGAGATGGTTGTTGGTGATGACAATGGCTTTGATTTTCCCCTCATGGAGGGAAGTTCCCCTGGCGAAATTGCACCACCGGAAGGCAAAAGTGCTCCTGCCCAAGTTCCGCCTCGAGATGGCGGCGCTTCACCCCGAAAGTCCTCTCCTTATTTTTTTCTAGGTCAAAATGACCTATATACTAGAAGATGGGCACATGAGGTGGGCTGGGCTGAGTACAACCCACCAGGGTGCGCCTGGGGGGGGGGGGGGGGTCTGGCACGCCCTGGTGTCTTGTGCTCAC
This sequence comes from Aegilops umbellulata, assembly GCA_032464435.1. Lineage (NCBI taxonomy): Eukaryota > Viridiplantae > Streptophyta > Magnoliopsida > Poales > Poaceae > Aegilops > Aegilops umbellulata. Next base: position 105,529,897 of record CP136058.1, on the reverse strand, counting down.
TAGGTGGCACAATATTTTTTATATATTCCAAAATAATTCTCCGTAAATTTTCAGCTCACTTGGAGATGTGCAGAATAGGTAACTCTGACGTAGCTTTTTCTGGTCCAGAATTCCAGCTGCCGGCATTCTCCCTCTTTGTGTAAACCTTGCATATTATGAGAGAAAAGGCATTAGAATTACTTCATAAAGCTTTATTATGCATAAAAACACTATAAATAAAAGTAGGAAATCATGATGCAAAATGGATGTATCACATGCCGCCCAGGAGTGGCAATGTAGGCATGGTGATCTGCCTGATAAAGAATGATTGGAGTCTTCCACCAATTCAGGAACTTCGTCATCGCTGGCATGGCCATGTTCACTTTCGGATTGATAACTTTCAGTCGGCACTTCCTATTGACATCAGCAAAGTCACACCAATCATGCTTCTATAAAATATCTTATGGAAAAGAAAGACGCTAAACCTAGACTCATTAGGTGGGTTCTCTTTCTACAAGAATTTGATTTACATATCATTGATAGGAAAGGAGCTGAGAACCCCGTAGTTGATAACTTGTCTAGGTTAGAAAATATTCTTAATGACCCACTACCTATTGATGATATTTTCTCTGATGAACAACTAGCTATTATAATACTTCTCATAATACTCCTTGGTATGCTGACTATGCTAATCACATTGTTGCTAAATTTATACCACCTAGTTTCACATAGAAACAAAAGAAAAAGTTCTTCTATGATTTAAGACATTACTTTTGGGATGAATCACATCTTTATAAAGGAGTAGATGGTATTATTAGACGTTGTGTACCTGAGGATGAACAGGAACAAATCCTACATAAGTGTCACTCTGAAGCCTACGGAGGACATCATGCAGGAGATAGAATTGCGCACAAGGTATTACAATCTGGTTTTTATTGGCCTACTCTTTTCAAAGATGCCCGTAAATTTGTTTTATCTTGTGATGAATGTCAAAGAATATATCGGTAAGCGTTAGGAAATGCCTATGAATTATTCACTTGTTGTTGAACCTTTTGATGTTTGGGGCTTTGATTGTATGGGACATTTTCCTTCCTCTAATGGGTATACACATATTTTGATTGTTCTTGATTATATCACTAAGTGGGTAGAAGCTATTGCAACTAGCAGTGTTGATCATAACACCTCCATTAAAATGCTTAAATAAGGTATTTTCCCCAGGTCTGGAGTCCCTAGATACTTAATGACTGATGGTGGTTCACACTTTATTCATGGTGCTTTCCATAAAATGCTTGCCAAATATGATGTTAACCATAGAATTGCATCACCCTATCATCCTGAATCTAGTGGTCAAGTTTAACTTAGCAATAGCAAAATAAAATTAATATTACAAAAAACTGTCAATAGGCCCCGAAAGAATTGGTCTAAGAAACTTGATGATGCACTTTGGGCCTATAGAACATCTTCTAAAAATCCTATAGGTATGTCTCCATACAAAATGGTTTATGGAAAAGCTTTTCATTTGCCTCTTGAGTTACAACATAAAGCATATTGGGCAATTAAAGAACTCAGTTGTGATTTCAAACTTGCCGGTGAAAAGAGGTTATTTGATATTAGCTCACTAGATGAATAGAGAACCCAAGCTTATGAAAATGCCAAACTATTTAAAGAAAAAGTTAAAAGATGGCATGGCAAAAGAATTCAAAAGCGGGGATTTAAAGTTGGTGAACATGTTCTATTGTACAACTCTCGTTTTAGTTTTTTTGTAGGAAAACTTATTTCTAAATGGGAAGGACCATATATTATCGAAGAGGTTTATCGCTCTGGAGCTATCAAGATTAATAATGCCGAAGGTACTAACCCGAAGGTGGTCAATGGACAAAGAATTAAGCACTATCTCTCAAGTATGCCTATTAATGTTGAAATCAATATTATCCAAACCATGACATCGGAGGAACACATAAAAGAGACCTTCCAGAACTCTGAAAAGGAAGAGGTATGTTATGCGGTAAGTAAACGAACTCCGAAAAATCGGCAAAAATATTTTCTATCAGTTTTGGAATGTTAGAAAAAATAGGAAAATAAGAAATAACTGGGAAGGCAACCTAGGTGCCCACAAGACACCAGGGTGCGCCTGCCCCACTGGGCGCATCCTGGTGATTGGTGGGCTCCTCGGGCACCTTCCCAACTCCGTTATCCTTCCATATACTTGTTTCCCAAGATAAAAAATCTTTATATATACCCCCGAACGATTTGACGACCGTATTACGGATAAATCTTCTATTCTTGTTTTGTGATGTTTTCTGTCAGATCTATTAAGCCAGGCATCATGTCTTCTCCCCTCTCCAACAATGCGGAAGATGATGCTTGGTTGCTACAGGTAGAGTTAAGGGAAGAGGGAATTGAGGAGGTTGCCATGGAAGAAGATGAAGGGAACTTGCTTGGAGTTCACCCTCCGGCCTCCGAGAGGGGCACACAAGCTGGCATTCCACTATCCCTAATCCCCATCAAGCTATGAGATAAACAAATGACCACGAGAGCCCTGAGGAGCAAGAAGGACTCCCTCGAAGGAGGCCTTTACACAGGTTACATCGAAACAATTTTCATAATTTGATTCACAACTATGGTTTCGAAAATACTCCTTGTGTGCACATACCGTCCAATTGGGACATATTCCATCCAAAAAAAGTGATGCAGGAACAAACTCTTGGGGATTGGAGAATAAACATATCATGGATGAAGTGAATAAGAACAATGAGTTGCTTCATCGAGCCCTCTGAGAGATTCAAAGTTCGAGAGAAGCACTCATACATATTTGGAGGGCGAGCCATCTTCATCTCCATCTTCACCACCAAAGGAGACTTGAGTACACGGGTATGGGCACTCCCCTTGACTTGTGCCAAGCTTGGGGGTTATGCCCAGTATTGTATCACCATCACTTTTATTACCTTTACCTATGTTAGTTCGATCCTTAGCCATTTCATGATTTGGTTGAATAAAAGTTTAGTATGATCTATTTTTGAGTGCTAGTTTCGTGATCTATCTATCTATATAATTGAGTGAGAGTTATATAATAACGTTTAGTTTGAGTTTTTGCTTCTTTACTTTTATGTTTCAACCAAAATAAAAGAAAATAATGAAAAATATCATATGCTAATCATATGGTAAGTAATGACATCACATAACGAAAAGTATAAGTGGTAAAATTTGTTGAAAGTTGACAAACATAGCATTGGTCAATAATGAAATTCATGAAAGAATTAATAGGGAAGAGAAGATTCACATGCAAATACACTATCTTGGACATCTTTTATGATTGTGATCCCCCACTAAATATCTTATGCCAAACTGTTGACGTTGGACAAGGAATACAACATAATGGTTTATGTTTGTTCATATTCACATAGAAGTTACATTGTCATAGATCCTTCAACATGTGGTGCTTGCTCAATATCTTTGCTAGCCAAACATCCGCACTAAGTAGAGATACTACTTGTGCATCCAAAAACCTTAAACCTAAATTCATGTTTTGAGAGTCCACCATACCTACCTATGGATTGAGTAAGATCCTTCAAGTAAGTTGTTATCAGTGCACGAAGGCAATAATAATTGCTTCTAGATGTGTTTGATCCTATAGTGTAAGGGAAAATAAGCGTTGTATGAACTTGTGATGGCAAAGTAATAAAAACGACGGACTGCATACTAAAGGTTGCTATCATAAGGGGCAATATAACATGATGTTCTTTTGCATTAAGAGATTGTGCATACAAAAACAAAAAGCGCGTGACAACCTCTGCTTCCCTCTGCGAAGGGCCTATCTTTTACTTTTATGTATTTACTATTTATGCAAGAGTCAAAGTATTTCCCTCTATTCCTTTTTATTTTCTATTTAGCAAGCATCATGTGGTGGGGAAATATCTAGGCATATATACCGAGTTGGATGTGAGTGATCATGACTTATTATTGTTGACATCACCCTTGAGGTGAATGAGTTGGGAGGCGAAACTATAAGCCCCTATCTTCCTATGTGTCCGGTTGAAACTTTTTGCTCGTTGTGAGTGTTAGCGATCATAGAAGACTAAATGATGGTTGAGTATGTGGACTTTCCAAAAGGCTCTGATATGAGACCCTTCCTCAAAGTATGATGAATTGTAGTTGCAAAGTTGACTGAGAACATCGTTTGTTAGTTTTCAATAAAGTTTATGCTTTCTACTTCGATGTTGTGATGAATTGTTACTTGTTCATGAGAAGTTATATAATAAAGCTTTATGATAAAGTTTGTTACTGTTATAATAATAAGCATGATGCTACTATGTTGGTATTTTGTTTTTATTGACACCTCTCTCTCTCTAAACACGTGGACATGATTTTCGATATAGGCTTTCGCTTGAGGACAAGCGAGGTCTAAGCTTGGGGGAGTTGATACGTCCATTTTGCATCATGTATTACTACTGTTGTTTATAATGTTTTTATGCAAAATAACACTTTATAGAGTAATTCTAATGCCTTTTCTCTTATAATATGCAAGGTTTACACAAAGAGGGAGAATATCGACAGCTGGAATTCTGGACCTGAAAAAGCTATGTCAGAGATACCTATTATGCACATCTCCAAATGACCTGAAATTTTATGGAGAATTATTTTGCAATATATAATAAATACTAGAGAAAAGAAATACCAGAGGGGGGCTGCTAGGTACCCACAAGAAACCAGGGCGCGATAGGCCCCCCATGCACGCTCTAGTGGGTGGTCGGTAGCCCAGCCCACCTCCAGTACCCATCTTCTGGTACATAATGTATTTTGACCTAGAAAAAAAATAAGGGGAGGACTTTTGGGACGAAGCACCGTCGTTTCGAGGCGAAACTTGGGCAGGAGCACTTTTGCCCTCTAGTGGAGCGATTCCGCCAGGAGAACTTCCCTCCCGGAGGGGGAAATCGAAGCCATCGTCATCACAAACAACCCTCTTATCTTTGGCAGGCCAATCTTCATCAACATCTTCAACAACACCATCTCATCTCAAACCTTAGTTCATCTCTTGTGTTCAATCTTTGTACCGGAACATCAGATTGGTACCTGTGGGTGACTAGTAGTGTTGATTACATCTTGTAATGCTATATGGTTTATTTGGTGGAAGATTATATGTTCAGATCCATTATGCTATTTAATACCCCTCTGATCTTGAGCATGGATATTATTTGTGAGTAGTTACCTTTGTTCTTGAGGCCACGGGAGAAGTCATGTTGCAAGTAATCATGTGAATTTTATATTCGTTCGATATTTTGATGGTATGTTGTGATTTCCTTAGTGGTGTTATGTGAACGTCGACTACATGACACTTCACCATCTTTGGGCCTAAGCGAATGCATTGTGGAGTAGTTATTAGATGATGGGTTGCTAGAGTGACAAAAGCTTAAACCCTAGTTTATGCGCTATTTCATAAGGGACTGATTTGGATCCATATGTTTAATGCTATTGTTAGATTTTATCTTAATACTTTTCTTGTAGTTGCGGATGCTTGCAAGGGGGTTGATCATAAGTGGGAGGCTTGTTCAAGTAAGAACACCATCCAAGCACCGGCCCACCCACATATCAAATTATCAAAGTAGCGAACATGAATCAAACCAACATGATGAAAGTGATTAGCTGAAATTCCCTTGTGCCCTCAAGAACGCTTTGCTTATTATAAGAGACCGTTCTAGAATGTTGTTTGATATAAAAAGGACTATGTCGGATCATGGGTTCCGGCAAAATCCTTAAGGTTCGAACTCTGGGGTGTGCACGAAGATCTCTCTCCCCCTAGCTCTAACCGCAATCTCAAAGCTCAGCTCGCCGAACCCGAAGAACAAGGGACACAAGGGTTTATACTGGTTCGGGCCACCGATGTGGTGTAATACCCTACTCCAGTGTGGTGTGGTGGATTGCCTAGTAGGCGGAGGATGAACAAGTACAAGAGATGAACAACCTCCTGAGGAGAGGTGTTCTTGAGCTCGGTGAGCTTGTGTGGTAGAGGATGGAATGGATCCGATCCCAGATCAGTCGCCTCCTACGATGGTGGCTAGTCCTATTTATAGAGGCCCGGGTCCTCTCCCCAAATATTAGGCGGGAAGGGATCCCACAGCGGCCAATTTGAAGGGGAACAACTAGTACAAGCTATCCTGACAAAAGGTGGTCTACAAGGTCTGGGGCAGCGACAAAAACAAATTGAACTCCCTGGTTGACCTCCCCTCAGCCATCATCGACCCCTACTACATGAAGATGAAGAATGAGAGCACGCAGGACAAGAACGCCTGGCACAATGTGTGGCATGAGAGACTGGATGAACAACATGTCAAGTACACGACCAAGGACGTGTACACAAGCTACGCGATGTACAGGTGGATCGTTGACATGAGGAATTGTCTTCTTCCTGCCCCAAACGAGGGATCGAGCAACAGAGCAGTGGCGGGAGCATCATGAGAAGTAGATGAGTAGACGATCGTTTCTCCTACTTTAGAATGCATTCAATTGTTTATTGAGGTGTGTGCGAATGATCTGTATAGTCACTCATGTAATTGGATGTTTATTTTAGTTATATATATATATATATATTCACACATGTTATTCTTCTATAGACAAAGCAAATCACACGACTTGTTAGTAGCAATCGTCTGTGTTATTATTGGTCTTCGCACACATTTCTGATTATGGACCTGTTTGCCGCATATCACACACATCTTGTTCAGGTGAACCGTTTCCATTGTGTTGCCTAATCACACACAGGTCATCCTAGTGAACCGTATGCTGTATATCGCACACACCTTCATCTGGCTGCCCGTTTCTTTTGTTCCTCCTCATCCCAAATAGTTAATTGAACTGAACCGTATGCCTTGCATCGTACACGCAACTAAAATCTGAACCGTGTTTGATGTATCCGTCATTGCAAATGTTTTGCACCTTTTTTGACGGTTTTTTACACCACCATTGGCGATTATGGCATCACATACAATTTCGTCGAAGGGTCTCTGATCGCAGTGTCGCGTTTGGACCATCCTGCGGTAGTGCATATGAGGCCCTTTGTAACTCTTGGCCCATTAATGGCCCGTGGTGAATCTGGCCTGTAATAAATAGTGTACCGCTTTATACCCATTAACGACCCATTATTCCATTGGGCCGTTTCCTACCCGTGTTATATTTCGGCCTTCTTAGGGCCCATTTATTCTTGGGCTCATTTCCAGCATTTGGTTACTTACGACCCATTACTGGCCTTTTCTGCTTGTGGGCCAAATTCGGCCCGTGGTTACAATCGGCCCGTTTGCGGCCCGTTAATCCGTTGGGCCATTTTCATAGCGTCATCAAATACAGCCAATTAATGACGACCCATTATGGTCGGCCCATGAACGGACGATTCCAACTCTAGCCCGTTTACGACCCATAATTGTCACACCATGATTTTCATACCACAACACTTAAGCTAATAAATCATGAAAAAATGTGGTTTGACAAAAACTTTTGAGTGGTTTGGACCTTGCCTTGATTGGTTTTTGTCTGCTGTTTGCAAGTGGTCTAAAAATCAAATAAATCCTCCAACTCTTATACTCCTTCTCCTTGATCGAAGACCTTTTACCAATGATCATGCCATGTGTATAGAGCTATATAGTATTTTATTACAAAAATAATTTGGCCAAAAAGTATTTTCAAAATTTAGTTTTCCAAAAACCCCTGAGTTGAGGTTTGCACTGCAAGTACTTAACTAAGGGCAGTAAAAATCTTTCCAAAAATATTTTTGACTCCTATTAGATATAGGTTACCCAGAAACCACAAAAATATAATTTTAAAAGTTATTTTCCTATTTTATTTAAAGGCTTTTCCTTAAGGCCAGAAATGGTCTTAAATAGGTTAAAATTAGTTTAAAGCTTTAAAAATATTTGAGAAAAATTAGGGAGACTCAATGGACATATATTTTCCATATATATGAGTTTCAACATATGGTTATGATCAAAATATTGGACAAAACCTCCCAAAACCATTTCTGCTCATTTCAAGGATTTGAAGTATTTCTACAGGAAATATTTTCATAAAAATCCAAGAAAATCCTAACATGTCACATATGACATTTTTGATGATCTTGCCAAGTACCATGTCATGGAGAATAGTATAACCCCATGAAACCCTCTCAAAACCACTTCTGTCCTTTTTCAAGTTTGAACATTTTTGCATTGTCAAACATGTCCAAATGCTCTCATACTTGGTGCACATGCTCAAATGGTGTAATAATGCATCTAGACCAGATCAAAGTGCCCAAAACCCTCTTTGACCAGAATCAAATTTGAACAAGTTTGTACTACCAACTTCCTCTCCTTGACCCCAACTTTTGTGAGCATGTTCAAATCCTCCAATGATGACACTACACAAAGTGGTGCATCAAGGAGAATAGATTTGCATGAATAAATCTTGGTAAAGCCATTTCTGCTGATTTCTAGGGTTTACCAAAGTTACATTGGCTACTTTGTCCAAATGAGCTCAAACTTGGTGGAACACACTATTTCTAAGTGCCATTCCATCCTGTTAATTCTCATGCCAAATCGAATCCTTTTCCTTGCCCAAACAAGCAACAAACACCTTCTGCAAAATTTCCAAAACCACCTTTTTGACCACTTCCACTAATCTCCATGACCCTATCTTTTTACCACAGCCCCTCCTAGACCTCCTCTACCTCCAGTAACAATGGCTGCATTTCAGCTCAATTATTTGGGGGTGAAACCCTCGCTTTCTCTCTCTGGACAGCCTCTTTCTCTCTCTCCATCAACCTCTCTCCTCTCCTAGTAGCTCTACAAGGCATCCAATGCTTCCTCCCCTTTGTTTACTCCTCCCCAAACAATCTAGACACAAGTGGCCACGCCCTACAAGCCAAAGGCATGCCCTGGCATGCAATTGGCGTGCTCCAGAGCGCGCTACAGTGCACACCCGCACTGTAGCCGCCCCCTTCCAACCGCCTCCGGCCACCTAGGGCCTCTCCCTTGCGCCAGTCGAGGTACCTCGACGTCCGCAACACGCCACCACCCTGTCCCCCTCCTCTCTCTTCCTCCTTATGCCTCCTCTCGCACGCGCACCGGCCGCCCGAGGGCTCGAATGGGCAGCCTCACACACGTGATGTCTCTGACCCGTCCCCGCTCCCCCTTTCCTTCTCCCCTGACTTGGACCACGCCCACGAGTGCCGCAGACAACCCCGAGCCTCCTTCCGTGGCCACCGCAGCCATTTCCGCGGGTGCTCGTAGGCCACGTCCACGGTGAGCCATGGCCTCACCATTTAAGGGCTCCCAAGGCCTCCCTATGGATCTCCTTTGCTCCCTCTCTCTCCCGTGCACCCCCTAGACCAATCCGCACCTCCTCCCGTGCCCTCCATCCACCACCATGGCCGGAGCCTTGCCGTCGGCCTCGGCTTAAATTCACGCCACCAGAGCCCCTCCTCCTCGCCTCGTCATTCCATGGCATCACCATGACCATCATGGAACTCTACCCTGCTAATTTCCCTCCTTCCCGTGGCCATGCGGTTGAGCTCCATCTTCACGGCCGGTGAGGGAGTCCCGGATTAGGGGGTGTTCGGATAGCCGAACTATATCTCCAGCCGGACTCCAGGACTATGAAGATACAAGATTGAAGACTTCGTCCCGTGTCCGGAAGGTTCTTTCCTTGGCATGGAAGGCAAGCTAGGCGTGCGGATATTCAAGATCTCGTACCAATGTAACCGACTCTGTGTAACCCTAACCCTATCCGGTGTCTATATAAACCGGAGGGTTGTAGTCCGTAGGACGAACACATCATAACCATCATCATAACCATCATCATACCGATAGGCTAGCTTCTAGGGTTTAGCCTCCTTGATCTCGTGGTAGATCTACTCTTGTACTACCCATATCATCAATATTAATCTAGCAGGAGTAGGGTTTTACCTCCCTCGAGAGGGCCCGAACCTGGGTAAAATAAAGTGTCCCTTGTCTCCTGTTACCATCCGACCTTGACGCACAGATCGGGACCCCCTACCCGAGATCCGCCGGTTTTGACACCGACATTGGTGCTTTCATTGAGAGTTCCTCTGTGCCATCGCGATCAGGAAGGATGCCTTTTCCCGTCTTTAAAGACGGCGCCGTCACTGAGGGAGCCTTGGCTATCGGCCAACCCCTCCGGCTGGGTGGTTTACTCATGACCGCCCGTTCGGCCATTACGCCGACGGTGACCTCTCGGGTCATCGAAAACAATCTCCGCGTCAGCTCGGAATTGGCCGAGCAGCTAGATACGGTGGAGCTCTCCTCCATAAACGAGCTCCTAGATCGCATCGCCGCCTTGGGGGTCGCTACAAACTACGACCAGGTTGGGCCTAAACCCGATCTAAGGGAAATCAACTCTCCCCAAGCCACCCATCATGTTGCTGTGGTGGAAACACAATGCGGTGACCCTTCATCAATCTTAAGGACCAGTTACGTCCGAATTCCGGAACCCTCCATGCCGGATATCCACGGAGGGGAGGATACAACCCAAGACCTGGGCTTGGAACCAGGCAAACCGGAAAACATACAGGACTCCGGATCTCGGAATCCGGAGGTCGTTTGGCCTCCGAACAGCAAACCGGGCGAAGTATCAGATCTAATGAATTCCGCCCGTCCGATCTTAAGCGATCTCTCCCAAATCAAGCAGATGCCCGAAGAAACAGTACATCATTACTGGGCCAGATTCCTCCTGCTTATGAACAGGATAAAGGACTGCCACGAGGGAGACGCGATTTCAATCTTCTGCAGTAACTGCACGGACAAGGGGATACTCAACGCCATAAGTCGTCGTAATATTACGCGCTTTGCGGACTTGGCGTCCATAGTACAAAAATACTGTGCGATGGAAAGTGCTCGGAAAACCGAAATTAAATTTTGGGATAATCCGGCCTTGAATAGCAACCCTGTCCGAATCAAAAGGGCGCACTACAGCAAAGCGCCCGGATTAAATAAAAAATCAAAACCCTCTAGGGGGCACGGAACCGTGCTAGAAAGGTGGCTCGATGGACCCTGCAAGATTCATAGTACAGAGGATGCCACCCCAACTCACAGCCTCAGGGCATGTTGGATACTCCGGCAGGTGGCCAAAATTGGCGAGGACCTCCTAAATCCAGAGGTCGAAGGAAACCAGCCCGAGAATTTCAGTACCGTTCTCACAATCTCGGAGACTTTCGCATCAAATAACATGCGAAAAAGAACACTTCGCAGCCTCGCCGAAGTCTACCAAGTAGCGACAATAAATCCATGGAGCAATACTGCCATCACCTTCAATGCGAGCGACGAACCTAAATTCCGAACAGCCAGAGCGCCAGCCGCATTGGTTCTTAGTCCCATAGTGGACGGCTGTCGCCTCGCAAAAGTACTTATGGACGGAGGCAGCGGATTGAACCTCATCTACGAGGAAACCCTCCAAAAGATGGAAATAGACTGGAACCGCATTGAGCGAAGCAACACAACCTTTAGAGGAATAATCCCCAGTCAGGAAGCGCGCTGCACCGGAAAGATCACACTAGATGTGGTATTCGGCACGCCGGATAATTACAGGTCCGAACAAATCACGTTCCAGGTGGCCCCGTTTAGAAGCGGATATCACGCTATATTAGGACGAGAGGCATTCACAGTTTTCCAAGCCATACCCCATTACGGGTACATGAAGCTTAAGATGCCTGGGCCAAACGGAATTATCACTCTCGCTAGTGATCCGGACATGGCACTCCGCGCCGAAAACAAGACAGCCGCATTGGCCCTCGAGGCACTATCTGAAGCCTTAGCGGCCGAAGAGCCGACGGCGCTGCGATCCACGGTTAGCAGGGATGATGTGATACTCGATAAGAGATCCAAATCCACATCCTTCAAACCAGCGGACGAAATAGTCAAATTCCAGGTCCACCCAACGGACCCGAATAAAACAGCCTCCATCGGGGCACAATTGAGCCCTGATGTAAACGCCGCACTGCGCGAGTTCCTACGAGAGAACTGGGACATTTTTGCTTGGCACCCCTCAGATATGCCAGGAATCCCACGCAGGCTGGCCGAGCACAGCTTAAATATCCAGAAAGGATTCAAACCTGTCAAACAAACCCTTCGGCGTTTCTCCGAACCAAAGAGACAGGCCATAGGAGAGGATCTAGCCAAATTATTGGAGGCCGGATTCATTAGATATATCAAACACCCGGACTGGCTAGCAAACCTGGTAATGGTACCAAAGAAGGACAAATCCTGGCGCCTGTGTGTCGACTTCAAAGACCTTAATAAGGCCTGTCCAAAGGATCCCATTCCCCTCCCTCGAATTGACCAAATCATCGATGCCACCGTAGGACACGATTCCCTGTGTTTCCTCGACGCATACTCCGATTACCATCAAATAAAGATGGCAGAATCCGACCAAGCTGCAACATCATTCATCACGCCATACGGCCCATTCTGCTTCAACACAATGCCCTTTGGGCTCAAAAACGCCGGCGCAACATATCAGCGCATGATTCAAACATGTTTGGCAAACCAGATTGGCAAAACAGTGGAGGCATACGTAGATGATGTGGTCGTTAAATCAAGACACGTCGAATCTCTAGTAGACGACTTGAGACTTACATTCGACAACCTGCGAAAATACGACATCAAGCTCAATCCGGAACAATGTGTTTTCGGCGTCCCAGCCGGAAAGCTCCTGGGCTTCATTGTATCCGGCAGAGGAATTGAAGCAAATCCAGCTAAAATCCGAGCTCTGTCACAATTGGATGTCCCAAAAGATCTCAAGCAAATTCAGAAACTCACCGGATGCGTGGCGGCCTTAAGCCGCTTCATCTCCCGCTTGGGAGAAAAGGCACTACCCCTTTACCGCCTCCTTAGGCGCACCGAACACTTCGAGTGGACGGACGCTGCCACGGCCGGACTCGAGGAAATAAAGGCCATCTTGGCAACAAACCCCATCCTGGCCGCGCCGAATACCGGCGAACCCATGCTATTGTACATTGCCGCAACCCATCAAGTTGTTAGCGCAGTACTCGTCGTCGAACGGATAACGGATGGACATAAATTACCCCTTCAAAGGCCGATTTACTACGTGTCCACTGTCCTCACACCATGCAAATCACGGTACCCGCATTATCAAAAAATCGCATACGCAGTATTCATGGCATCCCGGAAGCTACGACACTACTTTCAAGAGTGTTCTATTACAGTAGCCTCGGAAGTACCACTCAACGATATTATCAACAACCGCGATGCAACGGGCTGGATAGCAAAATGGGCCATAGAGCTCCTCCCGTTCGATATAACCTACAAGCCATGGCGAGCAATTAAATCGCAAGTCCTAGCCGACTTCGTCGCCGAATGGACAGAGGCCGAACTCCCAAAAGAGTACGGCACGTACTCAAACTGGATCATGCATTTCGACGGCTCCAAAATGCTGGCCGGACTGGGGTCTGGCGTCGTTTTGACGTCCCCTACAGGAGATACAGTCCAATATGTACTCCAAATTATGTACACGGACTCCAACAATGCAGCCGAATACGAGGCCCTTCTACATGGCCTCCGGATGGCGGTATCCATGGGCATTCAACGCCTGGAAGTACGCGGGGACTCAAACCTCGCGATATCCCAAATAAATGGTGACTTCGACGCCAAAGACCCAAAAATGGCAGCTTATCGCAATGCCGTACTAAAAATGTCAGCTCGGTTCGAGGGACTGGAGTTCCATCACATAGCCCGAGAAAATAATCAGGCAGCGGACGTCCTGGCACGCATTGGAGCAAAACGAGACACAGTCCCCCCCAACATCTTCTTAGAAATATTATTCAAACCATCCGTAACATGGGAGGGGGAACCCTCGGATAATATCCCGGGCATAACCGCACAACCCAACGCCGAACAATCAGACATAATCGGCGGCCCCGCCACCGAAATTACACCCTCAGCCCACGCAATAATGGCGGTCATCGCCCCGTGGACGGAACCATTCCTAGCCTACCTTACTAGGCAGGAACTCCCCGAGGACCAAAACGAGGCACGCTGCATAGTGCGGCGATCTAAAGCCTATAAAGTCCACGAGGGAGAGCTATATAAGAAAAGCACTACAGGAGTCCTTCAAAGGTGTATCTCCGAAGAGGAAGGGCGGAGTCTGTTGGCTGAAATTCATGCCGGACTCAGTGGCCATCACGCCGCGGCTCGGTCCCTTGTAAGCAAGGCTTTCCGTACTGGCTTCTATCGGCCGACGGCTAGAGCAGACGCTCAAGACCTAGTCAAACGGTGCGTCGGTTGCCAGCTCTTTGCCAACCAAAGCCATATGCCACCCAACGCCCTCCGAACTATCCCCATCACTTGGCCTTTCGCGGTCTGGGGGCTCGAGACCCCTTAAAGGCGGAACCCACAAGAAAAAATACTTATTGGTCATGGTGGATAAATTCACCAAATGGATAGAAGCCAAGCCTGTCAAGACGGCTGAATCCGGACCTGTGATAGACTTCGTATCCGGGGTCGTACACCGTTATGATGTCCCCCACAACATTATCACCGATAACGGCACAAACTTCATCTCTGATGAAGTAAAGCCGTGGTGCAAAAACATGGGCATTAAGCTCGACTATGCTTCTGTCTATCACCCACAAACTAACGGTCAGGTCGAACGTGCAAATGGTCTCATTATGAGCGGCATCAAACCTAGACTAGTGCGGTCCCTCAAGGAATCTGATATGCACTGGGTAGAGGAGCTCGACTCCGTACAATGGGGGCTGCGAACCACGCCAAATCGTACCACCGGATTCATGCCATTCTTTATGGTGTACGGCGCTGAGGCAATTCTGCCCTGCGACATAATTCATGACTCACCTCGAGTGCGCATGTACGAAGAAAGAGAAGCCGAGCTTGATTGGCAGGACAACCTGGACGCCTTAGAGGAAGAGCATGACGTGGCTAAGGCCCGTTCCGCATTCTATCAATAGCAAGCTCGAAGATATCAAAGCAGAGAAGTACGGGCCAAAAATTACAACGTTGGTGAACTAGTTCTGCGCCTGCCGGATAAGCAAAAGAACAAACTCAAGCCCAAATGAGAAGGTCCATTCATAATCGACCAAGTCCTAACTGGTGGAGCGTACCGCCTGCGAGATGCGTCGGACAACCGACTCGAGCCGAACCCATGGAACGCCACACGTCTCCGAAGATTCTATGCCTAGCGCCGGACTCTGTGTTTGTCTCCTTCCTCTGTCCATTATTTACATTTATAACTTTTTTTACTTTCTCTCCTACTCTTTTCTTTTCTAGCCCTTAAAAGGCTCATTATGTGATGCGCTATCCGCGCTCCTTAAACCTGGGGGCTTCTTTAACAGAAGCTTGTCTATATGGGTTTCACACCCAACGCATGCGTCAGACTTCCGCATGCACCTTTTCTTCGCCATTATATGCATCGATATGACTTAAGTTTTGGCCAAGCTGGGTTGCCTGGCTCTTGTGCTTACCCCTACGTTCCCAATTGTTCGGCTAGGCGGTAAAGGGAGCACCTCTGCGATTGTTACTGCTGGATAAGCCGGATGTGTACCTCAGACTGGGTGAAGCCGAAAGCTAGCGTTCTTAAGGGAATATTCGGTCGGTGAACTAAAGATGAACCTTTTTATTTTATACATGCCCCCAGATGATCTTCTGCATTTGCAGTCCGGACGTGCACTTTAGGGCACGCCACCCCAGCGAAAGGAACCCTTAACGGAACTATTCTCTCTGGAAGATGTTTCTTACTAACCATGTAATATAACATAACTAGTTGGGCACTTGTCTGATAAAGCACTGATGACCCCTACGCCTGGTCTCCATGCATACCCCGGCTTTTATATAGCCGTTATGGTATTCGGACACACTCCGGACCGTCAGGTCCCGAGGTCGAAGCGAAAAGGTCGGCAACGACAAACGATCTACAATCCGGCTAGAAGGCATTACACATGTCAATTATAAATTACATAGTCATCTTGACTGATCGTATTCCTCCTCTATACCATCTAACAGGCTGTCTAATTTACAGTCCTGCTGGGAATACTTTGCGGCCAGCTCTACCTGGCCATACACCAAGCTCACAGGGATCTCCTTCCCATCAGGCCCCACTGGTTTGACCTCGGCCATGTGATTGGGGTCAGACTTCGTAAAGCGGGTCTTCACCATGGCCCAGGCCTCCCTCGCGCCTTGTCGGCAGGCTTATATCTTCCACAACCGGATGCGCCGCCGAGCTCCCGTCAGCTTCTCCGCAAGCTCTCCAAGGCCCTCGGGCGTGGAGTGGGCAGGCCATAAGGCCCGGGCAACCCCTTGCATTGCCCGCCGAATTCGTTCGTGCAGTTGCAGGAGTTCGGGGAGAAGGTCACCCGTAGAACCGGGCATCTCCTCTGCAGGACGACCTGTGAGCGTACCTACAGACATAATTCTGTTATTCGTCTTCCTCACCGAACTCCTTTTTTTCAAGAGTTCGCTCAAGCACTTACTAAATATGCCGCGTCGAAGACGCTGATTCTCCTTCGTGGAGTCAGATAGCTGGCCACGAACGTCCTTCAGTTCAACATCCAGCTTGGTGTTGGCATCCTGAAGATCATTCTTCTCTCGCCTCACCCTTGTCAACGTACTCTCGCCAGCCTTTAACTGGCGTAAGAGTTGTTGCCTCTCCGGATCTAGTCCGACACCATCTGCAGCATTAATTGTCAGATTCGCACATAAGCCGCACAATACCAATCTCTCAACGTATATCGTACCTGAGGGGGTCCCTTTGGGCTCCCCTGTTGCGGCTAGTGCGGCCTCTAGTTGGGCCTTGCACTTTTCCAGCTCCTGGGACAGCACGGTGTTCTTCTCAGTAAGAACCTACATATTATATGATCCTTAAATCAGTTAGTTTAACTGTTTCAAGTCTCGGGGGCTACTGGTATATATATATTTAAATTTTCTTACCCGTATGTCTTTCACATACTGCTCCGTGGCCCTGGCTAAACCATCTTGAGCAGCACGAAGGTACGCATCTCCTGAATTGAAGGCGTCTAAGGCCTCTCGGGAGAAACAAGCGTCGCGTAGAACTGTCCGGCGACGCCTATGGTTCATGGCGCTCTCCACTTCTGAATTTGTGGCAGATAGCCGGTCCGCATCCTCTGTTGGAGGAGCGTCCGGCGCAAGCCTGGTGTTCATCCCCGCCTCCGGACCAGACGTTGGAGCCTGGCTGGTAGAGGCGCGGTTGGCGGCCCCTCCGGATATAGTCCGGCGAGGCCTCTTCGTCCTATAAACAGTACGGATGTTAACATGCCCTGACAGAATAACGCCAGGAAGACAGAGGGCGCGTTATACCTTTGTGCCGAACTCTCAGTCTGTACTTCATCCCTTTTTACCCCATGGGGCCTGGCGGCTCCTCGTTGGATAGTCGCCGCAGGTTCGGCCTCCCTCCTCGGAAATCTCCCCTGTAAAATACGGTTGTCGTCAGAAACACCGGAATATGTAAGGACGGAATCTCTCTTGCGGGAATAAACAGTCCGGTTTTTGTCACCTGGGAGGCCGGGATTAACTCGGGATAATCATCCGTAATGGCCACCAAGGTATTATCCTTACTTAACTGGTGGAACACCCCGTCGATGAGCTCCACCGATATGTCCGGATCCTCTTCGGAGTCCGGATCGAGGGACCGTTCTGGGTCCTCAGGCTGTGGAGGGCAGCTGTTGATATCCTTTACCTCCTGTCGCAGCTCCTGCATTGAAATCATCAGATTACATATCTAGTCATGGGAGCATTAAATAAACAGGCAAGTACAATTGTTCACTTACCCAACTTGGAGGTTCATACATAGTGAATCCGGCCCGCGGGTTGACGCGGAGGAAGTCCTCCTTTTCTCCCTTGTACAAAGATGTTAAAATCTTTACTAGAGCGGCAGCTGTGTCTGGCCCTTTGCGGCCGTAATGGGTGGCATCATCCTCCCCGTTGAAATCCCACATGGTGTGGCTCCTATATTGAAGCGGCTGCACCCCCCGCATAATACATGTGGCCATCATGGTTAGTCCGGAATGAGCCAATAGTCTTATCCGGCCCATCAGGTAAAGAACGTCTCTGTTGCTTTCTCTCTGAGAGCTCCGCGGACGCCAACTTAAGTGTTTCTTTGAGGGAGCCATGCTGAACTCAGGCCAGTCCTCGGACACCTTCTTTGGGGTTCCGGATAGGTATCCGGTCCCGGCGATGCGCCATATTTCGGCTCCGCCCACTTGGTATATAGACCCCTTCTGAGAACGGGGCACCAAGCAGAACAACCTCTTCCACAGCGCAAAATGAGCCTCGACGCCTAAAAATTGCTCGCAAAGGGCAACAAAGCCTGCAATATGTAGCACGGAGCCAGACATGAGATTGTGCAGCTGGAGGCCGTAGAACTCCAGAAGCCCGCGGAGGAATGGATGAATTGGAAATCCTAGAACCCTTAATAAATAAGGGACGAGGCACACCCGCTCTCCTTTAGAAGGATTGGGGGTGCTCTCCGCTTGCTTGCCGCCATTGTAGGTGGCGTGTCCGGCTCGGACCGGGACCATATATGCTTGAGGAAGGAATCCCTTGGCCTGCAGTGACACTAGCTCGCTGTGTGGGATGGTGCAACTCTCCCAGTCTCCGGATTTGGGGCTGGAGGGGAGAGGGGAGGAGCTACGACGGCTGGCCATGTTGGAATGGACCTTTGCTGCAGACGCTCTGATGATAACTCGCGGGGAGAAGAAGATGTGGTTTGGATCTAGATCCCCATCCCGTTAAATAGGCGGCTCATTTATATGACCAAGGGTGTGAATATAAAAAACCCCCGGGCTTTGCGCTGCTCCTTAACTCCGCGCCCGTCACGCCCTCCCCAAGTGGCGCGCGCTTATCGCGGCGTCATGGGGGGCGAGGCGTGCGTGACGTGGGTGGCGTGCGCGGGGCTTGAGGCCCGCAGGCATGCGTCACGTCGGGCACGATCTCTTCATTTGGAAAGGCGGAACGTCCGCCCCCGCTCCTTCCCCCCTTTATAAGCGGAGGGGAACAGGGGTAGCTCGCAATTCCGCCGGTTGCTGTTCCTCGAAAATCTCCGCCACTCCCTCCTCACTAGAGAAAGCAGCGAATCGCCTTCGCAGCCCCCGGCGCTGCCCACGCCGACAACTCCCCCTCCCCGTTTCTGCCATGGCCCCGAAGAGCGACAAGGCGAAGGGGAAGGCCGTGAAGTCGGCCGAGGCGCTGCGGCTGGAAGTGCTTCGGAAGGAGACGGCGACGTTCCCCCCTCAGCTTGATGCGCTGAGGCTGAAGAACGAATACCTCCTCTTCTGGTCGACGGCGACGCGAGCGCATCCGCGCACGCGATTTATTCCCGCCCATCGCCCAGAAGCTGTACCCGACCGGGTACCCTTTCTTCGCCGTGTTCTTCCTCTGCGGGCTCTGCCCTCCTTTTTCGGAGTTCTTCTGCGACATCATGCACACCTACAACCTCCACCTCCTTGACTTCACCCCCAACGCCGTTCTGACAATGGCGGTTTTCGCACACCTTTGCGAGAACTTTGTCGGAGTTCGCCCCAACGTAGCCCTCTTCCGGCACTTCTTTACTCCTCGGGTGGAGAAAGGAGAGCCGCTGTCCGGCGGAGTCGCCTGGATCTCCAGGACCGGCAAGAAAGAGGCCTACTTGGAGGGGGAACTCCGTGGCAGAAGGGAGGAGTGGAGGGCCGAGTGGTGCCTGATCATTGAGGAGAATCCACCGCCGTTCACCGCCGTGCGCCAAACTCCAGTGGTGCGCGGCCGCGACTGGAGCGACCTGGCCCCGGACGACGCCAAGCTGAAGATTGCCGCCACCCGAATCCTGCGCCTCAGGTTTGCCGGGCTCACCGTCGGCGCCGTCGGCGCGGATTTCCTTCGCCGGCGTATCGCCCCCCTGCAGGAGAGGGGGAAGCCGGCTTGGGAATTCCAGAACGCGGCGGACATCATGAGGCTGCGCCCGGGCCTTAACTACAACTTCACCGTTCTGGAGCTCGACGGAGTGTTGAAGGAGCTGTTCAAGCACGACTCCGAGCACCCGGAATGGTTCAGGTTGCCGCCGGGCGTCGTCCCCCTGTGCAACAATTCAACGCTCAGCCGCATCCTCGCGATGATGCCGCTGTGCGACTCGCACGGGATCGACGCGACCTGGCAGGAGCTGGCGGACGACGTCGTGCAAGCCTTCTTCGACAACTTGGAGGAGGTGCCGGTCGACCCCGCCGAGAAGAGGGGCCTCACGCGGGACACCACCCCTGAGGAGCTGGCCTACATCGCCTCCAGGATGGAGGAGGCGGCGGCCGTCGTGGCCGCGGGCGAGTCTGGCTTCACCCTGGCCGAGGCAGACGCGGCGGAGGCGGAGAGCCTTGCCGACCAAATGGAGCTCGCCGGCGCGGAGGAGCCAGCCGGGCACGGTGGTGCGGGCGAGCCCGCCCAGGGCGCGAGTGGCTTGCCGGAGGCTGACGCGCCCTCCTCGCAGCTCCCGGGCAGCTCGTCGCAGGCGGAGCCCCCTGCCCAGCCGAGGAGGCGTCTCCGCAGGGCCGGGGAGGTGGTGCGGCAGGCCGACCAGCAACCGCAGCCCCGGGTGACGCGCGCCTCCGAAGCAGCGGGAGCGGGGTCCTCACGGGCCACGGCTTCTGCTCCTGCCGCTCCCCGTTCCGCGGCGGCAACGGGGGCGGGGTCGTCCACCGCCCCCGCCAAGCAGTCCCGGGAACCCACTCCCCTGTATCCTCGCGCCTGGAGCAAGCCGGTTTTTGATTATTCCGCGCTCAGCTCCGACGACGAAGAGGAGGACGGAGAGTAAGTTCCTGGTAGAGCTTGTATCTTCTTGATTTCTGTTGCTTCGTCTTGTTTCGCAGCCCATTCATCCTCCCCCGAAACCGTTCCCTTTTCAGGACTCTGGCCCAGAGGAGGGCGAAGAGGGCCAAGGTCCCGCTGGTCGTCCTTGAGGACGAATCTCCCCCGGCAACTGGGGAGGTGCTGGAGGCGACCTTGCCGGACCTGGCAGCGGGCCCGCAGGGCAGCCCACAGCGCAGCCCCCAGGGTGAGGGCACGGCTAGTTCTTGCCGTTTGGCGCGCGCGCGAGCTTCCCTTCTCTTTGTTGACATGTGGTTGTTGTTGTTGTCATTGGGTAGGAGCAGAGCAGCCCCAGCAGGAGGCCCCGGGGGGCACTCCTGCCGCGCCGTCCGCGTCGACCACCCCGCCCAGGGAGAAATCCTCGGCAAGGGAGGAGCCCCCGGCAAGGAAGACCTCTCCGGCAAGGGAGGGATCTCCGGCGAGGGACGCGGCCAGCGATCCCCCGTCAACGGAGGCCGCGGCCACGGACCCTGCCACCGGTAAGCCCCCCTGCATGGAAAACTTTCCCTGGTTATCTTCCCTTATGAGCTTCTTTGTCGGCTGTTCAGCTGACTCTTCTCCCCTCTTCCGGCCATCAGACCCGCCCACCGCGGACCCGATGGAGACCGAGGTCGTCGTCGAGGAGGGCGCTCGTGGCGACGCCGACGACGTCGTCGTCATCGAGGAGGCGGAAGGAACCGACGACCCCGCAGGCGGCGGGGAGGCCGAAGCCGCCAAGGCCGCCGCGGCGGCAGGCGGCGAGGGGACCGGCGACCGTGCCGACGGCCCCGGGGAGGCCGGGGCGTCAAGCACTCCACCGTCCGGTGATCCCGCCGCCGCTACCACGTCAGGCCCTGAGGAGCCCCCGGCAGGCGCCTACCTGCAGGCCGGCGATGGCGTCTTCATCAGGCTCCCCTGGGAGCCTAGCTCCAGGGCGCCGGTCGAGGGGGAGGCCTTGGACGGAGAAGTGCTCGCCTCCGTCGGGCTAACAGTGGTCGACGCGCCAAGCGCCAGCGGCGGCGAGCCCGAGGAGGAGCGGCTGCTCCGGAAGCTTGTGTCGCTCTACCGCGCCCGGCAGGCCAAGGTGGAGCGCCAGGAGGCACTCGTCGCGAAGGCCGGCGCGGACATGGAGAAGCGCGCCGGGGAGCTCCGGGAGCTCAACCAGGAGGCTCTCCGGTCTTTGGCGGAGGAGCGGAGGCTGCTCGACGAGGCGCGGACGGCCTTTCTCCTCGAGAAGGCAGAGGCCAAAGAGCAGCAGAGGCTTGCCGCTGCGGGGCTATCCGCGCGGGAAAGCGAACTGGTGCAGCAGAGGGCCAGCCTCGCCAGCCACGAGGAGGAGGTTGCCGCGCGCGAGCAGGCGCTTGGCGGGGCCCTGCAGAAAGCGCAGGATGCTACCGCGGCCGCCGAGGTCGCCAAGGGGGAGCTGGAGGCGAGGGTGGCGCACCTCTCAGCGACCTCAAGGCGAGCGGCGAGGAGCTTGCCGCGCTCAAGCAGGAGCGCGAGAAGGGCGCTCACACCCTTGGCGAGCTGCAGGGCCGCTTCGCCGAGAAGATCCAGGAGCTCGATGCCGCCAAGGACTCCAAGGCTGTCCTCGAGCTGAAGCTGGACACCCTGGCCAAGGCGCTGGAGAGCGCCAAGGAGCAGGAAGCGACCTTGCGGAAGGAGGTTGCTGGCAACGAGGAGCTGTTGAGGAGCGCCGCCGTTACCCAGAACGCCTTCCAAGAGACGGTGGAGCGGTGGACCGAAGGCCTCGTCGACATCGCCACCACCATCGACAAGGAGCTGAAGCTGCTGGGGATGGAGGGCCACGAGTACCCCTCCAGCGAGAACGTCCCGGCGAGCGCCAAGCTCACTTCCTTCTTCAAGGGCTTGGTGGGGGTGCTCCAGCATCTCCGGGAATCGATCCCAGAGCAGCTGGCTGAGGAGATGCGGGAAGCCGTCTCCGGGGCCCTCGAGAGGGTGCTGGTGAAGATCGTCTTCCGCAACCCCACCATCAGGCTCACCAACGTCCTCAGGCACTTGCCGGAAGACGCTGACCTGACGGAGATCAGGGCCCTCGTCACCCCTATTGTGGAAAGGGTGGCCGGGATCAGGCGGGTCGAGGGCGACCGCGCGGATTAGGCCGCCCACCTCTTTCTTTTCTTCCCTTGTCGCCGCTGAGCATGTCATAGAAACAGCTGATTAGAACAGCGGCAAGTCATTTTGTAATATAACTTTTATCTTAGGCAGTTCATTGTGCTGTTATCTCCCTCGTTCGACCTTGTGCTTCGTACGTTCAGGCCCTACGCTTCCGGGAACTTGTTGGCGAAAGTCTCCGCCTTGCCACGGGTGCCGAGTGCGGGACATCGGCAACCCGCTGACGGGGCTTCCACCGGCAAGAAACCTTGCCGCGGCTGGCGCAACTCACTTAAATGTTGAGCAGGCTCAGGGCGAGGTAAGCGTGGCGACTGCAGTCGCGGCACACTCAAGCTGCCGAGCGAGCTCGAAACAAGTAAGGACGCTACTCGGGATGTAGCACACTTAAGTCGTTGAGCGGACTCGAAACGAAATAAGGGCGCAACCAGCCACGAGCCAGCCCCTCCGCACACAGGTTTCCCATACGAAGCTCGGTCGTTCGAGGAAGATAACTTAAGAATAAAAAGGAGCTTAATTGCTCAAACTTTGGCAACTTAGCTTCTCTGTTGTTTGCCGCCCGGCAAGGCGCAGCTTCCTCGGGCGACGCCCAGCCTATCCTGTCATCCCCCCCTACTCGAGGTAAGGGAATAACGAAGGCTCGGGGCTTCGCGGCCTGCCATCGCTTGCCGGAGTCGAGTGCTGCACAATCGTGTCGAATAATGCACGCGCCAAGCGGAGAGGCGCGAAATCGACAAGATGTGCGGGGCACATAAGCTATGCTCGGGATCTGCGCCCGTCTCCGTACCAAGGATTACATGCAACTGCGGCAAGACTTGGACAGAGAGGATGGCCGACGGAACGGATTCCGACCGCCGCGCGGGCAAGGTCCCTCCCACGGTCGGCGTCGACTCGTTTGGATCTTGGCGGCCTGGGCGCGCCGAAGAACGAGGTCGCCTTTCCCGCAACTTCTGGCGCTAACTTTTGCGGCTACGGGAGCGGCGCAGAGTTTGCTGGAGGCGAGAGACTAGCTCAGCGGCCGGAAGGCGGTCCTCCTCAAGGAGCAGCTGCTCTTGCCCGGACTCTGTGTGAGTGGGTACTCGAGGAGGGCCGTGCACGGGTCCGTGAGGAGGAATGCCTCCGCCTCGCGGGTCGAAGCGGAAAGGTCCCTGGCCATACCTGAGCTTGCCTGTGGTCGCCAAATCTGGTTCGCACAACCTCGATCCACCCCCTACCTGGCGCGCCAAAGATGTCGGGGGGTATCTGCCTCCACGAGCACCTATGGGGACGGAGCCCCTTGTCGGTTCGGCGGGGGCGGAGGTTGCACAAAGAGCAGATCGAGGCGACACACACACACAACGATTTTACCCAGCTTCGGGCCGCACGGATGCGTAAAACCCTACTGCTGCATGTCTGGTTGATTAGAGTTCTTGCTCTGGAGCGCAAGAAGCTACAGTAAGCTGGAGCTGGACGTAGATGAGGGACTACTGAGCGTCCTCCTCCTCTAGGGTTCGATCCCTCCTCTAGGGTTCGATCCCCCTTTTCTCTCCTTTTTTCCTCTACGTGCGCATGGGCCTCCTTTTATATGCCAAGGGGTTTCCCACAGGTAGCGATGCAGGTGAGGGCAAAAATGGCAAGGAACTGTGCGAGCAGGGGTCGCACAGTGCTATCGCACCTAACTCTGACGGCGGGGGACAAAGGCATTAAATGCCCGTCTGGATCGCCTGAACAGTGCCGAGGCGGACCGTTAGGGGCGCCTCCGCTTGCCACAGGGGCGACTCTGCCAACGTCGCATGCCATCGCGCGTCTCAGGTTGCGCGGCGTCCCACCACGTGCCTCCGAGGAAGCCCCAGAGCGACGCGTGGGTAGGTGAGCTGGAGTGCAGGCATGAGGTGGTGGTTTGCCACGGCAAGTGGCTTGCCGCGGTAGTTGTCTTGCCGCACCCGAGAGCTTGCCGCTCGTCGGGCCTTGCCGGGGCGCGCGGCGCGCCGCGGCGGGCTCCTCTTGGGGTGCCTTGACTTGGTCGTCCCGGCGAGCTCCTCCCGCCGGGGCCTTGGTGCTTCGGCTCAGTCGTCCCGGCAAGCTCCTCTTGCCGGGGCCTTGTCGCCTTGGCCCGGCAAGCTCCTCTTGCCGGACCTCGCCTGCTTGGCCCGGCAAGCTCCTCTTGCCGGGGCTTGGTCTTCTAGGCTCGATCACTTGGCCTTCGACCGGCCCAGAAAGGGCCGTGGAGACTCTTGTCGCTCCCCTGGCAGGCCTTGCCGCGGTATGCTACTACTGCCCGTGCACAAGTTCGGGGTACTAAGGTACCCCTACTTTAGTACACCGACATTGGCCGATCGATCATACGACCCATAGAAGGCCCTTTTATGCTACGGCCAGTAGAAGGCCCATTGATTCTACGACCCATAGAAGGCCCATTGTTTCTACGGCCCTTAGGAGGCCCATTGTTTCTACAGCCCGTAGGTGGCCCATGGTAACTGCAGTAAATATGTAGCCCATGGTTATTGTGGCCCAGTTTTAAAAAATAGGTTATTGCGGCCACTAGCAAACCATGGAAAAAGGATTGCACTGAGAACAAGCAAAGAAATAAATAAGACAACAAGGAAATAAATAAGCAAGGAACTTACGCTAGGCTATCACGGCTATTACACATATTACATCCACTAGGCATCAAAGTTCACCACCAGTGCAAATATAGGGAACAAAGCAGCATATCATATATACTGGTTGTCAAAGTTGGCGATGAGCGCAAATAAACACCGCAGCAAAACAAGTCCAGAACTGAAACCACTTCAGAAGAGCTCAAGAAACAATATCCCTGCTACCCATAATGCTGGCAAGATGGTTAGCAAGCTTATGAACATTCTCTTGTTTGGTGCTTAAATCCTCCAGCGCTTAATGTTGCACCAGAAAGTATGCATCTGAATTCTGCAAGGACTTCCTCAGTCCTTCAGCTTCCTGTCGCAGCACATCTGATCGACGTCTTTCAACTTGAAGTTGGGACTCAAGAAGACGAACTGATTCAGGCAGCGAGTTCGAAGTGCTTGTGCAGTGGCCAGTACCTCGAACACTACATCAGGACAGGACTTTTGGGTTGTCTCACTGTCGTCAAGATAGTTTTTAACAGCTTTCTTGGAGACCAACATGGATGTCTCACTATCTTGAACCTTATCTGCATTACTTCCTTTACCATTGCATAACAGGGTACTGTTCTCTAATATTTTGTCCGCATTCTAAAAGAGAAACAAGTAGACACATCACAGGTTTACCATGTTGGATATGGAACTCATTTTGGTAAATCAGTTCAGTAGTAAAGTGGACAGGATAACAACATGAAACAAACATATATCTATGTACCATGGTCACTTTATGGCCTATATCATTCTAGTTTTTGTTGCCGAATCAAGATAGAGACACGGTTCAAATAATATTTGTTCAAGACAAAGCAGAATAGACAAAATATAAGTGTGGGAAACTACAGAGCAATAACAACACTTGTAATGTGCATGACATGAGAACATAACTATTTATTCAATTGAAACCGAAATCAACATAGAGCAAGTTACAACAGCAAACCAGTTAAAGAAACAGGTTTAGAACATACCTGTTGAGCCGTTGCAGTTTCAATTCCATCCTTCAAATTTGAAAATAGTTGGTATGAGTAAATACAATGATGCAAGAGCAAAGGAGTATGAACCATAGCTACAGAACCTGACCTGAGAACAATTCTTCTTCTACTTTAAGCGTTGAGTTGGGATTGGGAGTGGCGGTCCTCGTGCTTTGGGCACTGCAGTTCCTTACTAACTGCTCGTGTTTGGGAGCTCTGTGGTGGACACAGTGCTGTGTCGACTAGAACTGGGTTACTATCTGCTGGGGTTGGGGTTAGAAGGGGTGTAGCTCGTTCTCTGTCCAACTGGGTCGGGGTAAAATCTTCGAGAGTCTGGGTTATGTGTGGTTGGGCTGGTTCTTGGGCAAGTACAACCATGGTTCTATCTGCATCAACTGGTAGCACTATCTTTTCTGAAGACCGGGTTGTTACTCCCTTAGATACTGCCATCACTCTCTAATTCAAAAGGCTGATAAACAAGAAAAGTAATTGAATGTACAAACATTGTATGATAGACAGGTGCAATGGATAGTGGGAGATAAAAGAGGGCATGAAATAATTCACATATATGTTGTCTAACCAAACATGATAGCATGATACAATTTCACATATATGATGGCTAACTAAACATGATAGCATGACACAATTTCACATATATGATGGCTAACTAAAAAAGATGGAAAGACATAGTTCAAAATATGATGACTATGTAAACAAGATGACATGATATAACTATATAATGTGTTTATTAAATAGGTTGTCATGCCATAATTCACATGCATGCCGCCTATGGAAACATGATAACATGGTATAATTCATGGATAGAATGACATAATTCAAAATATGATGACTGTAAACACTAAACATGATGAGATGATATAACTATATGATATCTTTATTAAATGTGTTGGCATGCCATAATTCAGATAGATGTTGTCTATGTAAACATGATGGCATGATGTAATTCAAATATATGAT
Source organism: Aegilops umbellulata (assembly GCA_032464435.1). Classification (NCBI taxonomy): domain Eukaryota; kingdom Viridiplantae; phylum Streptophyta; class Magnoliopsida; order Poales; family Poaceae; genus Aegilops; species Aegilops umbellulata. Next base: position 105,502,393 of record CP136058.1, on the reverse strand, counting down.
TTATATAGTAAGCAAGTAAGCAGATGGCAATCGCATATATGATGTAAAAACTAAGCAATGCAAGACAACATGCATGACATGAGTAATATAACCCTGCCAAGTTTGAGCATAGACCTCAGGTGGGAAATAGGACTAGTCATCAGTCTCTAAATCCTCCTCCGAGGAGCTATCTGTAACCAACAAGATGTGTGCCTCAGCAGGTAGCATTGTCTGCTCTGAATACCTTGTTTTCACTCCAGATACTTCCATCACCGCTTCAAATGGCTGATGCACAGGAAGAGTAGTTGAATATACAAACGTTGTCGACAAATGGAACACGTAATACAAAAAAAGGATAGCATGATATAATTCACATATATGATGATTGGCTAAACAACATGGCATTGCATAATTCACATATATAATGCCTTGCAACAAGATAGCATTGCATAATTCACATATATAATGTCTTGCAACAAGATGGCATTGCATAATTCACATATATGGTAATTAGACACTAAACGGGTGACATTCACACAAAGCATGTCTAAACTAATCAAATGACATAGCAATGCAAGACACCATACGCACGATATAAACAACATAACCCTGCCAAGTTAGAGCATACACCTCGGGGCAGAAATAGGACTGGTCGTCTATCCATGAATCGTCCTCTGAGGAGCTATCCGTAACCAGCGAGATATGCGCTTCGTCAGATAGCATAGTCTGCTCTGAAGACCTTGTTTTCACTCCAGAATTTTCCATCACCGTGTCAAATGCCTGATGCACTAACATTTTTGACAAATGTAGTACATAATGAAAAAAAGGATGGCCTGATATAATTCACATATAAGTTGACTGGCTAAGCAGGATGGCATTGCAAAATTCACATATATGATGCCTGGCTAAACAAGATGGCGTTGCATAATTCACGTATACGATGAAGAAACTAGACAGATGGCGTTCACACAAAGCATGTCTAAACTAAGCAGATGACATATTTGATGTATAAAGTAAGCAATGCAAGGCACCATATGCATGATATTACCAACATCAGCATGCCAAGTTAGAGCGAAGACCTCAAGGGGTAAATAGGAGTGGTCTTCTCCTTCCGAATCCCCCCTCAGATCAGTTATCTTCCTCTTGATTACAATCTGAAATGGGTGGAGGGGGGCTGCCTTTGCGCCTACCATGGAGTGACGTCTGCATGAGATTTTATTGCCACGCAAGGCTCGTCTCTTTTTGGTCTACATGTTAAGTTCCATTGTGTACAATAATTGACATGCATAGGAATAAAACATAGTGAGATTATTTAAGGAGTGGATGTAGAAATCCAGAGTGATGGTAGCAACCTGTGGATAGACGCAAAACCAATGATAGTAGACAGATAATGGCTTCAGTTAAAAAATACATATAATGGCTTCTTTACTATTTGTTTCCCACCAACATGAAACTCATAGTAGACACCAGAGACTAACCAGATAGTAGATAGATACTATTGATTGCGGCCCCGATATGAACCCCACAACCATTTAAAAACTCAAGTTTGACCATTATTTTGGAGCTGACTCAGAGTCTGATCGGTGAACAGGACGATAAAGTAGCATGTAATATTAAGCGATGCATAACGTAAGCAGACACGAAAGAGTGCAACCTCTCTTGCGGACCCGTGTTGTCCTCGAGGTCATCTGCTCGGTTGATGATGATAATGTAGTTGTCGTGGATGCCGGCGGTGGGGAAGAAGATCTGAGGTGGCGAAAGACAGTCTAGAGGCCGGATCCCTGCTGTGCTGGACCCTTCTGTCATTGGAGCAGCTGAGCTGGGGTGGACGATGGAGCAGTAGGAGCGGGACAAACCACACAAGGTTTTCTTTGACAACTATCTGTAAGAGACGTAATTCTATAAGGGCTCGGTCGAATTGGAGGATTCTAACAACGCAGGGATAGGAAATACACAGTAATAGGATAGGAATGCACGTGCAAAACTGAGAATTTAAAAAATAGGATTTCTGCCAATCTGGGTGTTTGGTTCACAAGAATTGGAAGATCACATGATGCAAAGAAGCATGGTGAGATTAAGTCAAACCACAAGAAAATGTACGGTTATAATGCTATTATGCTACTATCTCTTAGTGTAAGTGCATCTAGTGCCCCTTAGTGATTTTGGTGTATTGAAGACTTATAGGTTAAGGATCTAACGTGTTTATGAGTGTACACAGGTCTATAAGTCTATGAGGAGTTTGATATTTACAGAGAAAGTCGACCCCTAAAAATGAAGTTCTTCAACTGAAGACTTTGATATTCTTAAGACTTTCTGAAGACTTTGAAAGTGAAGAAATTGGTGTGACCTTGAAGACTTGGTTATCATTCGAGGAACATGAAGCGTGAAGACTTTTGTTTTCGTAGTTTCATTTTCTCTTTCTTGAGTCATAGGAAACACCGTACTGTTAAAGGGGGTCGAGGAAATACTAAGGAGAATATTTCCACATGATGCTCAACTCAAATCCTACACCTACCAATCCCTTCGAGTGAAGCCATTGGAAATCTCATACAGTTTAGTCAATTTCTTCACTGATAGAGACGCAGTTCTTCTGGTCACTGAGGATCTTGCTCTGACTGAGGAGTTAGGAATCTGCCAGTGCGAATTGCCTACACAGTGAGGAACATGATAGCCCTGAGGAATTTGTACCTCAAGTTTCCGACCATTGCTGTGCTACGCGCCAGCTGTCCCAAAATATCTTATCCACCTAACGGTCATATCATTGAAGGGCATTTATGTCTTATCATGTCGCCCTGCTCCCTAGGCTATAAATAGCCCCCCCTACAACCACTAGCTGGTTGGATGCTCCGAGAGAAACTGACACTTGTCATTTGAGAGCAACCCATCCTCCGAGGACTTTGAGTGAAAATCATCAAGCGAGGAAAATCCAAAACCCAAACCCAAACACCTACAAACCCAAAGTGATTGAGCATCACTGAAGAGATTGATCCTGCGTGGATCTGACGCTTGTTACCTTTGAAGACTGTGCTTCTTCCATACGGTTAGGCGTCATGGTCTAGAGCATCCAAGAGGAATTGTGGATCGCCGAGTGACCGAGTTTGTCAAGGTTCGGAAGTCACCTGAAGACTTACCATGAGTGATTGGACGAGGACTGTGTGTCCTTAGTTCAAGGAGAATACGGTGAGGACTGGGTGTCCCGAGCTGCGTGCTCAGGACTGGGTGTCCGGGACTGTGTGTCGTCGAGTTTAAATACTCAGCCGCTCCAACCAGATGTACAACTAAGACAACAGTTGGAACTGGTCTACCAAATCATTGTCTTCACCAAGCTTACTGGTTCCATTTCCTCAACTCTTTCATTTCCTCAGTATTGTGCTGCTTGGTTATCATATCTGTGTTTGGAGACTTTGACTGAAGACTTTCTCAATTTCCTCAGTTCAATTTCTTCAGTCTGTTTGTCTTCATCTAGTGTTATACTGTGTTTACACTTTCTGTACTCTGTGTTTGTCTTCATTTCATCATAATGATTATGCTTGTATTCTGTTATGTTTTCATCTGGGTACTTATTCCGCTACTAGTAGTTCTTCGCTAAGGAATTTCCTCACAAGCAAATTCCTCAGTGAAGAATTTCATAAAAATCACCTATTCACCCCCCTCTAGTCGATATAACGCACTTTCAATTGGTATCAGAGCAAGGTACTCCCTTGTTCCGTGTGATTTTGGTTTAACCGCCTGGAGTTTTAGTTATGTTGACCACAGGTATGATCAAGGTCTCTGCAGGGTGTCCTACCTTTGATGGGACGGACTACCCCTACTGGAAGAATAAGATGCGAATGCATCTTGAGGCAATTGATAACGATCTCTGGTATGTTGTGGAAAATGGCGTTCCCTCAGTCACACCTTCACTAAACGCTACCGATGTGAAGAGATTCAAGCAACTCGATTCCCAAGCGAAGAATATCATATGTGGCCATCTGAGAAAAGGACAGTATGGTAGAGTGAGTGCTTTGGAAACTGCTAAGCTTATCTGGGATAGGCTGTCCAAGGTGAATGAAGGAGTTTCAACTCAGCGTGACTCTCGAGTTGATGTTCTTCGCAATCTCTTCAATCGCTTCAAAAGACTCGACAATGAAAATGTTCAGCAAACCTTCGATCGCCTCACTGACATCTCAAATGAGCTTCAAGCACTTGGTGCCACTGACATCACCGACCATGAGGTGGTGAAGAAATTGCTGAGATCGCTTGATTCCTCATTTGATACTCTGGCACTGATGATACAAGAGCGTGCTGATTACAAGTCACTTGACCCCGCTGACGTCCTCGAGAGGCTAAATACTCATGAGTCCCAGCTTACTGAAAAGAGAGATCTCTATGGTTCGAACTATGGAAGATCACGTGCACTGAAGGCCAAGGTAGTATCTGAGTCCGAAGATGAAGACTCTGGTAGCAGCCTTGGCGACCCTGAAGAACTAAGTCACGATCTAGCGCTGCTCGTGAAGAAATTCCAAAAGTTCTCAAGACGAGGTCGCTTTGGAAGACCCTCAAAGAGAAATGATTCCTCATCTAGTGACTACAAGAGAAGGCTTTGTCACAAGTGCAATAAGCCTGGACACTACATTCAAGATTGTCCTCAGTGGGAAAAGGAATCAAAGAAGAAGAAATACAAGGATTACAGTTCTGATGATGCGAAGAAAAAGAAGAAATCCTCAAAATCTTCATCATCAAAATCCTCGAAGTCTTCGTCTCACAAGAAGAGTAGCTCCAAGAAGGCTCGGGCATTCATTGGCAAGGAAATGGGCTCTGAGGCTGAATCTGAAGAACATGAAGAAGAAGAGGAATCTGATGATTCCGAGTCTGGTGTGGCGAGCCTAGCCCTCGCTATTGCATTCGTCAGCAAGTCTATCTTCACCTCTGAAGAAAGTGATCTCATCAACAAGGCTGATGAAGGCAGTGATGAATATGCTCCCACCTATTGCTTCATGGCAAAGGGTGCCAAGGATGATCAACCCAAAGCCACTGAGTGGGTACTTGATAGTGGATGTACAAATCACATGACTGGTGACAGGAATCTGTTGAGGGATGCTCCCTTATCATCATCACATATGAAGCATATCATCTTCACTGATAAAAGCAAAAGTCAGGTATTGGGTCTAGGTAAAGTTGCTATCACAAAGGATCGACACATGGACAAAGTCATGCTTGTTGAGTCCTTAGGATACAACCTTATGTCTGTCTCAATGCTTTGTGATCTTGATATGGTTGTTGTCTTTGGCAAGTATCGTTGTGTTGTGATTATGGAAGCTGACAATTCCAAAGTCTTCGAAGGCTTTAGGAGAGGAGACTTGTATATTGTTGATTTCTCTGCAGATTCACAACCAGCCGTGTGCCTACTTGCAAAAGATTCAGAAGGATGGCTATGGCATTGACGACTTGGTCATGCAGGCATGAGGAATTTGCACACGCTTGCGAAGAAGAAGCATGTTATTGGCATTGAGAATGTCAAATTCCTCAAGGACCACTTATGCGGTGCCTGTGAAGCTGGAAAGATGACGAAGGCCAAGCATCCAACAAAGACCATCATGACCACTACTCGACCATTCGAATTGCTTCACATGGATCTCTTCGGTCCTAATCATTATTCTTCTGTTTCAAATGAAGCATCTCAATATGGCTTTGTTATTGTTGATGATTACTCTCGTTACACATGGGTACACCTTGTCTCTTACAAACATGAAGTGCAGGAAGTCTTCAAACGATTTTCCTCAAAGGCTTCAACCAACTTTGGTGTGAAGATCAAGCACATTAGAAGTGACAATGGCACCGAGTTCAAGAATTCGGTTCTCAATGAATATCTTGATGAACTTGGTATTACTCATGAGTTATCTACTCCTTATACTCCTCAACAGAATGGCGTCGTGGAGCGCAAGAACAGGACTCTTGCTGAGATGGCTCGCACTATGCTCGATGAGTACAAAACCCCTCGTCGTTTCTGGGTTGATGCAATTGATACTGCGTGCCATATCATCAACAGAGTATATCTTCACAAATTCTTCAAGAAGACTGCCTATGAACTCCTCACTGACAATAAACCAAATGTGAGTTATTTCAAAGTCTTCGGTGCTAAATGCTGGATTAGAGATCCTCATCACAACTCTAAATTTGCACCGAAAACATATGAAGGTCTTATGCTTGGTTACGAAAAGGACTCGCACACCTACAGAGTCTTCAACAATGTTCTTCACAAGATTGTTGAAACTGTAGATGTGCGGTTCGATGAAACTAATGGCTCGCAAAGAGAGCACCTACCTTCTGTGTTAGATGAACCAGCACCCGAGGATTCTATCAAACACAAGGCTACTGAAGATGTCATTCCTACTGAAGAATCTGCTGAAGAATTCATTCCAGAACGTGAAGAATGTCAAGCTGATGCACCTGAAGAAAATGCTGAGGAAATTGATGCTGAAGAAAATGCTGATCAAATTCCTCAACGACAACCAGCTCATCCTCGCGTTGCAAAAGAAGTGCAAGTGGAGAAGATCATCGATGACATTAGAGCACCAGGTCCTCTCACACGCTCAAAAGCTTCACACCTATCTAAATTTTGTGGGAACTTTGCTTTTGTCTCTATCACAGGGCCCACTAAGGTAGATGAAGCATTTCTGGAGCCTGAATGGATTCAGGCCATGCAAGAAGAATTACATCAGTTCAAGCTCAACAACGTCTGGGAACTAGTCAATCGTCTCGATCCTCGCAAGCATAACATCATTAGCACAAAGTGGATCTACCGCAACAAGCAAGATGGAAATGGTGTTGTGGTGAGGAATAAGGCACGACTAGTAGCTCAAGGCTACACACAGGTTGAAGGAGTTGATTTCGATGAAAATTTTGCACCTGTTGCTAGACTTGAGGCTATTCGCATATTGCTTGCTTATGCTAACCATCATGATATCATCTTATATCAAATGGATGTAAAAAGTGCATTCCTCAATGGTAAGCTTGAGGAAGAAGTATATGTTGCTCAACCCCTCAGGTTTTGAAGATCCAAAACATCCTGACAAAGTCTTCAGACTTAACAAGGCCCTCTATGGCCTCAAGCAGGCCCCACGGGCGTGGTATGATACATTGAAGGAATTCTTCATGAAGAAAGGCTTGACACCCGGTTCACTCGATCCTACTCTCTTTACTAAATCTTATGATGGTGAACTGTTTGTGTGCCAAATATATGTTGATGATATCATCTTTGGTTGTACTGACCAACGTTATAGTGATGAATTTGCCTATATGATGAGTGAAGAATATCAAATGTCTATGATGGGAGAGTTGAAATTCTTCTTAGGTATTCAAATTCGTCAACAGCGCAATGGCATATTCATATCTCAGGAGAAATACCTCAAGGATGTCCTGAAGAAATTCGGCATGCAAGATTGCAAAGGCATCAAAATTCCTATGCCCACAAATGGTCATCTATGCACTGATGAAAATGGTATTGACTTTGATCATAAGGTATACCGCTCCATGATTGGCTCTTTATTGTACTTATGTGCATCTAGGCCAGATATAATGCTTAGTGTTTGCATGTGTGCCCGATTTCAAGCTGCACCGAAGGAATCACACCATAAGGCTGTGAAGCATATTCTTCGATATCTAGCTCACACACAAACACTTGGATTGTGGTATCCCAAGGGCTCGAATTTTGATCTCATTGGATATTCTGACTCTGACTATGCTGGTGACCGTGTGGACCGCAAGTCAACATCTGGTACTTGTCATTTTCTCGGACGATCCTTGGTCTATTGGTCCTCGAAGAAACAGAACTGCGTATCACTGTCTACTGCTGAAGCTGAGTACATTGCTGCTGGTTCTTGTTGTGCTCAACTGCTATGGATGAAGCAAACACTCAAGGACTATAGCGTCAACGTGAAGAATGTGCCTCTCCTTTGTGACAATGAGAGTGCCATCAAGATTGCTCACAACCCAGTTCAGCACTCGAAGACAAAGCACATTCAAATTCATCACCATTTTCTTCATGACCATGTGTTGAAGGGCGAAATTTCTATTGAGCATGTGAAGACTGAAGAACAGCTAGCCGATATCTTCACTAAGCCCTTGGATGAGAAGAGATTTAGCAAGTTGCGGTGTGAGCTAAATATCTTAGAGTCTTCGAATGTACTTTGAAAAAGGCACTCATCCTAACACTTATGCAAAATTGATGACTTAGATGTGCAGCACATGAAGAAACGTTTTTCTTCAATCAATGAAGAATAACACTCTAAGTGTGAAGAAATTAACGAAGAATTTGATTCTCAAAACCCTACGACAATTGTACGCGGTGTCTGAAATCATCATTCTTATACGGTGGGTCACGCCACCACAAAAGTTGAAAATCTTAAATTTGAGTTTTTCCTTAGTTTTGAAATTCCTTAGTTGTTCAAATTCTTCAACTTGCAAAATCTTCACTTATGCCGTCGTTTTTCTTCATTGGCTATATATATGAGTTGAGTTTAAGTCCTCTACAGCATTCACGTATAGCTATTTCTTCAAGTTGGTTTTTCTGCTAAGTGAATGTGATCGGACCCTTCCCCTCTATGCTATACTCAATCCAATCTGTTCACAAATTCTTCATGTGCGTTCTATTTGAAACTCGTTCAAATTCTTCACTGTGTCCTTGTCAGCTGAAGAAATTGCGAACGGAACGTTAAAACTAATCTTATCCACAGTTTCGGTTTTGCCGCTCAAATTGTTCCGCATCCCACGATGCATTATTCAACTCACCCACGATCTTACACGATCTCCACTACACAGTACGTGGGTGACACATGTCGTGAGAAGGAGAATGGTCAGGGGCACGTTCGTCCTAAATCTTCGGGCGAACAGTTTTTCACTGCCTCTATAAATTCCGCTCGCCCCTTCCTCACTTCTTTTACTCCGCTCGATCTCACTCTCCCGCTCGAGGTTCTCAAACCCTAGCGCCGCCGCTACTCCATCGTCGCCGGTGAGGAAGAGCTTCATTGCCTCGACCTCGTCGCCGTCATACTCGCGCCGACCGCGGAAATCTTCACCTCCGCCGCCGTCGTAGAAGTCTTACTCCGCCAAGTTAGGGCGTGGAAGATCTACATCGACGAACTTCACTGTTTCACCTCTCTGTTCGTCGTGTTCTTCATTCAGGGTAATTAAAAGTTACTTTTACTGCCCTCTTTGATTTGAAATTTTTCTACAAAATGTTCAAAGGTGTTTTATTCTTCAAATCCTCACACACAAAACGCCTCACATGTCATCTGTTCTTGATTCATTTCCCTAAGCATCATTTTCTTCAAGATTCCTCAATTGTGTGGATCTTCGATCTATACAACTCTGGAACCTAAGATACAACACGCTTAGTGAAATTCTTCAAGACGCATCTGGTCAAATTCCTCAAACTTGTTCTTTTTGAAAAACCCTCTGAGAACGCATATGACCTCTCCAAATTCCTCGCAACTATACTTTGTTCACAGGTACACATGTCCGCTGCTGAATCATTAGGTTCTCATCAACTTAACTCGTTTGCAGCGTTCCTCGAAGAAAAACTGCATACTTCTTCAGAGAATTCGATTGTTCAAATTCCTCAACTGAAGAAAATGGCTGACGGTAAAAGGCCGCAGAAAGGAGGAAAGAAGCCTGAGGTCATGACTGCGTTTGAAATCCCTGAGGATATATATACTGAGTACTGCACGCCTGATGAACCCAAGTTTGGCAAAGAGACCAAAAATCAGCGCAAGGTGCGCATTCAGAAGATAGAACGGAGATGGGCACGCGAATGGAGGGAGTACATATACGTTACTCCAAAGTATATGAAGAAATTCGCACTGAATCCTCCATGCCCAAGAGCCCCATTGGCACCTGGCCAAGTGGCTGATCCCACTAGCGTCAAACGCGGTGAGGATTTTCCTGAAGAATGGGCCAAGCACCAAGCCAAATTGGCAAGACAAGCCAGAGAAGCAGTGAGGAAATTCAATGAAGATTCTGCTGCTGCTGCCACTGAGGCCTCTGTCAAGCCGAGAAAATCAATGATTAAGAAGCCCGCACGAAAGCCAAGTGCTTCACCCTCAGCTGCGCCCTCACGGCCAGAAACGTCAAAATCTTCAAGGCAAATTCCTCAAGCTGCCCCTGCTCCTCCGAAATCCTCAGCACCTCCTCCAAAGTCCTCAGCTGTTCCGACTAAGTCCTCTGCACCTGTGCTTCTGGCCTCATGCCAAAGGATTGCAGGCATCTCTGTTGCCTCTGGTGTCTCAGCAAGTTCCTCAGCTGCACCAAGTTCCTCAGCTGGACCCTCTCTGATGAAGAAAAAGGCTACTGCTGGACGCGGTACTCGCCCAAGTCCTAAGAAGAAGCAGGTAGTCTTCAATGTACCATCTGACGAAGATGAGGATGATGAAGAAGAACTTGCAGAAATCATCAGGGACAGACAAGAAAGGGCCGCTAGAGCCAAAGGCACACCTGTGCCGCTGCTGTTGGATCCAAGGGCGATCCTTGATTACATTGATCTCTGGCATAAGGATCCCAACACACCTATGCCTGACTTCAAGCTGACACCTGGACAAAGTCACATGCTGACTCATTTCATCCAAGAGGAGAAATGGAAATATGACAGGGCCAGAGAGATCAAGAAATCGCAGTACAAAAAAGAGAAACTGCTGAAGAAAAATGTTGTCAAAATGACAACTGAAGAACTTATCAAAATGCAGGCTGAAATCAAAGCCCTCAGCGACAACTTCAAATCTTACTATGCTGATTGGCAAGGAGCCAAAGTCAGGTTTGTGAGACTGACAGAGAAGTTTACAAATGTTGCAGCCCCAACGCAACAAGAAGTTCCTCAAGCTGAAGCTTCTGCTCAGCCAACTGAAGAACATGCCAGCACCGCTGATGATTTTCAGGCTGCTGAAGAACATGCTAGTTCCAGGGCTAATGACTCCATTCCAGCCGCTGAAGAAATTGCCAGGGCATCCACTAGTGGTGCGCCTAAAGAAACGGAAGAAGTCAGGGCAACTGCATCAGTTGCGCCTGAGGAAATTCAACCAGATTCCTCAGCTCCACCTGCGCCTACACCAACTCCTATCCTTCCATCTGCATCAGATGTGAAGAAGACCAAGGCTGCAGAGCGAGCTGCAGTGAAGAAAAGGAAAGCATCAAGTGCTTCAGAATCTTCAGCTCCAAAGAAGATGAAGCCGATGACCAGCTCGTTTGACAATCCTACTGATGCTGTTCCGATCTCAACCATGCCATCAAAGGACCTTGTTCCTTTTGATGAAGAATATGTGATCCCAAGCGGATCTGATGAAGAAACTCAATCTGCTGCTTCATCAGAGCAGATTGATGAATAAATTGAAGTAGATGCAATCCCTTCAACCCCAGTGGTTTCATCACCAATGCCTCAGTTTACTACTGAAGAGGCTGGTGTTGAAGAAATTGATGATGAAGATGTGGACATTGGAAGCACAACTCCAGTGATGAATGACGACTTTTGGGAAAGTCAGCATCCCAATTCTCCACTCTTCACCCCACTGCAGCAAATCCCTCACTCTCCTGAACCAACAGTTCAATTGGGCTCTGAAGAAACTCATCCCACTACATCTGTGCATGAAGAAATTCCAGCCACTAGTGCTGAAGAAACTGCTGCTGCTGCTGCTGAAAATGTGACTGCACCTGAGGAGGAACCAGAAATTCCTCAGCCTGAAGAACCTGAGATCGCGATTCCTGAGGTAGTGATGCAACTCACTGACACTCCTCTGCCAAAGGCAAAGGATCCGTTCTCAAGGAAACAAAAGTTCAAGGCTGAAGACTTCTTTGGCGAGCATGTATTCTTCACAGATTACATCCCTTATGACTCTGCTCGCATAAGGAAGAGGCGTTTCTGGACTGCAAGTCAAGCCAACTTCTATTCCTCAGTGCTATTCAACAAAGACAAAGTCTTCGACCATGCACATATTCCTCACGTGGATATGGAGTCCATGCCGTGCTTCACGCCAGTCCTCAGTGTTCTACACGACGCTGGGCTACTCAATTTCTGCACTGACATCTGCGATTGGAATGAAGAACTCATTCTTAAGTTCTATGCATCGCTACACATCACCGGCAACTCTGAAGATGTGAATTCATGGGTTCTGGACTGGATGACTGAGAACACACATTACAAGGCACCAGCGTCTGAATTGCTTCGTGCCCTTCCTCTAAGTCCTCCCCTTGAAGATGCACGTTGTGTTTACAACGAACCTGAGCTTTCAAATCACTATATGCAAGTGCTGATGAAACCTTTGAAGCCAGGGCAGGCCCCTCGAACTAAATTCCTCGTCAAGGAATTGTTGTATGTGCCTCGGACTGTCTATCGCATTCTGACGAAGACAATGAGTCCTATCAAAGGCCACGACTCAAATGATGAAGAAGTCGTTGGCATCATGAAGAATATGCTTTTCAACATCTGTCATGGCATTCCCGTCAACTTCCAGGATTTCTTCATGAGGACTCTGGCCAATATTGCCATGTCACCATTTGAGCTGAAGCCTTATGCACCATGGATTGTGAGATTCATCAAGACAAGGTCTTCACTCAATTACAAAGCTGAAACTCTGAACCACTGCAACTACATGCCCCCTATTGAAGTCCTCAAAAGGACATTTTCCTCAGCTGAAGAAAAGGGCAAGGCTACTACTGTGATAGATGAAGGCATTCGTCCATTGGATTGTCAATTTCGCAAGGCTGCATCTTACTCCACCAATGATGACTCTGCCACACATGACTCGGCCGCCAACAATGCCAATCCAAATCCTCAAGCCACAGCACCCAGGGTGATGACTGATCGTGAGTCACTCCTCAGTCTTCATCAGAAGGTTGATCACAATCACAAATGGGTCAAGCGTCAGTTTGGTTAAATTCTTCACAACATGACTGCAACACATAATGCAGTGAAGAAAAACCACTACTACCTTCATGAAACCCTCAACCGCACCTGGGCTGTTCTGTCTCAAGTATACAGCGCTGATGATTTAAAGCAAATGGGTCTCAAAGAAGAGTTTGACTGGTCTGCACCTCCTCCTAAGAAATACAAGAAGGTCAAGGTTCCTTCTTTGGTGGCCAGCTCATATTCTTCATCGCGTGAGACTGATGAAAATGAAGACTTGGACGACACTGCGGCAGGACCTACTTCAACAACCGACCCCAACAACGCTGGTGCTCCTTCATCATCATGATTATCCTCAAGAGCGTTAGTCCTCAGTTTCGATCCTTTTGGTCATTTGATGACAAAGGGGGAGAAATTTGAGTTAGTCTTCAGCGGGTCTATTATATCGTTTTTTTGCTAAGTTACAACTCTCGTTCTTCTGAAACTTTATTTGATCGAGTTGTAATCTTAAACCTGATGGTGCTCTGATACTTTTGTTGCACTATGCTCTGATACTTTTGATGCACTATTCGGAATGCTTATTCCTCGTTAATATTATTGCACGCATGCTGAATTACATCAGGCACCATATTTCATCATGCATTTCAAATTCTTCATATTATATATCAAATGCATGTATGAATTACAAGATATAGGGGAAGATCTCCATGATTCAACTCTTCAAGTGTACGTTGCTTCAAAAGCAAGTTCCTCACTATGCACATCTTCAGGGGGAGTTCCTCTATATCTTGTAATCAAATTCCTCAATATCAGTATTTACACTTCATATATTTATCCCCGTTGAAAACTTAACCTATATTGTCATCAATCACCAAAAAGGGGGAGATTGTAAGTGCATCTAGTGCCCCTTAGTGATTTTGGTGTATTGAAGACTTATAGGTTAATGATCTAACGTGTTCATGAGTGTACACAGGTCTATAAGTCTATGAGGAGTTTGATATTTACAGAGAAAGTCGACCCCTAAAAATGAAGTTCTTCAACTGAAGACTTTGATATTCTGAAGACTTTCTGAAGACTTTGAAAGTGAAGAAATTGGTGTGACCTTGAAGACTTGGTTATCATTCGAGGAACATGAAGCATGAAGACTTTTGTTTTCGTAGTTTCATTTTCTCTTTCTTGAGTCATAGGAAACACCTACTGTTAAAGGGGGTCGAGGAAATACTAAGGAGAATATTTCCACGTGATGCTCAACTCAAATCCTACACCTACCAATCCCTTCGAGTGAAGCCATTGGAAATCTCATACAGTTCAGTCAATTTCTTCAGTGACAGAGACGCAGTTCTTCTGGTCACTGAGGATCTTGCTCTGACCGAGGAGTTAGGAATTCGCCAGTGCGAATTGCCTACACAGTGAGGAACATGATAGCCCTGAGGAATTTGTACCTGATGTTTCCGACCGTTGCTGTGCTACGCGCCAGCTGTCCCAAAATATCTTATCCACCTAACGGTCATATCATTGAAGGGAATTTATGTCTTATCATGTCGGGCTGCTCCCTAGGCTATAAATAGCCGCCCCCTACAACCACTAGCTGGTTGGCTGCTCCGAGAGAAACTGACACTTGTCATTTGAGAGCAACCCATCCTCCGAGGACTTTGAGTGAAAATCATCAAGTGAGGAAAATCCAAAACCCAAACCCAAACACCTACAAACCCAAAGTGATTGAGCATCACTGAAGAGATTGATCCTGCGTGGATCCGACGCTTGTTACCTTTGAAGACTGTGCTTCTTCCAGACGTTTAGGTGTCATGGTCTAGAGCATCCAAGAGGAATTGTGGATCGCCGAGTGACCGAGTTTGTCAAGGTTCGGAAGTCACCTGAAGACTTACCACGAGTGATTGGACGAGGACTGTGTGTCCTTAGTTCAAGGAGAATACGGTGAGGACTGGGTGTCCCGAGCTGCGTGCTCAGGACTGGGTGTCCGGGACTGTGTGTCCTCGAGTTTAAATACTCAGCCGCTCCAACCAGATGTACAACTAAGACAGCAGTTGGAAGTGGTCTACCAAATCATTGTCTTCACCAAGCTTACTGCTTCCATTTCCTCAACTCTTTCATTTCCTCAGTATTGTGCTGCTTGGTTATCATATCTGTGTTTGGAGACTTTGAGGAAAGACTTTCTCAATTTCCTCAGTTCAATTTCTTCAGTCTGTTTGTCTTCATCTAGTGTTATCCTGTGTTTACGCTTTCTGTACTCAGTGTTTGTCTTCATTTCATCATAATGACTATGCTTGTATTCTGTTATGTTTTCATCTGAGTACTTATTCCGCTGCTAGTAGTTCTTCGCTAAGGAATTTCCTCACAAGCAAATTCCTCAGTGAAGAATTTCATAAAAATCACCTATTCACCCCCCTCTAGTCGATATAACGCACTTTCACTTAGTCTTATGCTTCATGAATAGGAATTTGAAAAGGAGGAAAACCTTTGCACACGCCCATTGCTTGATGGATGGGCACATCCCCTGCTTCAAGCTAGCGGAGAGCGACATGCTGAAAGTGCAACTATCCCTGGGTGGTTTTGGTAATTCCTAACAACATATAGCTCATTGAGCTAACATTATTCCAAGATTAATATTTCAGGAAAAGCTCAATGAATGGCATGGCATGGATGAGGAAAGTGGATCCCTCAAAATTATAAGGACAAAAGATTGGCTCAAGCTTCAAGATCAAGACTCTACATTTTATATTTTAGTGATCCAAGATCACATTGAGTCTATAGGAAAAGCCAATACTATCAAGCAGGGATGAGGTGTTGTTTAATGAGCCTCTTGCTTCATGTGCTTAGTGATATGCTCCAAAATCCTCAACTATCTTCCCACATCCACATATGACCTAAACCAAAAAGTCAAACTCGGCCCCACCGATTCTTTCTATCCGGCGCCACTGAGTTTCACATGTCATAGCCGCTGCCACAAACCCTAGCAATTCAGTTTCACCGATAGGGATCTCGGTCTCACCGAGATGGGATTGCAATTTCTCTGTTTCCCTTTGTAACGTTTTGGTCTAACCGAGGGGAGCGATTGTCGGGGCGGACTGGGTCCCCCGCGAGCACCTATGGGGCCGGAGCCCCTTTCGTTGTCCGGTGAGGGGGGCGGAGGGAGCACGGAGAGCAGATCAAGGCGAGCAGACGGGCGGTTTACCCAGGTTCGGGCCGCGATGGACGCGTAAAACCCTACTCCTGCTTGGTTGTATTGAACTGGGGAGCTCGGGAGCTTGGAGAGCTAGCTGCACCGAGCGTATGGCTGTCTGGATCCGAACCTCCCGACCTCCCAACCCCCTCTACGTTGCACACGGGCCTCCTTTTATAGCGCAAAGGGGTCATCGACAGGTGTCAACGTAAGAGAAAGGGGTAAAAGTGTAAAAGGGGTGGAAGTTGTAACAGTGCGGGAACAGTGGCGCTACAGTGCGGCACAGTGTTATCATACCTACTTCTGACGGTAGGGGACAAGGGCATTAAATGCCCGTCACGGTCGCCCGGACAGCACCGAGGCGGACCGTTAGGTGCGCCACCGCTCGCCACGATGGTGGCTGCATGCCACCGCATACCCCAGGCTGCGCGGTGCCCCGCCACGTGCCCTTGGGGGAAGCCCCGGAGCGACGCGTGGGCGGGCGAGCTGGAGCGCAGTCCTGAGGTGGCGATTTGCCGCGGCAAGTGGCTTGCCACGGGGGTCGTCTTCCTGTGCCTGATAGCTCGCCGGCTATCAGGCCTTGCCGGGGCGCATGGCGCGCCGCGGCGGGCTTCTCTTGTGGTGCCTGGGTTCGGCCTTCCCGACAAGCTCCTCTTGTCGGGGTCTCGATCTTCTGTCTCTTATACTTTGTTCTTGGATGGTATTACATGGGCTCAGTCGTCCCGGCAAGCTCCTCTTGCCGGGGTCTTGTCTTCTTGGCCCGGCAAGCTCCTCTTGCCGGGGGCCTTGTCTTCTTGGCCCGGCAAGCTCCTCTTGCCGGGGGCCTTGTCTTGAATGCTTGGTCTTCTCTTGGCGCTTCCTGGGCGGGCCTCGCCGCAGGGTGCTACAACTGCCCGTGCACAAGTCTGGGGTACTAAGGTACCCCTACTTTAGTACACCGACAGGAGCCCCCGGGCCTGGGCCACACACGGTGCCGAGCGTCGTTGGGCCAGGCCCTAACAGTGCACGGGCACGCGTGGCCTTGGTCGCGCTGCTCCTTAACTCCGCACCCGTCGCACCTTCCCCAGGCGGCGCGCGCTTATCGCGGCGTCGTGGGGGCGGGGCGAGCGGGGCGAGCGTGACATGGGTGGCGTGCGCGGGACTGATCCGTGCAGGCGCGCGTCACGTCGCGCACGATCTCTTTATTCGGAGAGGCGAAGCGCCCCCCCCACCTCTTCCTCTTATAAGCGGAGGAAAGTAGGGGCGGTTCGCCTTTCCCTTGGTTGCTACCTCTCTAAAACCTCTGCCACCTCCTTCTCCCAGAGACAGCAGCGATCTGTCCTTGGAGCGCCCGGCGGGCGCCTACCTGAAAGCAGGCGACGGCGTCTTCATCAGGCTCCCCTGGGAGTCGGGCTCCAGGGCGCCTGTTGAGGGGGAGGCCTTGGACGGAGAGGTGCTTGCCTCCGTCGGGCTGACGGTGGTGGACGTGCCAAACCCCAGCGGCAATGAGCCCGAGGAGGAGCAGCTGTTCCGTAGGCTTGTGTCGCTCTACCGGGCCCGGCAGGCCAAAGTGGAGCGGCGAGAGGCCCTTGTCGCGAAGGCGGGTGCGGACATGGAGAAACGCGCCGCCGAGCTCCGGGAGCTCAACCAGCAGGCCGTCCAGTCCCTGGCGGAGGAGCGGAGGCAGCTTGGCGAGGCGCGGACGGCCTTTATCCTTGAGAAGGCGGAGGCCGAGGAGCAGCAGAGGCTTGCCGCCGCGGAGTTATCCGCGCGGTAAGGCGAGCTGGTGCTGAAAACGGCCAGCCTCGCCAACCACGAGGAGGAGGTTTCCGCGCGCGAGCGGGCGCTCAGCGGAGACCTGAAGAAGGCGCAGGACGCTGCTGCAGCCGTTGAGGTCACCAAGAAGGGGCTGGAGGCGAGGGTGGCGCAGCTCGATTCCGACTTCAAGGCGAAGGACGAAGAGCTCGCCGCGCTCCGGCAGGAGCGCGAGAGGGGTGCGCTCACCCTTGGTGAGCTTCAGGGTCGCTTCGCCGAGAAGATCCAGGAGCTTGACGCCGCCAAGAACTCCAACTCCACTCTGGAACTGAAATTAGAGGCGCTCGGCAAGGCGCTGGGCAGCGCTAAGGAGCGGGAGGCGGCTTTACGGAAGGAGGTCGACGGCAACGAGGAGCTGCTGAGGCGCGCCGCCGTTTCCCAGAACACCTTCAGGGATACGGTGGAGCGGTGGACCGAGGGCCTCGTCGACATCGCCGCCACCATCGACAAGGAGCTGACGCTGCTGGGGATCGAGGGCCACCAGTCCCTCACCGACGAGGACGTCGTGCCCAGCGCCAAGCTCACTTCCTTCTTCCAGGGGGTGGTGCAGGCGCTCCAGCACCTCCGAACGTCGCTTCCGAAGGAGCTGGCCGACGAGACGCGGGAGGCCATCTCCGGGGCCCTCGAGAGGGTGCTGGTGAAGATCGTTTTCCGCAACCCCGACATCAGGCTTACCAATGTCCTCAGGCCCTTGCCGGAGAACGCTGACCTGACGGGGATCCAGGCCCTCATCGCCCCTATCGTCAAAAAGGCGGCCGGGGTCAAGAGGATCGAGGGCGACCGCGTGGACTAGGCCGCCTGCCCCTCTCTTTTATCTCCTTACCCTGCCGCTGTTAAATATGCCATGAAAACGGCTGGTTAGGGCAGCAGTAAGGCATTTTGTAATATAACTTTTTATCTTAGGCAATGCATCGCACTGTTATCTCCTCTACTTGACCGGCGCCTTGTTTGTTTCCGCCCTACGTTTTCGGGGACTTGCCGGCGTAGGCCTCCGCCTTGCCACGGGCGCCGAGTGCGGGACGTCAGCGACCCGCTGGCGGGGCTACCACCGGCAAGAAACCTCGCCGCGGCTGGTTGCCGCTCACTCAGATTGTTGAGCAGGCTCAAGGCAAAGTAAGAGGTGCGACTGCGGTCGCAGCACGCTTAGGGTGCCGGGCGAGCTCGAAACAAAGTGAGGACGCTACTCGGGGTGTAGCACACTCAAGTCGTTGAGCGGACTCGAAACGAAATGAGGGCGCAACCAGTCTCGTGCCGGTCCTTCCGCGCTCAGGCCTCTCAACCAAGGCTCGGTCGTTCGAGGGAGATAACTCTTAAAAATTCATGGGGCAATTGCTCGAGCTCCGGCAACTTATCTTTTCTTATCGCTTGCCGCCCGGTAGGGTAAAACCTCCTTGGGCAGCATCCAGCCCATCCTGGGGGTAGGCAAAGGCGCAGGGCCTCACGACCCTCCGGAGCTAGGCGTAGCTATGCTTGGGGATCCGCGCCCCTCTCCGCGCCAAGGATCACATGCAACTGCGGCAAGACTTGGGCAGAGAGGATGGTTGGCGGAACGGGTTCCGGCAACCGCGCTGGCAAGATTCCTCCCACGGTCGGCGTCAACTCGTTCGGCACCCCGGCGGACGAGGCGCGCCGGGGAACGAGGTCGCCTTTCTCGTGACTTCTGGCGCTAACTTCTGCGGCTACGGGAGCGGCGCAGAGTTCGTTGGAGGCGAATCGTTCGCCCAGCGGCCAGAAGGCGGCCCTCCTCAAGGAGCAGCTGCTTCTTGCCCAGTCTCTGCGCGAGTGGATACTCGAGGAGGGCCGCACACGAGCCCGTGGGAAAGAATGCCAAAGCTTGTCGGGAACCCCTGCTTCAACTGGACAGATCCTCGGATCCGCAGGAGCAGACTGTTCCTCAGCGTTCAGACTGCTGATCTGCTTGCCGGAGCAAGGCTTATCGGGGACACTTGCTTCGACTGGACGGATCCTGGGATCCGCAGGAGCGGGCTGTCCCCCGGTGCCCCCTACCTGGCGCGCCAAGGATGTCGGGGCGGACTGGGTCCCCCGCGAGCACCTATGGGGCCGGAGCCCCTTTCGTTGTCCGGTGAGGGGGGCGGAGGGAGCACGGAGAGCAGATCGAGGCGAGCACACGGGCGGTTTACCCAGGTTTGGGCCGTGATGGACGCGTAAAACCCTACTCCTGCTTGGTTGTATTGAACTGGGGAGCTCGGGAGCTTGGAGAGCTAGCTGCACCGAGCGTATGGCTGTCTGGATCCGAACCTCCCGACCTCCCAACCCCCTCTACGTTGCACACGGGCCTCCTTTTATAGCGCAAAGGGGTCACCGACAGGTGTCAACGTAAGAGAAAGGGGTAAAAGTGTAAAAGGGGTGGAAGTTGTAACAGTGCGGGAACAGTGGCGCTACAGTGCGGCACAGTGTTATCATACCTACTTCTGACGGTAGGGGACAAGGGCATTAAATGCCCGTCACGGTCGCCCGGACAGCACCGAGGCGGACCGTTAGGTGCGCCACCGCTCGCCACGATGGTGGCTGCATGCCACCGCATACCCTAGGCTGCGCGGTGCCCCGCCACGTGCCCTTGGGGGAAGCCCCGGAGCGACGCGTGGGCGGGCGAGCTGGAGCGCAGTCCTGAGGTGGCGATTTGCCACGGCAAGTGGCTTGCCGCGGGGGTCGTCTTCCTGTGCCTGATAGCTCGCCGGCTATCAGGCCTTGCCGGGGCGCATGGCGCGCCGCGGCGGGCTTCTCTTGTGGTGCCTGGGTTCGGCCTTCCCGACAAGCTCCTCTTGTCGGGGTCTCGATCTTCTGTCTCTTATACTTTGTTCTTGGATGGTATTACATGGGCTCAGTCGTCCCGGCAAGCTCCTCTTGCCGGGGTCTTGTCTTCTTGGCCCGGCAAGCTCCTCTTGCCGGGGGCCTTGTCTTCTTGGCCCGGCAAGCTCCTCTTGCCGGGGGCCTTGTCTTGAATGCTTGGTCTTCTCTTGGCGCTTCCTGGGCGGGCCTCGCCGCAGGGTGCTACAACTGCCCGTGCACAAGTCTGGGGTACTAAGGTACCCCTACTTTAGTACACCGACAGCGATCGGTCCCACCGAGATTGCAATGTAAACTCTCTGTTTGCCTTTCGTAACATTTCGGTCTCACCGAAAAGAGCGAACCGGTCCCACCGAGTTTACCTGACCAACTCTCTGGTTAGCTTATTACCAAAATCGGTCCCACCGAGTTTGTGTAATCGGTCACACCGAGATTACGTTATGCCCGAACCCTAACCATATCGGTCCTACCGAGTTGCATCTCAGTCCCACCGAAAATCCTAACGGTCACTAGGTTTGCTGAATCGGTCCGACCGGGTTTAGTTATTCGGTCCCACCGAGTTTGGCAGATTGTGTGTAACGGTTAGATTTTGTGTGGAGGCTATATATACCCATCCACCCATTCTTCATTCGTGGAGAAAGCCATCAGAACACATCTACACTTCCAATACACATGTTCTGAGAGAGAACCACCTACACTTGTGTTGAGGTCAAGATATTCCATTCCTACCATACGAATCTTGATCTCTAGCCTTCCCCAAGTTGCTTTCCACTCAAATCTTCTTTCCACCAAATCCAAATCCTGTGAGAGAGAGTTGAGTGTTGGGGAGACTATCATTTGAAGCACAAGAGCAAGGAGTTCATCATCAACACACCATTTGTTACTTCTTGGAGAGTGGTGTCTCCTAGATTGGCTAGGTGTCACTTGGGAGCCTCCGACAAGATTGTGGAGTTGAACCAAGGAGTTTGTAAGGGCAAGGAGATCGCCTACTTCGTGAAGATCTACCGCTAGTGAGGCAAGTCCTCGTGGGCGATGACCGTGATGGAATAGACAAGGTTGCTTCTTCGTGGACCCTTCGTGGGTGGAGCCCTCCGTGGACTCGCGCAACTGTTACCCTCCGTGGGTTGAAGTCTCCATCAACGTGGATGTACGATAGTACCACCTATCGGAACCATGCCAAAAACATCCGTGTCTCCAATTGCGTTTGAATCCTCCAAACCCTTCCCTTTACATTCTTGCAAGTTGCATGCTTTACTTTCCGCTGCTCATATACTCTTTTGCATGCTTGCTTGAATTGTGTGGAGATTGCTTGACTTGTGCTAAGATAGCTAAAATCTACCAAGAACTAAAATTGGGAAAAGGCTAGATTTTTATTTGGTCAAGTAGTCTAATCACCCCCCTCTAGACATACTTCTGATCCTACAAGTGGTATCAGAGCTTTGGTCTCCATCTGCTTTGATTTCCATAGCTTTTGGTGGTCATAGCCTTGGTATCACAACCTAGGAGATTATGGCATCTAGCGAGGGAAATTATCACCATAGAGGTCCTTACTTTGATGGAACTAATTTTGCTAGTTGGAAGCATAAGATGAAAATGCATATTCTTGGACATAACCCCGTCGTTTGGGCTATCGTGTGTGTTGGCTTGCAAGGTGACTACTTTGATGGGCAAGAACCAAACCGTGAAGCTACCGCGGAAGAGTTGAAGATGATGCAATACAACACTCAAGCTTGTGATATCCTCTTCAACGGATTGTGCCCCGAAGAATTCAACAAAATCAGCCGTCTTGAGAATGCAAAGGAAATTTGGGATACTTTGATTGATATGCACGAAGGTACCGACTCCATCAAGGAATCCAAATTGGATGTGCTTCAAAGTCAACTTGAGAAGTTCAAAATGAAGGATGGTGAAGGTGTCGCTGAAATGTACTCTAGGCTTGCTCTTATCACAAATGAGATTGCCGGCTTAGGGAGTGAAGAGATGACCGATAGATTCATCATCAAGACGATCCTAAGAGCCTTGGATGGAAAATATGATACTGTGTGCACATTGATCCAAATGATGCCTAATTACAAAGATCTCAAGCCAACGGAAGTCATTGGAAGAATTGTTGCTCATGAGATGTCACTCAAGGATACAGAGGAACTTCACAACAAATCAAGTGGTGCTTACAAAGCCTCATGTGAAGCCCCCACATCATCAAGTGAGAAACAAACCTTCAATGAAGAACTGAGCTTAATGGTGAAGAACTTCAACAAGTTCTACAAGAGTAGAAGCAAAGATAGAAGCTCCAAGTCAAGGTCCTACAATGACAAAAGATCTTCTAGTCGAGAGCGAAACTGCTACAATTGTGGAAGGCCCGGACACTATTACAATGAGTGTACGGCTCCCTACAAGAGAAGAGAAGAATCACCATCTAGAGAAAGAAGGAGTAGAGATGATCGTTATGAACGAAGATACTCACGGAGAAGCAAGGATTCGGAAAGAAAGGACAAGTCATCAAGGAGCTACACAAAACGAAGACATCAAGCTCATGTTGGTGAATGGGTATCCGGCTCCGACTCCGATAACCACTCCGAGAGAAGCTATCACTCCGATTCCGAATATACTCAAGATGAAGGTGTTGCCGGTCTAGCACTTGTGTCAACCAACTCCTACGACATATTTGACTCACCAAATGAAGGAGTTGGAACATGCTTCATGGCTAAAGGCCCAAAGGTATCACATCCCGAGTATGTTGATTTCAATAGTGATGAAGATGACTTGTTAGGTGATGATGATTTACTTGTTGACAACTCTAGTGATGAATACTATGATGAAACGTCAATTAATCATGCTAATCAAGATAAAACGAGTGACAATGATAAGGAGAAGATTCAGTCTCTAACTAAAGAACTAAACACTCTTAAGTTAGCTCATGAAACTATCTTAGGAGATCATCGAGAACTTTTAAGGGCGCATGAGAAATTATGCTTTGAAAAGCTCAACCATGAGCAAGAGCATGAGTTCTTAAAAGCAATCAATGATGATCTTCGTAAGAAAAGTTCTTCTTACGTTGCCAAGCATTTACTTTTATCCACATACATGCCTCAAGTCAAGTCTAGTAACAAGAACAAGAAAGATTCTTCCTCTAGTAGTAATAATGATCATGCTAAATCCAATATTGTTTCTTCTAGTAGTTCTCTTGATTCCACTAATGATTCTCTTAGCCAAGTTACACTTGAGCAAGAAAATAGCTTATTGAAGGGAATTATAGAGAAAGGAGTTTACAAGAGCCTTGCCGGAAGTAAGCAATTCGAGGAAATTGTACGCAAGCAAGGAAGGTACCGGAAGAATCAAGGTGTTGGTTTTGAACGAAAGTTCAATGCCAATGGAGTTGAGTGGGAAGAAGATAAATACCCCAAGATGAAGTTTGTTCCTCAACAAGAGAAGTATGATCCCACTTCTTTCAAAGGGACACAAGCTCAAGATGATCTTCCACCACAAGACTACAAACGAAAAGGCAAGGACAAGCTTCAAGAGGAAATTGATGCATTTGAAGAAGCTCCTAAGACCTTAGTCAAGTGGATTCCCAAGACTACTTCAAGTTCCACTTCATCAAGTACAACTACAACACCAAGGATTCCCATCAAGATGGTGTGGATCCAAAAGAAGAAGAACTAGAGAGTTCTTGAGGGTGACTCCGCCAACATACTTCACTCTCATCATCTTGGCAAGAACAAGTGCAATCAACTTCCACATCTTGCACTAGTTCAAGGAGTCACAAACCCTCTTGTTGGTAAGACAAGGGACAAGGTAATCTAAAAGCTTTCATAGACATCATCTTGTGTGTGCATCACTCTATGTCTGTGGATATCCTTGTTTGTTTCTTGTGGGACTAACCCGTGTAGGTATTGAAAGTGCAACTCACTCTAATGGATAGCTCCAAATGATCTACATCGACATTGAGCATCCACATCTTCAACATCTACATGAAGTCATCATCGACATAACTCGAGGTTAGTTCATCCCTCTTAGGGGGGATATCACATCTAGGGGGAGCTTTACTCTAAGAATTGAGCTAAAGCAACTCTAATGGTGTGAACACAACAATGCTTTATGTAAAAGTGGTAACCCCACTTGTGCTTAAACGATGAGTATGACCTATGATCAAATGTTCTCGTTTAACTCCTAAGTCAATATACTCGTATATAGATGACCTAGTCATCGCCAATTGCTTGATAGATGCTAGAATTGGTTGTGCATGCTTTGCCACATATTTCAATTGCCATTTTATTGTGTGAGCATGTTGATTGCATATTTTACTCATTCGAGGACATCCACTTGTTGTTTTGATTGATTGGTTTTCTTTTCTTTTGCCAAGTGGATGGACAAGAATGCCTAAGAACCCTCTCTAGCTATCTATGCTTTTCTCGTCTCAAACTCTATTCATGCTACATCACAAAATTTGATCAAGTCAGATTCAAACCACTCTGTGTGAGGAGCACTCGGAGTTCCCGATTTGTCATAGACTTAAACTTCCAAAACTTCTTTGTGCTTTTCGGTCTGACCGATTCCTCCATTTCGGTCATACCGAGATCACTAAGTCGATCTAAGTTTTCACCTCGGTGCAACCGACTTGAACTTTTCGGTCACACCGAGATTCTTTAACTGTCAACAGTTATGCATCTCAGTGCCACCGAGTTGTTCCACTCGGTCACACCAACAGGGTCGGGCTATATATACTCACGGGCAAAATTTTGGAAATTTCTCCGAAACCTCTTCGCCCGCGCATAGCTCGCTCTGCCTACTGGGTCTCCGGATCGTCCTCCTCGTCACCAGCCGCCTCTTGTCGCTGGTCTCTGCCGCCGTCAACGGATTTCGTCTCCGCCGTTGCCGCCGTAGCGAGTTCACCGCCAAACTAGGGGTCTGCAGTCAGTGTTTGCACATGTCTGATCAGAGTGACAGCCAGAACAAGTCAGAGGATCAGGTTCACATGAGTGAGGGCACTAGTCCCTCTAGTAGCTCTGATGAGGGTAGCAGAAGCACCCCAAGCAACTTGCCCAAGGCTGCCACTAGAGCAAGCAAGAAAAGAACTTCAGAGTCTGAGGATGAAGATTATGTGGCAGAAGAGGAAGCCACTTCTAAGAAGAAAGTGCTCAAGAAAGAATATGGCTCAACTGCAGCCACAAAGCCTAGAATGCATAAAAAGGCACCTGCAAGGAGAGTTCCTACTTCCAAGCCTAGGAAGGTTGCCACTGGAGAAACCTTGAAATTTACCATGGAGTCTGAAGAAGAAGCAGGTGGCCAAGACAAGAAGAAAAAGAGAGTCAGAACCACTACTGCTAGAGTTCTTGGTAAACCCTCCATGAGGAGAGACTCTGACGAAGAGGATGAAGAAGAGGTTGCTGCACCAGCACCCAAGGCACAGAAGCTTATGGGTGATGCCATAAGGTCAGGGGCTGCAACATCAAAGCCCAAAGAAGCACCCAAAGCTGACTCCAAGCCCAAGAGTGCACCTAGGAGGAACACTAGGAACATATCTGCTGCTGAGAAGAACAAGGCCCCAGTGCCTGATGTTGCTGCTGAAGAAGAAGAAGAAGGACAAGTTCTCAGGAAGCTCAAGCCCAAGATTCCAGACCACAACGATGCTCATCCTGTGGCTGAGGACATGAAAATCAGGAGAGATTCAGGGCTGAGGAAATGGAGAGAGGCAAATCCATATGCTTCAAGGAGAAGAACTGCTGTTGATTACAGATTCCACACCAAGGAACAACAAGACTTCTATGAGACAGTGCTGCTGGACAAGAAACCCATAGTATGTGACATGAGATGGGTTGACTGGGAGTATATCAAGGATAATGAAGAACACTATCCTGGAGTGCTTGACAGCTTCAAAGCTTGTGGAGTTGCAGACTTTGTTGGGCAGAAGCTCACAAAGTGGAATGAGGAGCTCATAATGCAATTCTACTCCACAACACATTTCTATCCAGATGGCAGGATAGTATGGATGACTGAAGGCACTAGATATCAGTCTATAGTTGCAGAATGGGCTCAGTTGATCAATGCCCCCGAAGAGCAAGAAGATGACTTGGATGTCTATGCCAAGAAGAAGATGGATCACAATTCCATGTCAAACATGTAAAAGGAGATCCCAGACAAAGCTCTTGAAACTTTCAAGTTTGGGACAGTTCAATTTCTTCTTTCAGGGCTGCCTACAATCAACTGGATTCTAAGGCACACTCTCTTGCCCAAGTCAGGTGATCACAAAATGATCAGAGGCCATGCAATAAACTTGCTTCACATATTTGATGTGCCACAGAAGTTCAAGGTAATGAGCCTCATAGTTGAGACCATCAAGAGGACAACAACTGATCAAAAGAGGAGTTGTGGATATGCCCCACAAATTCAGGAGTTGATTAACTCGAAGATGGGCACATGCACATATCTGTTGGATAAGGAACACCTGCCCATCCATCCAGATTTTGAGCACAATCAAGTTGTGATGAATGAGAACGAACCATCATCTGCACAAGCTCAAGCAAAGAAGGAGAAGGCAAAGATGGAGAAAGCTGCCAGGATGCCAACTCAAGAGGAGGCATCTGAGTACTTTTTGAAGAACAAGTAGGAGCAGCTCGGTTACCTGATAGCATCAACTCTGAGGATTGAGAAAGGACTGGCCACCCTGACTCGAAACCAAGAGAGCCTGGAAGGAATCATGGAACAAAAGTTCTATGACCTAGATGTGAAAGTAACTGAGATTCAGTCTGCTGTGGAGCAACTACAGGATGATATGCAGGAGCGGAAGGGCAAGACCACAACTAATGCATTTGCCAGAGTGCCTAGAGCTTAGAGATCATCTGCAGTGCCAGTTCCTGACACCAGAGCTACTACTTCTGCACCAGCTACAGCCTCAGTTCCACTAGCTCCAGCTCCTACCCCAGCAGCTCCAACTACTTCTACTGAAGCGTTCGTCCTTGGCGTCATCCGGACTCCA
Source organism: Aegilops umbellulata (assembly GCA_032464435.1). Taxonomy (NCBI): domain Eukaryota; kingdom Viridiplantae; phylum Streptophyta; class Magnoliopsida; order Poales; family Poaceae; genus Aegilops; species Aegilops umbellulata. The sequence goes on along the minus strand of CP136058.1, from coordinate 105,474,787 downwards.
CCACCTGAAGACCAAGCCTGAGAATCGTTTTAGTGCTATGCATTTTCTATGAACTTTTTGGTAGCTTGTTGCCAAAGGGGGAGAAAAATGTAGAGATCATAGGCTTCGAGAGAGAGAGAGAGAGTTTCATTTGTTCTCTATTGTCTTCTTGGTTGAACTTTATTTGCTTTTGAGTGCTTGAGATACTATGCTTTTATCTGTGAGACATTGATGATCATGTGTTTGATCATAAGCTACACTTATGCTTGTTGGATGTTACTATCAGTTTATCCTTATTTTGATCATTCACTTTGCTTGGTGATGAGTGCATGTATTTAATTCTAATCATTTTGAGCGCTCCACCAAGATGTATGTGACATGGAAGAGTAACCCATGATCCTAACTCATTGTGCATTTGCAGTCCAAAGCAAATCTTAAAATATGTGCAAATTTAGGGGGAGCTCTTGCCTTTCACATACTTCTCAAAGCGACAATATTTTTCTCTCTTATTATCATTTGTCGAAGCTTTGATCTATGTGTTGTCATCAATTACCAAAAAGGGGGAGATTGAAAGTGCAACTATCCCTGGGTGGTTTTGGTAATTCCTAACAACATATAGCTCATTGAGCTAACATTATTCCAAGATTAATATTTCAGGAAAAGCTCAATGAATGGCATGGCATGGATGAGGAAAGTGGATCCCTCAAAATTATAAGGACAAAAGATTGGCTCAAGCTTCAAGATCAAGACTCTAGATTTTATATTTTAGTGATCCAAGATCACATTGAGTCTATAGGAAAAGCCAATACTATCAAGGAGGGATGAGGTGTTATTTAATGAGCCTCTTGCTTCATGTGCTTAGTGATATGCTCCAAAATCCTCAACTATCTTCCCACATCCACATATGACCTAAACCAAAAAGTCAAACTCGGCCCCACCGATTCTTTCTATCCGGCGCCACCGAGTTTCACATGTCATAGCCACTGCCACAAACCCTAGTAATTTGGTTTCACCGATAGGGATCTCGGTCTCACCAAGATGGGATTGCAATTTCTCTGTTTCCCTTCGTAACGTTTTGGTCTAACCGAGGTGAGCGATCGGTCCCACCGAGATTGCAATGTAAACTCTCTGTTTCCCTTTCGTAACATTTCGGTCTCACCGAAAAGAGCGAACCGGTCCCACTTAGTTTACCTGACCAACTCTCTGGTTAGCTTATTACCAAAATCGGTCCCACCGAGTTTGTGTAATCGGTCACACCGAGATTACGTTATGCTTGAACCCTAACCATATCGGTCCTACCGAGTTGCATCTCAGTCCCACCGAAAATCCTAACGGTCACTAGGTTTGCTGAATCGGTCCGACCGGGTTTAGTTATTCGGTCCAACCGAGTTTGGCAGATTGTGTGTAACGGTTAGATTTTGTGTGGAGGCTATATATACCCATCCACCCATTCTTCATTCGTGGAGAAAGCCATCAAAACACATCTACACTTCCAATACACATGTTCTGAGAGAGAACCACCTACACTTGTGTTGAGGTCAAGATATTCCATTCCTACCATATGAATCTTGATCTCTAGCCTTCCCCAAGTTGCTTTCCACTCAAATCTTCTTTCCACCAAATCCAAATCCTGTGAGAGAGAGTTGAGTGTTGGGGAGACTACCATTTGAAGCACAAGAGCAAGGAGTTCATCATCAACACACCATTTGTTACTTCTTGGACAGTGGTGTCTCCTAGATTGGCTAGGTGTCACTTGGGAGCTTCCGACAGGATTGTGGAGTTGAACCAAGGAGTTTGTAAGGGCAAGGAGATTGCCTACTTCGTGAAGATCTACCGCTAGTGAGGCAAGTCCTTCGTGGGTGAGGGAGTCCTGGATTAGGGGGTGTTCGGATGGCCGGACTATACCTTCAGCTGGACTCCTGGACTAAGAAGATACAAGATTGAAGACTTCGCCCCGTGTCTGGATGGGACTTTCCTTAGCGTGGAAGTCAGGCTTGGCGATGCGGATATTTGGATCTCCTACCATTGTAACCGACTTTGTGTAACCCTAACCCTATCCGGTGTCTATATAAACCGGAGGGTTTTAGTCCGTAGGACAACAACCCCAACATACAACAATCATACCATAGGCTAGCTTCTAGGGTTTAGCCTCCTTGACCTCGTGGTAGATCTACTCTTGTACTACCCATATCATCAATATTAATCAAGCAGGACGTAGGGTTTTACCTCCATCGAGAGGGCCCGAACCTGGGTAAAACTTCGTGTCCCTTGTCTCCTATTACCATCCGCCTAGACGCACAGTTCGGGACCCCCTACCCGAGATCCGCCGGTTTTGACACCGACATTGGTGCTTTCATTGAGAGTTCCTCTGTGCCGTCACTTTTAGGCCCGATGGCTCCTTTGATCATCAACAACGATGCGGTCCAGGGTGAGACTTTTCTCCCCGGACAGATCTTCGTCTTCGGCGGCTTCGCACTGCGGGCTAATTCGCTTGGCCATCTGGAGCAGATCGAAAGCTACGCCCCTGGCCATCAGGTCAGGTTTGGAAGTTTGAACTACGCGGCTGACATCCGTGGGGACTTGATCTTCGACGGATTCGATCCACAGCCAAGCGCGCCGCACTGTTTCGATGGGCATGATCTAGCTCTGCCGCTGAACAGTGTCCTGGAGGCCGCACGCGCGTCGGCTCCGACCCTTAATTCGGAGCCTGCTGCGCCGATCGAGGATGAGCGGTTGGGTGCCACCTCAGGGGCTGTGATCTCAAAGGCGATCGAGCCGAAGACGAGCCCCGCACTCTGCATGGCCCATGACCCCGAGGGGCCGGATTCCTCTCCGGACTCCGAGCCCCCCGCGCCCCTGCCGATCGAATCCGATTGGGCGCCGATAATGGAGTTCACCGTCGCAGACATCTTTCAGCACTCGCCCTTCAGCGACATCCTGAATTCGCTAAAATCTCTCTCTTTATCAGGAGAGTCCTGGCCGGACTACGGTCAGCAAGTTGGGATACGGACGATGAAGAAATTCAAAACCCACCCACCACCCACTTCGTAGCCACTGTCGACGATTTAACCGACGTGCTCGACTTCGACTCCGAAGACATCGACGGTATGGACGACGATGCAGGAGACGAACAAGAACCAACACCTGTAGGGCGCAGGAAGGCCACCTCGTCATACGACATATATATGGTGGACACTCCAAAAGATGGAGAAGGCGATGGAACAGCGGGGGATGCCACTTCTAAGAAACATCCCAAGCGCCGACGTCAGCGGCGCCGCTCTAAATCCCGCCAAAGCAAAAATGGTGATTCCAGCACAGGAGATAATACTACTCCGGATAGCGCTGAAGAACACCCCCTCCACCAAGATTCGGCACAGGAGGATGGAGAAGCCAACCCTCATGAGAGAGCGGCAGACCGAGAGGTTGAGGATGACAATTATATGCCTCCCTCCGAAGACGAGGCAAGCCTCGACGACGATGAATTCGTCGTGCCATCAGATCCCGCCGAACAAGAGCGTTTTAAACGCAGGCTTTTAGCCACGGCAAGCAGCCTCAAGAAAAAGCAGCAACAGCTTAGAGCTGATCAAGATTTGCTAGCTGACAGATGGACTGAAGTCCTTGTGGCCGAAGAGTATGAACTCGAACGCCCCTCCAAGCGTTATCCAAAGCGCAGGCTGCAACCCCGATTAGAGGAGGAAGCACCTAAATCACCAGCGCATGACATGGCCGACCGGCCACCTCGTGGCCGCGACAGAGAGGCCTCTAGGCCCTCCAATCAAGCCATGCCCCGACGCTGCTCAAAACATGCTAAGGCACGGGAAAACGCGCCAGACGTGCGAGATATACTGGACGACAAGGCAAGGCAAACAAGATCGATCTACGGATTGCGCGGGCGCCCCACGGCACGTGACGGTGATCGTCACTCCGGATACAATAAATTCGGCCGGGCCGAACACAATAGACAAAGCTCCTTTGATCTGCGTCGTGATATAGCCCAGTACAGAGGCGCCGCACACCCACTATGCTTCACAGATGAAGTAATGGATCATAAAATCCTTGAGGGCTTCAAACCCGTAAACATCGAATCATACAATGGCACAACAGATCCTGCGGTATGGATCGAAGACTATCTCCTTCATATCCACATGGCCCGCGGTGATGATCTACACGCCATCAAATACCTCCCACTCAAACTTAAGGGACCAGCCCAGCATTGGCTTAACAGCTTTCCAGCAGACCCAATCGGTTCTTGGGAGGACCTGGAAGCCGCATTCCTTGACAACTTCCAGGGCACTTATGTGCGACCACCGGACGCCGATGACCTAAGCCACATAATCCAGTAGCCAGAGGAATCGGCCAGGCAATTCTGGACACGGTTCCTAACAAAGAAAAATTAGATAGTCGACTGTCCGGACGCAGAGGCCCTAGCAGCCTTCAAGCATAATATCCGCGACGAGTGGCTTGCCCGGCACCTGGGACAGGAAAAGCCGAAATCTATGGTAGCCCTCAAGACACTCATGACCCGCTTTTGCACAGGAGAAGATAGCTGGCTAGCTTGTAGTAACAACTTAACCAAGAACCTTGGTAATTCAGATACCAAGAACAAAAGTAGCAGGTCATGCCGGAACAAGCAAAAACGCCGCATTGGCAGCGACAACAATGAGGATACGGCAGTCAATACCGGATTCTGAGGCTACAAATCCGATCAGCGGAAAAAGCCATTCAAAAGAAATACTCAGGGCCCGTCCAGTTTGGACCGAATACTCGACCGCTTGTGCCAGATACACGGCACCCCCGAAAAGCCAGCCAATCACACCAACAGAGATTGTTGGGTGTTCAAGCAGGCAGGCAAGTTAAATGCCGAAAACAGAGACAAGGGGCTGCATAGCGACGACGAGGAGGAGCCCAGGCCGCCGAACAATAGTGGACAGAAGAGTTTTCCCCCACAAGTGCGGACGGTGAACATGATATACGCAACCCACATTCCCAAAAGGGAGCGAAAGCGTGCGTTACGGGATGTATACGCGCTATAGCCAGTCGCCCCAAAGTTCAACCCGTGGTCCTCCTGCCTGATCACCTTCGATCGAACCCACTAGCATCCGTCATGGCGGGTTCGCCGCATTGGTTCTTGACCCAATCATTGACGGATTTCATCTTGCAAGAGTCCTTATGGACGGCGGCAGCAGCCTGAACCTGCTTTACCAGGATACAGTGCGGAAAATGGGCATAGATCCCTCGAGGATCAAGCCCACCAAAACGACCTTTAAAGGTGTCATACCAGGTGTAGAGGCCAACTGTACAGGTTCGGTCACACTTGAAGTGGTCTTCGGATCTCCGGATAACTTCCGATGCGAGGAGTTAATCTTCGACATAGTCCCGTTCCGCAGTGGCTATCACGCACTGCTCGGGCGAACCGCATTCGCGAAGTTTAATGTGGTACCGCACTATGCATACCTCAAGCTCAATATGCCAGGCCCTCGAGGAGTAATCACGGTCAACGGAAACACCGAACGCTCCCTCCGAACGGAGGAGCACACAGCAGCGCTCGCAGCAGAAGTACAAAGCAGCCTCTCTAGGCAGTTCTCCAGTCCGGCCCTTAAAAAGCCGGACACTGTCAAGCGTGCCTGGAGTAACCTACAACAAGACCGCCTGGCACGTTCCGAGCTAGCATAGCCATGCGACCCCAACCCTAGCCCTCGCGATATAGCAAAACCAGTGCTTCGCGTACATAACTACGCTCTTGAAATACCATGGGCACAAGGGCAGGGGCATCATCACAGCACGCCCAAAACACGGCTTAAACCATACTAGGGCCTGCCGGATTCTTTTTAATTTTCTCTTACTTTCAAGACTCCATACTTCGGACGACCTGTTCGGCAATTCAACTGCCGCACAAACGATGCAAGATCTAGGAAAGCAGACAAGCCATGCCGCATTATGGAACTCCCAGGTGGTCTCTATTACGAGCAGTATACCTGTTTTGAATACAATTCCGCGGCCTGACCCTGGCCAGGACATGTTAAATAGTCCAATTTCTTTTGCTTATCGCACTATTTGTATCGTTCTGCTTTGATAGCAGTCTTTCTATAAACAATGCATAGCTTTTGTCTATTTTCTGCATTACCCTCTTTTTCTATATATGTTTATTAATAACATGTTGCACCTGTACAGCGTGGTACGGCAAATACGCCAGGGGCTTCAGTACCCCTTAATATGGTGTGAGAAGACCGAACACTTTCACAAGTGCGGCACCCCGAACTTATAGCACTATATGCATCGGCTCCGAATCATGATTTGGGTCAATAGTTGGGTTTGCCCGGCTCCTATGTTTTGGTGCCTTACGTTCCTCTATATCGGCTAAGGTAGCACTAGGAGAACTACTGCGATTGTGCCCCAGTTGAGCTGGGCTGAGCACCTCAGTAGAGAAAGCTAAAACTGACTGTCATGATGAGGCGAGAGACCGGTCGCTGTTTGAGAGGTTTTTTGAGTCCTTAAAGATTTATGCCGCTTTGAGCGAGGAACCGGCTTTGTCCGGCCAAGGCGTGGATAGCGCCCCTAACTCGGTCTTTTGAATACTAGGGGCTTCGCCGAAATTTAAAATTATAGAGTTCTATGGCTAAGTGAGAGTGTTCAAGCATTATAGTCCGATTGCCTTGTTCGTTGTGCTGAGCGCCTCCCTCGACGGACCCAATCATGGGAAAAAGAGCGCTCGGGTTTATCCCGAACACCCCAACACTAGTGGCATGGGGGCAGAAGCCGACGACTGGCCATCTCTCAATTTTTGGTAAACGGCCGCATAGAAAGTAATATTTTAAATTCAACAAGCATTGCTTAGCGCATATGAACAAGTTTTCAGCGCACAGGATAACACGAGCGAGTTCATTCAAAAATTACATCCTTGGTACATTCATCTGCCATAAGGCGGGCACCAGCAAGAACATCCTTGTAATAGTTCTCGGGCTTGCGATGCTCCTTTCCCGGCGGCGGCCCGTCCCTCACAAGCTTATCACCGTCCAGCTTACCCCAGTGTACCTTTGCACGGGCAAGGGCCCTACGGGCATCTTCGATGCAGATGGAGCGCTTGATGACCTCGAGCCATGGACAGGCCTCCACCAGCCGCCGCACCAACCCGAAGTAGCTCCCAGGCAGGGCCTCTCCAGGCCACAGCCGGACTATGAAGCCCTTCAGGGCCTGTTCGGCCGCCTTGTGGAGCTCGACCAGTTGCTTCAGCTGGTCGCTCAAGGGCACAGGGTGTCCGGCCTCAGTGTACTGAGACCAAAACACCTTCTCCGTTGAGCTGCCTTCCTCGGCTCGGTAGAATGCGGCGGCATCGGATACGCTGCGAGGAAGATCTGCGAATGCCCCTGGAGAACTCCAGATTCGGGTAAGTAACAAGTAGTTTACTTTTATATGTCTGCTTTGCATAAAGAATGCATTACCCGCCGCTATCTTTTTCACCGCCTCAAACTCTTGGAGGGCCTTCTGGGATTCGGCCTTGGCAGACTCGATAGTCTTAAGGGCCGCCGCGAGCTCGGACGCTCGCGTCTTCGAGTCAAGCTCCAAACTCTCATGTTTTTTCATGAGAGCCTGAAGCTCTTGCTGCACCTCGCCAATCTGGGCCTCAAATTTCTCTCGCTCGGTGCGCTCCGTGGACGATCTCTTTTCGGCCTCGGACAACGCCTTCTTGAGGGTCGCCACCTCAGTCGTGGCCCCTACAATAAGCAGTATAATCCTGTTATTTTTGCAATTGCATATTTTTTGCATATATTTTTTCTATAAGGTATCTCTTACCTTCTTTCTCCTCGAGCTGCCGCTTGGCAAGGCCGAGCTCTTGCTCGGTCCGCTCGAGGCCCTTCTTCAGGGCACCCACCTCCGCAGTCAATGCGGCGGTGGCTAGCAGCGAAGCCTGCATACGCATATTGACCCTTTTTTATTAGACTCCTGCGAAATTTAATAGATCTTCTATTCGGCTTTTCTTTCCGAACGCTAAACAGAGCATCAGGGGCTACTGTCTATGCGGTAATATTTTTACATATTTTACTTACCTCGAAGCCTGTTAGAAGGCTGGCACAAGCTTTAGTCAGTCCGCTCTTGGCGGACTGAACCTTTTGGATCACCGTACTCATAATAGTACGGTGCTCCTCGTTGATGGAGGCGCCGTTAAGCACCTCCAGCAGATTGTCCGGCACCTCCAGCTGGACGGAGGCTGCCGGCTCAGAAGGCTTGCTCCTCATAGAAGGAGTTCGCCTACCATGGTCCGGAACTGTTGAGGATTCCGGCGCGGTGTCCGGCTCAAAGCCGGACTTGGAGCCCTGGGGGGTCTTGTCCCCTTTACTCCTGGGGCCCGGGAGGTCGCCTCGTGGCTCCTCCAGGACCACCTCCTCTTGCCCCGGAGCTTGTCGTGACGCCACTTCGGCGTCGTCCGTGGTGCGGGGGGAGATAGCGCGCGGAATGGAGTTCACGTACGATGAATCCAGGGAGCCGCTCGACGATTCGTCGAGTCCGGCCCGGGGCGGCCTGCATAATTACATTCGACATTAGGGAAGAGCTGTGCAACAACAGGGATATTATGAGTTACTCTGGTATCCAAATACTCATGATTTCGCCGGACTCTTGGTCCTGTCCGGCCACTCCTCTTCGTCCTCGTCAGTGTCGGGGGAGTAGTCCGGTGGAGGGGTCTTCCTCTTCTTGGACCCTTCGGCCTCCCCTGCTGGGGCGGCCTTCCTCTTCTTTCCTCCCCTCGCTGGAGGGGGAGAGGATTCTTCTTCCTCCTCCTCGTCTTCATGGGAGGAGTGCGCCTCGGATTCGTCGGACAGCGAATCCGACACCACCACATGACGGGAACTCTTTCGAGTCCCCATGGCCTTCTTCTTCTTGGCCTTCTTCTCCGGCACCACGTAAGGCGCCGGAGCCAGTAGCTTCGATAAACGAGCATCTGCTGGGTCTTCGGGCAAAGGAGCCGGATAGTCGATCTGTCCGAACTTCACCTGCCATGCCTGTTAAAGGTAAAGGGGGTTTAGATCCCGCATAGAGTCAAACTATGATAAACAGATGTCCTGTAAAAGGTAAAAATAACTTACCTCGTTAGCGTGACGCTGCAGCTGAATTCGCGGTCCTCGGAAGCGGACGCGGGAGCATCGGCGCCTTTGAATAGCACCTTCCAGACATCTTCGTACGTCGTGTCGAAGAGCCTGCTCAGAGTTGGATGCCGCGCCGGGTTGAACTCCCACAGATTGAAGACTCGCCATTGACACGGGAGGATCCGGCGGACGAGCATAACCAGGACTACATTGACAAGCCTTAGCCGCTTGTTCACGAGGGTTTGGATGCATTTTTTGCAGTGCGGTCACCTCTTCTTTGTAGCCCCACGATAGGCCCGTCTCATTCCAGGACGTGAGCCGCGTGGGGGGTCCGGACCGGAACTCAGGGGCTGCGATCCATTCCGGCTCGCGCGGCTCGGTGATGTAAAACCACCCTGATTGCCACCCCTTCAGGGTCTCCACAAAGGAGCCCTCGAGCCATAGGACGTTGGCCATCTTGCCCGCCATGGCACCTCCGCATTCCGCCTGGTTGCCGCGCACCACCTTTGGCTTGACATTGAAGGTCTTGAGCCAGATGCCGAAATGGGGGCGGATGCAGAGGAAGGCCTCGCACACGATGATAAACGCCGAGATGTTGAGGATGAAGTTCGGGGCCAGATCGTGGAAATCCAGGCCATAGTAGAACATGAGCCCCCGGACAAATGGGTCGAGAGGAAAGCCCAGTCCGCGGAGGAAGTGGGGAAGGAATACAACCCTCTCATGGGGCTCTGGGGTGGGGAGAAGTTGCACCTTTTCAGGGAGCCGGTGCGCGATGTCTTTGGACAAGTATCCGGCCTTCCTCAGCTTTTTGACATGGCCCTCCGTGACGGAGGAGACCATCCACTTGCCTCTTGCTCCGGACATTGCTGGAGAAGGTTGAGGTGGGAAGTGCGGGCTTGGGCGCTGGAGCTCGAGTGCGCAGAAGATGGATATGCAAAGGAGGAAGAAGGCGTAGGTAGAAAGGTGGATCCTTATCCCCTTATATGGGCGGATGCGGCTATGCGTCCCCACCAGCCTAGTAAAACTCGCTTGCCTCCCAAGCGCCGTGATAAATGGCGTGGTTGGGTTACCCATGTCCGTATTGATGAGAATCCCGTAAATGGGGGACACGATCTCTGCTTTGACAAGACGTGCCAAGGAAATCGCCTCGCAAAACACGCTGAGGTGGAGAAGTGAAAACGATTCGAATAAAGGCTTGGCCGCAGTGTGATGTCACGCTACGGAATATGTCAGCAGATTAGATTTGTGTGAATTTTATTCTCTCTATGGCAATATGTGGAAACTTATTTTGCAGAGCCGGACACTATCCTTGGTGTTTACAATCTTTTATGAAGAATTTGGAGGAGGAACCCGCCTTGCAATGCCGAAGACAAACTGTACGCCGGACTCGTCGTCATTGAAGCCCGGTTTAGGGGCTACTGAGGGAGTCCTAGATTAGGGGGTGTCCGGATGGCCGGACTATACCTTCAGCCAGACTCCTGGACTATGGAGATACAAGATTGAAGACTTCGTCCCGTGTCCGGATGGGACTTTCCTTGGCGTGGAAGGCAAGCTTGGCGATGCGGATATTTGGAGCTCCTACCATTGTAACCGACTTTGTGTAACCCTAACCCTATCCGGTGTCTATATAAACCGGAGGGTTTTAGTCCGTAGGACAACAACCCCAACATACAACAATCATACCATGGGCTAGCTTCTAGGGTTTAGCCTCCTTGATCTCGTGGTAGATCTACTCTTGTACTACCCATATCATCAATATTAATCAAGCAGGACGTAGGGTTTTACCTCCATCGAGAGGGCCCGAACCTGGGTAAAACTTCGTGTCCCTTGTCTCCTGTTACCATCCGCCTAGACGCACAGTTCGGGACCCCCTACCCGAGATCCGCCGGTTTTGACACCGACAGTGGGCGATGGCCGTGATGGAATATACAAGGTTGCTTCTTCGTGGACCCTTCGTGGGTGGAGCCCTCCGTGGACTCGAGCAACCGTTACCCTCCGTGGGTTGAAGTCTCCATCAACGTGGATGTATGATAGCACCACCTATCAGAACCACGCCAAAAATATCCATGTCTCCAATTGCGTTTGAATCCTCCAAGCCCTTCCCTTTACATTCTTGCAAGTTGCATGCTTTACTTTCCGCTGCTCATATACTCTTTTGCATGCTTGCTTGAATTGTGTGGAGATTGCTTGACTTGTGCTAAGATAGCTAAAATCTGCCAAGAACTAAAATTGGGAAAAGGCTAGATTTTTATTTGGTCAAGTAGTCTAATCACCCCCCTCTAGACATACTTCCGATCCTACACATGCTCTCCATCAAGGTCTTCGGGCGCTCGGGGCACAAGCTAGGGTGCTGTGCAGAGAGCTCGACTGATGGCGAAAGCTCCTCTTTGGGCGAGAGTGACGAGGAGGACAGCGACAACGACGACGAGGGTAGCGGGCGGGAGGATGACGGGTCCGACTAGGCATCGGACACACCGTCCCTGGGCGACGCCGGCAGTACCATCATCTGCATTGCCAGCTCCTTGAACTTCTCGGGGTCGCCTCCTTGGGTGGTTGGCGTGGGAAGGCCGGGGAACACGAAGAAGGCGGGTGGCGGGCCGTCAAGTCGGAGTACGCGGGCACCAACGCCTTCGTCGCGTATTGCCGGCCCGCTGCCTCATCTTTCGGCTCTTCTCCCGGCACCATCATCACCAGCCCCCATCTGGACGGCCGCCGGGATGTTCTTTTGGTGTCTTCTGCTGCTCGTACCTCGCCTAGGCGCTCCTTTTGCCCTTCCTCCATCTTGTTCCGTTTCCTGAGGAGAGGGACAAGAAAGGGATTACGGGCATCTTATCTCATTTTAGTTTTTAAGCCTACGGGCCTTTGTAAGATTTAAATCTTGTAACCCCCTTGCTCATGTATGCATTCCGTATGAATTGTACTTGTTAGCAATGTATTAATGAGGAGAAGGGTGTTTACCGGGTTTTGTTTGCGCGTGGGCGAGGGCCACACCAAGGAACGAGTCCTTGTTATCTTAAGATAGACACTGTACCCCGGCGACACGCCTTGCCGTCTCCCTACTCTATAGCTCGGCTACACTCACGCCCTTGATGCTGGGAAGGGTGAATAGGCGATTTTTATGAATTCTTCACTGAGGAATTTGCGGGTGAGGAAATTCCTAAGAGAAGAACTACTTGCAGCGGAATAAGTACTCAGATGCAAACATGGTAGAACATAAACATGATCATCATGATGAAATGAAAGCAAACATAGAGTATAGAAAGCGTAAACACATGATAACACAGGATGAAGACAAACAAACTGAATAAATTGAACTGAGGAAATTGAGAAAGTCTTTAGTCAAAGTCTTCAAACATATATGAACTAGCACATGTAAGTGCATCTAGTGCCCCTTAGTGATTTCGGTGTATTGAAGACTTATAGGTTAAGGATCTAACGTGTTTATGAGTGTACACAGGTATATAAGTCTATGAGGAGTTTGATATTTACAAAGAAAGTCGACCCCTAAAAATGAAGTTCTTCAACTGAAGACTTTGATATTCTGAAGAATTTCTGAAGACTTTCTGAAGACTTTGAAAGTGAAGAAATTGGTATGACCTTGAAGACTTGGTATTCATTCGAGGAACATGAAGCGTGAAGACTTTTGTTTTCGTAGTTTCATTTTCTCTTTCTTGAGTCATAGGAAACACCGTACTGTTAAAGGGGTTCGAGGAAATACTAAGGAGAAAATTTCCACTTGATGCTCAAGTCAAATCCTACACCTACCAATCCCTTCGAGTGAAGCCATTGGAAATCTCATACAGTTCAGTCAATTTCTTCAGTGACAGAGACGCAGTTCTTCTGGTCACTGAGGACTTTGTTCTGACTGAGGAGTTAGGAATTCGCCAGCGCGAATTGCCTACACATTGAGGAACATGATAGCCCTGAGGAATCTGTACCTCAAATTTCCGACCGTTACTGTGCTACGCGCTAGCTGTTCCAAAATATCTTATCCATCCGACGGTCATATCATTGAAGGGCATTTATGTCTTATCATGCCGGGCTGCTCCCTAGGCTATAAATAGCCGCCCCCTACAACCACTAGCTGGTTGGCTGCTCCGCGAGAACTTGACACTTGTCATTTGAGAGCAACCCATCCTCCAAGGACTTTGAGCGAAAATCATCAAGTGAGGAAAATCCAAACCCAAACCCAAAACACCTACAAACCCAAAGTGATTGAGCATCACTGAAGATATTGATCCTGCGTGGATCCGACGCTTGTTACCTTTGAAGACTATGCTTCTTCCAGACGGCTAGGCGTCATGGTCTAGAGCATCCAAGAGGAATTTCATAAAAATCGCCTATTCACCCCCCCTCTAATCGATATAACGCACTTTCAATTGGTATCAGAGCAAGGTACTCCCTTGTTCTGTGTGATTTGGTTTAACCGCCTGGAGTTTTAGTTATGTCGACCGCAGATATGAAGAAAGTGACATGCCCCATCTTTGACGGTCACGAGTATCCCAAATGGAAGGCCATGATGAAGAAGCGTCTCATGGCGATGAACAGCAAGCTGTGGACCGTCACTGAAATTGGTCTGACCGTTCTATGCAAGATGGCGGAAGGTGATGACATTCACAAGTACACCCATTTCAACCTCACAGCGAAGGCCGTCATCTGCTCCTGTCTGTCTCGAAATCAGTTCAGGAACATCATGCATCTCGATCAGGCAGGCAAAGCTTATCTGGGACCGTATCTCTGATGTCTATGAAGGCCATTGAACCTGTCACGATCCTTGGTTTGAGGACTTCAAGGAATCTCTCAAGTCAATGACATTTGAACCAAAATCATCATCCTCCTCATCATGTCTCATGGCAGATGGTGAACAGGTAATTGAATGCTTTCTGTCTGAGTCCAGTGATGATGAATCTGGTGATGAATTTGGACCCAGTTACGTCAAACTTGCCTCACTTGCTGCTAAACAACAAAGAGCTTTGGAAAAGGCTCACAACATGCTTAGTAAGAGCAATGATATGTTGGGTGAAGAAATGGACCAGTCAAAAGCTTTGGCTGAAAGTCTTCAGAGACTTCATTCTAAGCATGACTCCCTTCAAGATCAGCATAACTCTCTCTTGTCAGATCTTGAGTAGCTAAGAGTGAGTTATGAAGATCTTCAGAAGGAGCGCGATTCATTACTTTCTCAACAAATCAGCGCTGCTCAGGAAGAATTTATTCCTCCATGTCTAAAATGCATTGAACGAGAATCTGCTAATTCTTCACCTGAATGTTCAAATGCTTCTAATGTTACAAATTCTTCACCTGTCTCTGCTATCACTAAGTCCTCATCTGAGGACATTGCTAGTATCACTGACGATGCAGGGCTGAAGGAATTGTACATGACAGGCATGTACAAAAGCCTCAAAGGGCATCCGAATCTTTGTGATGTGCTTAAAAAGCAGATCCTCAACAGGAACCCTAGGAAAGAGGGTATTGCCTTTGAGAGGAAACTCAATGCTGATGGTACATATTGGAAGCCTGAGCAGTACCCCAAAACATCATGGGTTGCTGCAAAGGGACCTCCAGTTGATCCATCTAATTTATCTGGTTATACATGTGAATCTTCTCATTCTTCCGATGAGTCATTTGACTCCAACTATAAACTGTTCAAAAATCAGAATGGTGAAGTATTTGCTAGATATGTTGGCACGAACTGCAGGAATGGTTCCCCTATGAAGAAGATCTGGGTTCCCAAAAGGTGCCTTGAAAGTCTTCAGGTGAAATTCCTCATGACACCACCAGTGAAGAATAGGAACCCCAGATCAAATTCTTCATATGGATCCAAGTCCTCATACGGACCAAATTCCTCAAGGGGATCAAATTCCTCACATGGATCAAAGTCCTCATATGAACATCATCGTGCTAACAACTCTGTTTCGCAGGGAAGAGCCAAGGGCTATGAATATGAGCATTATTCTTCAAATTATTATGTTCATAAGTCCTCGAAGAATTTCTCTGCTTATTCATATGCTTACCCTACCCCCTCTTATGTGAAATGTAATGGTTTGGCCGCTATGCCACCATTCTCATATGGAACTCGCAGAGTGATGAACTCTTTGCCACCCCTTCAGATGTGGGTGGTGATGAAAAAGAACTAATCTCTTATGCAGGGTCAGGTCCCCAGACGTACTGTAACGTCTGAAGAATTTGCTGGGGACCTGACAAAGTGCCTGAAAGGACGCAGGCTAACCATGATGAAATGAAATTTCATTTCACACATCCTCCCTTTGCTTTATCTGTCCTACTGCTTGATGAAATTGATCTGATGAATTGTGATATCATATTCTTCACTGCTGAAGTATATGAGTTCGTAAGTTGCACCAATTCATCTGCAGGATGATCAACCCAAAGCCACTGAGTGGGTACTTGATAGTGGATTTACAGATCACATGACTGGTGACAGGAATCTGTTGATGGATGCTCCCTTATTGTCATCACATCTGAAGCATATCATCTTCGCTGATAAAAGCAAAAGTCAGGTATTGGGTCCAGGTAAAGTTGCTATCACAAAGGATAGACACATGGACAAAGTCATGCTTGTTGAGTCCTTAGGATACAACCTTATGTCTGTCTCAATGCTTTGTGATCATGATATGGTTGTTGTCTTTGGCAAGTATCGTTGTGTTGTGATTATGGAAGATGACAATTCCAAAGTCTTCGAAGGTTTTAGGAGAGGAGACTTGTATATTGTTGATTTCTCTGCAGATTCACAACCAGCCGTGTGCCTACTTGCAAAAGCTTCAGAAGGATGGCTTTGGCATCGACGACTTGGTCATGCAGGCATGAGGAATTTGCACACGCTTGCGAAGAAGAAGCATGTTATTGGCATTGAGAATGTCAAATTCCTCAAGGATCACTTATGCGGTGCCTGTGAAGCTGGAAAGATGACCTAGGCCAAGCATCCAGCAAAGACCATCATGACCACTACTCGACCATTCGAATTGCTTCACATGGATCTCTTCAGTCCTAATCACTATTCCTCTGTTTCAAATGAAGCATCTCAATATGGCTTTGTTATTGTTGATGATTACTCTCGTTACACATGGGTACACCTTGTCTCTTACAAACATGAAGTGCAGGAAGTCTTCAAACGATTTTCCTCGAGGGCTTCAACCAACTTTGGTGTGAAGATCAAGCACATCAGAAGTGACAATGTCACTGAGTTCAAGAATTCGGGTCTCAATGAATATCTTGATGAACTTGGTATTACTCATGAGTTATCTGCTCCTTATACTCCTCAACAGAATGGCGTCGTGGAGCGCAAGAACAAGACTCTTGCTGAGATGGCTCGCACTATGCTCGATGAGTACAAAACCCCTCGTCGTTTCTGGGTTGATGCAATTAATACTGCGTGCCATATCATCAACAGAGTATATCTTCAAAAATTCTTAAAGAAGACTGCCTATGAACTCCTCACTGACAAGAAACCAAATGTGAGTTATTTCAAAGTCTTCGGTGCTAAATGCTGGATTAGAGATCCTCATCACAACTCTAAATTTGCACCGAAAGCACATGAAGGTTTTATGCTTGGTTACGGAAAGGACTCGCACACCTACAGAGTCTTCAACAATGTTCTTCACAAGATTGTTGAAACTGTAGATGTGCGGTTCGATGAAACTAATGGCTCGCAAAGGGAGCACCTACCTTCTGTGTTAGATGAACCAGCACCCGAGGATTCTATCAAACACAAGGCTACTGAAGATGTCATTCCTACTGAAGAATCTGCTGAAGAATTCATTCCAGAACATGAAGAATGTCAAGCTGATGCACCTGAAGAAAATGCTGAGGAAATTGATACTGAAGAAAATGCTGATCAAATTCCTCAGCGACAACCAGCTCATCCTCGCGTTGCAAAATAAGTGCAAGTGGAGAAGATCATCGATGACATTAGAGCACCAGGTCCTCACACACGCTCAAAAGCTTCACACTTATCTAACTTTTGTGGGCACTTTACTTTTGTCTCTATCACAGAGTGTAACGCCCCAGATGTAACTTGCCATATTTGTAATCCAACTCTTGCCATTTCCGGCTATGTTTATGATATTTCCTCCGTGGTTGGGTTCTCCTCGTTTTGCATTTTGGTCATGTCATGCATTTCATATCATGTCATCATGTGCATCGCATTCGCATACGTGTTCGTCTCATAAATCCGAGCATCTTTCCCGTTGTCCGTTTTGCAATCCGGCACTCCTATGTCTCTCGGCGTCCCCTTTTACATTTCTTCGTGAGCGGGTATTTAACATTCTAGGAATGGACCGAGGTTTGACATGTGGCCTCGGTATAGCACCGGTAGACCGCCTGTCAAGTTTCGGGTCAATCGGAGTTCGTTTGGTACTCCAACGGTTAACCGGGTAACCGTGAAGGCCTCGTGTGTGTTGCAGCCCAACACCCCTTCAAAACAGCCCAACAACCCATCTAAGACACTCCCATGTCCTCCGCCGTTCGATCACGATCGCGTGGCCGAAAACCGCACTCCATTTGGAGCTTCCTAGCTCCTCCTATCTATAAAAACGCCTCCCCCTCCTCAAATAAAGGGTAAAACCACCCCTAACCCTAGTCCACTCCTCTCCCCGCGCCGCCGGACGAAAATCCGCCGGCCGGACGTGTCCGCTCGTCCCGCCGCCGCCACGTGTCGCTCCCCCGTTGGTCGCGCCCTCCGCGCCCACTTCGCCGCCGGGGGCCCGCCCGAGCCCGCTGCCAGCCCCCGCGGGCCCGCGCGCCCAGTCCGCCGCCGCCCGAGCTCCTCCGCCCCCTCCCGCGTGCTCCGCCGCCGACCCCGTCGCCGCGCCGCCCGCGCACCGGCTTCCCCGCCGCCGCCGCCTTCCCCGTCACCGGCCACCGCCCGCGGGCCGCGCGCGCTGTCCCGGCGCCGCCCGCGACCCCGCCGCCTCGCGCCACCCTCTCCGGCGCCGGATCCGGCCGGTTTCGTCTACTCCGGCGCAGCTCCGGCGGGGATCCGGCGAGATCCGCCGCCCGCCTCGATCCGCGTGCCCGGGGTTGACTTTTTCCCTCGTTCTGATTTCTTTTAAGTCCCTAAGTTTTCACATCATCTTCGCATGTTCATCGCACCGTAACTTTGCATCTGTAGCTCCGTTTCGCGCGTATAATATGTAAAATTGTTCGCCTCGAAAAGTACATCATTTTGTTCCATTGCATAATTTTCATTTGAGGTCATCGCGATGCCCGAAATGCTGTTAGAAGAGGGCTATTTGATGTTAGTGGCTGAATCTTATCTGAACATGCACTATTGTCATTTTTTCCATGATTGATGTGTACATCCTACGAGGTTGAGTCCTACATATGTTTTGTAATATGCCATGTTACCTTTCAAGAGAATTTTGCCATGTATTTTTGTAATCTATGTGGTGACTAGCACAAGCATGCAAACTAGGTCACTTGATGTTGCTGATTTCAGAGACTTAGTAATTTCACCAAGTCCCTGACTGCTGTTATTTTCATGCCATGTATTCATGTTGTTTCTGAGAGATCTATGAGTAATTTGAGCATGATCAGTAAGGGAGTTTCGAACTTGAGTATTTGCTCTATCCATCCATGCCTTTGTTTGAAATTATGGAGTGCCATAGCTTGAGTTAATCGAGCTCTACTTTTGCTACAAAATGTTGCTGGCAGATTGTTTACGTGTTATTCGATTTTGCCAAGCTTGGTGTATTGGATCCTTGCATGATATGATGTTATTCTTGCCATTTCTGGTTACTATGACATGTATTCTTGATGTATGTATGCTTAGTTTATCATGCAATGCTGTGTAGTGAGTGCATCGATCTCACGAACATGCCTAGTCGTTATTAGTTTTCTGCCATGTCCAGTTTTCTGCTAAGTCTGAAACCTGTAACAAAACTTGCTTATTTGAAATGGGTGTAAACATATTTTCTGATCTTTTTTGGCTTATGGTCAGTAAAGGATTTTTGTCAAGTGCTTTGAGTAGATTCATGCCGTGCCTTACTTTGCTTAGTTCTGAACCGGTAGCATGTTGTTTCATTGCTCTGAACATGTCATCCTGATGTTAGTTTCGGCTATGTTGATATTTTCACCAAGTCTGAGAACCTGTTATCTTGTGCACTTTTGCCATGCTTGTTTGGACCTGTTATGATATGATTTAGCCGTAGCTCAGTGTTTATCTTTCATCAAGCATCTTGAGTAGTTTACTTTCATATGCTTTGTTGCCATGTTTGGGTGCAGTAGCCTAATTAATTGTTGCTTGCTAAGTAGCATCATGCTGTTAATGGCAGATTCGTGTCATTCTTGTATTGCTTGCCATTTGCAAACCGTGCATCCGATTCCGGTGTACTTTATATCAATTTCAACCGAAATCACCTCATCTATCCAGTGGAATACTTGGTTTGCCAAGATTATGCCCTGTTCATCCTTGCCCTTCCGGAGCATGCATACGCATTGCATATCACCTCTCGCATATCATTGCCATGTTTTGCATCATATTGCTTGCGCATTGCATCGTGGTTGATATTGGTTCCTTTGCTTGTTCTCTTGTCTTGGGTAGAGCCGGGAGACGAGTACGTGAACGAGGAACCTGTTGAGAACGCTTTCGAGGACCAAGCTTTCGACAACTCTGAGAACCTTGCAGGCAAGATGACCATACCCTCGAAATCACTTCTATCTTTGCTTGCTAGATTGCTCGCTCTTTTGCTATGCCTATGCTGCGATACCTACCACTTGCTACATCATGCCTCCTATATTGCCATGTCAGCCCCTAACCATCCATGTCCTAGCAAACCGTTGTTTGGCTATGTTACTGCTTTGCTCAGCCCCTCTTATAGCGTTGCTAGTTGCAGGTGAAGATGAAGTTTGTTCCTTGTTGGAACATGATCTTGTTGTTCCTTGTTGGAACATGTTTACTTGTTGGGATATCACAATACCGCTTATTTAATTAATGCATTTATATACTTGGTAAAGGGTGGAAGGCTCGGCCTTATGCCTGGTGTTTTGTTCCACTCTTGCCACCCTAGTTTCTGTCATACCGGTGTTATGTTCCCGGAGTTTGCGTTGCTTACACAGTTGGGTGATTTATGGGACCCCCTTGACAGTTCGCTTTGAATGAGACTTTTCCAGCAAGGCCCAACATTGGTTTTACCATTTGCCACCTAAGCCTTTTTCCCTTGGGTTCTGCAGACTCAAGGGTCATCTTTATTTTAACCCCCCGGGCCAGTTCTCCTTCGATTGGTGGTCCAACTAGAGCCACTTGCGGTGCCGCCCTGAGGCAACTTGGGGTATCTTCAGTTGCCGTACGTAGTGTTCATCCGGATGTGCCCTGAGACCGTGATATGTGCAGCTCCTATCAGGATTTGTCGGCACAATCGGGCTGCTTTGCTGGACTTGTTTTGTTGCTGTCGAAATGTCTTGTAGTCCGGGATTCCGAGATTGATCGGGTCTTCCCGGTAGAAGGAATATCCTTCGTTGACCGTGAGAGCTTATCATGGGCTAAGTTGGGACACCCCTGCAGGGTATTATCTTTCGAAAGCCGTGCCCGCGGTTATGAGGCAGATGGGAATTTGTTGATGTCCGGTTGTAGAAAACCCGAAGTTGACCTTATCTAAAACACATCAACCGCGTGTGTAACCGTGATGGTCTCTTCTCGGCGGGGTCCGGGAAGTGAACACGGTTGTTGGAGTTATGTCTGACGTAGGTTGTTTCAAGATCACTTCTTGATCACTTCTAGCTTCACGACCGTGCTTTGCCTTCTATTCTCGCTCTCTTTTGCGCTGTAGCCACCATATGCTAGTCGCTTGCTGCAGCTCCACCTCACAAACCCCTTTCCCACCTTTAAGCTTAAATAGTCTTGATCTCGCGGGTGTGAGATTGCTGAGTCCCCGTGACTCACAGATATTATCACCACAGTTGCAGGTACCAACGATGCCAGTGCAGATGACGTGACCGAGCTCACTTGGGAGTTCGACGAGGAACGTGGCCGTTACTATGTTTCTTTTCCAGATGATCAGTAGTGGAGCCCAGTTGGGTGATCCGGGGATCTATTTAGCATTTGGGGTAGTCTTCTTCCTTTTTGGTACCGTAGTCGGACCTTGAGTGTAACCTGTATGATGGATGTTATTTATGTACTTGTGTGAAGTGGCGATTGTAAGCCAACTATGTATCTTTCCCCTTTATTTATTACATGGATTGTGTGAAGATTACCTCACTTGCGACATTGCTTTCAATGCGGTTATGCCTCTAAGTCGTGCCTCGACACGTGGGAGATATAGCCGCATCGAGGGCGTTACAAGTTGGTAATCAGAGCCTTTCCCCGACCTTAGGAGCCCCCACTGTTTGATCGTCTTTAGTGGCCGAGTTGTGTCTAGAAAAATGTTTTGAGTCATTTAGGAATATATATCGGAGAGTTAGGAATTCTTTTTACTCCCCAGTCCCTTCGACCTTCTGGTAAGGCTTCCTAACGTAGAGTTTTGACTCTTCTCTTCTCAAATTTCACTAAATTTTTTTTTAGGATCACGCGGGTATATTACAATCGTTCCGATGGTTTTATGATGACAACATTGTCTTGGTTGCCTCCTGACATTTAGGGGTTGTGGCAGTGTCCCGGGGAGTTGAGCTCCGAGGTGTTGTCGTCATAATTTTATCGTTGCGGTTTTGGAATACCTGAGTCTAGTACGCCGACATCGAAAATCTCTTTTGTACAGTTGTTGGTGAGATAACCCTGATAGCCCAGTACTGTGGCGAGTGCGGGAGTATCGCCATGACTTGTATAACGGATGTGTTTTCGAAGGTTGAGGTAGACGATTTCCGAAGGTTTCTTGGTTATGTGTTGAAGGATGGATACAACTGATTGTAGGATTTGCTAGTTTGGGTGAGATATTATGCTTCCCCTGTATCCCCAACACCTGATTGCATAACCAGAAAGTTTCGGGAGTTTATAAGTGGGAATTCTTGTAGCTCTAGTATTTCTTCCGCAGATATTTGGTTTGTGATTGGGTAATCCTTACCAAGTATTTGTTCACTTCCGTACCTTGTTGATTTTATTCCTTACCATGTTCTAAGTGGCTTCTCAATTTTGGAAGTATGATGACTTACATTGGAATTCATTCGTTCATTCTCGTTCGAATGTTAATTGTGAAGACTATATGTTGCAATTTCGTTCCTTTGATTCAGCTTCAATATATCTCTGTCAAGATGCTAATGGATGTCACCCTCTTCAGGATGGCTCCACCAACGCGTCAGAATCCGGAACGCAATGAAGGGAATCAGGCTAACCCTCCACCACCGCCTCCACCTCCGGAAGCTTGGCAGGCCCTGATGACTGCCACAAATGCCAATGCTCAGATTCTGATTCAGCTCTTGCAAGATCGCAACCAAGGGCAAGCTAATCAAGAGAATCAAGGCCAAGGCAACAATCAGCCGCATTTCGCTTCATTGAACCAGTTCCTTGCTAATCAGCCAAAGACCTTCAGCTACTGTGTCGAGGCCACAGACGCCGATGATTGGCTCGTGGACATCAGCAAGCATTTCGAGTGCAGCAATGTCAGACCTGAGGACTTTGTCAAGTTTGCCTCTTTTCAACTCAAAGATCAAGCCGCTGAGTGGTTCCAGCAATACAAAGATTCCAGAGGAGGTCGTGTGATTACCTGGGATGATTTCCGCCGTGACTTCAAAGCTCACCACATTCCAGAAAGTGTTGTTGAGAGTAAGCGTGAGGAATTCCGCAATCTCAAGCAAGGCAACATGTCTGTCTATCAATACAACACTCAGTTCTAGAAGCTCTCTCGTTTTGCAAGGCAAGACATCCCTGATGAGAAGAGTATGATCTACCAATTCAGGCGTGGTCTCAGAGAAGATCTGCAACTTGCTCTCGTGCTTTTCGAACCATTAAAGTATGATGAATTCTACAACATGGCACTGAAACAAGAAGCTGCTCAGCTCAAGTGTGAGGCTTCTAAGAAGAGAGTCAGAGACGCAGTTCAGTCTTCTTCTTCCTCACTTGTGGCAGCTAAGCAACAGAAGTTCTGGTTGCCTCCTCCTCCTCCGTTCCGTCAGCCTTATCAGCAGAAGAACTCTAGTGGCCGTGGATCTTCCCACCCACCCAACCCTGGCTATCAGAACAAGTCTCAGAACCAAGCTCCAAGGCCAAGTGCTCCTTACCATCGTCCGCTCTCAGAAGTGACTTGTAACAAATGCCAGCAGAAGGGTCACTATGTGAACAAGTGCTTCAACCAAAGGCGCCTTCCGCCTCCTCCTCCTGTGAAATCTTCCAGCAATGCAGTGGTCAAGCATAATCCTAAGCATGCCAAGGTGAACATGTTGAATGCAGCTCAAGCAGAGGATTCTTCTGAAGTGATCATGGGTAATCTTCCTGTTAATGATATTCCTGCAAAAGTCTTATTTGATACTGGTGCATCGCTTTCTTTCATTTCGAGACCTTTTGTTGCTAAGCATGAGTTTGTGACCGAAAAGATTCTTATTCCGTTGAAGATTGTGTCCCCGGGCAAGCAAATGACATCTAATGTTTGTGTCCCGGATGTTTCTATCAAGATGGGCGACTATAAATTCTTGTCTAAACCAGTTGTTCTTGGTGATTCTTATATTGATCTCATTCTCGGGATGGACTGTCTTTCTAAGCACAAGGCTCAGCTTGAGTGTGCTGCCAGGGAAATCAAATTGACTCACTCTTCTAACGATGTGATCATCTATGCTTCTCGTGATGATACCATTCGGTTGTTTTCTCTCAATGAGAATGATGAATTGGATGCTATCTCTCAGATTCCAGTCGTTTGTGAGTACCAAGATGTCTTTCTAGAAGAGCTTCCGGGTATGCCTCCCCGCCGGCCAGTTGAATTCGTTATTGATCTTGAGCCTGGCACGGAACCCGTTTGCAAGCGTCCTTACAAGCTTGGACCAGATGAGCTCAAAGAATTAAAGATTCAACTCGATAAACAAGAACGTCTGGGTCTGATCAGACCGAGTTCTTCTCCTTGGGGTTGTGGTGTTCTTTTTGTCAAGAAGAAGGATGGCACGGACCGACTTTGCGTCGATTACCGTCCATTGAACAAGAAGACTATCAAGAACAAGTACCCACTTCCCAACATCAATGAGCTATTTGAGCAACTCAAAGGTGCTAAGGTGTTCTCCAAGCTTGACCTTCGTATGGGTTATCATCAGATTCGCATTCGTGAAGAAGATATTCCCAAGACAGCATTCAGAACAAGCTTTGGTTCTTATGAATATACTGTCATGTCTTTCGGCCTTGTCAATGCTCCTCCATATTTCACTCGCTTGATGAATTTCATCTTCAACCCCTACATCAACGAATTTGTCTTGGTCTATCTCGATGATATTTTGGTCTTCTCCAAGAATAAGAAGGATCATGCCAAACATTTGCGATTGGTGCTTGACAAGCTCAGAGAGTATCAATTATATGCGAAGTTCTCCAAATGTGAATTCTGGCTTGATGAAGTTCTTTATCTTGGTCATATCATCTCTGCCAAGGGCATTGCTATTAATCCAGAGAGGGTGTCTGCAGTTTTGAATTGGCATCCTCCTCAGAATGTCAAGCAGCTTCGCAGTTTTCTTGGACTTGCAAGCTAGTGTAGAAGATTCGTTGAGAATTTCTCCAAGATTGCTAAGCCTCTTTCCAACCTCCTCCAGAAGCATCTGAAATATGTCTGGTCTCCTGAGTGTGACGTTGCTTTCAACACTCTCAAAGAGAAACTCGTCACTGCTCCAGTTTTGACTCCTCCTGACGAATCCAAGCCTTATGAAGTATTCTGTGATGCTTCTCTTCAGTGCCTCAGTGCTGTGTTAATGCAAGAGAAGAAGGTTGTTGCCTATACCTCTCGCCAGTTGAAGCCCAATGAAAGGAACTACCCCACTCACGATCTTGAATTGGCGGCAGTGGTCCACGCTCTAATAACATGGAGACATCTCCTGTTGGGAAGGAAAGTGGACATCTTCACCGATCACAAGAGTCTCAAGTATATCTTCACTCAGCCTCATCTCAACCTCAGGCAAACTCGATGGGTCGAAATGATTCAAGAGTATAATCCGAGTATTGAATATACTCCAGGCAAGGCTAATGTGATTGCAGACGCTTTGAGTAGGAAGGCTTACTGCAACAGCTTAATCCTCAAGCCCTTTCAACCGGATCTTTGTGAAGCTTTCCACAAGTTGAATCTCCAAGTTGTTCCTCAAGGTTTGCTTGCCAACCTCATCGTCTCTCCTACTT
Organism: Aegilops umbellulata; assembly: GCA_032464435.1. Classification (NCBI taxonomy): domain Eukaryota; kingdom Viridiplantae; phylum Streptophyta; class Magnoliopsida; order Poales; family Poaceae; genus Aegilops; species Aegilops umbellulata. Next base: position 105,449,488 of record CP136058.1, on the reverse strand, counting down.
TGGAAGATCAGATTCGTGAGGCACAATTGTTGGATACCATGGTGAAGAAGGTGAAACGTGGTATTGAAAAGAGCATCCCCAAATACAAGTGCTATCGAGTTGATGACAGAGATACCCTTTTCTTCGATTACCGGATCGTGGTTCCAAAGGGTGATCTTCGTAAAGTCATTATGAACGAAGCGCACAATTCTCTTCTGTCAATTCATCCTGGAAGTTCGAAGATGTACCATGACCTCAAGCAGTCGTATTGGTGGACTCGAATGAAGCGTGAGATCGCTCAATTCGTGAATGAGTGTGATGTCTGCAGAAGGGTGAAAGCAGAACACCAACGACTAGCTGGTCTTCTCCAACCTCTTGCTATTCCAGAATGGAAGTTTGATCATATCGAAATGGACTTCGTGACTGGTTTTCCTAAGTCCAAGCGTGGAAATGATGCTATCTTCGTCGTCATCGACAAGCTCACCAAAGTGGCTCATTTTCTTCCTATCAAAGAGTCTATCACAGCAGCGCAGCTGGCAGAGCTCTACACCTCCAGAATTGTCTCTTTGCATGGCATTCCACAATTGATCTCTTCAGACCATGGCAACATCTTTACCTCCAAGTTTTGGGATTCTTTTCAAATGGCCATGGGCACCAACATTCGCTTCAGCACAGCTTTCCACCCTCAGACTAGTGGACAAGTCGAGCGTGTCAACCAAATTCTTGAAGATATGCTCAGAGCCTGTGTTATCTCTTTCGGCATGAAGTGGGAGGATTGTCTTCCTTATGCTGAATTCTCTTACAACAACAGTTTTCAAGCCAGCTCGGGCAAAGCCCCATTCGAGATTCTCTATGGCAGGAAGTGCCGTACTCCTCTCAACTGGTCTAAAACCGGCGAACGTCAATTGCTCGGCAATGATTTGATCTCAGAGGCTGAGGCTATGTGCAAGGTCATTCGTGAGAACCTCAAAGCCGCGCAGTCGCGCCAGAAGAGCTATTACGATAGCAAACATCATGATGTGGCATTCGAGATCGGAGACCATGTTTACCTCCGTGTCTCGCCAATGAAAGGAACTCGTCGCTTCGGTATCAAGGGGAAACTTGCTCCGCGATACGTGGGCCCCTTCAAGATCATCGGGAAACGAGGCGATCTAGCCTATCAACTTGAGCTTCCCTCCAACTTTGCAAATGTGCACGATGTCTTCCACGTGTCACAGCTTCGCAAGTGCTTCAAGACGCCTGAGCGCACCATCAACTTCGAAGAGATTGATCTTCAAGAAGATTTGTCCTATCATGAGCATCCAGTTGCTATTCTTGAGACAACTGAGCGCAAGACTCGCAACAAGTCAATCAAATTCCTCAAAGTGAAATGGTCACATCACTCAGACCGAGAGTCCACCTGGGAGCGTGAAGACCACCTATGTTCCGAGTATCCGGAGTTCTTTCAGTCCTAGATCTCGGGACGAGATTCTCTCGTAGTGGTGGTGTGTTGTAACGCCCCAGATGTAACTTGCCATATTTCTAATCCAACTCTTGCCATTTCCGGCTATGTGTTATGATATTTCCTCCGTGGTTGGGTTCTCCTAGTTTTGCATTTTGGTCATGTCATGCATTTCATATCATGTCATCATGTGCATCGCATTCGCATACGTGTTCGTCTCATAAATCCGAGCATCTTTCCCGTTGTCCGTTTTGCAATCCGGCACTCCTATGTCTCCCGGCGTCCCCTTTTACATTTCTTCGTGAGCGGGTATTAAACATTCTCGGAATGGACCGAGGTTTGACATGTGGCCTTGGTATAGCACCGGTAGACCGCCTATCAAGTTTCGGGTCAATCGGAGTTCGTTTGGTACTCCAACGGTTAACCGGGTAACCGTGAAGGACTCGTGTGTGTTGCAGCCCAACACCCCTTCAAAACAGCCCAACAACCCATCTAAGACACTCCCATGTCCTCCGCCGTTCGATCACGATCGCGTGGCCGAAAACCGTACTCCATTTGGAGCTTCCTAGCTCCTCCTATCTATAAAAACGCCTCCCCCTCCTCAAATCACGGGCAAAACCACCCCTAACCCTAGTCCACTCCTCTCCCCGCGCCGCCAGACGAAAATCCGCCGGCCGGACGTGTCCGCTCGTCCCGCCGCCGCCACGTGTCGCTCCCCCATTGGCCGCGCCCTCCGCGCCCACTTCGCCGCCGGGGGCCCGCCCGAGCCCGCTGTCGGCCCCCGCGGGCCCGCGCGCCCAGTCCGCCGCCGCCCGAGCTCCTCCGCCCGCTCCCGCGCGCTCCGCCGCCGACCCCGTCGCCGCGCCGACCGCGCACCGGCTTCCCCGCCGCTGCCGCCTTCCCCGTCGCCGGCCACCGCCCGCGGGCCGCGCGCGCCGTCCCGGCGCCGCCCGTGACCCCGCCGCCTCGCGCCGCCCTCTCCGGCGCCGGATCCGGCCGGTTTCGTCTACTCCGGCGCAGCTCCGGCGGGGATCCGGCGAGATCCGCCGCCCGCCTCGATCCGCGTGCCCGGGGTTGACTTTTTCCCTCGTTCCGATTTCTTCTAAGTCCCTAAGTTTTCACATCATCTTCGCATGTTCATCGCACCGTAACTTTGCATCCGTAGCTCCGTTTCGCGTGTATAATATGACAAATTGTTCGCCTCGAAGAGTACATCATTTTGTTCCATTGCGTAATTTTCATATGAGGTCATATAGATGCCCTAAATGCTGTTAGAAGAGGGCTATTTGATGTTAGTGGCTGAATCTTATCTGAACATGCACTTTTGTCATTTTTGCCATGATTGATGTGTACCTCCTATGAGGTTGAGTCCTACATAAGTTTTGTAATATGCCATGTTAACTTTCAAGAGAATTTTGCCATGTATTTTTGTGATCTATCTGGTGACTAGCACAAGCATGCAAACTAGGTCATGTATGCATGTTGTTTCATGCCATGACTGCTGTTATTTTCATGCCATGTATTCATGTTGTTTCTGAGAGATCTATGGATAATTTGAGCATGATCAGTAAGGGAATTTTGAAGTTGAGTATTTTCTCTATCCATCCATGCCTTTGTTTGCAATTATGGAGTGCCATAGCTTGAGTCAATCGAGCTCTACTTTTGCTACAAAATGTTGCTGGCAGATTATTTACGTGTTATTCGATTTTGCCAAGCTTGGTGTAGTTGATCCTTGCATGATATCATGTTATTCTTGCCATTTCTAATTACTATGCCATGTCTTATTGATGTATGTATACTTAGTTTATCATGCAATGCTCTGTAGTGAGTGCATCGATCTCACGAACATGCCTAGTCGTTATTAGTTTTCTGCCATGTCCAGTTTTCTGCTAAGTCTGAAACCTGTAACGAAACTTGCTTATTTGACATGGGTGTAAACATATTTTCTGATCGTTTTTGGCTTATGGTCAGTAAAGGATTTTTGTCAAGTGATTTGAGTAGATTCGTGCCGTGCCTTACTTTGCTTAGTTCTGAACCGGTAGCATGTTGTTTCATTGCTCTGAACATGTCATCCTGATGTTAGTTTCGGCTATGTTGATATTTTCACCAAGTCTGAGAACCTGTTATCTTGTGAACTATTGCCATGCTTGTTTGGACCTGTTATGATGTGATTTAGCCGTAGCTCAGTGTTCATCTTTCATCAAGCATATTGAGTAGTTTACTGTCATATGCTTTGTTGCCATGTTTGGGTGCAGTAGCCTAATTAATTGTTGCTTGCTAAGTAGCATCATGCTGTTAATGGCAGATTCGTGTCATTCTTGTATTGCTTGCCATTTGCAAACCGTGCATCCGATTCCGGTGTACTTTATATCGATTTCAACCGAAATCACCTCATCTATCCAGTGGCATACTTGGTTTGCCAAGATTATGCCCTGTTCATCCTTGCCCTTCCGGAGCATGCATACGCATTGCATATCACCTCTCGCATATCATTGCCATGTTTTGCATCATATTGCTTGCGCATTGCATCGTGGTTGATATTTGTTCCTTTGCTTGTTCTCTTGTCTTGGGTAGAGCCGGGAGACGAGTACGTGAACGAGGAACCTGTTGAGAACGCTTTCGAGGACCAAGCTTTCGACAACTCTGAGAACCTTGCAGGCAAGATGACCATACCCTCGAAATCACTTCTATGTTTGCTTGCTAGATTGCTCGCTCTTTTGCTATGCCTATGCTGGGATACCTACCACTTGCTACATCATGCCTCCTATATTGCCATGTCAGCCCCTAACCATCCATGTCCTAGCAAACCGTTGTTTGGCTATGTTACTGCTTTGCTCAGCCCCTCTTATAGCGTTTCTAGTTGCAGGTGAAGATGAAGTTTGTTCCTTGTTGGAACATGATCTTGTTGTTCCTTGTTGGAACATGTTTACTTGTTGGGATATCACAATACCGCTTATTTAATTAATGCATCTATATACTTGGTAAAGGGTGGAAGGCTCGGCCTTATGCCTGGTGTTTTGTTCCACTCTTGCCACCCTAGTTTCCGTCATACCGGTGTTATGTTCCCGGAGTTTGCGTTCCTTACACGGTTGGGTGATTTATGGGACCCCTTTGACAGTTTGCTTTGAATGAGACTTTTCCAGCAAGGCCCAACATTGGTTTTACCATTTGCCACCTAAGCCTTTTTCCCTTGGGTTCTGCAGACTTAAGGGTCATCTTTATTTTAACCCCCCCTGGGCCAGTTCTCCTTCGATTGCTAGTCCAACTAGAGCCACTTGCGGTGCCGCCCTGAGGCAACTTGGGGTATCTTCGGTTGCCGTACGTAGTGTTCATCCGGATGTGCCCTGAGACCGAGATATGTGCAGCTCCTATCAGGATTTGTCGGCACAATTGGGCGGCTTTGCTGGACTTGTTTTGTTGCTGTCGAAATGTCTTGTAGTCCGGGATTCCGAGATTGATCGGGTCTTCCCGGTAGAAGGAATATCCTTCGTTGACCGTGAGAGCTTATCATGGGCTAAGTTGGGACACCCCTGCAGGGTATTATCTTTCGAAAGCCGTGCCCGTGGTTATTAGGCAGATGGGAATTTGTTGATGTCCGGTTGTAGAAAACCCGAAGTTGACCTTATCTAAAACACATCAACCGCGTGTGTAACCGTGATGGTCTCTTCTCGGCGGGGTCCGGGAAGTGAACACGGTTGTTGGAGTTATGTCTGACGTAGGTTGTTTCAGGATCACTTCTTGATCACTTCTAGCTTCACGACCGTGCTTTGCCTTCTCTTCTCTCTCTCTTTTGCGCTGTAGCCACCATATGTTAGTCGCTTGCTGCAGCTCCACCTCACAAACCCCTTTCCCACCTTTAAGCTTAAATAGTCTTGATCTCGCGGGTGTGAGATTGCTGAGTCCCCGTGACTCGCAGATATTATCACCACAGTTGCACGTACCAACGATGCCAGTGCAGATGACGCGACCGAGCTCACTTGGGAGTTCGACGAGGAACGTGGCCGTTACTTGTTTCTTTTCCAGATGATCAGTAGTGGAGCCCAGTTGGGTGATCCGGGGATCTGTTTAGCATTTGGGGTAGTCTTCTTTCTTTTTGGTACCGTAGTGGGACCTTGAGTGTAATCTGTATGATGGATGTTATTTATGTACTTGTGTGAAGTGGCGATTGTAAGCCAACTATGTATCTTTCCCCTTTATTTATTACATGGATTGTGTGAAGATTACCTCACTTGCGACATTGCTTTCAATGCGGTTATGCCTCTAAGTCGTGCCTCGACACGTGGTAGATATAGCCGCATCGAGGGCGTTACACAGAGCCCACTAAGGTAGATGAAGCATTTCTGGAGCCTGAATGGATTCAGGCCATGCAAGAAGAATTGCATCAGTTCAAGCTCAACAACGTATGGGAACTAGTCAATCGTCCCGATCCTCGCAAGCATAACATCATTGGCACAAAGTGGATCTACCGCAATAAGCAAGATGAAAATGGTGTTGTGGTGAGGAATAAGGCACGACTAGGAGCTCAAGGCTACACACAGGTTGAAAGAGTTGATTTCGATGAAACTTTTGCACCTGTTGCTAGACTTGAGGCTATTCGCATATTGCTTGCTTATGCTAACCATCATGATATCATCTTATATCAAATGGATGTGAAAAGTGCATTCCTCAATGGTAAGCTTGAGGAAGAAGTATATGTTGCTCAACCCCCAGGATTTGAAGATCCAAAACATCCTGATAAAGTCTTCAGACTTAACAAGGCCCTCTATGGCCTCAAGCAGGCCCCACGGGCGTGGTATGATACTTTGAAGGAATTCTTCATGAAGAAAGGCTTCACACCCAGTTCACTCGATCCCACTCTCTTTACTAAATCTTATGATGGTGAACTGTTTGTGTGCCAAATATATGTTGATGATATCATCTTTGGCTGTACTGACCAACGTTATAGTGATGAATTTGCCTATATGATGAGTGAAGAATATCAAATGTCTATGATGGGAGAGTTGAAATTCTTCTTAGGTCTTCAAATTCATCAACAACACAATGGCATATTCATATCTCAGGAGAAATACCTCAAGGACGTCCTGAAGAAATTCGGCATGCAAGATTGCAAAGGCATCAAAATTCCTACGCCCACAAATGGTCATCTATGCACTGATGAAAATGGTATTAACTTCGATCATAAGGTATACCGCTCCATGATTGGCTCTTTATTGTACTTATGTGCATCTAGGCCAGATATAATGCTTAGTGTTTGCATGTGTGCCCGATTTCAAACTGCACCGAAGGAATCACACCATAAGGCTGTGAAGCATATTCTTCGATATCTAGCTTACACACCAACACTAGGATTATGGTATCCCAAGGGCTCGGATTTTGATCTCTTTGGATATTCTGACTCTGACTATGCGGTGACCGTGTGGACCGCAAGTCAACATCTGGTACTTGCCATTTCCTTGGACGATCCTTGGTCTGTTGGTCCTCTGTCGGATCACGGGTTCCGGCAGACCCGTAAGGTTCGAACTCTGGGGTGCTCGCGGAGGTTATGCCCTCTACCTCTCCTTCTCGCAAGGATCTAAACTACAGAACGAACATCACAAGAGACACAGGGTTTATACTAGTTCGGGCCACCATTGTGGTGTAATACCCTACTCTAGTTTGTGGTGGGTGGATTGCCTCTTGGGCTGATGAGGATGAACAGTACAAGGAAGAACAGCCTCGCGAGGGTCTGTTCTTGGCTAGGGGATGAACTGCTGGGGGAGTTCAATCGCCCTTCTCACTCTCTGGGTATGTTGCTAGCTCTGTTCCTCGATCCCTCGATGCCTCTACCATGGGGGTGGCTAGTCCTATTTATAGGCAAAGGCCCTGGGCCTCTTCCCAAATATTTGATCGGGAAGGGCGCCAACAATTGGCCAATTCGAAGGGGAACATCTGGTACACTAATCCTGACTAAAGTTGGTCTTCGCCTGCCAAAGGCCCTGTGGTGACGTCGTTCTGGGCTCCATGGTGACCTCCTTCCCACCGTTGGACTGGTCTTGGTCTCGTCGCACCAAAATGGGTGCCTTTGCTTGATCCTCTCGCCTGCGCTTGCCCCCTTTGCACCAAAGAGGAAAGGGGAGGACACTACACGGTCTGGCGCCCGCCTGGCACCCTTGGTCGTCATGGCTTGCGTCATGGGCACCTCGCGAGGTACCCTGCCTTGTTCTCTCCGCCTCCTCGTGAGCCATCCTGAGGAGACTGCGCCTTAGGAAGCACCGCGTCGTCCGCCCTGCGAGGCTTGGCCCCTCGCGAGGGTCTTGAGTATTGTGTTGATGAAGATGGGCCGCGCTGGGCCCCCATTTGAGCCACGCCGCAGGCCGCAGGCACGCAAGTCTGGGGACCCCCGTTCGCAGAACGCCGACAGTAGCCCCCGGGCCCAAGGCGCGCATGGAATTGGCCGTGCTGAAAGGCGAAAGGGCAAGGGCGAAGCGCCGTGGGCCCTAACAGCCTGCGGCCTTGGGCGTCGCGTGGCGGTTGATTGGACGTGGGCGGTACTGTTTTCCCACGCTCCCTTATTTTGCGCCGCGCTAGGTTGCCCCACAGTTGTACATAGCCGCCCCTCTTCCTGTTGCTCGACTGTCCCTTGTTCTTCCTCCCTCCGAACTCTGACTCTTGCCTCCAATCCCATCTCACATCTCCTCTCTCCCGTCCACCGCCATGGCTCTGATGAAGAAAGGGAAAGGGAAGAAGCCTGCATCTCCATCTCGCCCGCTGCCGCTGGTGGCGCCCGCCGTCGGCCACTCAATCATACTCAATCTGGAGTGCCTGGACAAGCTCAGTCCTGCTCTGGCCACCGTCTTCAACGAGTGTGGAAGGACGACGGCCTGGCCTACGTCTCACTTCCCCACGGATAGGATTATCACCGAGGTTCACTATTTCGCCGATGCCTTGTGGGCGGGTCTGGTTCCTCCTTTCTCCGATTTCTTCAACGCCGTCCTCTCCCATTACCAGATCCACATGATGCATCTGGGTCCTGAATCCATTGCCCTCCTCTCGGTTTTTGCTTTTGTTTGCGAGGCGCTGATGGGCATCCCTCCTTCTGTTGCCTTGCTGCGCCACTTCTTCTCTTTGCGCCTTGTCGACCCCACTCAATGCTCGGCATGCGTGAGCTTCGTCGCTGCGCCTGAGACTGCGGCTTCTGGCATTGACTTCAAGCTCCCCCCACCTTCAGCTGGGTTCCGTGAGCGGTGGTTGTATGTTGATGTCGGGGTGCCCAGCCCCCTGCTGGTGAAGCCAACTTCGCCTGCTGTACCCAACTCTGGCTGGGGCCAGGAGACGCTCGAGAGCCCCCGGCTCGCCGTCGTCTGGCGCCGCTTTATGCTCTTGAAGAAGCTCGGTGTAACGGTGCCCAATGTGGTGAAGGAGTTCCTATTGCGCCGCATTGCCCCACTCCAGTGCCATTCTCGTCGAATGTGGGCCTTCAACGGGCATGGTGATCGCATGAGGCTTCCGGAAGAAGACTTGACGCCCGCGGCGCTGAGGAAGGTGCTCTTGGTCCTGACTGGCGATCCCAACCCCGGTAGCATTCAGCAGGGAGGAGCTTTACTGTACCTCTGCCAGAACAGGGATGACTTAGTGAGGCAGATGCCCCCTTTCGACGAGTGGGGGCTACGCCCTGCCGGCCTCCAAGGGCCTCGCGAGAACCCTGTGGTGGTGACTGCCCTTCCGGTCGGCCTAGGCGAATCCTCCTCAAGTGGTGGAGCAGGGAGGCAGGAGACAGCGGGGTTCGAGAGAGCCACCGATGATGTGACCGCACCTGGCGATGCTCTTGATGGGGCAGCTGCTGAGGCCCGTGCCGCCGAGGCTGCGGGCGAGGTGCAGCCGCTTCTGACGCTTGAGGCCGGGGCTCCTGAGCCCCCGGCCGTGCCCTCTGGCGAGGCAACTGACTGTGCATGCTAGGCATGCATCCTCGACGCAGGTCGCCTTGGTGCTCCGTCCTCTTCGCGGGTTGATTCCTGTGCACCTCTCCTGGGCCGCTTCCGTGTGGACTTCGAGGCCCTCCGAAGGAAAAGGGAGGCCCTGGGTGACGACTCCCCTTGTCGCCTGCTGAAGCGCCGGAAGTACTTTGCCACCGACGAGTAAGCCTTCTCCTTTCCCGGCTCCTGATCCCCTTGTTGCGTCTACTGATCCTTGCTCTGCAGGCCCCTTCCTGCCGAGGTCATGGAGGCCGCTGAGGTGCCGCCTCCCTTGACTTTGTCTCCTCCGCCGCCCCCGAGTGCCCCGAGCAGCACTGCCCTTGTGGTCAGGGCGAACGACGGGGTGGACCGCCACGTAGCGCGCGGCGGCCCTTCTGTCCCCGCGATCTCCTTCCGCGGGCCCTCTCTTGGCATTGGCAGCCTGCCATGGACTTCTCGTCTGGTCGCGGGCTGCGACTGGCTGAGGCACCCATTGGGCCCTTCTCCTGAGGTCGGGCTGGACTCAGGCCGAGCTTCTGATGCGGCGCGGCCGGCCGTCGTGAGGGCTCCAGCCCCCAGCCTCCTGCCCGGCGCCGGAGCGATGGTCCGCGGTCCTCGACGCCTGCTTGGGGCAGATGATGGTGTGGCAGACGTGCTTGAGCATGCTCGGGAGCACCGTGCCCGTCGCCATGAGTTCCTTCGAAGGGCGAGTGGCGCCATAGACCTGCTTGTGCAGGAGCTCGCCGATGAAGACGCGCGCCTGGAAGCCGAGGGCCTGCGCCTGGCCGCAGAGAGGCGCGAGCTGGAGGCCGCTGTTGCCCTCGCGCTTCATCAGCGCAAGCTCGATGACGAAAAGGCGAAGGCGTCGCTGGAGGCCTCCCGGGCGGCTCGACCCCAGGCCGCTGAGGAGGCCCGGAGAGCTGACCGACAGCGAGAAGCAGCAGAAGAACAGACCCGGGAGCTCCTGGCCCGGTGCCGCTCGTTGGAGGAGCAGGTGGAGCTGCGCGAGGCGGCCCTTGTGTCGATGAAGGTGGCCTCCGATGACCCGGTTGAGCTTCGGAAGCGCGAGGAAGCGCTGGTGCTGGAAGCTGCCGAACGCTCCCTCGAGTACGAGCGGCTGGAGACGAGGGAGCGCCTGGCGACGCAGGCGGAAGACGATGTCGCCGCACGAGAGACGCGTGTCTTGGAGGAGGTTGGTCATCGGGTGGCGATGGCGCGCCAAGGCCTCGAGCGCGAGTTCGAGAGGATGCTAGAGCTGATCCGGGTCGAGGCCGAGGGGAGGACCACGGCCTTGAGGGCCCAGCGGGAGGAGGCGACGTGGCGGGCCTATGCTTCTCGGGCCGCCCTTGAGGCAGCGCAGAAGGAATCGTCCGCCCTTCAGGCCGAGGTGCTCCGTCTCCGCCAGCGGGTGGAGAAGGCCGAGGTCGTCAAGCGTCAGAATGCCGATGAGATACGCCAGCGGCAAGTCCTGGAGCACGTGCACGGCCCCATGCTCACCACGCTCAGGGAGAGGGCTAACACTGCCCTGGGCAACATCTGTGAGGCAGCCGTTGGCGAGCCGCACACGATCAACTACGCCGGTAACCTGCAGTTCTTCATCGCTGTGGTGACGCAGCTGGAGGCACGGTCGGCCAGGGCCGATAGGTTGGTGGAGGAGAGGAGCTGCGCCCTGCTCGGGCGCGCCTTTTCCCGTGTCTTCAGCCATCTTCAGGACATGGACCCCCACTTCGACTTCGATGCCGCCATCGCCCCAGTCCCCCAGGCCGTCCGAGGTGACCTGGCGAATTGGGTGGAGAACAACGAGGATGCTCTCGTCCGGGCCTTCACTTCGGATGACGACAACGTGATCGTGGCTGCCGACGAGGGCGGCGTGGTGGATGATCCCGGCGCCGCTGGTGGCGGCGCAGACAACGAGGGCGAGTTCAGCGACGCCAGCGACAGCTCAGGAGGCGCTCCCGAGGATGCATTGGGAGACTTGTCAGACTGACCATGTACCACTCCCGTCTTTTTACCCTGCATGGATAGATCTCAGGTGTTTGGCCTGACGGTTGTGAGAGCATTTTTGGGAGGGGAAGCCCCTCATGTAAGAACTTGTGTCCATTATATCAGTGGTTGTCAAATCGCGCGCGTGCCCTATGGTAGGCTGGTTTACCTTTGTTCCTTGCTGGTTCCAAGGCTGCCTGCAGGAGGGCGCTGCGCCTTGGGTGTTCTCTAGTTGAGATCTCAGGATGCGGGATCGTTGCTGACGGGAAACTTCACAGGCGTGGGCCTTCTTCACAGGCTCCGGGCCTTCTCCCGAGCGGGACGTCTTCACAGGCATTCGCCTTCTTCACAGGCTCCGGGCCTTTTCCTAAACGCGATGGCTTCACAGGCATTTGCCTTCTTCACAGGATCCGGGCCTTTTCCTAAACGCACTGGCTTCACAGGCATTTGCCTTCTTCATAGGCTCCGGGCCTTTTCCTAAACGCAATGGCTTCACAGGGATTTGCCTTCTTCACAGGCTTCGGGCCTTTTCCTAAACGCAATGGCTTCACAGGCATTTGCCTTCTTCACAGGCTCCGGGCCTTTCCATTAACGCGATAGCTTCACATGCATTTGCCTTCTTCACAGGCTCCGGGCCTTTCCATAAACGCGATAGCTTCACATGCATTCGCCTTCTTCACAGGCTATGGGCCTTCTTAGGAAAAGACAACCTCCGTAGTCACCAAAAGGTAATCTCGTGAGGAAGCAACAACGGCAGTCAGGGCTGCGCTCGAGCTAGGCCTGGCCCGACTCGCGAGGGGAGGCAGCTGTGGTGAGGCGGTGACCAGAACGCGAGAAATGGTTCGAACGAGACCAAGCACCCCTTCCCCAAACACACGCAAAGCTCAAATTCGAATTCAACTTAAATCCGGCGGGGGAAAAAGTTACAACCAAAGGGAAAAGGCAATGAAAGCAGACAAAAAGCCGCGTCCGGCACCTAATCTAGTCTTGGACGTCTTCTCACCAGCGCGGAGCTAAGTGTTGTCCACTGGGCGTGGGAGGGAGCCCCAGGGCCTGAGGCCGGCACCCCTGATACTCCGGGGCGTGTACAGCCCCACTCATTATTACGTGAGAGTGTCACGGGGTGGCGAGCTTCACAGGCACTGGGCCTTCTTCACAGGAACCGCCTTGCTTCATATCGCCAGACGAGGGCCCCACCTTGCACCACACTCTAGTGCCACCAACGACGATCGGAAACCAGGACGCCGCCGGTGGGGTAGAGCGGTCGCCAGCGGTTCCCCCGACGACCACGGGTCCTCCGCCAGGGGCAGGCCCTCAGGCGCCTCCCTAGTAGAGGGCCTACCTTCTAAGAACACCTTGCTCCGAACACCGCGGTGGTGATGTAGGATCCCTGCCCCTCTCCTGCAGCCCCCTGCGTCCTCCTCCCGAGGGGTAGGAAGCCGCGGGAGCAGGGCAGCTGCTCGCTGCGGCGACCTGCACCTCCTGTGGCCCATGATTAGCGTATACCTGCTCTTGAGGAATTAACGGTACCCGATAGTTGTCGCCTCCAGTGTGGCCGACGGAGCCGTTCTGGGGCTCCTGGAAGGGCTCGGCCTCTGGCGTCTCGTCTCCCCAGCTGGGGCTGAAGAGTGAGCCCTGCTCGCCCTCGTGAGCGTGCCCTTGGTCCATCATGTGAGGCACGTATTCTTCTGGCGCCGCCACCCGGAATGCTGTGCTGTAGTGCTCCATGCGCCATGTGGCGTTGCTTGACGTACCCACCGCGGGGTGGTCGCGCGGTTGCCCGCTGGCGCCGTGGGCCACACCGAGCCCCTCTCCTTCGCGCGCCGGGGGCGGGGGTAGTGCCACCGCTAGTCTAGTGCCGGCGGGTTCGCCAGTGTCGGGGTAGCCCTGAGGCCCGCGGGAGCGCGCGGGGCCTCCTCGTGCGCCGCCCTGGGCTTGGGGCGGAAGTTGGATGCAGAAGGATTGAGCCCCCTAAGCGGCAAAGCCCAGGAGTTCGGCGACCCGTTCCAGCAGCACATCGTGGCCGCCCTCCAACAGCCTGCACTGTAGCAGCTCCCGTGCTACCGTGAGCGCAGCACTCGAGTTCGCCTGCTCCCGGCAGGTGTACGGTGTCGTAGTCGCGGCATGGTTGGAGGCCCTTGCCGCCGACCGCGCCTGCCGTGGTGTGAGGGCCGCGAAGGCTTGTCCACGTCGCCCGCGGCCCGCAGCGCCCTGCGTACCGCGAGCTGCCTAGGGCACGGGGTCCCCCGGGGCGGGCGGCTCCGCGCAGATGGGCCACGCCGCCCATGGACCTTGGTTGCCCGCCTGGTCGCCGGACATGGTGATGACGATGCGACGGGAGGCGGAGCGGTAGGGAGGCAAATTCCGGCGCACCCCTACCTGGCGTGCCAAATGTCGGATCACGGGTTCCGGCAGACCCTTAAGGTTCGAACTCTGAGGTGCACGCAGAGGTTATGCCCTCTACCTCTCCGTCTCGCAAGGATCTAAACTACAGAACGAACAGCACAAGAGACACAGGGTTTATACTAGTTCGGGCCACCATTCTGGTGTAATACCCTACTCTAGTTTGTGGTGGGTGCATTGCCTCTTGGGCTGATGAGGATGAACAGTACAAGGAAGAACAGCCTCGCGAGGGTCTGTTCTTGGCTAGGGGATGAACTGTTGGGGGAGTTCAATCACCCTTCTCACTCTCTGGGTATGTTGCTAGCTCTGTTCCTTGATCCCTCGATGCCTCTACCATGGGGGTGGCTAGTCCTATTTATAGGCAAAGGCCCTGGGCCTCTTCCCAAATATTTGAGCGGGAAGGGCACCAACAACTGGCCAATTCATAGGGGAACATCTGGTACACTTATCCTGACTAAAGTTGGTCTTCGCCTGCCAAAGGCCCTGTGGTGACGCCGTTCTGGGCTCCATGGTGACCTCCTTCCCACCGTTTGACTGGTCTTGGTCTCGTCGCACCAAAATGAGTGCCTTTGCTTGATCCTCTTGCCTGCGCTTGCCCCCTTTGCACCAAAGAGGAAAGGGGAGGACACTGCGCGGTCTGGCGCCCGCCTGGCACCCTTGGTCGTCATGGCTTGCGTCATGGGCACCTCGCGAGGTACCTTGCCTTGATCTCTCCGCCTCCTCGTGAGCCATCCTGAGGAGGCCGCGCCTGAGGAAGCACCGCGTCGTCCGCCCCGCGAGGCTTGGCCCCTCGCGAGGGTCTTGAGTCTTGTGTTGATGAATATGGGACGCGTTGGGCCCCCATTTGAGCCACGCCACAGGCCGCAGGCAGGCAATTCTGGGGACCCCCGTTCCCAGAACACCGACATCCTCGAAGAAACAGAACTGCGTATCACTGTCTACTGCTGAAGCTGAGTACATTGCTGCTGGTTCTTGCAGTGCTCAACTGCTATGGATGAAGCAAACAGTCAAGGACTATGGCGTCAACGTGAAGAATGTGCCTCTCCTCTGAGACAATGAGAGTGCCATCAAGATTGCTCACAACCCAGTTCAGCACTCGAAGACAAAGCACATTTAGATTCGTCATCATTTTCTTCGTGACCATGTATTGAAGGGCGACATTTCTATTGAGCATGTGAAGACTGAAGAACAGCTAGCCGATATCTTCACTAAGCCCTTGGATGAGAAGAGATTTAGCAAGTTGCGGTGTGAGCTAAATATCTTAGAGTCTTCGAATGTACTCTGAAAAGGCACTCATCCTAACACTTATGCAAAATTGATGACTTAGATGTGCAACACATGAAGAAACGTTTTTCTTCAAACAATGAAGAATAACACTCTAAGTGTGAAGAAATTAATGAAGAATTTGATTCTCAGAACCCTACGACAATTGTACGTGGTGTCTGAAATCATCATTCTTATACGGTGGGTCATGCCACCACAAAAGTTGAAAATCTTCAATTCGAGTTTTTCCTTAGTTTTGAAATTCCTCAGTTGTTCAAATTCTTCAACTTGCAAAATCTTCACTTGTGCCGTCGTTTTTCTTCATTGGCTATATATATATATGAGTTTATGTCCTCTACATCATTCACTTATAGCTATTTCTTCAAGTTGATTTTTCTGCTAAGTGAATGTGATTGGACCCTTCCCCTCTATGCTATACTCAATCCAATCTATTCACAAATTCTTCATGTGCGTTCTATTTGAAAATCGTTCAAAATCTTCACTGTGTCCTTGCCAGCTGAAGAAACTGCGAACGGAACGTTAAAACTAATCTTATCCAAATTTTCGGTTTTGCCGCTCAAACCGTTCAGCATCCCACGATGCATTATTCTATTCACCCACGATCTTACACGATCTCCACTACACAGTACGTGGGTGACACATGTCGTGAGAAGGAGAATGGTCAGGGGCATGTTTGTCCTAAATCTTCGGGCGAACAGTTTTTCACTGCCTCTATAAATACCCCTCGCCCCTTCCTCACTTCTTTTACTCCGCTCGATCTCTCTCTCCCGCTCGAGCTTCTCAAACCCTAGCGCCGCCGCTACTCCATCGTCGCCGGTGAGGAAGAGCTTCACTGCCTCGACCTCGTCGCCGCCGTACTCGCACCGACCGCGGAAATCTTCACCTCCGCCGCCGCCGTAGACGTCTTCCTCCGACAAGTTAGGGCGTGGAAGATCTACATCGACGAACTTCACTGTTTCACCTCTCTATTCGTCGTGTTCTTCATTCAGGGTAATTAAAAGTTACTTTTACTGCCCTCTTTGATTCGAAATTTTTCTACAAAATCTTCAAAGGTGTTTTATTCTTCAAATCCTCACACACAAAACACCTCACATGTCATCTGTTCTTGATTCATTTCCCCAAGCATCATTTTCTTCAAGATTCCTCAATTGTGTGGATCTTCGATCTATACAACTCTAGAACCTAAGATATAGCACGCTTAGTGAAATTCTTCAAGACGCATCTGGTCAAATTCCTCAAACTTGTTCTTTTTGAAAAACCCTCTGAGAACGCATATGACTTCTCCAAATTCCTCGCAACTATACTCTGTTCACATGTACTCATGTCCGCTGCTGAATCACTAGGTTCTCATCAACTTAACTCATTTGCAGCGTTCCTCGAAGAAAAACTGCATACTTCTTCAGAGAATTCGATTGTTCAAATTCCTCAGCTGAAGAAAATGGCAGACGGTAAAAGGCCACAGAAAGGAGGAAAGCAGCATGAGGTCATGACTGCAATTAAAATCCCTGAGGACATCTATGCTGGGTACTGCACACCTCCTGAGGAAGATAAAAATCAGCGCAAGGTGCGCATTCAGAAGATTGAACGGAGATGGGCACGTGAATGGAGGGAGTACACATACGTCACTCCAAAGTACATGAAGAAATTCGCACTGAATCCTCCATTCCCAAGAGCCCCATTGGCACCTGGCCAAGTGGCTGATCCCACTAGCGTCAAACGCGGTGAGGATTTTCCTGAAGAATGGGCCAAGCGCCAAGCCAAATTGGCAAGACAAGCTAGAGAAGCAGTGAGGAAATTCAATGAAGATTCTGCTGCATCTGCTGCCACTGAGGCCTCTGTCAAGCCGAGGAAATCAATGGCAAAGAAGCCTGCTCGTAAGCCAAGTGCTTCACCAACAATGCCCTCACGGTCAAGTTCCTTAGCTGCGCCCTCACGGCCAGAAACTTCAAAATCTTCAAGACAAATTCCTCAAGCTGCCCCTGCTCCTCCGAAATCCTCAGCACCTCCACCAAAGTCCTCAGCTGTTCCGACAAAGTCCTCAGCACCTGTGCATCTGGCCTCGTGCCAAAGGACTGTAGGCATCTCTATTGCCTCTGGTGTCTCAGCAAGTTCCTCAGCTGCGCCAAATTCTTCATCTGGCCCAACTCTGCTGAAGACTAAAGCAACTGCTGGACGAGGTACTCGCCCAAGTCCGAAGAAGAAACAGGTTGCCTTCCAAGAGCCACATGAGGATGATGAGGCTGATCATGATGAACTTGCAGAAATCATCAGAGACCGGCAAGTTAGGGCCGCAAGAGCCAAAGGCGCACCTATGCCACTGCTACTGGATCCAAGGGCGATCCTCGATTACATTGATCTCTGGCATAAGGATCCCAACACACCTATGCCTGATTTCAAGTTGACACCTGGCCAAAGTCACATGCTGACTCACTTCATCCAAGAGGAGAAGTGGAAATATGATAGGGCCAGAGAGATCAAGAAATCGCAATACAGAAAGGAGAAACTGCTGAAGAAAAATGTTGTCAATATGACAACTGAAGAACTTGTCAAGATGCAGGCTGAAATCAAATCCCTCAGCGAAAAATTCAACTCTTACTATGCTGATTGGCAAGGAGCCAAAGTCAGGTTTGTGAGACTGACAGAGAAGTTTACAAATGTTGCAGCCCCAACGCAACAAGAAGTTCCTCAAGCTGAAGCTTCTGCTCAGCCAACTGAAGAACATGCCAACACCGTTGATGATTTTCAGGCTGCTAAAGAAAATGCTAGTTCCAGGGCTGATGACTCCATTCCAGCCGCTGAAGAAATTGCCAGGGCATCCACTAGTGGTGCGCCTGAAGAAACTGAAAAAGTCAGGGCAACTGCATCAGTTGCGCCTGAGGAAATTCAACCAGATTCCTCAACTCCACTTGCGCCTACACCAACTCCTATCCTTCCATCCGCATCAGATGTGAAGAAGACCAAGGCTGCAGAGCAAGCTGCAGTGAAGAAAAGGAAAGCATCAAAAGCTTCAGAATCTTCAGCTCCAAAGAAGATGAAGCCGATGACCAGCTTGTTTGACAATCCTATTGATGTTGTTCCGATCTCAACCATGCCATCAAAGGACCTTGTTCCTTTTGATGAAGAATATGTGATCCCAATCGGATCTGATGAAGAAACTCAATCTGCTGCTTCATCAGAGCAGATTGATGAAGAAATTGAAGTGGATGCAATCCCTTCAACCCCAGTGGTTTCATCACCAATGCCTCAGTTTACTGCTGAAGAGGCTGGTGTTGAGGAAATTGATGATGAAGATGTGGACATTGGAAGCACAACTCCAGTAATGAATGACAACTTTTGGGAAAGTCAGCATCCCAATTCTCCACTCTTCACCCCACTACAGCAAATCCCTCACTCTCCTACACCAACAGTTCAATTGGGCTCTGAAGAAACTCGTCCCACTACATCTGTGCATGAAGAAATTCCAGCCACTAGTGCTGAAGAAACTGTTGCTGCTGCTGAAAATGTGACTGCACCTGAGGAGGAACCAGAAATTCCTCAGCCTGAAGAACCTGAGATCGCGATTCCTGAGGTAGTGATGCAACTCACTGACACTCCTCTGCCAAAGCCAAAGGATACGTTCTCAAGGAAACAAAAGTTCAAGGCTGAAGACTTCTTTGGCGAGCATGTATTCTTCACAGATTACAACCCTTATGACTCTGCTCGCATAAGGAAGAGGCGTTTCTGGACAGCTAGTCAAGCCAACTTCTATTCCTCAGTGCTGTTCAACAAAGACAAAGTCTTCGACCATGCACATATTCCTCACGTGGATATGGAGTCTCTGCCGTGCTTCACGGCAGTCCTCAGTGTTCTTCACGATGCTGGGCTACTCAATTTCTGCACTGACATCTGTGATTGGAATGAAGAACTCATTCTTCAGTTCTACGCAACGCTGCACATCACCGGCAACTCTAAAGATGTGAATTCATGGGTTCTGGATTGGATGACTGAGAACACACATTACAAGGCACCAGCGTCTGAATTGCTTCGTGCCCTTACTCTAAGTCCTCCCCTTGAAGTTGCACGTTGTGTTTACAACGAACCTGAGCTTTCAAATCACTATATGCAAGTGCTGATGAAGACTTTGAAGCCAGGGCAGGCCCCTCGAACCAAATTCCTCGTCAAGGAATTGTTGTATGTGCCTCGGACTGTCTATCGCATTCTGATGAAGACAATGAGTCCTATCAAAGGCCACAACTCAAATGATGAAGAAGTCGTTGGCATCATGAAGAATATGCTTTTCAACATCTGTCATGGCGTTCCCGTCAACTTCCATGATTTCTTCATGAGGACTCTGGCAAACATTGCTATGTCACCATTTGAGCTGAAGCCTTATGCGCCATGGATTATGAGATTCATCAGAACAAGGTCTCCACTCAATTACAAAGCTGAAACTCTGAACCACTGCAGCTACTTGCCCCCTATTGAAGTCCTCAAAAGGACATTTTCCTCAGCTGAAGAAAAGGGCAAGGATACTGCTGTGATAGATGAAGGCATTCGTCCATTGGATGGTCAATTTTGCAAGGCTGCATCTTACTCCACCAATGATGACTCTGCCGCCAACAATGCCAATCCAAATCCTCAAGCCACAGCACCCAGGGTGATGACTGATCGTGAGTTACTCCTCAGTCTTCATCAGAAGGTTGATCGCAATCACAAATGGGTCAAGCGTCAGTTTGGTTCAATTCTTCACAACATGACTGCAACACATAATGCAGTGAAGAAAAACCACTACTACCTTCATGAAACCCTCAACCTCACCTGGGCTGTTCTGTCTCAATTTTACAGCACCGATGATTTGAAGCAAATGGGTCTCAAAGAAGAGTTTGACTGGTCTGCACCTCCTCCGAAGAAATACTAGAAGGTCAAGGTTCCTTGTTTGGTGGCCAACTCATATTCTTCATCGCATGAGATTGATGAAAATGAAGACTTGGACGACACTGCGGCAGGACCTACTTCAACAACCAACCCCAACAACGTTGGCGCTCCTTCATCATCATGATTATCCTCAAGAGCGTTAGTCCTCAGTTTCAATCCTTTTGGTCATTTGATGACAAAGGGGGAAAATTTGAGTTAGTCTTCAAGCGGGTCTATTATATCATTTTTTTTGCTAAGTTACAACTCTCGTTCTTCTGAAACTTTACTGGATCGAGTTGTAATCTTAAACCCGATGGTGCTCTGATAATTTTGTTGCACTGTGCTCTGATACTTTTGATGCACTATTCGGCATGCTTATTCCTCGTTAATATTATTGCACTCATGCTGAATTACATCAGGCACCATATTTCATCATGCATTTCAAATTCTTCATATTATATATCAAATGCGTGTATGAATTACAAGATATAGGGGGAGATCTCCATGATTCAACTCTTCAAGTGTGCATTGCTTCAAAAGCAAATACCTCACTATGCACATCTTCAGGGGGAGTTATTCTATATCTTGTAATCAAATTCCTCAATATCAGTATTTACACTTCATATATTTATCCCCGTTGAAAACTTAACCTATATTGTCATCAATCACCAAAAAGGGGAAGATTGTAAGTGCATCTAGTGCCCCTTAGTGATTTTGGTGTATTGAAGACTTATAGGTTAAGGATCTAACGTGTTTATGAGTGTACACAGGTCTATAAGTCTATGAGGAGTTTGATATTTACAGAGAAAGTCGACCCCTGAAAATGAAGTTCTTCAACTGAAGACTTTGGTATTCTGAAGAATTTCTGAAGACTTTCTGAAGACTTTGAAAGTGAAGAAATTGGTGTGACCTTGAAGACTTGGCATTCATTCGAGGAACATGAAGCGTGAAGACTTTTTTTTTCTTAGTTTCATTTTCTCTTTCTTGAGTCATAGGAAACACTGTACTGTTAAAGCGGGTTGAGGAAATACTAAGCAGAAAACTTCCACTTGATGCTCAACTCAAATCCTACACCTACCAATCCCTTCGAGTGAAGCCATTGGAAATCTCATACAGTTCAGTCAATTTCTTCAGTGACAGAGACGCAGTTCTTCTGGTCATTGAGGACTTTGTTCTGACTGAGGAGTTAGGAATTCGCCAGTGCGGATTGCCTACACATTGAGGAACATGATAGCCCTGAGGAATTTGTACCTCAAATTTCCGATCGTTACTGTGCTACGCGCCAGCTGTTCCAAAATATCTTATCCATCCAGCGGTCATATCATTGAAGGGCATTTATGTCTTATCATGTCGGGTTGCTCCCTAGGCTATAAATAGCCGCCCCCTACAACCACTAGCTGGTTGGCTGCTCCGCGAGAACTTGACACTTGTCATTTGAGAGCAACCCATCCTCCGAGGACTTTGAGCAAAAATCATCAAGTGAGGAAAATCCAAACCCAAACCCAAAACACCTACAAACCCAAAGTGATTGAGCATCACTGAAGAGATTGATCCTGCATGGATCCGACGCTTGTTACCTTTGAAGATTGTGCTTCTTCTAGACGGTTAGGCGTCATGGTCTAGAGCATCCAAGAGGAATTGTGGATCACCGAGTGACCGAGTTTGTGAAGGTTTGGAAGTCACCTGAAGACTTACCACAAGTGATTGGGCGAGGACGGTGTGTCCTTAGCTCAAGGAGAATACGGTGAGGACCGTGTGTCCGGGACTAGGTGTCCTCGAGTTTAAATACTCAGCCGCTCCAACCAGACGTACAACTGAGACAACAGTTGGAACTGGTCTACCAAATCATTGTCTTCACCAAGCCAACTGGTTCTATTTCCTCAACACTTTCATTTCCTCATTACTGTGTTGCATGTTTGTTCATATCTGTGTTTGAAGACTTTGACTGAAGACTTTCTCAATTTCCTCAGTTCAATTTCTTCAGTCTATTTGTCTTCATCTTGTGCTATCCTGTGTTTACGCTTTCTGTACTCTGTGTTTGTCTTCATTTCTTCATGATGACCATGCATGTATTCTGTTATGTTTACTTCTGAGTACTTATTCCGCTGCTAGTAGTTCTTCGCTAAGGAATTTCCTCACTAGAAAATTCCTCAGTGAAGAATTTCATAAAACTCTCCTATTCACCCCCCCTCTAGTCGATATAACGCACTTTCAGCACACAACAAGTGTAATGAGGAAACGGAAGAGTTCAGGAAATAGAACCAGTTGGCTTGATGAAGATAATGATTTGGTAGACCAGTTCCAACTGCTATGACAGTTGTACGTCTGGTTGGAGCGGCTAGGTATTTAAACCTGAGGACACATAGCCCCAGACACACAGTCCTCACCATATTCTCCTTGAGCTAAGGTCACACAGACCTCGCCCAATCACTCGTGGTAAGTCTTCAGGTGACTTCCAAACCTTCACAAACTCGGTCACTCGGCGATCCATAATTTCCTCTTGGATGCTCTAGACCATGATGCCTAACCGTCTGGAAGATGCACAGTCTTCAAAGGTAACAAGCATCGGATCCACGCAGGATCAATCTCTTCAGTGATGCTCAATCACTTTGGGTTTGTAGGTGTTTGGGTTTGGGTTTTCCTCACTTGATGATTTTTGCTCAAAGTCCTCGGAGGATGGGATGCTCTCAAATGACAAGTGTTAGTTTCTCGCGGAGCAGCCAACCAGCTAGTGCTTGTAGGGGGCGGCTATTTATAGCGTAAGGAGCAGACCAACATGATAAGACATAAATGCCCTTCAATGATATGACTGTTAGGTGGGTAGATATTTTGGGACAACTGGCGCATAGCACAACAACGGTCGGAATTTTGAGTATCAAATTCCTCATGGTTATCATGTTCCTCACTGTGTAGGCAATCCGCACTGGTGAATTCCTAACTCCTCAGTCAGAAAAAATTCCTCAGAGACTAGAAGAACTTCGTCTCTGTCACTGAAGAAA
This sequence comes from Aegilops umbellulata, assembly GCA_032464435.1. Classification (NCBI taxonomy): domain Eukaryota; kingdom Viridiplantae; phylum Streptophyta; class Magnoliopsida; order Poales; family Poaceae; genus Aegilops; species Aegilops umbellulata. Next base: position 105,426,575 of record CP136058.1, on the reverse strand, counting down.
TTGATTGAGCTGTATGAGATTTCCAATGGCTTCACTCGAAGGGATTGGTAGGTGTAGGATCTGAGTTGAGCATCACTTGAAATTTTTTCCTTAAGTATTTCCTCGACCGCCTTTAACAGTACGGTGTTTCCTATGACTCAAGAAAGAGAAAATGAAACTACGAAAACAAAAGTCTTCATGCTTCATGTTCCTCGAATGAATGCCAAGTCTTCAAGGTCACACCAATTTCTTCACTTTCGAAGTCTTCAGTCGAAGACATTCATTTTTAGGGGTCGACTTTCTGTGCAAATATCAAACTCCTCATAGACTTATAGACCTGTGTACACTCATAAACACATTAGTCCCTTAACCTATAAGTCTTCAATACACCAAAATCACTAAGGGGCACTAGATGCACTTACAATCTTCCCCTTTTTGGTGATTGATGACAATATAGGTTAAGTTTTCAACGGGGATAAAACATATGAAGTGTAAATACTGATATTGAGGAATTTGATAGCAAGATATAGAAGAACCCCCCCCCCCTGAATATGTGCATAGTGAGGAATTTTCTTTTGAAGCAATGCACACTTGAAGAGAAGAATCATGGAGATCTCCCCCTATATCTTGTAATTCATACACGCATTTGACATATAATATGAATAATTTGAAATGCATGATTAAATATGGTGACTGATGTAATTCAGGATGCGTGCATTAACATTAATGAGGAATAAGCATCCAACAAATCTCAGCAAAAGTATCAGACCACCATAGAGTTTAAGTTTACAACTCGATCGAATAAAGTCTCAGAAGAACGAGAGTTGTAACTTTGCAAAAAAACACCCATATATGTAGACCCGCTTGAAGACTAACTCAAATTTCTCCCCCTTTGTCATCGAATGACCAAAAGGATCGAAAAATGAGGACTAACGCCCCTGAAGAATATCATGTTGAAGGAGGAGCGCCAGTGTTGTCGGGGTCGTTTGTTGTTGTAGGGCCTGCCGCAGTGTCGTCTAAGTCTTCATGCTCATCAGTTTCGTGTGATCAAGAATATGAGCTGGCCACCAAGGAAGGAACCTTGACCTTCTTGAATTTCTTCGGTGGAGGAGCAGACGAGTCAAAATCCTTCTTGAGACCCATTTGCTTCAGATCTTCTTCACCATACAGATGTGATAAGACAACCCAGGTGCGACCGAAGACTTCATGGAGGTAGTAATGGTTTTTCTTCACTGCATTATGTGTAGCAGTCATGTTGTGAAGAATAGAAGCAAACTGACGCTTAAGGCGCCATTTGTGGTTTCGATCCACCTTCTGGTGAAGACTAAGAAGAAGCTCACGGTCAGTCATCACCCTAGGGGCTGTGACTTGCGGATTTGGCTTGTATGCATTAGCGGCAGAATCATGAGTAGCAGAATCATCATTGGTGGAGTAAGATGCAGCTTTGCGAAACTGACCATCCAGTGGATGATTGCCTTCATCAATAACAACAGTGTCCTTGCCCTTCTCATCAGCTGAGGAATATGTCCGCTTGAGGACTTCAATTGGGTGCAAGTAGCTGAGGTAATTCTGAAAATCAGCCTTGTATTTGTGTGAAGACCTTATTCTGAGGAATCTCATAATCCAAGGTGCGTAAAATGGAGAGAGTGCAACATTTGTCAGAGTCCTCATGAAGAAATCATGATAGTTGACAGGAATGCCATGCATATTGAACAACAGATTCTCCATGATGCCAACGACTTCTTCATCAGTCGAGTCGTGGCCTTTGATAGGACTCAAAGTCTTCGTCAGAGTGCGATAAACTGTTCTTGGCACATATAGCAATTCCTTAACGAGGAATTTGGTCCTTGGGGCTTGACCGGGCTTCAGAGGCTTCATTAGCACTTGCATGTAATGGGTAGTGAGTTCAGGCTCATGGTACAGGCAACGAGCTCCTTCAAGGGGAGGACTAATTGGCAGGGCGTGAAGTAATTCAGAGGCCGGTGCTTTATAGTGAGCATTATCGGTCATCCAGTCCAAAACCCAAGAGTTCACATCGTCAGCATCGCCTGTGATATGCAGAGTTGCATAGAATTGAAGAATGAGCTCTTCATTCCATTCAGAAATATCCGTGCAAAAGTTGAGCAATCCTGCATCATGAAGCACACTGAGGACTGGGGTGAAACAAGGCAATGATTCCATGTCCACATGGGGAATATGCTCATGGTCGAAGACTTTGTCCTTGTTGAAGAGCAGTGAAGAATAAAAATTTGCTTGGCTGGCAGTCCAGAAGCGCTTCCTTCTAAGACGAGCAGAGTCATAAGGATTATAGTCTGTGAAGAACACATGCTCGCCGAAGAAGTCATCAGCCTTGAATTTATGCTTCTTTGAGAAGGGATCCTTTGGCTTGGGCTGAGGTGTATCAGTCAATTGCATCACAACCTCAGGAATCACAATCTCAGGATCCACGGGCTGAGCAATTTCAGCTTCTTCTTCAGTGACAGCCTGGGTCTTCAATTCTTCATTAACATTTTCTTCAGCACTAGTGGCTGGAATCTCTTCATGGACAGACGGTGTGGCATGAGGTTCTTTAGATCCCATCTGTACTTCAGTATTCACAAGGGACTGAGGAATTTGTTGTAGGGGTGTGAACAGAGGAGAATTGGGCTGCTGACTTTCTCGAAAGTCATCGTTCAACACTGGAGTTGTGCACCTAATGTCCACATCTTCTTGTTCACTCTTTTCCTCAGCGCCGACCTCTTCAGCAGTGAACTGAGGCATGGACGATGAGACTATTGGGGTTGAAGGGATTGCATCCGCGTCAATTTCTTCATCCAATTGCTCTAACGAAGCAGCAGAAGGAATCTCTTCACTTGATCCACTTGGGATCACATATTCTTCATCAAAAGGAACAAGGTCCTTTGATGGCATGGATGAGACCGTAATAGCATCAATTGGATTATCAAAAGAGCTAGTCAATGGCTTCATCTTCTTCGGAGCTGAAGAATCTGATGAAGTTGATGCTTTCCTTTTCTTCACAGCTGCACGCTCCGCAGCCTTGGTCTTCTTCGCATCTGATGCAGAGGGAAGAATTGGACTTGGTGTAGGCGTAGGAGGAGTAGAGTGAATTGGCTCATTTACTTCGGGCACAACTGATGCAGTTGCCCTGACTTCTTCAGTTTCTTCAGGCGCAACACTAGTGGTTGCCCTGGCAATTTCTTGAGCGGCTGGAATGGAGTCATCAACCCTGGTACTCTGAGTTTCTTCAGCAGCCTGATTTTCATCAGCGGTGCTGGCATGCTCTACAGTAGGCTGAGCAGATGCCTCAGCCTGAGAAATTTCTTGTTGCGTTGGGGCTGCAACATTGGAAGTGAATTCTTCAGCTAGTTTCACAAAATGGACCTTGGCTCCCAGCCAATTAGCGCGGTATGCGTCAAATTCATCACTGAATTTCTTGATCTCAGATTGAATAGTGACAAGTTCTTCAGTTGTCATAGAGACAACGTTTTTGTTCAGGAAGCGCTTCTTCTTGTATTGCACTTTCTTCAACTGCATGGCCTTTTCAAATTTCCATTTTTCTTCCTGAATGAAGGCAGTCAACATATGACTTTGGCCAGGAGTCAACTTGAAGTCAGGCATAGGATTGTTGGGGTCCTTGTGCGAGAGATCAATGTAATCAAGAATCAATTTTGGATCCAGTATCAATGGCACATTGCTGCCTTTGACCCTAGCGGCCCTGAGCTGCCCGTCTCTGATGATTTCAGCAAGTTCCTCATCATCAGCTCCGTCTTCATCAGACGACACTTGAAAGGCGACCTGCTTCTTGTGAGGACTTGGTCGAGAGCCTCGTTTAGCAGTGGCCTTTTTCTTCAGCAGAGAGGGGCCAGTTGATGAATTGGGTGGAGCTGAAGAACTAGGAGAAGCTCCTGAGGCAATAGAGATGCCTGTCGTCCTTTGGCACGTGGCGAGATGCACATGTGCTGAGGATTTTGACGGAGGAGCTGAGGATTTTGATGGTGGAGCCGAGGACTTTGGAGGAGCTGGAGCAACTTGAGGAATTGGCCGTGAGGGCTTTGGAGAATCTGGCCGTGAGGGCATTGTTGAGGAACTTGGCCGTGAGGGCATTGGGAGTGAAGCACTTGGCTTATGAGCAGGCTTGTTTGCCATGGCCTTCTTTGGCTTGCTTGCAGAGGCCTCAACACTGGTAGCTGCAGTAGCAGAGTCTTCATTAAATTTCCTCACTGCTTCCTTGGCCATTTTTGGTAGCTTGGCCTGGCGCTTGGCCCATTCATTAGGATTGTCCTTTGTCTGGCTCGTTTCAAGCTCCTGGGATAGTGCGTTGTTCTTCTCTTTGATAACCTGCGGTCATAATGATCCTTAAATCGATTGGCCTAAACTGCTTTAAGTCTCGGGGGCTACTGGCATATATCTATTAAAATTACACAAATCATTACCTGCATATCTTTTGAAAACAGGTGAGCAACTCCAGCAAGTCCTTCCCGGGCGGCTTGGCTATATGCATCCACGGTGCTGAGGGCAGTAAATTCCTGCTTAGTAAAAACTAGAGCACGCATGGTCTCTTTCAGTCGTCGATGATTAATCATGCTCTCCATGTCGGAATTTGTGACGGATATGTCATCTGAATCCTCATGGGATGGATGAGTCAGCGCTGCATCCGTATTGGCTCTTGTCCTGGTCGATGAGCCTGGAGCCAGATTAGCTGATGATCGGCTAATTGGGCGTTTGGACACGGTTTGCCGTGTGCTCCTCCTGAAATAAGAAGGGAGGAGAGGTATGACAATCTGGTCTTATACCTAGGCTCATGTCGAAAGTTATACCTCTTTGATGAAGGAGGGGGCTCGGCGGTGCTTCTGGCTTCCTTTCATTTTGAATGCACGCCATGCGTAGATGCTCCCTTCCTAGAGGCCACTCTCGATGGATTGCGGCTCACTAAGTGCCGATCCTATAAAGCAGAATTCAGTGTGATGGGTGAGATGCAAGTGGGGGCTGTCGGATCACGGGTTCCGGCAGACCCTTAAGGTTCGAACTCTAGGGTGCGCGCGGAGATCGTGCCCTCTACCTCATCGTCTCGCAAAGAACTAACTACAAGAAGAACAACACAAGAGACACAGGGTTTATACTAGTTCGGGCCACCATTGTGGTGTAATACCCTACTCTAGTTTGTGGTGGGTGGATTGCCTCTTGGGCTGATGAGGAAGAACAGTACAAGAAAGAACAACCTCGTGAAGGTCTATTCTTGGCTAGGGGATGAACTGCTAGGGGGAGTTCGATCGCCCTTCTTACTCTTTGGGTGTGTTGCTATGTTCTAGCTGGTTTCTCCCCATACTCTCTAGGGGTGGCTAGTCCTATTTATAGGCAAAGGCCCTGGGCCTCTTCCCAAATATTGAGCGGGAAGGGCGCCAATAATTGGCCAATTCGAAAGGGAACATTTGGTACACTTATCCTGACTAAAGTTGGTCTTCGCCTGCCAAAGCCCCTGTGGTGACGCCGTCCTGGGCTCCATGGTGACCTCCTTCCCACCGTTGGACTGGTCTTGCTCTCGTTGCACCGAAATGGGTGCCTTTGCTTGACCCTCTCGCCTGCGCTTGCCCCCTTTGCACCAAAGAGGAAAGGGAGACGCTGCGCGGGCTGGCGCCCGTCTGGCACCCTTGGTCGTCATGGCTTGCGTCATGGGCACCTCGTGAGGTACCCACCTTGATCTCTCCGCCTCCTCGCGAGCCAGCCTAAGGAGGCCGTGCTTGAGGAAGCGCCATGTCGTCCGCCTTGCGAGGCTTGGCCCCTCGCGAGGGTCTTGAGCCTTGTGTTGATGAAGATGGGCCATGCTGGGCTCCCATTTGAGCCACGCCGCAGGCCGCAGGCAGGCAAGTCTGGGGACCCCCGTTCCCAGAACGCCGACAGTAGCCCCCGGGCCCAAGGCACGCATGGACTTGGCCGTGCCGAGAGGTGAAAGGGCAAGGACGAAGCGCCGCGGGCCCCAATAGCCTGCGGCCTCGGGCGCCGCGTGGCGGTTGATTGGACGTGGGCGGCACTGTTTACCCACGCTCCCTTATTCTGCGCCACGCTAGGTTGCCCCACAGTTGTACACAGCCGCCCCTTTCTTTGTTGCTCGATCGTCTCCTGCTCTTCCTCCCTCCGAATTCTGACTCTTGCCTCCAATCCCATCACACATCTCCTCTCTTCCGTCCGCCGCCATGGCCCCAAAGAAAGGAAAGGGGAAGAGGCCCATGGTTCCATCTCGCCCGCCGCCACCGGTGGCGCCTGCTGTCGGCCGCTCAATCATACTCAATCTGGAATGCCTTGGTAAGCTCAGCCCGGCTCTGGCCACCGCCTTCAGCGAGTGTGGGAGGACGACGGCTTGGCCTACGTATCACTTCACCACCGACAGGATAATCACTGAGGTCCATTACTTCGCTGATGCCTTGTGGGCGGGTTTGGTCCCTCCCTTCTCCGATTTCTTCAACGCCGTCCTTTCTCACTACCAGATCCACATGATGCACCTGGGTCCGGAGTCCATTGACCTCCTTTCAGTCTTTGCTTTTGTCTGCGAAGCGATGGTGGGCATCCTTCCTTCCGTTGCCTTGTTACGCCATTTCTTCTCCTTGCATCTTGCCGACCCCACGCAATGCTCGGCATGCGTGAGTTTCGTAGCTTCGCCCGAAACTGCAGCCTCTGGTATTGACTTCAACCTCCCTCTGCCTTCAGCCGGGTTCCGCGAGCGGTGGTTATACGTTGATGTCGGAGTGCCCAGCCCCCGGCTGGTGAAGCCGACATCGCCTGTTGTGCCTAATTCGGGCTGGGGCCAGGAGACGCTCGTAAGTTCCCGGCTCGCCTTCGTCTGGCACCGCTTCATGTCCCTGAAGAAGCTTGGCGTAACGGCGCCCAAGGTGGTGAAGGAGTTCCTATTGTGCTGCATTGCCCCTCTCCAACGCCATTCTCGTCGAATGTGGGCCTTCAGCGGGCATGGTGACCGCATGAGGCTTCAGGAAGAAGACCTGGCGCCCGAGGCGCTGAGGAAGGAGCTCTTGGTCCTGACAGGAGATCCCAACCCCGGGGGTATCCGGCAGGGGGGCGCTTTGCTGTACCTCTGCCAAAACAGGGGTGACTTCGTGAGGCAGATGCCCCCCTTCGACGAGTGGGGGCTATGCCCTGTCAGCCTCCAGGGGCTCGCGAGAACCCTGTGGTGGTGATTTCCCTTCCGGTCGGCCTGGGTGAATCCTCCTTGAGTGGTGGCGCAGGGAGGCAGGAGACATCGGGGGTCGAGGGAGCCGCCGATGATGTGACCGCACCTGGCGATGCTCTTGATGGGGCAGCTCACGAGGTCCGCGCTGCCGAGGCCGCGGGTGAGGTGCTGCCGCTTCCGATGCTTGAGGCCGAGGCTCCTGAGCCCCCTGCCGTGATCTCTGGCGAGGCAACTGCCCGTGCGCATCAGGCATGTGTCCTCGACGCAAGTGACCTTGGTGCTCCGTCCTCTTTGCAGGCTGATTCCTGTGCATCTCTCCTAGGCCGTCTCCGTGTGGACTTTGAGGCCCTCAGGAGAAAAAGGGAGGCCCTGGGCGACGACTTCCCTTGCCGCTTGCTGAAGCGCCGGAAGTACTTTGCTGTCGATGAGTAAGTCTTCTCCTTTTCTGTTCCCTATCCTGCTTGCCGCATCCTCTGATCCTTGCTCTGCAGGCCTTTCCCTACTGAGCTCGATGAAGCCGCCGAGTCGACGCCTTCCTTGACTTCGCCTCCTCCGCCACCCCTGGGTGCCCCGAGCCGCACTGCCCTTGTGGTTTGGGCGAGCGACGGTGCGGACCGTCACACAGCGCGCGGTGATTCTCCTGTTCCCGCGATCTCCTTCCGCGGGCCTTCCGTCGACATAGGCAGCTTGCCGTGGGCTTCCCGTCTGGTCGCGGGCTGCGATTGGCGGAGGCACCCCCTGGGCCCTTCTCCTGAGGTCAGGTTGGACTCAGGCTGGGCTTCTGATGCGGTGCGGCCGGCCGTCGTGAGGGCGCCAGCCCCCAGCCCCCTGCCCGGGGCCGGAGCGATGGTCTGTGGTCCTCGACGCCCGCTTGGGGCGGATGATGGTGTGGCAGACGTGCTTGAGCATGCTCGGGAGCGTCGTGCCCGTCACCACGAATTCCTCCGGAGGGTGAGTGGCGCCGTAGACCTGCTTGGGCAGGAGCTCGCTGAGGAAGACGCGCGCCTGGAAGCCGAGGGCCTGCGCCTGGCCGCAGAGCGGCGCGAGCTGGAGGCCGGCGCTGCCCTCACGCGTCGTCAGCGCGACCTTGATGACGAAGAAGCGAAGGCATCGCTGGAGGCTTCTCTGGCGGCCCGGTCTCAGGCTGTTGAGGAGGCCCGAGGAGCATACCGACGGTGAGAAGCAGCAGAAGAACGTGCACATGAGCTCTTGGCCCGGTGTCGTTCATTGGAGGAGCAAGCGGAGCTGCGCGAGGCAGCCCTTGCATCGATGGAGGTGGCTTCTGGCGACCCGGCTGAGCTTCGGAAGCGCGAGGAAGCGTTGGTGCTGGAGGCCACCGAACGCGCTCGCGATCACGAGCAGCTGGAGACGAGGGAGCGCCTAGTGACGTAGGCGGAAGATGATGTCGCCACGCGGGAAACGCGTGTCCTGGAGGAGGTTTGCCGTCGGGTGGCGACAGCGCGCCAAGGCCTCGAGCGTGAGTTCGAGGGGAAGCTGGGGATGATCCGAGTCGAAGATGAGGGTAGAACCGCCGCCTTGAGGGCCCAACAGGATGAGGCGACACGACGAGCCGACGCCTCCCGGGTCGCTCTTGAGGCAGCGCAGAAGGAGCTGGCCACCTCCCAGGCCGAGGTGCTCCGCCTTCGCCAACGTGTGGAAGAGGCTGTGGCCGTCGAGCGTCAGAATGCCGACGAGATACGCCAGCGGCAAGTCCTAGAGCACGTGCACGGTCCCATGCTCACCACGCTCAGGGAGAGGCTAACATTGCCCTGGGCAACATCTGTGAGGCTGTCGTTGGCGAGCCACACACGATCAACTACGCCGGCAACTTGCAGTTCTTCACCGCCGTGGTGACGCAGCTGGAGGCACGGTCGGTCAGAGCCGATAGGTTGGTGGAGGAGAGGATCCGCGCCTTGCTCGGGCGCGCCTTTTCCCGTGTCTTCAGCCATCTTCGGAACATGGACCCCCACTTTGACTTCGATGCCGCCATCGCCAAAGTTCCCCAGGCTGTTCGGGGCGACCTAGCTGAATGGGTGGAGAACAATGTGGATGCTCTCGTCCGGGCCTTCACTTCTGATGATGACGATGTGGTGGTGGCTGCCGACGAAGGTGGCGTGGTGGATGACCCCAATGCCGCTGATGGTGGCGCAGACAACGAAGGTGAGTTCAGCGACGCCAGCGACAGCTCAGTAGGCGCCTCCGAGGATGCATTGGGGGATTTGTCAGATTGACCATGTACTATCCCTGTCTTTTTACCCTGCATAGATAGAACTCAGGCGTTTGGCCTGACGGTCGTGAGAGCGTTTTGGGAGGGGAAGCCCCTCATGTAAGAACTTGTACCCATTATATCCGTGGTAATTAAATCGCACGCGTGCCCAATAGTAGGCTGGTTTACCCTTGTTCCTTGCTGGCTCCGGAGCTGCCTGCTGGAGGGCGTCATGTCTCGGGTGCTGTCTAGTTGAAACCTCAGGATGTGGGGTTGTTGCTGACTGGAAACCCCACAGGCGTGGGCCTTCTTCACAGGCTTCGAGTCTTCTCCTGAGCGAGACGTCTTCACAGGCATTTTCCTTCTTCACAGGCTCAGGGCCTTCTCCCGAGCGGGACGTCTTCACAGGCATTGGCCTTCTTCACAGGCTCCGGGCCTTCTCCCGAGCGGGATGTCTTCACAGGAATTTGCCTTCTTCACAGGCTCCGGGCCTTCTCCCGAGCGGGACGTCTTCACAGGCATTGGCCTTCTTCACAGGCTCCGGGCATTCTCCCGAGCGGGACGTCTTCACAGGCATTTGCCTTCTTCACAGGCTCCAGGCCTTCTCCCGAGCGGGACATCTTCACAGGCATTTGCCTTCTTCACAGGCTCCGGGCCTTCTATGAGAAAACGATCTCCGCAAGCACCAAAGGTCACCTCGCGAGGGAGCGACAACGACAGTCTGGGCCGTGCTCAACCTAGGCCTGGCCCGGCTCGCGAGGGGCTCGCGAGGGGAGGCAGCTGCGGTGAGGTGGTGACCAGAATGCGGGAAACGGTTCAAACAAGACCAAGCACCCCTTCCCCGAACGCAAGCAAAGCTCAAATTCGAATTCAACTTAAATCCAGCGGGGGAAAAAGGTTACAACCAAAGGAAGAAGGCAATGAAAGCAAACAAAAAGGCCGTGTCCGGCACCTAATCTAGTCTTCGACGTCTTCTCACCAGCGCGGAGCTAAGTGCTGTCCACTGGGCATGGGAGGGAGCCCCAGGGCCTGAGGCCGGCACCCCTGAGACTTCGGGGCGTGTACAGCCCCACTCATTATTACGTGAGAGTGTCACGGGGCGGCGAGCTTCACAGGCACTGGGCCTTCTTCACAGGAACCGGCCTTGCTTCATATCGCCAGACGAGGGCCCCGCCTTGCGCCACACTCTAGTGCCACCAACGACGACCGGAAACCAGGACGCCGCCGGTGGGGTAGAGCGGTCGCCAGCGGTTCCCCCGACGACCACGGGTCCTCCGCCAGGGGCAGGCCCTCAGGCGCCTCCCCAGCGGAGGGCCTACCTTCTAAGAATGCCTTGCTCCGAACGCCGCGGTGGTGATGTAGGATCCCTACCCCTTTCCTGCAGCCCCCTGCGTCCTCCTCCCGAGGGGTAGGAGGCCGCGGGAGCGGGGCAGCTGCTTGCTGCGGCGACCTGCACCTCCTGTGACCCATCATTAGCGTATGCCTGCTCTTGAGGAATTAACGGTACCCGATAGTCGTTGCCTCCAGTGTGACCGACGGAGCCGTCCTAGGGTTCTTGGAAGGGCTCGGCCTCTGGCGTCTCGTCCCCCCAGCTGGGGCTGAAGAGTGAGCCCTGTTCGCCCTCGTGAGCGTGCCCTTGGTCCATCATGTGGGGCACGTATTCTTCTGGCGCCGCCACCCCGAATGCCGTGCTGTAGTGCTCCATGCGCCACGCGGCGTTGCTCGCCGTGCCCACCGTGGGGTGGTAGCGCGGTTGCCCGCTCGCACCGTGGGCCGCGCCGAGCCCTTCTCCTTCTCGCGCCGGGGGCGGGGGTAGCGCCACCGCCAGTCTAGAGCCGACGGATCCGCTGGTGCCGGGGTAGTCTTGAGGCCCGCGGGGGCGCGCAGGGCCTCCTCGTGCGTCACCCTGTGCTGGAGGCGGAGGCCGAGTGCAGAAGGGGTGAGCCCCCGAAGCGGCGAAGCCCAGGAGTTCGGCGACCCGCTCCAGCAGCACGTCACGGCCTCCCTCTAGTAGCCTGCACTGCAGCAGCTCCCGTGCTACTGTGAGCGCGGCCCTCGAGTTCGCCTGTTCCCGGCGGGTGTACGGTGTCGTGGTTGCGGCTTGATTGGAGGCCCTCGCTGCCGACCGCGCCTGCCGTGGTGTGAGGGTCGCAGAAGCTTGCCCGCGTCGCCCGCGGCCAGCAGCGCCCTGCGGACAGTGAGCTGCCTGTGGCGTGGGGTCGCCCGAAGCAGGAGGCTCCGCGCAGATGGGCCATGCCGCCCATGGGCCTTGGTTGCCCGCCTGGTCGCTGGACATGGTGACGACGACGCAACGGGAGACGGAGCGATGGGAAGGCAGATTCCGGCGCACCCCTACCTGGTGCGCCAAATGTCGGATCACGGGTTCCGCAGACCCTTAAGGTTCGAACTATGGGGTGCGCGCGGAGATCGTGCCCTCTACCTCACCGTCTCGCAAAGAACTAACTATAAGAAGAACAACACAAGAGACACAGGGTTTATACTAGTTCGGGCCACCATTGTGGTGTAATACCCTACTCTAGTTTGTGGTGGGTGGATTGCCTCTTGGGCTGATGAGGAAGAACAGTACAAGAAAGAACAACCTCGTGAAGGTCTGTTCTTGGCTAGGGGATGAACTGCTAGGGGGAGTTCGATCGCCCTTCTTACTCTCTGGGTGTGTTGCTACGTTCTAGCTGGTTTCTCCCCCCTACTCTCTGGGGGTGGCTAGTCCTATTTATAGGCAAAGGCCCTGGGCCTCTTCCCAAATATTGAGCGGGAAGGGCGCCAACAATTGGCCAATTCGAAGGGGAACATTTGGTACACTTATCCTGACTAAAGTTGGTCTTCGCCTGCCAAAGCCCCTGTGGTGACGCCATCCTGGGCTCCATGGTGACCTCCTTCCCACCGTTGGACTGGTCTTGGTCTCGTTGCACCGAAATGGGTGCCTTTGCTTGATCCTATCGCCTGCGCTTGCCCCCTTTGCACCAAAGAGGAAAGGGAGACGCTGCACGGGCTAGCGCCCGTCTGGCTCCCTTGGTCGTCATGGCTTGCGTCATCGGCACCTCGTGAGGTACCCGCATTGATCTCTCTGCCTCCTCGCGAGCCAGCCTAAGGAGGCCGTGCTTGAGGAAGCGCCATGTCGTCCGCCTCGCGATGCTTGGCCCTTGCGAGGGTCTTGAGCCTTGTGTTGATGAAGATGGGCCATGCTGGGCTCCCATTTGAGCCACGCCGTAGGCCGCAGGCAGGCAAGTCTGGGGACCCCCGTTCCCAGGACGTCGACAGGGGCTTCTTTTTTGAGGATGCTTTCTGAATACTTACAATGGAGAAGGGGAGAAGATCGGGGTAGTCGGCCATAATAGCCACTTCCGAACCGTCAAGGCTCGCTTGATAAAAGACTCCAACATCAAACTCTATGAATATATATGGATCCTCGCAAAACCCGGGGTCTTTGTTGCGAGCATAATCTTCTGGCTATGGAGAGGGGCAATGAACATTTTTGACCACCTTCCTCCATGTCTGCTTTAAGACAACTACAACAATTTGATTAGCACACATCGATAACAAGGTAGAACAGTGCTGATAATCAAAAACTTACCTATTCAACGGGGTTATACATGGAAAAACCTTCCTGAAAATTTAAGCAGATGAAGTCTTCTTTCTCCCCCTTATAAAGATCTGCCAGGATGGTGGCCAAATCGGCTGGGGTATCTGAGCCCTTGCTGTTGGATTTCGGGTTCCGCGGACCCTTGAGAGGTTCGAACTCTTGGGTGCGTGCGAAGAACTCATCCTCCCCAGTCTGCCTGCTTGCTAATCTCATGGCCTAGCTCGACGAACTGAATGGAAAAGGGACACAACAGTTTACCCAAGTTCAGGCCACCTTGCGGTGTAAAACCCTACTCCTGCTTTGTGGTGGATTGGCCTCGAGGGGATGAGGATGAACTAGTATACTGGGAGAACAACCTCAGGAGGAGAGGTGTTCTTGTGCTCGATGAGCTGGTGGGTGTGAGGATGATCTGAATGATATGTCCCATTCTATGGTGGTGGCTAGGTCCTATTTGTAGTTAGGGGTGGGCATAAAAAACCAAGGACAAAAACCTTACCGAATAAACCGATACCGAACCCAAATTCACTGAATCCGAATATTTCGGTCAGAACTTCGGTTCGCGATCCTGGGAAACCGAAGCTAGATCGGTGATTTCGGTTGTACGTGTCCAGTAACCGAAGCCCCGAATATACTCATGTACCCCCGTGCTTTGTAAATACTAGTACTATGTACTAGGAAAAAGCCCAGCTTCCGTTAAAACTTCACAGCCCACGACCCAATTTTCTATGTTGTTCCAGATTAGTCCACGTGGTGGTCCATCTTATCTCTTTCCGTTTCAATAAAAAAACTTATCTTCCCGTAACCCTCGCCGCCCCCATCTCGCTGGCTCGTAGTCGCAGCCTTTGTCTCGCCTCGCAGGTCGCGTAGCCGTCTCGCAGGGTTGCCAGCGGTCTCGAATGGCGGCCATGGGAAGACGGACCGAGGAAGTCGTAGGCTCATAGCACAGGACGTTCGCGCGGATCTCGTCAAGGTGCGCGCTGAAGTGGGGTGCGGCGAGGTGCCGCTGATGGAGGACAGGTATACTATCTCTCCATTCTTGTGCCATCTCCTATCTCTTTCAATACGAGGGTTCGACCGTGAGGGCGAGACAACCAGCTACTTCATGGAGGGCAGGAAGCATAGAATTCCATCGTTGATTTCTAAAAGATCGGTGCTGGTCTATCTTAACTGAGGACTGAACCGATGTTCTGGTCAACCGAAATCTCGGTTTTTTGCTTTTGGAGGAAACCAAACGGTCAGCAACTCCAATAAACTGAATTTCACAATTACCCAAAGCACCGAACTGATTGGTTCGGGGGGACCGAATGCCCAGCCCTATTTATAGTGGCCTTGGTCCTCTTCCCAAATGTAGGTGGGAAGGGATCCCACAACGGCCAAACTCGAAGCGGGGCAGCTAGTACATGCTATCCTGACAAAAGTAGTCTTCTCCTTCAAAAGGCCTCTGGTCATGACACTGTGGTGGGCTTGGTGATGACTGAGGGAGTCCTGGATTAGGGGGTCCTCGCGCGTCCGGGCTATGTGACGCGGGCCAAACTGATGGACCATGAAGATACAAGACGGAAGGCTCTCCCCCATGTCCGGATGGGACTCTCCTTTGCGTGGATGGCAAACTTAGCGTTCGGATATGAAGATTCCTTTCTTTGTAAACCGACTCTATACAACCCTAGGACCCTCCAGTGTCTATATAAACCGGAGGGGTTAGTCCATAGAGGCAATCATAATCAATCAGGCTAGACATCTAGGGTTTAGCTATTACGATCTTGAGGTCGATGAACTCTTGTAACCCCTATACTCATCAAAGTCAATCAAACAGGAAGTAGGGTATTACTTCCATTAAGAGGGCCCAAACCTGTGTAAACATCGTGTCCCTGTCTCCTGTTACCTTCGATCCTAAGACACGCAGTTTGGGACCCCCTACCCGAGATCTGCCGGTTTTGACATCGACATTGGTGCTTTCATTGAGAGTTCCACTTTGATGTCGTCGAAAGGCTCAATGGCTCCATCGATCATCGACAACAATGCTACCGTGAAGGAGATTTTTCTCCCCGGCCAAATCTTTGTATTCGACAGCTTCGCACTGCGGGCCAACTCGCTTGGCCACCTAGAGCAGATCGACAGCTATGCCCCTGGTCATCAGATCAGTTTTGGAAATCTGAACTATGTCGCTGATATCCGAGGAGACTTGATTTTCCAAGGGTTCGCGGCCCCAACCACCGCTCTGGCCTTAGATCCGGAGCACGTCACCAGTATCGAAGACGGGAGTCCAGAGCTCACCAGACTCTCTGCAGCTATGGAGCTCGATTCTGGAGAACCGGAGGGGACAGCATCACCGACAAGCCCGGAGCTACATCAGGCTCCCTCTATCATCATAAAGCCGGACTTTTCTCCGGACACTAGCTCCAAACCCTTGAAGTCCGCGTCATGCGAGCTCGGCCAGGGAACTTTTGTCCCACCCAGCTCCTCGGACTCTCACTACCCTGTCCAAACCTCGCTCTTAAACGAGGCTTTGGACCGAATGCGATCCCTTGCTATCACAGAGGAATCGCCTCCGAATTGCGCCCAGCCCAGACTAGGGCTGAGGGCAGGGAATTTTGCTTCCCACCCACCACCCACTTCATAGGCACTCTCGAGGATTTAACCGACATGCTCGATTACACCTCTGATGACATCAGCGGTATGGACGACGATGCTGGAGAGGAGCAGGCCCAAAACCCGCCGTCCACCGGACGCTGGATGGCCACTTCCTCATATGACGTGTACATGGTGGACACACCTAAAGAAGGCGACGACAATGATGAGACGGATCTAGTTGAGGATGAACCTCCTAAGATACCACCAAAGCATCGACGTCAGCGGTGGAAAAGATAGCAATACCAGAACCAGAGACAATAATACTCCGGAGAACACCGAAGACCAAGAAGCCCCCATCGAACCAACATATGTGCAGGATGATCGGGAGGATGGGCAAGTTGACCCCGATGAGCCAGCGGGGAACAAGGACTCGGAAGATAGCAACTATCTACCACTCTTTGAGGACGACGCATGCCTCGGTGATGGAGATTTCATCGTGCCAGAGGAACCCCTTGAACAAGAGCGCTTTAAGCGTCGGCTAATAGCCACTTCAAGAAGCCTGAAAAAGAAGCAGCATCAGCTTCAAGCTGATCAAGATCTGCTCAATGACAGATGGACTAATGTCCTGGCAGCCGAGGAACACGACCTTGAACGCCCAACTAAGAGTTACCCAAAGCGCAAGCTGCTACCCCGATTCTACGATGAGGCGCTGGAGTCCATACCGCCAACGCGTGATGCTGTTGACAGACCGAACCAACCACCATGTAGCCAGGACAGGGTGGCAACTCAAGCCAAACACCAGCCCGCACCACCTCACCGCAGTGGCAGAGAAACAATGGCTCCAGAATACACCTACGACCTACGACAGTACCTGGACAATAGACCCGGCCAGACCAGATCAATCTACAGATCAAGGGGCATGCCCCAGCACGAGAAGACGGCCATCAGGCCTGGCGCGACAAGCACAACCTCACCTGGGCAGAAAACCGCATACGGACTTCATCTGAACTGCGTCGGGACATTGCCCGATACAGAGGCACCGCACACCCCCTATGCTTCACCAATGAGGTAATGGAGCACCAGTTCCCAGAAGGGTTTAAACCCATGAACATCGAATCATACGATGGTACGACGGATCCCGCAGTCTGGATTGAAGATTTTCTTCTGCACATTCACATGGCTCGCAGCGACGCCATGCCATCAAATATCTCCCCTAAAACTTAAGGGACCGACACGAGAGTGCTAAACAGCCTTCCAGAAAACTCCATCGGCAGCTGGGAAGATTTGGAAGATGCCTTTGGGGATAACTTCCATGGTACCTATGTACGGCCCCCAGACGCCAATGACCTTAGTCACATAGTCCAGCAACCCAGAGAGTCAGCCCAGAAATTCTGGACTAGGTTCTTAATTAAAAAGAATCAAATTGTAGACTGTCTGGATGCCGAAGCCTTCGCGGCCTTTAGACACAACGCCCGGGATGAATGGCTCGCCAGACACCTCGGCTAAGAAAAGCCGAAGTCCATGGTAGCCCTTACCGCACTCATGACCCGCTTTTGCGCGGGGGAAGACAACTGGCTAGCCCGTAGAAGCAATAGCACCAGCGACCCCGGCACCTCCGAAGCCAGGGACGGCAATGGCAAGCCACGACGCAAGAAGCACAAGCGTCGGATCTCAATAATGATGGTACCGAAGACATAACGGTCAACGCCGGATTCAGTGGCCCTAAACCCAGCCAACGAAAGAAGCCGTTCAAAGGAAACAGAGATGGTCCATCCAGTTTGGACAGAATACTCGATCGGCCTTTCCAGATTCATGGCACCCCCGATAAGCCTGCGAATCATACCAACAAAAACGGTTGGGTTTTCAAATAGGCCAGCAAACTCAATGCCGAACACAAGGGGAAAGGGCCACCCAGCAAGGATGACGACGAAGAGCCTCGTCAACCAAGCATAGGGGGACAGAAGAAATTTCCCCCCGAGGCAAAAACAGTAAACATGATATATGTCACACATATCCCTAAGAGGGAGCGCAAGCGCAGTACGGGACGTCTATGCCATAGAGCCGGCCGTCCCAAAATTCAACCATGGTCGCCTTGCTCGATCACCTTCGATTGAAAGGACCACCCAGCCAGTATCCGTCATGGAGGTTTGGCAGCTCTAATCCTCGATCCAATCATTGACAGGTTCCACCTCACGCGAGTCCTCTTGGACGGTGGCAGCAGTCTCAACCTACTTTACCAAGACACTGTCCGCAAAATGGGCATTGATACGTCAAGAATCAAGCCCACTAAAACTACCTTTAAAGGAGTAATACCTGGTGTAGAGGCCCGCTGCACGGGCTCAATCACATTGGAGGTCGTCTTCGGTTCACCGGACAACTTCCTAAGCGAAGACTTGATCTTCAACATCGTCCCTTTCCGCAGTGGCTACCACGCACTGCTTGGATGAACCGCGTTCGCTCGCTTCAATGTGTTCCCACACTACGCCTATCTAAAGCTCAAGATGCCCGGTCCACGTGGCGTCATTACAATCAACGGAAACATGGAATGCTCCCTACTGAGGAGCATACCGCGGCCATCGCGGTCGAAGTACAAAGAGGCCCTGTCAAGCCGCACACCTCATCGGCTACTAAGCCGCCGGGCTTCATTACACAAGGCCGGTCAATTCTGCATACTGATAGCTCGGCAATTCTAGAGCTGGATTAGCAGTTTCGCCTCCATCGATCGCCACGTACATCCGCGAAATCCATACCACGCGTGCATAATTATGCACTCAAAATACCTTGGACATCAGCGGACGCACAATACGGATAGGCCTATAGTACGGCTCGACCCTATACGGCCTTCCCCTTTTCTTTAATAATTTATTCTCTTTTACCATAGGTGAATCGAAACCTATGCATCCTACGGACTCACAAGGACTCTCTCCAAGCCCGGTTTCGTACGAATAGTCGAAGACAATTCCTCTCAAGGAATCTTTCTCTCTGAGGCGAAAAGCGGCGCAGGCGTGCGACATGAGGTCCAAAAGATTTTGTAGACCAAAACTTCAGTCAAGAACCTGTATAGAGCTTTTCCCCTTAGTCATAGACCCCCGACATGTAAAATGGCCTTGGTGATTACGGTGCCCTTTGTAAGATTATGTTTTGATGTATCAATCAGATTCCAGTGAACACAATTCTTATTCGGTATCTTCTTTATTCATGGACCGTATTCCGTCTCTTCAGTTGTCTCACACA
Organism: Aegilops umbellulata; assembly: GCA_032464435.1. NCBI lineage: Eukaryota > Viridiplantae > Streptophyta > Magnoliopsida > Poales > Poaceae > Aegilops > Aegilops umbellulata. The sequence goes on along the minus strand of CP136058.1, from coordinate 105,407,804 downwards.
CACACACCTCGGCACAAATGGCTAGGGGCTCTATATGGCAACATATGTGTTGCCAAATAAAAGCCCGAAGAGCTTTATAGCACAATTCGGCGTCGCGAGCTTGCCTTTATATGCACCGGCTCCGAATCATGTCTTTGGTCAATAGTTGGGTTGCCGGGCTCCTGTGTTTGCTACCTTATGTTCCATCTGATCGGCTAGGGTAGTAAAGGGAGAACTACTGCGATTGTGTTTCTGGTTCGTCCAGTTAAGCACCTCAGTAGAGAAAGCCAAAAACTGACTGTCATGATGCGGTGAGACTTGGTCAGCCACCCAGCGACTTATTAAAATCTTTAGCGATTTCTTTCGTATTACATGAAGGACTGTTTGCCGGTCATATATGTAACGCATCCGCATACGGATAGCCACGTACATACCAGGGGCTACCTCGTAGATCCATCGTCAAACTCCTATGGCTAAGTGAGAGTGGTAAAGCGTCATAGTCCGATTGCCTGGTTCGCCGCACTGACACCTCCTTTACGGACCAAGACGTTGGGTCAAGTGTGATCATGTGCTATTCTGAACACCCCTGTAGTATCTACATGGGGACTGAAGCCGATGACTGGAAAACACTCAGTAATACAACAACAGCCGCACAGGAGGATAGCACTTTCATATAATAGCGCAAATATATCGCAAGGCCTTAGTACATAACAAAAACGTCCAGGCAGATTAGGTACATTCATTCGAACATAATGTCCTTTGAGCACCGACCCTCTATCAAGCGGGCACCTTCTAGGGCGTCATCTAAGTAGCACTCTGGCATGCGGTGGTCCTTGCCTCCAAGCGGGCCCTTAACTGCAACATTGGCGGCCTTCATCTTCGCCCAATACATTTTGACACGGGCGAAGGCCATCCGTGCACCTTCTATGCACATTGACTGCTTGACTGTGTTGATTCACGGCACTGCATCGACAAGTCGCCACACCAGGCCGTAATAGCTGCTCGGAATGGATTCAGCTGGCCATAGCTGAACTATGATGTCCTTCATGGCCACTCCTAACATCTTATTTAGCTCGGCCCACTGCGCCATTTAGTCGTTCAGCAGCGCCGGGCGCTCCTGCGCCGCGAACTGTGACCAGAACGGCTTCTCCGTCGCATGTCCCTCCTGAGCCTGGAAGAATTGCACGTCATTGGCGGCACTCTTCGGAAGATCCGCAAAAGCGTGTGGAGAACTCCACACTCGATTAAGCAAGGCAAATCTCCGATCGCCAAACCTAGTCTGTAAACGAAAGGGCTTACCAACCACTATCTGTCCGGCCTGCCGGATCTCTTCGCGAGCCGCTCTGGATGCGGACCGCGCATCTTTGGTCTCCTGAAGGGCTTTGTCGAGTTCGGTCGCCTTGGCTTTATTATCCTTCTCAAGGGACTCACACTTGCGGATGGCGTCTGTCGGTGTCAAAACCGGCGGATCTTGGGTAGGGGGTCCCAAACTGTGCGTCAAGGCCGGATGCTAACAGGAGACAAGGGACACGATATTTTTTTACCCAGGTTTGGGCCCTCTCGATGGAGGTAATACCCTACTCCTGCTTGATTAATATTGATGATATGGGTAGTACAAGAGTAGATCTACCACGAGATCAAGGAGGCTAGACCCTAGAAGCTAGCCTATGGTATGATTGTGTATGATGATGGTTGTCCTACAGACTACAACCCTCCGGTTTATATAGACACCGGATAGGGTTTAGGGTTACACAGAGTCGGTTACAATGGTAGGAGATCTTGAATATCCGCACGCCTAGCTTGCCTTCCACGCCAAGAAAAGATCCTTCCGGACACGGGACGAAGTCTTCAATCTTGTATCTTCATAGTCCAGGAGTCCGGCTGAAGGTATAGTCCGGCTACCCGAACACCCCGTAATCCAGGACTCCCTTAGTAGCCCCTGGACCAGGCTTCAATGACGACGAGTCCGGCGCGCAGATTGTCTTCGGCATTGCAAGGCGGGTTCCTCCTCCAAGTCCTTCATAGAAGATTGTAGACACCAAGAATAGTGTCCGACTCTGCAAAATAAGTTTCCACATATTGCCATAGAGAGAATAATATTAACACAAATCAAATCTGCTGACGTATTCCGCAGTGCGTCATCACACCACGACCATGCTCTTTATGCAAATTGTTTTCACTTTTCCACCTCAGCACGTTTAGCGAGGCGGTTTCCTTGGCATGTCTTGTCAAAGCAGAGATCGTGTGCCCCTTTTACGGGATTCTCATCAATACGGACGTGGGTAACCCAATCGTGCCCGTTAGCACGTTCCCTCGATTAAAGGCGAGTCCAAAACGGTTACGGGGAGGGCTCTTGGTATTCAATCTCTTATAAAGAGACCAAAGCCTCACTCCTTTTCTTAATCTTAAACGAGTTCGCCTGTCGCCTCGAGTTCCAACACCCCAGGCTCCAGATTCCAGGCGCTTCGGACCTTCGACAATGTCCGGTTCTGACCTTCAAGGTCGATGGACGCCTTCCTCCGTCACGGAGGAGGACATATTAAGGTTGAGGGAGGCTAAGTTCCTGACCGGCGAGATTTCGCATAGGTTGCCTGCTCAAGGACAGGTTATTCCCAGTCCCCAGCCCGGCGAGAGCGTGGTGTTCATGTCTCACTTCCTCCGAGGGTTAGGCTTCCCCATGGATCCCTTTGTGAGGGGACTGTTGTTTTATTACGGGCTGGAATTTCATGATTTAGGTCCGGAGTCCATCCTCCATATCTCCTCGTTTATCGTCGTGTGTGAAGCGTTCCTCCATATTACCCCTCACTTCGAATTATGGCTCAAGACCTTCAAAGTGGAGCCGAAAATGATCGAGGGACGGCACGCAGAGTGCGGAGGCGCAGTTATAAGAAAAAATACCGATGCTCCATGGCCCGAGGGCTCTTTTCAAGAGGAGCTAGGCTTGTGGCAACGAGAGTGGTTTTATATCACCGTTCCCCGGGGCACCACATGGGTGGCGCCTCCTGCCTTTCGCTCGGGTCCCCCCCCACTGCTAGTGTCGTGGATCAACAGAGGGTTAGATTGGGGTTTGCCCAAAGACGTACCCTTGCTGCAGGGCCGCATTAAGGATCTCTTGGAAGGAGACCTCAACCTGGTCAAGGTGACGCAGGTCATGCTGATTCGCCGGACATTGCTCGACAAACGTCGCCCCCTTCGTCTGTGGGAGTTCAATCCAGAGGGACCACGTGCTCTCTGGGATTTTATGAGCGCAACGCCCGCGGAGATGTATAAATTGTTCTTTGGATCACAAGAAGTGTGTCCGGATTTGACCGAGGACGCAGGCCTAAGCCGCAATCACCCGGATACTCAAGTAAGTAACCTTGTGCCCGGACCTTCTATCCGTATAATTATCACAAACTTGCCCTTAAAAGAGCTGTCCTTTTAAACAGGAGTGGATAGCGAAGGCGAAGCTGATCAGGTGTCCGGCTCCCCTTCCCGAAACTAGGTCGGATCCCGTGCTAGTCAGGATGCTGGAGGTAGTGCCTTTGGAGGGAAGTAAGGGGGAGGACAAGGAAACTATGGCCTCCTCGACGGAGGCTGCTCCGAAGGGAGGAACCGACGATTCCTATCCTAAGGGAAAGAAGAGAGCCGCCTCTGACGACCCGAAGACCATGGTCTCGAAGCAAGGAAAAGATCCTCGTCAGAGGGTCCGACGCCGGGGAGTTCCACGGCCGGACTGCGTACTCAAGGAGATCAGCCCTCCAGCGAGCCGTGAGTAGAGAAAGATTTTTCCTTTCGAGGGATGAGAGAAATCCGTGATTTATATCTGAGAAGTTTAACCGAATTTTTACCTTGTAGTTCGGACCTCAGCCCTTCTCAGCAGAGCTCGTCTTCAAGGGATCTTCTTCCGGAGATGATGGGGAGCGGGACGCCTCCTTCTGCTGTACCGCCTAACGAGGCGGGCGACCCTGAGGTGTCGTCACGGAGGGTTTCTCCGAGTCCGGCAGGGGCGGGAGATCGCTATGGGCCCCCCCGAGGTTCTCCGCGTCCGGCCTTTGAAAGAGGTCATGGGACAAGTCCGGCACCGTCTGGTGCTTGGATGGAGGAGCTAAAGGTTCTGCTAGGGCGAGCTTCTATTTCAGAGGAGCACCGTGCATTAATGGGCACGGTGATTGAAAGGATTTCGTCCGCAGAGAGCGGATTGCGTGTGGCCGTCGAAAGTTTATTGACGGGTTTTGAGGTACATTAGATAATGTGTACTTTTGTCAGTTGCGCGTAAATAAGATGCGCCCTATGTAGATAGTAGCCCCTGAGACTCTGCATATCGTCAATAAATGACGGCACGCGGAGGATCATAATCCCAGGTCTAAAATGTCGCCTTTTAATGTAGGCTACAAGGTGTCCGGAATCAAGCCGAGCTACTGGTTTTGCCAAACTAAAGCGGCAACTGGACGTGGCAGATGCCGACATCGCGCTTGTCAACAAGCGGTTGGATGAGGCTCAAGGTATGTGATTCCTCGGGCGGCAGTAGGTAAGAAGAGTTTTATGCCAGTGTCTTATGATATGTGTGCTTGACGCAGATGGTGCGGCCGCCGTGGAGAGTCTTAGGGCAGAACTTGCCCGATATAAAGATCAAGCCAGGAAAAGTGATGCGGCTACCAAGAAGGCCCTTGAAGAGCTGAGAGCCGAACAGGCTGCTCATTGCCGAAGCAAGGAAGAGATGGCCAGTATGGCCGAAAAGTTAAAGAGCACAGCAGACCGTTGCATACTTCTTGAGAAAGAAGACCAGGCGAGACAGGCGGTCCTAGAGAAGTCCGTTGCTGATGCAAAGGACATGCGCTCTATGATGAGAGCTGCGAAGGAGGAGCTGCGTCAGGCCGAACAGATTGCGGCTGGAAAGCCCTTCATGCTGCGAAGAAAATTTTGCGATCCGAAGTTTGCTCCGTTGGACCGGATGTGGAGTGTGGAGGACACCTATCTGGATTTGGCAGTGAGCGTTGCTGATGCGACCGAACACTTTCGAGATCTAAAAGATCGTGTAGTGGAAAAACTGTTCTGGTCGCAATTTCACAATCCAGAGCGTCCACTGGCAGTGGACGATCGTTTGGCTCAATGGGCCGAACTTAATAGGTTGTCCGGACTCGCCATGAAGTACGTCATGGGTCATCTGTGGCCGGGGAGGTCGAAGCCGAAGAGTTATTTCAGCTTGGTGCAGCAATTCCTTGACGCAGTGCCGCGCATTAATGCAATGAAGGGGTCGGCGTGTATAGAGGGTGCAACGATGGCTCTTGCCGGTGTCAAGACATACTGGGCAGATATGGAGACCACCGTTAATGCGTCCCGAGATTCGGATAAAACCTGAGTGTCCTCCGAGCACTATTTTCAGGAAGTCCTTGAAGGCGCTCGTGTAATAGAGACGCAGTGCTCGAAGGATGCTATGTTATTATAGCATATGTAATGATGAAGTAATATTTTGATAAACTGTAGTGGCCTTTTTATACTTGTGCCTTCAAGTATTGTGAATACCTCCTGTGCGGCCGTTTAAAATATATGTATAAAATCTGAAAGATTGCAGTCGTTGGCTTCAACCCCCACGCACATAGTGCAGGGGTGCTCGTAGAAGACGCATTTCCACACTTAACCCAACGTCTTGGTCCTACAAAGGAGGTGATAGCGCAGCGGGCCAGGCAACCGGACTATAATTTTTTAACACTTTCACTTAGCCATAGGAGCTTGACAGTGGGACTATTTAGGTAGCCCATTAGTGGCGACTGCGCTCGCCCGAGTTCGGGGCGCGTATGTGCCTGACCGGGAAGTGGCCCTTCGTTAAAGCGGAGGAATCCGATAGATTCCAATAGGTCATCGAGTGGCTGACCAATTTCACGCTACATCATGACAGTCAGTTTTCGGCTTTCTCTAGTGAGGTGCTCGCCCGGCTGAACCGGGGCACAATCGCAGTAGTTCTCCTGGTGCTACCTTAGCCGATAGAGCGGAACGTAAGGTAGCCGAACTCAGGAGCCGGGCAACCCAACATTTGACCAAAGACATGATTCGGAGCTGATGCATATAATGCCAAAACTCGCGACGCCGAACACTCCCTAAGGTGTTCGGTCTTTATGAGTGCGGGCGAAACAACACTCTCTGCTAAAAAAGCCCCTAGTGTCCAGGTACGTGCGAAAAATTCTGACGTGGCCACGTGCCAAGACGCCAGCCTCCTCCTTGGTTATATCGGAAAAAACCAGGGGATGTGTTGCAACAAGAGACAGTAAAAAAGGTTTACGCAGGGTCTTAATCTAAAAAGAATCCTTTAGGACGGGTCCCTATGGCACGTCTGCGCCTGTGTCTCTGTTGTGCCGTATCCTGGACGGGCGCCGCACGACGTTCATCTGAAAAAGAGAGGAACTAAATTGAAACCGGGTCGTGCCGAACAAAAGGTTTTAAAATAAATAAAGTGTAAAGTAAAATATAACATAAAGCTTTATTGTCTCTGCGCGTAGCCCCTAGTACGGGGGTATATGGCCTCTAAGCCTGCATTAATGATGGACTTGTACCGAACTCGTCTATTATGCGTTCGTGGCCTTTAATGACCTATGTCGAAAAGTTTTTTGGCTGGTGAGGCCATTTTATTGTGCGGCTGTCCAAGCGGCCGCACAGTGCTTCGCTTGGGGGAGGCGCACTTTAGTGCTTTCCCTTCAAAGAGATGATGCCTCGTGGACCGGGCATCTTAAGCGTGAGAGATGCATAATGCGGTATTGCGTTAAAGCGAGCGAAAGCTTCGCGTCCCAGTGGTGGTTGATAGCAACTTGAGAACGGGACGACATGGAAGGGCAGCTTTTCGTGACGGAAGTTATCGGCAGAGCCGAATGTAACTTTGAGCCAGAGAAAACCCATACAATGGGTGTCCAGACCAGGTGCTACCCCTTGAAAGGAGGTTTTGCATCGGCGGATTCTTGCTGGGTTTATCCCCATGTGATGGATTGTATCGTGATATATCAGGTTTAGTCCACTGCCGCCGTCCATAAGGACATTTGCAAACTGGAATCTGCCAATTATTGGATCGAGTATCAGGGTAGTGCAGCCTGCGGTCTTGATATTTCTAGAATAGTCTAGCTGATCGAAGGTGATTGGTTTTAATAACCAATGGCGGGACCCCTTGGGGATAGGTCGTATTGTGTGTACCTTTATGGGTGTCACACGTTTTGTTACGTGAAGTAAGTTCACTGTTTTTACTTCTTGTGAGAAGTTCTTTTGTTTCCTGGTGCTCTGCTTCTGGGGTTCGTCCTCGTCTTCGCTTGGTGTGTCGAGCCCCTTGTGTTCGGCATTGAGTCTGCCAGATTGTTTGAAAACCCAACAATCTCTATGGGTATGGTTAGCAGGCTTCCCCGGAGTACTGTGTATCTGACATATCCTGTCCAGGATTCTATTTAAGTTGGACGGATCATCCCTATTATCCTGGAGGCCTGGTTTTGTCTGATTTTGTCGCGAGCCTTTGAATCCAGCATTGACTGCCGTGCTCTTCGGACTTTTTTCTTTAGTTCAGCAACGATCCTTGTTGCGTCGCGGTTTTCTGTTTCCATCCCTAGTTTCTGATGTACTTGGGTCGCTGGGGCTGCATCTTGCCAACCAGCTGTCCTCTCCTGCGCGAAAGCGGGTCATGAGGCTTGTGAGTGAGGCCATTGTTCTTGGCTTTTCCTGGCCGAGGTGTCTGGCGAGCCATTCGTCTCAGACATTATGCCTGAAAGCTGCTAAGGCTTCGGCATCCGGACAGTCGACTATCTGATTCTTTTTAGTGAGGAATCTATTCCAGAACTGCCGAGCTGATTCTCCGGGCTGTTGAGTTATGTGACTAAGATCGTCTGCATCCAGAGGGCGGACATTGGTCCCTTGAAAATTTGCTCGGAAAGCATCCTCGAGCTCTTCCCAACTTCCAATTGTGTTTTTGGGAAGGCTTTTAAGCTAGTGCCGGGCTGGCCCTTTAAGCTTAAGGGGTAAATATTTAATGGCGTGGAGATCATCTCCTCTAGCCATATGTATGTGGAGGATGTAGTCCTCAATCCAGACTCCGGGGTCTGTTGTTCCATTATACGCCTCTATGTTGACGGGTTTGAATCCGTCGGGAAATTCGTGGTCCAGAACCTCATCGGTGAAACATAGGGGATGTGCGGCGCCCCTGTATTTGGGTGTGCCGGATTCTGACGATGGCTTTTTTGCATTGCTTACAAGAGCTTGCTTTCTTGGCCCATAAATGGACCTGGCTGGGCCATGATGCGAATCCTTTGGTGGGTCGCATACCGATTTAAGTTCGGCACCACTTGCCGCTTTATGGGGTCGTCTATCCGACCGTATGGCTTTCTTATTTTTTTGAATGCGAGGGCTCTATGGCCTCTTTGTCGAATTCGGGCAGTAGCATTCTCTTTGGATAGCTTTTAGTATGGCGACCGTCGTCGTATCTATCTGCGGTGTTTATTACTTTATTCCATCTAATACGGAGTGCATCTTCCGCTGTCTTTGGCTTCTGCTTCTGCTTTTTCAGGCTGCGTGCAGTTGCAACGAGCCTCTTGTGGAGACTCTTCTGCTCCATGGATTTATCCGGTGTAAGGTTGTCTGGAATGCCGTTTTCGCCGGGGGAGGGAGTTTCAGTTTCTCTATCTATGTTTCCCTGTTCGGACGGATGGTCTAAGGCCTGCTCGTCGTCTACCGGCTTGTCCTGCTCTATGGCTGGGTTTTTTATCGAGGCGGGCTTGGGTCGGTGTTTATGCCGACGCTTTGATTGTTTTCCGGGGGGTCTATCTCCCGTTGTTCCCTCGCCATCTCCATCCTTTGGAGTATCCACCATATATACGTCATATGACGAGGTGGCCGTCCAGTGCCCTACAGGTGCTGGTTTCTGTTCGTCTCCTACCTCGTCGTCCATACCGTCGAAGTCTTCGGAGCCGAAGTCAAGCATGTCGGTTAAATCGTCGACAGTGGCTACCAAGTGGGTGGTGGGTGGGCTTTGAATTTCTTCATCATCCGTATCCCATCCTTGCTGACCGTAGTCCGGCCAGGGCTCTCCTGATAAAGAGAGAAACTTGAGAGAATTCAGGATGTCGGCAAAAGGCGAGTGCTGAAAGATGTCCACGGCTGTGAACTCCATTATCAGCGCCCAATTGGGTTCGACTGGCAGGGGCGCGGGGGGTTCGGAGTCCGGGGAGGAGTCCGGACCCTCGGGGTCAGGGGTCACGCGGAGTGCGGGGCTGGTGTTCGGCTCGATCGCCTTTGAGATCGCAGCCCCCGAGGTGACGTCCAACTGCTCATCCTCGATTGGTGTAATAGGCTTCGAGTCTAGGGTCGGAATCGGCGGGTATGCGGCCTCCAGGACACTGTTCGGAGGCAGAGATAGATCATGCCCCTCGAGGTAGTGCGGCACGCTTGGCTGTGGCTCGAACCCATCGAAGATCAAGTCTCCGCAGATATCAGCCGTGTGGTTTAAGCTTCCAAACCTGACTTGATGGCCAGGGGCGTAGCTTTCGATCTGCTCTAGATGACCAAGCGAATTGGCCCGCAGAGCGAAGCCGCCGAAGACGAAGATCTGTCCGGGGGGGGGAAGGTCTCACCCTGGACCTCATCGTTGTTGATGATCAGAGGAGCCATCGGGCCTAAAGGCGATGACACAAAGGAACTCTCAATGAAAGCACCAATGTCGGTGTCAAAACCGGCGGATCTCAGGTAGGCGGTCCCGAACTGTACGTCAAGGCCGGATGGTAACAGGAGACAAGGGACACGATGTTTTTTACCCAGGTTCAGGCCCTCTCAATGGAGGTAATACCCTACTCCTGCTTGATTAATATTGATGATATGGGTAGTACAAGAGTAGATCTACCACGAGATTAAGGAGGCTAAACCCTAGAAGCTAGCCTATGGTATGATTGTGTATGAAGATGATTCCGTCCTACGGACTACAACCCTCCGGTTTATATAGACACTAGATAGTGTTAGGGTTACACAGAGTCGGTTACATTGGTAGGAGATCTTGAATATCCGCATCGCCTAGCTTGCCTTCCACGCCAAGGAAAGTCCCATCCGGACACGGGACGAAGTCTTCAATCTTGTATCTTCATAGTCCAGGAGTCCGGCTGAAGGTATAGTCCGGCTACCCGAACACCCCCTAATCCAGGACTCCCTCAGCGTCCATGAGCTCTTGCTCTACAATGGATATCCTCTCCTCGAATTGGTGCCGGGTGGCCAATTTGGCCTTCAAATCTGCAGCCACTTTATCAGCGGTCGCATTGCTCACCCTGGCCTGCTCCTTGGCCCGGGCAAGTTCACCCCTGAGGGTATCGACCTCGGCAGCACCATCTGCAATTATGCAAATAATAGCGTCTAAGTTTCAACCTAATGTTGGCACATTCATATAGGCACAAAAGGGATGTTTGAAGCATACCTTGCGCCTTGTCGAGCCGCTTGTTAATGAGGACAATAACCTCATCGGCCAGCTTCAGTTTCTGCTTTAGTTCAGAAACCTCCGCAGCCTGGGCAGTTGCCGCTAATAGTGAAGCCTGTTTTTTCACTCAACTAAGTATGCTACTTCTTGCAGATATCTATAGATCCTCTGTTTTCCCGTTTTCATGGGCTGACCTGAGTCTCAGGGGCTACTATCTATATACAGGTGTATTGTTCATATGGAAAGCAACTAAAGACATTACATCGCATACCTCGAAGCCTGTTAGTAGGCTCGTGAAGGCTTCATTCAACCCGCTTTTGGCAGACCGAATCATCTCAACCACCGTACCCATCAAGGTACGATGCTCCTCCAAGACGGACGCACTTTGCAGTATGTCCATCATGGTGCCTAGGCGCCTCCGGATTCATGGAGGTCGCCGTAGTATTGGGCACTCCCCCTTCCCTTGAAGGGGGCCGCTCACCCGACTCCGTCTCTGTCTCCGGGGCGGTATTCGGCCGGGGGCCGAACAACCCAGGGCCCCCATCGCTGGTCTTCACTGTGGCCGCATCCCCTGTGCCCTCGACGGCCAAGGTATTCCCCTCCGATGTTGTGTTGATGGTTCCCTGTACCCTCGGCGATACGGAGAAGTCCTCTGGGATGACACCTCGATGTCATCCGCCCTAGGGGGAGGGGAAGCTTGTGGAGGCGTCTCACTCTCCATCATCTCCGGCGGTAGATCCCCCGATGACTATGATACTTGAGGGAGATCGCGGGCCGGGCTGCAACACGTAATTTAATATTATCCCCGCAATTCAAAAAGAACTGGATGTGTATATAGCATCCTTAGTTACTTACGATTCGGTAAGGGGCTTTCCCCTGGGGGCGGTATTTCGGGACAGCTTCGGCTTCCAAATCCGAGTCATCCGACAGGGATATCTTTCCCCTCTTGGGCGCCTCCACCTATAGGGCTTCGGAGGCCGCCCTTTTCTTCCCCTGGGGGGAAGGTTATCGCTTTCTTCCTTCTCTTTGTCTTGGTCTCCGGAGAAGGGAGCCTTGGTCCCCCCGGACATAGCATCCGATGTAACTTTAGGGTGAAGGCCACCTTCGGCCTTCTTGCTCTTCTTCTTGTCCTTCTTCGCCAACGCTTGGTACGGCGCCGGGACCAGCATCTTCACAGAGGATCAGCTGGGTTTTCAGGAAGTGGAGCCAAACACCTGATTCGCTCCGCCTTCTTTATCCAGTCCTGATTAAAGGATGGAATTCTCAGTGCATCACCTTGGACAAATGGACTAAGCTATGTTTAGAAATTGAGCACTTACCGGGGTGTCCGGATGGTTGCAATCGAGGCCGACGTCCTCAGATGTATCCGGCCATGATTCTTGAGCCTTGAAGAGCAGTTTCCAGATCCCTTTGTGCATTGTGCCGAAGAATTGCAGCAGGGTCCGCGGCCCTTCCAGGTTAAAATCCCACATACGGAGAGACCGTCACTGGAACAGAAGAGTTCGGCGGACGAGCATCACCTGGACCACGTTAGTAAGACTGGTGTCTTTTTTGATGCTGCTTTTGATGCGCTTTTGCAGCATCAACACCTCGTTGGATGATCCCCAGTCTAGACCCTTATTGATCCATGATGCGAGCCGCAACGGGGGACCGGATTTGAATGCAGGAGCGGCCGCCCATTTGGTGCCGCAGGGTTCGGTGATGTAGAACCACTGCTGCTGCCGTACCTTGCAGTTTCCACAAAGGCCCCTTTTGGCCAGGTAACATTGGCGAGCTTGCTCACCATAGCGCTGCCGCACTCTGCGTGCTCCCCGTCGTCCACCTTCGGCTTCACGTTGAACGTCTTGAGCCACATGCCAAAGTGTGGGGGGATACGGAGAAAAGCCTCACACATGATCGCTGAGATATGGAGGAAAGAGTTTGGGGCTAGATCATGAAATTCTAGCCCGTAATAGAACATAAGACCGCAAACAAAGGGGTGGAGAGCAAACGCTAACCCGTGGAGGAAGTGAGGGATGAACACAACCCTCTCACCGGGCTTTGGTGTGGGGATGACCTGCCCTTTAGCAGGGAGCCTGTGTGGGATTTCGGCAGTCAGGTACCTCGCCTCCCGGAGCCCCGCGATGTCCTCCTCAGTGACAGAGGAGGCCACCCACTTGCCTTGAGAGCTGGACTCGGACATGGCTGGGGTGCTTGGTGGCAATAGGAGAAGTCGAGACTTGGGCGCTGGAGCTTAGGGATGGAAAGGCTGAGGAAGAAGAAGGCATGGGGGAGAAAGATGGGTCTTTATCCCTTTATAAAGGCAATGAATATCAAGCGCATCCTCACAAGCCTTAAAACTCGCCTATTCCCAAGGGGTCATGCAAACGGCATGGTTGGGTTATCCAAACCCGTATTGATGAGAATCCCGCAATAAGGGGACATGATCTCTGCTTGGACAAGATGTGTCAATGTGGGCCATGCCTCGAAACGCGAAGCAAGAGGCTAAAAACGGTTCGAAATAATAATGAGGCCAAGCATAACATCTCGCCGAGAAGAGGCTATTGATAGACGTGACTTATTTTTAAGTATTTTTCTCTTATGGTTTAGGGTTGTAGCTGATAAACGGAGCAGGATATAGCTCTCATGTTGGAAGGCTACTTTGGAGTATTCGGAGGAGGAACCCACCTTGCAATGCCGAAGACAATCTGCGCGCCAAACACATCATCATTGAAGCCTGGTTCAGGGGCTAGTGAGGGAGTCCTGGATTAGGGGGTCCTCGGGCGTCCGAGCTATGTGACGTGGGCCGGACTGATGGGCCGTGAAGATACAAGACGGAAGGCTCTCCCCCAGTGTCCGGATGGGACTCTCCTTTGCATGGATGGCAAACTTAGGGTTCGGATATGAAGATTCCTTTCTCCGTAAACCGACTCTGTACAACCCTAGGCCCCTCCAGTGTCTATATAAACCAAAGGGGTTAGTCCGTAGAGGCAATCATAATCAATCAGGCTAGAGATCTAGGGTATAGCTATTATGATCTCGAGGTAGGTCAAATCTTGTAACCCCTATACTCATCAAAGTCAATCAAGCAGGAAGTAGGGTATTACCTCCATTAAGAGGGCCCAAACCTGGGTATACATCGTGTCCCTGTCTCCTGTTACCTTCGATCCTAAGATGCGCAGTTCGGGACCCCCTACCTGAGATCTGGCAGTTTTGACACCGACAATGACCTCCGTCCTGCCGTCCTGGCAGTCTTGGTCTTGCTGCACTAGAATGGAAACCTTTGGCTGATTCCTCGGGACTCTGCGCCTGCGCTTGCCTCCTTAGCAGCAAAGAGGAAACTGGTACAATGCACCCGCTGGCGCCCGTCTGGCCTTGGTCGTCATGGCTCACGTCATCTGGACCTCACGAGGTGAGCCTTGCATAGAGATCTATGCTCCTCGGGAGCCATCCTGAGGAGGCCGCCCCTCGTGGAGGTCTTGATGTCGTCCACCTCGCAAGGCTTGGCCCCTCACGAGGGGCTTGAGTTGTTGATGTTCAAGCTGGGACGTACCAGGCCGTTGATGGAGCCACGCCGTGGGTCGGAGGCAGGCTAGTCTAGGTACCCCCGTTCCTAGAACGCCGACAGTAGCCCCCGGGTCCAAGGCGCGCTTGGACTTGGCTTCGAGGCGAAGCCAAAGGGCAACTGCGGAGCGCCGCGGGCCCTAACCTCCTGCAGCTTCGGTCGACGCGTGGCGATTGATGGGACGTGGGCGTCTCTGCTTCCCCATGCTGCCTCGGCAACCGTTCCTGGCTGACAAAAAGGCTGGTGCCTGTTGCGAAGCCTTCATTGCCCTTCCTTCGTCTTGCTCCAGATCCCCTTCTCCTTTTCCCCAGAAAACCTCCACATCTGTCATTCTTCCTGGAGCTCGCCCCTGATGGCCTCCGATAAGGCAAAATCTTCGGCTCCGGCAGCGCGCCCAACTCCTTGGTTCGAGCCAGCCCTGAGCGTGTCCACCATCACCGAGGAGAAGCACCTCGCTGCTGCGTTCCAACTGATGGCGAGCAGCAACAACGAGGGGGGAGAGACGATGCTCCGGGTCGGCTCTGCCAAGCCGGAGACTTTGGGTGGAACCTTTGACCCCTTCTTCCTACACAACATCCTTGCTGGGCTAGTTCCCCCCTTCTCCAGTTTCTTCTATGCCATCCTTCGCCACTACAAGATCCATGCCCTCCATCTTCATCCCAACTCCATCCTCCTCCTACAAATCTTCGGCTTCTACTGTGAGGCGTCTGTAGGGGTGATGCCCTTCGCGGAACTGTTTTGCCACTTCTTCTACCTCCAAATCAATGGCAGCCAGTGCTCGAGAAGCTGCGGTTGTCGATCATGACACCGAGCTGGAGCAAGCGGCCCGGGAGCAGGCCATGGAGCGCGGCCGCCTGGAGAAGTTGAAGGAGGAGGTGGAGGCGGAGAAGGCCTAAATGGAGGCCAGGAAGAAACTCTTTGCCGAGGCAGTCACCGCGAGGCGTGCCGCCTTTGAGTCCCTCGAGAAGAGGTCCCGCAAGGCACTACAGGATCTCTACGGGAGCGGGTTGAAGGAGCCGTTGGTGACCTCGGAGGAAGGCCCCACTGTCGGTGTCAAAACCGACGGATCTCGGGTAGGGGGTCCCGAACTGTGCGTCTAAGATCGATGGTAACAGGAGACAGGGGACACAATGTTTACCCAGGTTCGGGCCCCCTCTATGGAGGTAATACCCTACTTCCTGCTTGATTGATCTTGATGAATATGAGTATTACAAGAGTTGATCTACCACGAGATCGTAATGACTAAACCCTAGAGGTCTAGCTTTTATGTCTATGGCAATGAGTATCCCCCTCCGGACTAAGTCCTCCGGTTTATATAGGCAACGGGAGGATCTAGGGTTACATAGGGTCGGTTACAAGGAAGGGAATCTACATATTTGGTCGCCAAGCTTGCCTTCCACGCCAAGGAGAGTCCCATCCGGACACCGGTGCAGTCTCCGGTCTTCGTGTCTTCATAGCTGAGGGAGTCCTGAATTAGGGGGTATCCGGACAGCCGGACTATATCCTTTGGCCGGACTGTTGGACTATGAAGATACAAGATTGAAGACTTCACCTCGTGTCTGAATGGGACTCTCCTTGGCATGCAAGGCAAGCTTGGCGATACGGATATAGAGATCTCCTCCCATTGTAACCGACTCTGTGTAACCCCAACCCCCTCCGGTGTCTATATAAACCGGAGGGTTTAGTCCGTAGGACAACAACAATCATACCATAGGCTAGCTTCTAGGGTTTAGCCTCTACGATCTCATGGTAGATCAACTCTTGTAATACTCATATCATCAAGATCAATCAAGCAGGAAGTAGGGTATTACCTCCATCGAGAGGGCCCGAACCTGGGTAAACATCGTGTCCCCTGCCTCCTGTTACCATCCGCCTTAGACGCACAGTTCAGGACCCCTACCTTAGATCCGCCGGTTTTGACACCGACATTGGTGCTTTCATTGAGAGTTCCACCATGTCGTCGCCGTAAGGCTTGATGGCCCCTTCGATCATCGGTAACGATGCGGTCCAGGGTGAGGTCTTCCTCCTCGGACAGATCTTTGTATTCGGCGGCTTCGCACTGTGGGCCAACTCGCTTGGCCATCTGGAGTAGATCGAGAGCTACGCCCCTGGCCATCAGGTCAGGTTTGGAAACTTGAATTACACTGCCGATATCCGTGGAGACTTGATCTTTGATGGATTCGAGCCCATGCCGGGTGTGCCGCACGATCACGACGAGCATGATGTAGCTGTGCCGTCGAACAGTGTTCGGGAAACCACGCCAGCAACCACTCCGGCCTTCAATCCGGAACAGATCGCGCCATCCGAGGACGGGCGGATAGACCCCGCCTTGGAGGCCGCACCCTCAGCGGCGATGGAGCCGAATACTGACCTTACCCCTCATGAGAGCCGTGACGCCGGACTACTTGACTCGTTTTCGGCCACGGACTCTGAACCGCCTGCACCCATGCCTATTGAATCCGATTGGGCGCCGGTCATGGAGTTCACCTCGGCGGATATCTTCTAGCACTCGCCCTTCGGCGATGTACTAAACTCGTTAAAGTCTCTCTCCTTGTCAGGAGAACCTTGGCCGAACTATGTCCGGCTAGAATGGGATGCGGATAGTGAAGAAATTCACTCCCCACCCACCACCCACTTATTAGCTACTGTCGATGATTTAACCGACATGCTCGACTTCGACTCCGAAGACATCGATGGCATGGAAAACGATGCGGGAGACGAACAGGAACCACTGCCCACAGGGCACTGGACCGCCACCTCATCATATGATATATACATGGTGGATACACCCAAAGAAGGCAATGGCGACAAAACAACGGAGGATGATCCCTCCAAGAAGCAATCCAAGCGCCGACGTTAGCGGCGCCGCTATAAGTCTCGCCACAGCAAAAGCGGTGATACCGGCACAGGAGATAATAGTACTCCGGACAGTGCCGAAGATGATGACAATCCCCTCCAGCAAGATTTAGGGCCGGAGGATGAACAAGCCAACTCTCCTCAGCGAGTGGCAGAGGGAGAGGCGGAGGATGACAATTACATGCCTCTCTTCGAAGACGAAGTAAGCCTCAGCGACGAAGAATTGGTCATGCCTGAGGATCCCGTCGAACATGAGCGCTTTATGCGCCGGCTCATAGCCACAGCAAATAGCCTGAAGAAAAAGCAACAACAGCTTCGAGCTGATCATTATTTGCTAGCAGACAGATAGACTAAAGTCCTTGCAGCCGAGGAATATGAACTCGAACGCCCTTCCAAGAGTTACCCAAAGTGCAGGTTGCTACCCCGACTCGAGGAGGAAGCACTGAAACCTACATCGCCAGCGTACGATGAGGCTGATCGCCCACCTCGTAGCCGAGATAGAGTGGCATTCCAGCCTGAAAATCAGCCCGCACCCCGCCGCCATTCAAACAAAAACACCAAGGCACCGGGAAACACGCGAGACCTGCGAGACATATTGGAAGACAGGGCAAAACACGCAAGATCGATCTACGGATCACGAGGGCGCGCGCCTACATGCGACGATAATCGTCACGCCAGATACACTAAATGTAAACCCTGCCGGGCCGAATATAGCAGGCAGGACTCGTATGAGTTGCGTCGCGATATATCCCAACACAGAGGCGCGGCACACCCCCTATGCTTCACTGACGAAGTAACGGAACATGAATTCCCAGAGGGTTTTAAACCCGTAAACATTGAATCATACGATGGTACAACAGATCTCGCGGTATGGATCGAGGACTTCCTCCTCCACATCCACATGGCCTGCGGTGATGATCTACATGCCATCAAGTACCTCCCGTTAAAACTAAAAGAACCAGCTTGGCACTGGCTGAACAGTTTGCCAGCAGACTCCGTTGGCTCTTGGGAGGATCTGGAAGACGCATTCCTCGACAACTTCCAGGGCACTTTTGTGCGACCACCAGATGCCAATGACTTGAGCCACATAATTCAGCAGCCAGGGGAATCGGCCAGGCAATTCTGGACACGGTTCCTAACCAAGAAAAATCAAATTGTCGACTGTCCGGATGCAGAGGCCTCAGCGGCATTTAAGCATAACATCCGTGACGAGTGGCTTGCCCGGCACCTCGGCCAGGAAAAGCCGGAGTCTATGGCAGCCCTCACGACACTCATGACCCGCTTTTGCGCGGGAGAGGATAGCTGGCTGGCTCGCAGCAACAACATATCAAGAAATATTGGCACTTTGGATACCAAGGACAGTAACGACAGGCCACGTCGCAGCAAACACAAGCGCCACAACAACGGCGATAACGTCGAGGATACGGCAGTCAATGCCGGATTCATAGGCTCTAAACCCGGTCACAGGAAAAGGCCATTCAAAAGAAGCACTCTGGGCCCGTCCAGTTTGGACCGCATACTCGATCGCTCGTGTCAAATACACGATACCCCAGATAAGCCAGCCAATCACACCAACAGTGACTGCTGGGTGTTCAAGCAAGCCGGCAAGATAAACACCAAAAACAAGGACAAGGGGCTGCACAGCGACGACAAGGAGGAGCCACGGCCGCCGAACGCGAGAGGACAGAAGAGATTCCCCCCGCAAGTGAGGACAGTGAACATGATATACACAACCCACATCCCCAAGAGGGAACGGAAGCGTGCACTAAGGGACGTATATGCGATGGAGCCCGTCGCCCCAAAGTTCAACCCCTGGTCCTCTTGTCTGATCACCTTCGATCGCAGGGACCACCCCACTAGTATCCGTCATGGCGGATCCGCCGCACTGGTCTTAGACCCCATCATCTATGGATTTCACCTCACTCAAGTCCTTATCGACGGCGGCAGCAGCCTGAACCTGCTCTACCAGGATACAGTGCGCAAAATGGGTATAGACCCCTCGAGGATCAAACCCACAAAAATGACCTTTAAAGGCGTCATCCCAGGTGTAGAGGCCCATTGTACGGGTTCAATCACACTGGAAGTGATCTTCGGATCTCCGAACAACTTCCGAAGCAAGGAGTTAATTTTCGATATCGTCCCGTTCCGCAGCAGTGGCTATCATGCACTGCTCGGGCGAACCACATTTGCAAAATTCAATGCGGTACCGCATTACGCATACCTGAAGCTCAAGAGGCCAGGACCTAGGGGGGTCATCACAGTCAATGGAAACATAGAGCGCTCGCTCCGTACGGAGGAGCCCACTATGGCCCTCGTAGCGGAGGCACAAAGCACCCTTTCAAGGCAGTCCACCAGTTCGGTGATAAAGCCCCCGGACACCGTCAAGCGCATCCGGAGTAATTTGCAACAGGATCGCCTAGCACGTTCAGAGCTCGCCTAGCAATTTGCCCCCCGCCCAAGTCTCAGCCGAACGGCATAATTCGTGCGACGCGTACATAATTACGCATTGAAAATACCATACGTATAGGCGGGAGCACGATCATGGCACGTCCACAATGCGGCTCAACCGCACTAGGGGCTTACTACCTTTATTATTCTCTCCCTTTCAGGACTTGACTCTCTGGAAGACCTATCCGGCAGTACGTTTGCCAGACACATGATACAACATCCAAGGAGGCAGGAAGCTACGTCGTCCAATGGAATCCCCAGGTGGTCTCTCATAACGAAATACCTGCTTTAAGATACCAGTCCGCAACTTGCCCTTGGATGGGACATGTCAAATAGTCCTATTTTTTGCTTACCACACTACTTGTATCCGTATGCTTTGATGCATTTTTCGAATAAACAATGCATAGCACTAGTCTATTTTCGCATTCTATATTCTTTTATATATATATATATATGTTCATTTATGACAATCAGCACCCGTACACTCTGGTACGGCCAGTACGCCAGGGGCTTCCGTATACCCCATAATACGGCGTGAGAAGTCTGAACACTTTCGACAGTGCGACAGCCCGAACTTATAGCATTATATGCATCAGCTCCGAATCATGTCTTGGGTCAATAGTTGGGTTTGCCCGGCTCCCATATTTTGGTACCTTAAGTTCCGCTATATCGGCTAAGGTAGCACTGGGAGAACTACTGTGATTGTGCCCCGGTTCTTCCGGACGAGCACCTCAGTAGAGAAAGCTAAAACTGACTGTCATGATAAGGCGAGAGCTGGTCGCTGTTCGAGAGGTCTCAAGTCCCTAAAGACTTTTTCCGCTTCGGGCGAGGAGTCTGCCTTGTACGACTTAGGTGTGTATAGCGCCCCAAATTCGGCCTTCCGAATACTAGGGGCTTCCCCGAAATTTAAAATTGTAGACTTCTATGGCTAAGTGAGAGTGATAAAGCACTATAGTCTGATTGCCTGGTTCATTGCGCTGAGCACCTCCTTCGAAGGACCCAAAAATAGGAAAAAGATTGCTCAGATTTATCCCGAACACCCCAGCACTAGCTACATGGGGGTAGAAGCCGACGACTGGCCAACTCTCAGATTTTATAAACGGTCGCACAGAAGGTAATATTTTAAATACAAAAGCGTTGCATAGCGCACATGAACTAGTTTTCATAATACATGATCACATGAGCAAGTTCATTAAAAAATTACATCTTTGGAACACTCGTCCGCCACAAGACGGGCACCCTTCAGGACACCCTCATAATACATTTCGGGGTGGCGATGCTCCTTGCCCTGCGGCGGCCCCTCCTTCACTAGCTTCTCGGCGTCCATCTTGGCCCAGTGCACCTTCGCACGGGCAAAAGCCCTGCGTGCACCTTCGATGCAGACGAACCGCTTTATGACTTCCAGCCGTGCACCAGGCCGAAGTAGCTGCCGGGAAGGGCATCGCCAGGCCACACCCGCACTATAAGGCCCTTCATGGCCTGTTCGGCCGCCTTGTGGAGCTCGACCAGTTGCTTCAGCTGGTCGCTCAAGGGCATCGGGTGTGCGGTCCCAGTATACTGAGACCAAAACACCTTCTCTGTCGAGCTCCCCTCCTTGGCCCGGTAGAACTCCTCGGCATCAGACACACTGCGGGGCAAATCTGCGAGTGCCCCTGGAGAGCTCCGAACTCGGGTAAGTAAATAGAAATTTTCTTTCACATGCTTGCTTTGCATATTGAATGCCTTACCCGCTGCTATCTTCTTCACCGCCTCAATCTCCTGGAGGGCCTTTTGGGCTTTAGCCTTGGCTTGCTTTGCGCTTTCAAGGGCCTTGGCAAGCTCGGACTCTCGTGTCTTCGAGTCAAGCTCCAAGGACTCGTGCTTCTTCACGAGCGCCTGGAGCTCTTGCTGCACCTCGCCTACTCTGGCTTCTTGCCTTTCTCGCTCGTGGCGCTCCTTGGCCGCTTTGTTTTTAGCCTCAGACAACGCCTGCTTCAGGGTGGCCACTTCGGTCACGGCCCCTGACACATTCATGATGATCCTATTATCTGGCAACCAAATTTTTTCCTTTCTTTTATATATAGACAAGGTATTGCTTGCCTTTGTTCTCCTCGAGCTGCTTCTTGGCACGGCCGAGTTCTTCCTCGGATTGCTCGAGGTCCTGCTTCCGTGCGGAGACCTCTGCAGTACGTGCGACAGCGTCAAGCAGTGAAGCTTGCATACGCATATAGACACATTTGGATTTAGACTCCCGCAGTTATTGTTTGATCCTCTATTTGTCTTTTCTTTTCAAACGCCGAACATAGCATCAGGGGCTACTGTCTACGCGGTAATATTTTCCTACATTTCAATTAGTCACCTCAAAGCCTGTCAAGAGGCTGGCACAGGCTTCAGTCAGTCCGCTTTTGACGGACTGAACCTTCTTGATCACCACACTCATGATAGTGCGGTGCTCTTCGTCGATGGAAGCAATGTGAAGCACTTCCAGCAAGTTGTCCGGTGCCTCTGGATGGACAGAGGTCACCGGCATGTGCAGCTTGCCCTCTTAGCAGGGGGTCGCCTGCCGGAGTCCGGAACCACTGGTGGTTTCGGTGCGGTGTTCGGCTGAGGGCCGAACTTGGAGCCCGTGGGAGTCTTGCTCCCTCTGCACCCATGGTTCGGAAGGTCGCCTTGAGGCGCCTCCAGGACTACCTCCCCTCGTCTCGGTGCCCTTCGAGACAACACCTCGGCGTTGTCCGTAGGGCGAGGGGTGGAGGCTGTCGGAAGTGAACCACTACTCATAGCCGACGGGTCCAAAGAATTGTCCGACGAAGATACGTCGATGCGGGCACGAGCCGGACTGCGTAATTATACTCGGCGTAAGGAGAAGCAGTGCAATAAAAGCGT
This sequence comes from Aegilops umbellulata, assembly GCA_032464435.1. Lineage (NCBI taxonomy): Eukaryota > Viridiplantae > Streptophyta > Magnoliopsida > Poales > Poaceae > Aegilops > Aegilops umbellulata. Next base: position 105,385,710 of record CP136058.1, on the reverse strand, counting down.
ACCATGAATTACTCTGGTATCCGAATACTTACGACTTTGCCAGGGGCTTGTCCCTGGTAAACCACTCATCTTCGCTGTGAGCGGTGGTCGTGGAGCAGTGTGGAAGGAGAGTCCTTCCCTTCTTGGACCCTCCGGCCTCCCCGGTTGTGGCGGCCTTTCTTTTCTTGTCTCCCCCGGCTGGAGGGGGAGAACCTTCATCTTCCTCCTCCTCGTCTTCACGAGAGGAGTGCGTCTCGGAGTTATCGGACGATGAGTCCGATACCACCTAACGGCGAGAACTCTTTCGAGTCCCCGCGGTTTTCCTCTTGGCCTTCTTCTCCGGCACATCATAGGGTGCCGGAGTCAGCATCTCCGTTAGGAGAGCGTCGGCTGGATCTTCGGGCAGGGGCGCCGGGCAGCTGATCTGCTCCGTTGTCTCTTCCCAGTCCTGTCAAAGGCATGGGAGCTCAGATCCCGCACACAATTAAGCTGGGGAAAGTAAACATCCTACAAGGTTTAGGAGACTTACCGGATTCGCAGGGCGCTTTGTGCTAAGTCCGCGGTCCTCGGTAAGGGAAGGAGGGACCTTGACGCCCTTGAACAACACCCTCCAGACATCCTTGTGCGTCGTGTTAAAGAGCTCGCGCAGAGTCTGGTGTTGGGCCTGGTCGAACTCCCATAAATTGAACGCCCGTTGTTGACACGGGAGGATCCGGCGGAAGAGTGTGACCTGGACCATGTTGACAAGCTTAAGTTTATTGCTTATCATGTTCCGGATACATTTCTGGAGTCTGGCCAGCTCCACCGATGGACCACAGGACAAACCCTTCTCTTTCCAGGAGGTGAGCCGCATGGGCATTCCGGATCGAAACTCGGGGGCGGCCACCCAGTTGGTGTCACGCGGCTCGGTGATGTAGAATCACCCCGATTGCCACCCCTTTATGGTCTCCACATAGGAGCCCTCGAGCCATGTGACATTGGGCATTTTGCCCACCATGGAGCCTCCGCACTCTGCTTGCTGGCCGCCTACAACCTTCGGCTTGACATTGAAGGTCTTCAGCCACAGGCCGAAGTGGGGCTGAACGCGGAGGAAGGCCTCCCACACGACGATAAATGCCGAGATGTTGAGGATCAAGTTCGGGGCCAGATCATGGAAGTCCAGCCCGTAGTAGAACATGAGGCCGCGGACGAACGGGTGAAGGGGGAACCCCAGTCCGCGAACGAAGTGGGTGAGGAAAACTACCCTCTCGTAAGGTTCCGGGGTAGGGACGATCTGCCCATCGTCGGGCAGCCGGTGCGTGATATCCGCGGCCAAGTATCGGGCTCCCCGCAGCTTTTTGATGTCCTCCTCCGTGACGGAGGACTTCATCCACTTGCCTCCCGCTCCGGACATGGTTGGAGCGGTGTGAGGAAAAAGGTGCGGACTTGGGAGTTGGAGCTCAAGTGCGCGAGAATGGATGAGCAAGGAGGAAGAAGGCGTGGGTGGAAAAAGGTGAACCCTTATCCCTTTATAAAGGAGCAAGGAGGAAGAAGGCATGGGTGGAAAAAGGTGAACCCTTATCCCTTTATAAAGGCGGACGAAACCATGCGCCCCCACTAGCCTGGTAAACTCGCTTATTCCCCAAGCGCCGTAATTGATGGCGCGGTTGGGTTACCCACGTCCGTGTTGAAGAGAATCCCGTGATAAAGGGACACGATCTCTGCTTCGACAAGACGTGCCAAGGAAACGGCCTCGTGATATGCGCCAAGGCTTGTTGAAAAAAACGGTTCGAATGTGTCAGCAGATTAGATTGGTGGAAATATTACTCTCTCTATGGTGGTATGTGGAACTTGTTTTGCAGAGCCGGACACTATCCTTGTGTTCAAGATCTTCTATGGAGTATTCGGAGGAGGAACCCGCCTTGCAATGCCAAAGACAATCTGCGCGCCGGACTCATCGTCAGTGAAGCCTGGTTCAGGGGCTACTGAGGGAGTCCTGGATTAGGGGGTATCCGGACAGCCAGACTATATCCTTTGGCCAGACTGTTGGACTATGAAGATACAAGATTGAAGACTTCGTCTTGTGTCCGGATGGGACTCTCCTTGGCGTGGAAGGCAAGCTTGGCGATACGGATATAGAGATCTCCTCCCATTGTAACCGACTCTGTGTAACCCTAGCCCCCTCCGGTGTCTATATAAACCGAAGGGTTTAGTCCGTAGGACAACAACAATCATACCATAGGCTAGCTTCTAGGGTTTAGCCTCTATGATCTCGTGGTAGATCAACTCTTGTAATACTCATATCATCAAGATCAATCAAGAAGGAAGTAGGGTATTACCTCCATCGAGAGGGCCCGAATCTGGGTAAACATCGTGTCCCCTGCCTCCTGTTACCATCTGCCTTAGACGCACAGTTCGGGACCCCCTGCCCGAGATCTGCCGGTTTTGACACCGACAACAGCCATCAGTCCGGCCCATGGCTAACAGGCCGGACGCACGAGGACCCCTTAGTCCAGGAGTCCCTCAGTAGCCCCTAAGCCTGGCTTCAATGACAAGGTATTCGACGCGTAGATCTGTCTTCGGCATTGCAAGGAGGGTTCCGCCTTCTGGACTACGAGATAGTGTTCGGACATATTGAATGTGCCCGGACCTGTAACACACACACCACACACAACCGCAGAGAGAATATAATTTTCCACGAGTCCAATCTGCTGACAACTTTTTGTAATATGACATCACGTCTGCCCAGTCATAACTTTGAACCGTTTTTCTCTGTCGCTCCATGTTTCAAGACACGGTTGCCATTGGCACGTCTTGTTAAAGCAGAGATCGTGTCCCCTTATTGCGGGATTTTGATCAATGCGGGCGTGGGTAACCCAACCGTGCTGTTTACACAGCCCTTGGGAATTGGCGAGTTTTAGGGCGAGTGGGGAGGCGTTCAGTGTACACTGCCTTTATAAGGGGATAAGGATTCCCCCTTCTTCTCCCACGCCTTCTCTCTTCCTCTGCCCATCCATTCTCGAGATCCAGCGCCCAAACTCTAGCTTTCCCCACCCGAGAAAGCACTCCAATTATGTCCAGATCCGGAGCCGGAGGCAAGTGGATGGCCTCCTCCATCAAGAAGAAGGACATCTAGGAGCTCCGGGAGGCCGGATACCTAGCCAAGGGGATCGCTCACCGACTCCCGGCCAGGGGACAGATCATCCCTACCCCAGAGCCCCATGAGAGGGTTGTCTTTCTCACACATTTCGTCCGCGGGCTGGGATTCCCTCTCCACCCGTTTGTCCGCGGATTGATGTTTTACGACGGTCCGGACTTCCATGATCTAGCCCCCAACTCTATCCTCAACATCTCGACATTTATTGTCATGTGCGAGGCCTTTCTCCGCGTCCCACCTCACTTCGGGCTATGGCTGAAGACCCTCAATGTGAAGCCGAAGGTGGCGAGTGGCCAACAAGCAGAGTGCGGAGGCGCCATGGTGGGCAATATGTCCAATGTCACCTGGCCCGAAGGATCCTTTGTGGAGACGGTGAAGGGGTGGCACTCGGGGTTGTTCTACATCACCAAGCCGCACGACACCAGCTGGGCGGCGGCCCCCGAATTCATATCGGGAGTTCCGATGCGGCTCACCTCCTGGAACCTGGGGTTCCTCGAACGAGCTGATTGGCCTAAAGACGTGCGTCCAGAACATGATAACCAAGAGAATCAAACTTATCAACGTGATCCAGGTTATGCTCATTCGCCGGATCCTTCCGTGCCAATGCCGGACTTGCTATTTGTGGGAGTTAGATCCGGCCAAGCACCGGACGCTACTGTCGGCGTTCTGGGAACGGGGATCCCCAGACTTGCCTGCCTGCGGCCCATGGCGTGGCTGAGCAGCAGGCCTGTACGACCCATCTTCATCAACAAGGAACTCAAGACCCTCGCGAGGGGCCAAGCCTCGCAAGGCGGACGACGCAAGACCTCCTCGGGAGCGGCCTCACCAAGCTGCTTCGCGAGGAGCGGAGATATCAAAGCAGGGCAAGACCTCACGAGGCTCTCGTGACGTGAGCCATGATGATCAGGACCAGGCGGGCGCCAGCGGGTGCAGCGTCCTTGTTTCCTCTTTGGTGCTAAGGAGGCAAGCGCAGGCGCGGGGTACCGAGGCATCAAGCAAAGGTTTCCATATCGGTGCAACGAGACCAAAGACCAGCAGGATAGCAAGACGGAGGTCACCATGGAGCCCGAGACGGTGTCACCACCAGAGCCTTTTGCAGGCGAAGACCGCTTTTGTCATGATAAGTTGTACTAGTTCTCCCCTTCCAAATTGGCCGTTGTTGGCTCCCTTCCTGCTCAATATTTGGGAAGAGGACCAGGGCCTATATAAGTAGAACTAGCCCCCGCAGTAGAGGCATCGGATCTAGAGCCAATCCTTAGCCACACACCAAGCACAAGAACACCTCAACCTCAGGAGGCTGTTCTTTCCCTTGTATCTGTACATCATCAACCCATGAGGCAATCCATCCACCACCACACTGGAGTACGGTATTACACCACGATGGTGGCCCGAACCAGTATAAACCTTGTGTTCTTTGTGTTGTGAGTTCGTCGAGTTCGTCCGCGAGATCTTAGCGCGCTAGGGCGTAGTTCGGTAGGGAGGAAATCTCCGCGTGCACCCCAATGTTCGAACCTTGAGGGTTTTGCCGGAACCCGTGATCCGACATTTGGCGCACCAGGTAGGGTTGCGCCAGAGCTTCTTCTCCACCAATCGACCCGCCGGCGCTCCGCGGCCACGATGTCCGCCGACCAGGGGGCTGGCTCCGACCGCCGGGCAGCTTGGCCGGCCCGGGCGGTGCCACCTGCCCATGAAGACCTCAGCCCCGCACTCCAAGGATCCCGAGCGCCGCCTAACGCAGCGGGGCGCACCCAGCATGGTGGGGCGTCGTCCGCCCTCACTCCACGGCAAGCGCGAGCCGCGGCAAGGGCTGCAAGGCACGCTGCGGCAACGGCGCCGCACACATGGTGGGAGCAGGCGAACATGCGGGCCGCGCTCACAGTGGTGTGGGAGTTGCTGCGGTGCCGACTAATGGAGAGCGGTCGATGCACTGCTGGAATGCGTCGCCAAGCTGCTGGATGCGGCGGCATCGGGAGCGCCGCCCTTTTGCTATCTACTTCCTCCTCAGGCCACTGCGGGATCTCACGGCGGGCCCTGCCGCAACCTCGCACCCTCAGGTGTGCCTGGGGGCTCCGTCAACACCAGCACGACCGGCGGTGTCGGGGGCCCCATCGCCCCTGGGCACAAGCGTCACCTTCCATGGTCCCAGTAAAATGTTGCGCCACCGTCCTCAGGATGCCGCGCTTGGCCGGGTAACGTGGAGTGTGGGGCACTATGGCGAGGTGTTCGGGGTAACGGCCCCGGAAGCCTATGTGCCCCGCATGATGGACCAGGAGTACGCGCCGGAGGACGACCCTGGCTCGTTCCTTGGAGAAGATTGGGAGGAAGGGGCGCTAGAAGTCAAAGCCTTCAAGGAACCGACGGGGGTGGGGGGGGGGCGCAACAACCGCGCCTGCAACGATAGCTACAGGGTACCGCTAATCTCTCAAGATCAAGCTTACGCTAACCATGGGCTGCCAGTGAATCAGGTCACAACATCGGCCGACGACCCTGGCGCAGCAACAACCCATCCGCCAGGGGAAGCACACTGGGGGCCGCATGGAGGAAGCCAGGAGCAAGGCCCCTCCCCACATCGTGCTAAGCCGTGCATCACCTGGAGGTAGGCCCTCTGCCGGAGAGGTGCCGACGAGCCTTCCCCCGACATAGGACCCGTGGTCGCAGAGGGCGCCGCTGGCATCCCCTTTTCCCCCTTTTGCGCCGTCCTGGTTGTTGGTCGGTTCAACGGTGGTTGAAGGTGGGGCAAGGCGGGGCCCTCGTCTGGCGATATGAAGAAAGGCCGGTACCTGTGAAGAAGGCCCAGTGCCTGTGAAGATCGCTGCCCGTGACACTCTCACGTAATAATGAGTGGGGCTATACATGCCCCGGAGTCTCAGGGGTGCCGGCCTCAGGCCCTAGGGATCCCTCCCACGCATAGTGGCAGCACTTAGCTCCGCGCTGGTGAGAAGACTCGAAGACTCGAAGACTAGACTAGGCGCAGGACACGGCCATTTGCTTCGAAACCCTTTTTCTGTAGCCTTGCCCTTTGGATTTGGATTTAAGTTGAAGTTGAGTTTTCATTGATGCGCGCGGGGGTGTCTTTTCTCGTTTGAGTAATTTCTTGCTGTCTGGTTCTTGCTTTGTCATGAGGCGCATGATCGTCGCCCCCCCCCTCGCGGGCCCCTCGCGAGCGGGGTTGGGCGCAGCGCACGTAACACCCGCGCCGATACCATTATCGACATCTGATTCTCACGAGGCCACTTGAATAAGACTGCGGGACCGTCAGGAATCCCTCAGGAGCTCAAGACCTCGCGATCCCGTTCGAGGCGCACCACGACAAAGGTAAGCTGATGCTGCAAACTTGCTGCTGAAGGAAATATGCCCTAGAGGCAATAATAAAGTTATTATTTATTTCCTTATATCATGATAAATGTTTATTAGTCGTGCTAGAATTGTATTAACCAGAAACATAATACTTGTGTGAATACATAGACAAACAGAGTGTCACTAGTATGCCTCTACTTGACTAGCTCGTTGATCAAAGATGGTTATGTTTCCTAGCCATTGACATGGGTTGTCATTTGATTAACGGGATCACATCATTAGGAGAATGATGTGATTGACATGACCCATTCCGTTAGCTTGGCACCCGATCGTTTAGTATGTTGCTATTGCTTTCTTCATGACTTATACATGTTCCTATGACTATCAGATTATGCAACTCCAGTTTACCGGAGGAACACTCTGTGTGCTACCAAACGTAACAACGTAACTGGGTGATTATAAAGGTGCTCTACAGGTGTCTCCAAAGGTACTTGTTGGGTTGGTGTATTTCGAGATCAGGATTTGTCACTCCGATTGTCCGAGAGGTATCTCTGGGCCCTCTTGGTAATGCACATCACATAAGCCTTGCAAGCATTGCAACTAATGAGTTAGTTGCGGGATGCTGTATTACGGAACGAGTAAAGAGACTTGCCGGTAAGGAGATTGAACTAGGTATTGAGATACCGACGATTGAATCTCGGGCAAGTAACATACCGATGACAAAGGGGACAACGTATGTTGTTATGCAGTCTCACCGATAAAGATCTTCGTAGAATATGTGGGAGCCAATATGAGCATCCAGGTTCCACTATTGGTTATTGACACGAGACGTGTCTCGGTCATGTCTACATAGTTCTCGAACCCGTAGGGTCCGCACGCTTAACGTTACGATGACAGTTATTATGAGTTTATATGTTTTGATGTACTGAAGGTTGTTTGGACTCCCGGATGTGATCAGGGACATGACGAGGAGTCTCGAAATTGTTGAGACATAAAGATTGATATATTGGACGACTATATTTGGACACCGGAACTGTTCCGGGTGATTTCGGAGAAAACCAGAGTGGCAGAGGGTTACCGGAACACCCCGGAGAAGTAATGGGCCTTATGGGCCTTAGTGGAGAGAAAGAGGACTGGCCTAGGGCAGGCCGCGCCCCCCCTCCGGTCTGAATTGGACTAGGAGAGGGGGGCGGTGCCCCCCTTTCCTTCTCCCTCTCCCCCTTCCTTTCCCCCTCCTAGTAGGAGTAGGAAAGAGGGGAGTCCTACTCCTACTAGGAGGAGGACTCCTCCTCCTGGCGCGCCATAGAGGGCCGGCCGGCCTCCCCTTGCTCCTTTATATACGGGGGCAGGGGGCACCCTAGAGACACAACAATTGACCTGTTTGATCTTTTAGCCGTGTGCGGTGCCCTCCTCCACCATAATCCACCTCGATAATACTATAGCGGTGCTTAGGCGAAGCCCTGCGTCGGTAGAACATCAACATCGCCACCACGCCGTCGTGCTGACGAAACTCTCCCTCAACACTCGGCTGGATCGGAGTTCGAGGGACGTCATCGGGCTGAACGTGTGCTGAACTCGGAGGTGTCGTGCGTTTGGTACTTGATCGGTCGGATCGTGAAGACGTATGACTACATCAACCGCGTAGTGTTAATGCTTCCGCTTTCGGTCTACGAGGGTACGTGGACAACACTCTCCCCTCTCGTTTCTATACATCACCATGATCTTGCGTGTGCGTAGGAAAATTCTTGAAATTACTACGTTCCCCAACAAACAGAGTAACGCCTATAGCAAGATGACATGATGTAGAGGGATGAATTCATGCAATATGATAAAAACCCCATCTTGTTATCCTCGATGGCAACAATACAATATGTCTAACTTGTTTTTGCAGGGCATGTTGTGATGTGATATGGTCAAGACATGATGCTAAATTTTATTGTATGAGATGATCATGTTTTGTAACTGAGTTATCGGCAACTGGCAGGAGCCATATGGTTGCCGCTTTATTGTATGCAATGGAATCGCCCTGTAATGCTTTACTTTATCACTAAGCGGTAGTGATAGTCGTAGAAGCATAAGATTGGCGAGACGACAATGATGCTACTATGGAGATCAAGGTGTCGCGCCAGTGACGATAGCGATCATGGAGGTGCTTCGGAGATGGAGATCACAAGCACTAGATGATGATGGCCATATCATATCACTTATGTTGATTGCATGTGATGTTTATCTTTTATGCATCTTATCTTGCTTTGATTGACGGTTGCGTTATAAGATGATCTCTTACTAAATTTCAAGATAAAAGTGTTCTCCCTGAGTATGCACCGTTGCCAAAGTTCGTCGTGCCCAGACACCACGTGATGATCGGATGTGATAAGCTCTACGTCCATCTACAATGGGTGCAAGCCAGTTTTGCACACGCAGAATACTCAGGTTAAACTTGACGAGCCTAGCATATGCAGATATGGCCTCGGAACACTGAGATCGAAAGGTCAAACGTGAATCCTATAGTAGATATGATCAACATAGTGATGTTCACCATTGAAAACTACTCCATTTCACGTGATGATTGGCTATGGTTTAGTTGATTTGGATCACGTGATCACTTAGAAGATTAGAGAGATGTCTTTCTAAGTGGGAGTTCTTAAGTAATATGATTAATTGAACTTAAATTTATCATGAACTTAGTACCTGATAGTATCTTGCTTGTCTATGTTGATTGTAGATAGATGGCCCGTGCTATTGTTCCGTTGAATTTTAATGCGTTCCTTGAGAAAGCAAAGTTGAAAGATGATGGTAGCAATTACACGGATGGGGTCCGTAACTTGAGGATTGCTGCACAGAAGAATTACGTCCTGGAAGCACCGCTGGGTGCCAGGCCTGCTGCAGGAGCAACACCAGATGTTATGAACGTCTGGTAGAGCAAAACTGATGACTACTCGGTAGTTCAATGTGCCATGCTTTACGTCTTAGAACCGGGACTTCAACGATGTTTCGAACGTCATGGAGCATATGAGATGTTCCAGGAGTTGAAGTTAATATTTCAAGCAAATGCCCGGATTGAGAGATATGAAGTCTCCGATAAGTTCTACAGCTGCAAGATGGAGGAGAATAGTTCTATCAGTGAGCATATACTCAAGATGTCTGGGTATAATAATAACTTGATTCAACTAGGAGTTAATATTCTGGATGATAGCGTCATTGACAGAATTCTCCAATCATTGCCACCAAGCTACAAGAGCTTCATGATGAACTATAACATGCAAGGGCTGGATAAGACGATTCCCGAGCTCTTCGCAATGCTAAAGGTTGCGGAGGTAGAAATCAAGAAGGAGCATCAAGTGTTGATGGTCAACAAGACCACTAGTTTCAAGAAAAAGGGCAAAGGGAAGAAGAAGGGGAACTTCAAGAAGAACAGCAAGCAAGTTGCTGCTCAGGAGAAGAAACCCAAGTCTGGACCTAAGCCTAAAACTGAGTGCTTCTACTGCAAGCAGACTGGTCACTGGAAGCGGAACTGCCCCAAGTATTTGGCGGATAAGAAGGATGGCAAGGTGAACAAAGGTATATGTGATATACATGTTATTGATGTGTACCTTACTAGAGCTTGCAGTAGCACCTGGATATTTGCTACTGGTTCTGTTGCTAATATTTGCAACTCGAAACAGGGACTACGGATTAAGCGAACACTGGCCAAGGACAAGGTGACGATGCGCGTGGGAAATGGTTCCAAAGTCGATGTGATCGCAGTCGGCACGCTACCTCTACATCTACCTTCAGGATTAGTTTTAGACCTAAATAATTGTTATTTGGTGCCAGCGTTGAGCATGAACATTATATCTGGATCTTGTTTGATGCGAGACGGTTATTCATTTAAATCAAAGAATAATGGTTGTTCTATTTATATGAGTAATATCTTTTATGGTCATGCACCCTTGAAGAGTGGTCTATTTTTGATGAATCTCGATAGTAGTGATACACATATTCATAATGTTGAAGCCAAAAGATGCAGAGTTGATAATGATAGTGCAACTTATTGTGGCACTACCGTTTAGGTCATATCGGTGTAAAGCGCATGAAGAAACTCCATACTGATGGACTTTTGGATCCACTTGATTATGAATCACTTAGTACTTGCGAACCGTGCCTTATGGGCAAGATGACTAAAACGCCGTTCTCCGGCACTATGGAGAGAGCAATAGATTTGTTGGAAATCATACATACAGATGTATGTGGTCCGATGAATGTTGAGGCTCGTGGCGGATATCGTTATTTTCTAACCTTCACAGATGATTTAAGCAGATATGGATATATCTACTTAATGAAGCATAAGTCTGAAACATTTGAAAAGTTCAAATAATTTCAGACTGAAGTTGAAAATCACCGTAACAAGAAAATAAAGTTTCTATGATCTGATCATGGAGGAGAATATTTGAGTTACGAGTTTGGTCTACATTTGAAACAATGCGGAATAGTTTCGCAACTCACGCCACCCGGAACACCACAGCGTAACGGTGTGTCCGAACGTCGTAATCGTACTTTACTAGATATGGTGGGATCTATGATGTCTCTTACTGCTTTACCGCTATCATTTTGGGGTTATGCTTTAGAGACGGCCGCATTCACGTTAAATAGGGCAGCATCAAAATCCGTTGAGACGACGCCTTATGAACTATGGTTTGGCAAGAAACCAAAGTTGTGTTTCTTAAAGTTTGGGGCTGCGATGCTTATGTGAAAAGTCTTCATAAGATACCCAAAGGAGACTGTTGGGTACACCTTCTATCACAGATCCGAAGCCAAGACATTCGTTGCTAAGAATGGATCCTTTCTAGAGGAGTTCCTCTCGAAAGAAGTGAGTGGGAGGAAAGTAGAACTTGATGAGGTAATTGTACCTACTCCCTTATTGGAAAGTAGTTCATCACAGAAATCTGTTCATGTGACTACTACACCAACTAGCGAGGAAGCTAATGATGATGATCATGTAACTTTAGATCAAGTTACTACCGAACCTCGTAGATCAACCAGAGTAAGATCCGCACCAGAGTGGTACGGTAATCCTGTTCTAGAAGTCATGTTACTAGACCATGATGAACCTATGAACTAATAAGATGCGATGATGAGCCCAGATTCCGCAAAATGTCTTGAGGCCATGAAATCTGAGATGGGGTCCATGTATGAGAACAAAGTGTGGACTTTGGTTGACTTGCCCGATGATCGGCAAGCAATTGAGAATAAATGGATCTTCAAGAAGAAGACTGACGCTGACGGTAATGTTACTGTCTATAAAGCTTGACTTGTTGCGAAAGGTTTTCGACAAGTTCAAGGGATTGACTACGATGAGACCTTCTCACCCGTAGTGATGCTTAAGTCTGTCCGAATCATGTTAGCGATTGCCACATTTTATGGTTATGAAACTTGGCAGATGGATGTCAAAACTGCATTCCTGAATGGATTTCTGCAAGAAGAGTTGTATATGATGCAACCGGAAGGTTTTGTCGATCCAAAGGGAGCTAACAAAGTGTGCAAGATCCACCGATCCATTTACGGACTGGTGCAATCCTCTCGGAGTTGGAATAAACGTTTTGATAGTGTGATCAAAGCATTTGGTTTTGTACAAACTTTTGGAGAAGCCTGTATTTACAAGAAAGTGAGTGGGAGCTCTGTAGAATTTCTAATATTATATGTGGATGACATATTGTTGATTGGAAATGATATAGAATTTCTGGATAGCATAAAGGGATACTTGAATAAGAGTTTTTCAATGAAAGACCTCGGTGAAGCTCCTTACATATTGGGCATTAAGATCTATAGAGATAGATCAAGACGCTTAATTAGACTTTCACAAAGCACATACCTTGACAAAGTTTTGAAGAAGTTCAAAGTGGATCAAGCAAAGAAAGGGTTCTTGCCTGTGTTACAAGGTGTGAAGTTGAGTAAGACTCAATGCCCGACCACTGCAGAAGATAGAGAGAAGATGAAAGATGTTCCCTACGCTTCAGCCATAGGCTCTATCATGTATGCAATGCTGTGTACCAGACCTGATGTGTGCCTTGCTATAAGTCTAGTAGGGAGGTACCAAAGTAATCCAGGAGTGGATCACTGGACAGCGGTCAAGAACATCCTGAAATACCTGAAAAGGACTAAGGATATGTTTCTCGTTTATGGAGGTGACAAAGAGTTCATCGTAAATGGCTACGTTGATGCAAGCTTTGACACTGACCCGGACGATTCTAAATCCCAAACCAGATACGTGTTTACATTGAACGGTGGAACTGTTAGTTGGTGCAGTTCTAAATAAAGCGTCATGGCGGGATCTACATGTGAAGCGGAGTACGTAGCTGCTTTGGAAGCAGCAAATGAAGGAGTCCGGATGAAGGAGTTCATATCTGATCTAGGTGTCATACCTAGTGCATCGGGTCCAATGAAAATCCTTTGTGACAATTGTTGAGGCATATCTCTCTCGATGTGGTTTTGGTGATTGATGACAACATGTTTGCGGACTAATCATGTGCTTTGAGCTTTGCAGAGATTCAACCTTGCCACGAGACGATTTCTTCCCCTCGAGTGTCTTTCAAGACGGTGTAGCTCGTCGTTTCTTTTTCAGTGGTCTAGTTACGTAGAGGGCACCGTACTATCAAGAGGGGGTCCGCTTTGGTATTGCTTGGGTGGAATCAACACGTACACATCCGCTTTTCACCTTCTGAGCCTTTCCGCCTCTTTGGAGAGTTTTTCTCCCTCCTTATGGGCTCTCTCTGGTATCTAGCGGCAGTACCGCGGTACCAGCGGTAGTACCGCTTGGGGGCCATAAGCGGTAGTACCGCCGGTGGCCCCTCAGCAGTACTACCGCTGGCATACCAGGCCCTTGCCGCGTCAATTCGTGGGTATTTTCTCGTGTCGGGTTTTGCGGCACTTGCTGCGGAGGTAGTGGCGGTCGTACCGTGCCCAGCGGTAGTACCGCCCTTCGTCCATGGTAGTACCGCCCTGAGTTCAAGCCCTTGGATCCTCTCCCTTGCACGGTAGTACCGCCAGGGTGGAACGGCAGTACCGCTGGGCCAGCGGTAGTACCGCCCTCACAACCGGTAGTACCGCTCTCTGCGGGGCTGAGTGGGGGGTAACGGTTGGATTGTTCCCCCCACTATATAAAGGTGTCTTCTTCCTCCTTGTTAACCACCTCTTCCCCCAAAAGAACTCCATTGTTGCTCCAAGCTCCATTTCACCCGATCTCTCTCCCTAGCCAATCAAACTTGTTGATTTGCTCGGGATTGGTTGAGAAGGCCCCGATCTACACTTCCACCAAGAGAAATTTGATTCCCCCCACTAATCCCTAGCGGATCTTGTTACTCTTGGGTGTTTGAGCACCCTAGACGGTTGAGGTCACCGTGAAGCCATAGTCCATTGTGGTGAAGCTTCATGGTGTCGTTGGGAGCCTCCAATTAAGTTGTGGACATTGCCCCAACCTTGTTGTAAAGGTCCGGTTGCCGCCTCCAAGGGCACCAATAGTGGAATCATGGCATCTCGCATTGTGTGAGGGCGTGAGGAGAATACGGTGGCCCTAGTGGCTTCTTGCGGAGCATTGTGCCTCCACACCGCTCTAACAGAGACGTACTTCCCTTTAAAGGAAGGAACTTCGGTAACACATCCTCGTCTCCACTGACTCCACTCTTGGTTATCTCTTCCCTTTACTTGTGCAAGTTTTTGTGTTAGATCCGTAGCTTTCGTGTGTGCTTGTTGTTGTTGCATCATATAGGTTGCTCACTTAGTTGCATATCTAGACAACCTACTTGATGCAAAGTTTAAATTGGTAAAGAAAAGCTAAAAATTGTTAGTTGCCTATTCACCCCCCTCTAGTCAACCATATCGATCCTTTCAATTGGTATCAGATCCTCGTCTCTTTTTAAGGACTTTACCGTCCGAAGAGTATGGTTGATGTCGAAGACGATGTGGCGGAGCACTCTGGTGCGAATCCATTATCGTCTACGGGAGATGGGGGTAACTCGATCTCACGCGAGGAGTTCAATGTGGCGTTAGACACATTGAAAACCTCATTGACGATCGAGGTCAAGGACATGTTTAAGGAATTCTTAGAAGGGCTTAATCTTTCCACCGCACCCATGAAAGTGGGTAATCCCGCCAACACGGTGACGGATGCTAACCCCGACAAGGGGGAAGCTACTAGTGAGAAAGCCCCATCATCTAGTGGTAAGAATGGCACCGGCATCTTTGCCCATGTGCAACCACCACTCGTCTATGGTGGACCGATTCCTTCCACTCACTTGAATCATGCCGGTCCTCCCCCCAAGATTGACAAAAAGGAGGATTTTGATTCTTGGGTCTATCATTTTAAGCGTCATTTAAATCATGTGAACACTAACCTTTGGAGAATCATTGAAGAAGGTTTTTATCCGCATGACCGAAGCAACTTCACTCCTAGAGAAGAAGTGGAGAATCAATTCAATGAGAATGCTCTCTTCATTATTCAAGAAGCTATTCTTCCCGAAGACCTTCCGCATCTCTGACCCTACTCATTGGCCAAAGATGCTTGGCACAAAGTGGTTTCCCTCTATTGGGGAAGCGCAAGCATTCAACGTTCTAATTATGAAGTGGTACAAGATGAAGCCGATGAATTTGCCATGAAAGAAGATGAAGAACCTCGTGAGCTCTATCAGAGAGCTACCAAGCTCACGGTCTCTCTCCGGTATCACGGAAGTAAGGACACGGATGACAATAGGATCAAGCGCAAATTCCTCAAGGCAATGATGCCCTACTACAAAGCCATGTCCTCTGTCATCCGTCAAAGGCCGGACTTCCACACCTTGTCCTCAAGTGATGTGTTGGATGAGTTTGTGGCTATGAGCATACTGGACAAGACCGCCGACAATGTGGTGCTTCGTTCCCAAAGAGCAAAGAAGCCCAACCTTGCATTGAAGGCCAAAGTTTGTGTCTAAGAAGAAGAAGAGGAGGAAGAAGAGGAGAGCAACCTTGAAGATACAAAGTATGCCTATCATGAACACATGGCCCTTGCTTCAAGGCAATTTTGGAGCAAGAAGAACTCAAGGCCCAACTTCAACAAGAGCAACTCAAGTGTCGCAAAGGGAAAGCAACGAGTGAGAACTTGCTTCAATTGTGGCAATGTGAGTCACTTTGTTGCGGAGTGCCCTTATGAGAAGAGGGAAGACAATGGTGGCAAGCTCATCCGCAAGGACAAGGCCGAGTCTTTCCCCAACAAGAGCAACTTCACCAAGAAGACCCCTCACAAGGCATTGGTGGTACAAGAAGAGTACAATGAGGATGATGATGATGATGAAGATGGTGAGTCGGGTGCCATGGCCTCCGTTGCCATTGCAATGACTCCACGGGTATCTCTCTTCGACTCACCCAATGAAAGCATCACTGCCAAGTGCCTCATGGCCAAAGCCACCAACAAGGTGTTTGCTTCCGGTGGGGGATCATGGTTGCTCGATAGTGGAGCTACAAATCACATGACCGGAAGTAAGGACTTGGTGGTGGACGTGCACAAGATTCCATCTATGCCCACCAATGTCGAGTGGGGCGATGTCTCGTCTTCTAAGGTATTGGGACTCGACAAGGTTGTCATTTCTCATGATCTGATGATTGAGAAGGTCATGCTTGTAGAGTCCCTTGCATATAATTTACTTTCCGTTCGTCAACTTGCAATCATGGGCTTTGCCACTTTCTTTGATATTGATACCGTGGCCCTCTTGTGGAGCAAGACTCTTAAAGTAGCCTTTGTTGGGCATGTCGAGAACGGTCTCTATGTGATTAACTTCTCGGAGCGACCCACTAAGACCGCGACATGCCTAATGGCTAAAGTTGACGTGGGATGGCTTTGGCATCGCCGTTTAGCCCATGTCAATATGAGATCTTTGCAAAGCCTTCTCAAGGGGGACCATGTCCGTGGACTAACGAATGTTAGTTTTGCTAAAGATCGTGCTTGCAGTACCTGTATCGAAGGAAAGCTTCATGAGAAGGCCCACCCTCCTACGACTATCATTTACTCAAAGAGGCCTTTGGAGCTCCTTCACTTGGATCTCTTTGGGCCTCCATCCTTTGATAGTCTTGGGGGTAGAAAATATTGCTTGGTGATTGTGGATGACTATTCAAGGTACACCTGGGTGTATTTTTTCAAGAGGAAGAGCGAGACCTAACAAACCGTCATTGACTTTGCAAATGAAGCCCAACGTCAACACAATGCAAAGATTTTGACAATAAGAAGTGACAACGGCACCGAGTTCAAGAACTACACCTTGGATGAGTTTCTTAGTGATGAGGGGATCAAACATCAATATTCCGCACCATAAACCCCTCAACCAAACGGTGTTGCGGAGAGGAAGAACCGGACATTGATGGATGCGGCAAGGACCATGATGGCGGAATTCAAGTCTCCATACAACTTTTGGGTCGAAGCCATCAACACCGCATGTCATGCATCCAATCGGCTCTACTTCCGCAAAGGCTTGAACAAGACTCCATATGAGATACTCACCGGTAACAAGCCCAACCTCAAGTACTTTCGGGTGTTCGGGTGTAAGTGTTTCATTCTCAAGAAAGGTGTTCGGTTGTCTAAATTTGAGGCTAGAGCTTATGAGGGCATATTTGTTGGTTACGCTACAAACTCTCATGCTTACCATGTCCTCAATAAATCCACGGGACTTATTGAGGACACGTGTAATGTGGAGTTTGATGAGAATAACGGCTCCCAAGTGGAGCAAAGTGGCACTTGTGATGTAGGTGATGAAATTCCTCCTCAAGCCATAAGAAGAATAGGTGTTGGTTTTATCCTACCCATTGAGGAACCCCTTGTGGCCGAAGGAGAAGGACAATGCTCCACTCAAGTGGAGCCATCACCAACCCAAGGCCCACACGCTTCCGAAGAACAAAGTGAAGGCCCTCAACCTCTTGAACAAGACCAAGGGCAAGATTATGCTCAAGAAGGTGTTGACACTCCAAGTGATGCCCAAGGTCAAGTTCTATCCCCCGAGCAAGTTCAAGGTCTAGAACAAGCTCAAGACGACGCTCAAGATGATCAAGTGGCCGCTCCTCAACTCAATACCGAGGAGGAATTAGAGCGTCGTGCCGCCAAGATTGCTTCCAAGCTCTCCACCAAGGGTCATCTCATGAAGAACGTACTTGGAAGCATTCAAAAGGGGGTAAGCACTCGTAGACAATTGGCAAACTATTGTGAACATCACGCGTTTGTCTATTGTGTTGAACCCCAAAAGGTATATGAAGCAATCGAAGATCCGGATTGGCTTAATGCCATGCATGAAGAACTCAACAACTTCGAGTACAACAAAGTATGGAGGTTGGTGCCAAGGCCAACGGAGAACCACAATGTCATTGGGACCAAGTGGATTTTCAAGAACAAGCAAGATGCTCATGGGACCATCATTCGCAACAAGGCAAGATTGGTTGCACAAGGCTACTCCCAAGTCGAGGGTATCGACTATGGTGAAACCTTTGCTCCCGTTGCTCATCTAGAATCCATTCGTTTGTTGATTGCTTATGCTTCTCATCACAACTTTAAGTTGCAACAAATGGATGTGAAGAGTGCTTTTCTTAATGGTCCCATTAGTGAGTTGGTTTATGTCAAACAATCCCCTGGGTTCGAGGATCCCTACTTTCCCGATCATGTGTATCAACTCGATAAGGCACTCTATGGCCTTAAACAAGCCCCATGTGCGTGGTATGACCACCTTACCGAGTTGCTACAAGATCGTGGGTTTGAAGTTGGGCTAATTGACCCCACTCTTTTTACTAAGAAGGTCAAAGGGGATTTGTTTGTGTGCCAACTATATGTTGATGACATTATCTTTGGTTCCCCTAACAAAGCTTTCAATGATGAATTTGCCGCACTAATGACCTCAAAGTTTAAGATGTCTTCCATGGGAGAGTTGAAGTTCTTTCTAGGTTTCGAAGTGAAGCAAAGAAAAGAAGGTACGTTCATCAACCAAGCCAAATACACTCAAGACATGCTCAAGAGATTCAAGCTAAGCGATGTCAAGCCGGCTTCCACTCCAATGCCTACCAAGTTGAAGGAAATATGCCCTAGAGGCAATAATAAAGTTATTATTTATTTCCTTATATCATGATAAATGTTTATTATTCATGCTAGAATTGTATTAACTGGAAACATAATACATGTGTGAATACATAGACAAACAGAGTGTCACTAGTATGCCTCTACTTGACTAGCTCATTAATCAAAGATGGTTATGTTTCCTAACCATGAACAAAGAGTTGTTATTTGATTAATGAGATCACATCATTAGTTGAATGATCTGATTGACATGACCCATTCCATTAGCATAGCACCCGATCATTTAGTATGTTGCTATTGCTTTTATCCATGACTTATACATGTTCCTTTAACTATGAGATTATGCAACTCCCGTTTACCGTAGGAACACTTTGTGTGCTACCAAACGTCACAACGTAACTGGGTGATTATAAAGGTGCTCTACAGGTGTCTCCGAAGGTACATGTTGGGTTGGCGTATTTCGGGATTAGGATTTGTCACTTCGATTGTCGGAGAGGTATCTCTGGGCCCTCTCGGTAATGCACATCACATAAGCCTTGCAAGCATTGCAACTAATGTGTTAGTTGTGAGATGATGTATTACGGAACGAGTAAAGAGACTTGCCGGTAACGAGATTGAACTAGGTATTGGATACCGACGATCGAATCTCGGGCAAGTAACATACCGATGACAAAGGGAACAACGTATGTTGTTATGCGGTCTGACCGATAAAGATCTTCGCAGAATATGTAGGAGCCAATATGGGCATCCAGGTCCCGCTATTGGTTATTGACCGGAGATGTGTCTCGGTCATGTCTACATTGTTCTCGAACCGTAGGGTCCGCACGCTTAAGGTTTCGATGACAGTTATATTATGAGTTTATGAGTTTTGATGTACCGAAGGAGTTCGGAGTCCCGGATGAGATCGGGGACATGACGAGGAGTCTCGAAATGGTCGAGACGTAAAGATCGATATATTGGACGACTATATTCGGACATCGGAAGGGTTCTGAGTGGTTCGGGTATTTTCGGAGGTACCGGGGAGTTACGGGATTACGGGAGAAGTAATGGGCCTTGATGGGCTTTAGTGGGAAGAAAAAAAAAGGCTGCTGCGCCCCCCCTCCCCTCTAGTCCGAATTGGACTAGGGAAAAGGGGGCCGGCCACCTTTCCTACTCCTCCTATTCCTTCTCCCTTCCTCCCCTCTTGGTGGACTCCTACTAGGACTTGGAGACCTAGTAGGACTCCACACCCTGGCGCGCCAAACCCTAGGCCGGCCACCCCCTCCCTTGCTCCTTTATATACGGGGGCAGGGGGCACCCCATGACACACAATTGATGATTGAGATCTTTCCTTAGCCGTGTGCGGTGCCCCCTTCCACCAAATTCCACCTCGGTCATATCGTTGCAGTGCTTAGGCGAAGCCCTGCGCCGGTAACTCATCAAGATCGTCACCACGCCGTCGTGCTGACGGAACTCTTCCCCGACGCTTTGCTGGATCGGAGCCCGGGGATCGTCATCGAGCTGAACGTGTGCCAAGAACTCGGAGGTGCCGGAGTAACGGTGCTGTGATCGGTTGGATCGCGAGGAGAACGTACGACTACTTCCTCTACGTTGTGTCAACGCTTCCGCTTCGGTCTACGAGGGTACGTAGACAACACTCTCCCCTCTCGTTGCTATGCATCACCATGATCTTGCGTGTGCGTAGGAAATTTTTTGAAATTACTACATAACCCAACAGTGGCATCCGAGCCTAGGTTTTATGGTTTGATGTTATTTGCACGAGTAGAACACAAGTGAGTTGTGGGCGATACAAGTCATACTGCCTACCAGCATGTCATACTTTGGTTCAGCGGTATTGTTGGACGAGACGATCCGGACCAACCTTACGTGTACGCTTACGCGAGACCGGTTCCCTCGACGTGCTTTGCACATAGATGGCTTGCGGAAGACTGTCTCTCCAACTTTAGTTGAACCGAGTGTGGCTACGCCCGGTCCTTGAGAAGGTTAAAACGGAGTCTATTTGACAAACTATCGTTGTGGTTTTGATGCGTAGGTAAGATGAGTTCTTGCTTAAGCCCGTAGCAGCCACGTAAAACTTGCAACAACAAAGTAGAGGACGTCTAACTTGTTTTTGCAGGGCATGTTGTGATGTGATATGGTCAAGACATGATGCTAAATTTTATTGTATGAGATGATCATGTTTTGTAACCGAGTTATCGGCAACTGGCAGGAGCCATATGGTTGTCGCTTTATTGTATGCAATGCAATCGCGATGTAATGCTTTACTTTATTACTAAGCGGTAGTGATAGTCGTGGAAGCATAAGATTGGCGAGACGACAACGATGCTACGATGGAGATCAAGGTGTCGCGCCGGTGACGATGGTGATCATGACGGTGCTGCGGAGATGGAGATCACAAGCACAAGATGATGATGGCCATATCATATCACTTATATTGATTGCATGTGATGTTTATCTTTTATGCATCTTATCTTGCTTTGTTTGACGGTAGCATTATAAGATGATCTCTCACTAATTATCAAAAAGTGTTCTCCCTGAGTATGCACCGTTGCGAAAGTTCTTCGTGCTGAGACACCACGTGATGATCGGGTGTGATAGGCTCTACGTTCAAATACAACGGGTGCAAAACAGTTGCACACGCGGAATACTCAGGTTATACTTGACGAGCCTAGCATATAACAGATATGGCCTCGGAACACGGAGACCGAAAGGTCGAGCGTGAATCATATAGTAGATATGATCAACATAGTGATGTTCACCATTGAAACTACTCCATCTCACGTGATGATCGGACATGGTTTAGTTGATTTGGATCACGTGATCACTTAGAGGATTAGAGGGATGTCTATCTAAGTGGGAGTTCTTAAGTAATATGATTAATTGAACTTTAATTTATCATGAACTTAGTCCTGGTAGTATTAGCATATCTATGTTGTAGATCAATAGCTCGCGTTGTTACTTCCCTATGTTTATTTTGATATGTTCCTAGAGAAAATTGTATTGAAAAATGTTAGTAGCAATGATGCGGATTGGATCCGTGATCTGAGGTTGTCGGGGCGGACTGCGTCCCCCGCGAGCACCTATGGGGCCGGAGCCCCTTTCGTTGTCCGGTGAGGGGTGCGGAGGGAGCACGGAGAGCAGATCGAGGCGAGCACACGGGCGGTTTACCCAGGTTCGGGCCGCGATGGACGCGTAAAACCCTACTCCTGCTTGGTTGTATTGAACTGGGGAGCTCGGGAGCTTGGAGAGCTAGCTACACCGAGCGTATGGCTGTCTGGATCCCGAATCTCCGAACCCCGGAACCCCCTCTACGTTGCACACGGGCCTCCTTTTATAGCGCAAAGGGGTCACCGACAGGTGTCAACGTAAGAGAAAGGGGTAAAAGTGTAAAAGGGGTGGATGTTGTAACAGTGCGGGAACAGTGGCGCTGCAGCGCGGCACAGTGTTATCATACCTACTTCTGACGGTAGGGGACAAGGGCATTAAATGCCCGTCACGGTCGCCTGGACAGCACCGAGGCGGACCGTTGGGTGCGCCACCGCTCGCTACGGTGGTGGCTGCATGCCACCGCATACCCCAGGCTGCGCGGTGCCCCGCCACGTGCCCTTGGGGGAGACCCCGGAGCGACGCGTGGGCGGGTGAGCTGGAGCGCAGTCCTGAGGTGGCGATTTGCCGCGGCAAGTGGCTTGCCGCGGGGGTCGTCTTCCTGTGCCTGATAGCTTGCCGGCTATCAGGCCTTGCCGGGGCGCATGGCGCGCCGTGGCGGGCTTCTCTTGTGGTGCCTGGGTTCGGCCTTCCCGACAAGCTCCTCTTGTCGGGGTCGCGACCTTCTGTCTCTTATACTTTGTTCTTGGATGGCATTACATGGGCTCAATCGTCCCGGCAAGCTCCTCTTGCCGGGGTCTTGTCTTCTTGGCCCGGCAAGCTCCTCTTGCCGGGGCCCTTGTCTTCTTGGCCCGGCAAGCTCCTCTTGCCGGGGGCCTTGTCTTGAATGCTTGGTCTTCTCTCGGCGCTTCCTGGGCGGGCCTCGCCGCGGGGTGCTACAACTGCCCGTGCACAAGTCTGGGGTACTAAGGTACCCCTACTTTAGTACACCGACAGGAGCCCCCGGGCCTGGGCCACACACGGTGCCGAGCGTCGTTGGGCCAGGCCCTAACAGTGCACGGGCACGCGTGGCCTTGGTCGCGCTGCTCCTTAACTCCGCATCCGTCGCACCTTCCCCAGGCGGCGCGCGCTTATCGCGGCGTCGTGGGGGCGGGGCGAGCGGGGTGAGCGTGACGTG
Source organism: Aegilops umbellulata (assembly GCA_032464435.1). Taxonomy (NCBI): domain Eukaryota; kingdom Viridiplantae; phylum Streptophyta; class Magnoliopsida; order Poales; family Poaceae; genus Aegilops; species Aegilops umbellulata. The sequence goes on along the minus strand of CP136058.1, from coordinate 105,362,961 downwards.
GGTGGCATGCGCGGGACTGAACCGCGCAGGCGCGCGTCACGTCGCGCACGATCTCTTTATTCGGAGAGGCGAAGCGCCCCCCCCCCCACCTCTTCCTCTTATAAGCGGAGGAAAGTAGGGGCGGTTCGCCTTTCCCTTGGTTGCTACCTCTCTAAAACCTCTGCCACCTCCTTCTCCCAGAGACAGCAGCGATCTGTCCTTGGAGCGCCCGGCGCCGTCAACTTCGACGATCCCCCTCCCCCGCCCCCGCCATGGCCACGAAGAGCGATAAGGCGAAGGGGAAGGCCGCGAAATCGGCCGAGGCGCTACGGCTTGAAGCGCTTCGGAAGGAGACGGCGACGTTCCCCCCCCAGCTCGGTGCGGTGGAGCTGAGGGACAAGTACCGCCTTTTCTGGTCGACGAAGACGCGAGCGCATCCGCGCACGCGGGTGCTTCCCGCAAAGCCCAGAAGCAGTACCCGACCGGGTATCCTTTCTTCGTCGTCTTCTTCTACTGCGGGCTCTGCCCCCCTTACTCGGAGTTCTTCTGTGAAATCATGAACACCTATGGCCTCCACCTCCTCGACTTTACCCCCAATGCCGTCCTGACAATGGCGGTCTTCACGCACCTCTGCGAGAACTTCGTCGGAGTTCGTCCCAACGTGGCCCTCTTCCGGCACTTCTTTGCCCCTCGGGTGGAGAAAGGAGAGCCGCTGTCCGGTGGGATCGCCTGGGTTTCCCGGTCCGGCAAGAAGGAGGCCTACTTAGATGGGGACCTCCGCGGCAGGTGGGAGGAGTGGAGGGCGGAATGGTGCTTGATTGTCGAGGACCATCCGCAGCCGTTCACCGTCGTGCGCCGAACTCCGGTGGTGCGCGGCGATGGCTGGAGCGAGGTGTCCCCGGACGATGCCAAATTGAAGATCGCCATCACCCGGATCCTGCGTCTCAGGCTCGCCGGTCTCACCGTCGGCGCCGTCGGCGCGGACTTCCTTCGCCGCCGGATCGCCCCCTTGCAAGAGAGGAGGAGGCCGGCCTGGGAGTTCCAGAATGCGGCGGACATCATGAGGCTGCGTCCGGGCCTCAATTTCAACTTCACCGTGCTGGAGCACGACGCGATGTTGAAGGAGTTGTTCAAGCACGACCCCGACCACCCGGAGTGGTTCCGGTTGCCGCCGGGCGTCGTTCCCTTGTGCAACAACTCGTCGCTCAGCCGTATCCTTGCGATGATGCCATTGTGCGACTCGCATGGGATCAATGCGACCTGGCAGGAGCCGCCGGAGGATGTCGTGCGGGCCTTCTTCGACGGCCTGGAGGAGGAGCCAGTCAATCCCGCCGAGAAGGATGGCCTCATCCGAGACACCACCGCGGCGGAGCTCGCTTACATTGCCTCCAGGATGGAGGAGGCGGCGGCCGCCGCGGCCGCGGGCGAAGCTGGGTTCACCGAGGCCGAGGCGGAGGCGGCGGAGGCAGAGAGCCCCGCCGATCCGATGGAGCTCGTCGACCAGGGGGAACCAGCCGGGTACGGCGGCGAGGACGAGCCCGCCCAAGACGCGAGCGGCTTGCCGGAGGTTGGCGTTGTCTTCCTGCAGCTTCCGGGCGGCTCGTCGCAGGCGGAGCCCCCGGCCCAGCCGAGGAGGCGCCTCCGCAGGGCCGGGTCGGCAGCGGGAGCGGGGTCTTCGCGGGCTGGGGCTTCGGTTGCCGCTGCGCCCCGCGCCGCGGCGTCGACGGGGGCGGGGTCATCTACTGCCCCCGCCAAGCGGCCCCGGGAACCCACTCCCCTGTCCCTCCGCGTCAGGGCCGAGCCGGTTTTCGACTATTCTGCGCTCAGCTCCGACGATGAGGAGGACGGAGAGTAAGTTCCCTATGGAGCTCATATCTTTTTCCCTGTTGGTTCGTCCTGTTCGACAGCTCGTTCGCCCTTCCCTTAACCCGGTCCCCTTTTCAGGACCCTGGCTCAGAGGAGAGCGAAGAGATCGAGGATCCCGTGGGTCATCCTTGATGACGAATCTCCCCCGGCAAGCGAGGTCGTGTCGGAGTCGCCCTTACCGGACCCGGCAGGGGATCCTCAGGGCAGCCCGCAACGCAGCCCCCAGCGTGAGCACATGACTTGCTCCTGCCGCTTGGCGCGTACGCGAGCTCCCCTTGGTCTTTTCTTCCTTTGACTCGTTCGATTGATCTTTCTCCTTTCCTCAGACCCGCCCGCCTCGGATCCGATAGAGGCCGAGGTCGTCGTCGAGGAGGGCGCGCATGGCGATGCCGACGACGTTGCCGGCGCTCGGGAGGCGGACGGCGTTGATATCCCCGCGGGCGACGGGGAGGCCGAGGCCGCCAAAGCCGACGCGGCCGCCTGGGGCGAGGGGACCGGTAATCGTGCTGACGGCCCCGAGGTGACGGGGGCGTCGGGCACTCCGCCGGCCAGCGACCCTGCCGCCGCCGCCGCGGCGGACTCCGAGGAGCCCCCGGCGGGCGCCTACCTGAAAGCAGGCGGCGGCGTCTTCATCAGGCTCCCCTGGGAGTCGAGCTCCAGGGCGCCTGTTGAGGGGGAGGCCTTGGATGGAGAGGTGCTTGCCTCCGTCGGGCTGACAGTGGTGGACGTGCCAAACTCCAGCGGCAATGATCCCGAGGAGGAGCAGCTGTTCCGTAGGCTTGTGTCGCTCTACCGGGCCCGGCAGGCCAAAGTGGAGCGGCGAGAGGCCCTTGTCGCGAAGGCGGGTGCGGACATGGAGAAGCGCGCCGCCGAGCTCCGGGAGCTCAACCAGCAGACCGTCCAGTCCCTGGCGGAGGAGCGGAGGCAGCTTGGCGAGGCGCGGACGGCCTTTATCCTTGAGAAGGCGGAGGCCGAGGAGCAGCAGAGGCTTGCCGCCGCGGAGTTATCCGCGCGGGAAGGCGAGCTGGTGCTGAAAACGGCCAGCCTCGCCAACCACGAGGAGGAGGTTGCCGCGCGCGAGCGGGCGCTCAGCGGAGACCTGAAGAAGGCGCAGGACGCTGCTGCAGCCGCTGAGGTCGCCTAGAAGGGGCTGGAGGCGAGGGTGGCGCAGCTCGATTCCGACTTCGAGGCGAAGGACGAAGAGCTCGCCGCGCTCCGGCAGGAGCGCGAGAGGGGTGCGCTCACCCTCGGTGAGCTTCAGGGTCGCTTCGCCGAGAAGATCCAGGAGCTTGACGCCGCCAAGAACTCCAACTCCACTCTGGAACTGAAATTAGAAGCGCTCGGCAAGGCGCTGGACAGCGCTAAGGAGCGGGAGGCGGCTTTACGGAAGGAGGTCGACGGCAACGAGGAGCTGCTGAGGCGCGCCGCCGTTTCCCAGAACACCTTCAGGGATACGGTGGAGCGGTGGACCGAGGGCCTCGTCGACATCGCCGCCACCATCGACAAGGAGCTGACGCTGCTGGGGATCGAGGGCCACCAGTCCCTCACCGACGAGGACGTCGTGCCCAGCGCCAAGCTCACTTCCTTGTTCCAGGGGGTGGTGCAGGCGCTCCAGCACCTCCGAACGTCGCTTCCGAAGGAGCTGGCCGACGAGACGCGGGAGGCCATCTCCGGGGCCCTCGAGAGGGTGCTGGTGAAGATCGTTTTCCGCAACCCCGACATCAGGCTTGCCAACGTCCTCAGGCCCTTGCCGGAGAACGCAGACCTGACGGGGATCCGGGCCCTCATCGCCCCTATCGTCAAGAAGGCGGCCGGGGTCAAGAGGATCGAGGGCAACCGCGTGGACTAGGCCGCCTGCCCCTTTCCTTTATCTCCTTTCCCTGCCGCTGTTAAATATGCCATGGAAACGGCTGGTCAGAGCAGCAGTAAGGCATTTTGTAATATAGCTTTTTATCTTAGGCAATGCATCGCACTGTCATCTCCTCTACTTGACCGGCGCCTTGTTTGTTTCCGCCCTACGTTTTCGGGGACTTGCCGGCGTAGGCCTCCGCCTTGCCACGGGCGCCGAGTGCGGGACGTCAGCGACCCGCTGGCGGGGCTACCACCGGCAAGAAACCTTGCCGCGGCTGGTTGCCGCTCACTCAGATTGTTGAGCAGGCTCAAGGCAAAGTAGGCGGTGCGACTGCGGTCGCAGCACGCCTAGGGTGCCGGGCGAGCTCGAAACAAAGTGAGGACGCTACTCGGGGTGTAGCACACTCAAATCGTTGAGCGGACTCGAAACGAAATGAGGGCGCAACCAGTCTCGTGCCGGTCCTTCCGCGCTCAGGCCTCTCAACCAAGGCTCGGTCGTTCGAGGGAGATAACTCTTAAAAATTGATGAGGCAATTGCTCGAGCTCCGGCAACTTATCTTTTCTTATCGCTTGCCGCCCGGTAGGGTAAAACCTCCTTGGGCAGCATCCAGCCCATCCTGGGGGTAGGCAAAGGCGCAGGGCCTCACGACCCTCCGGAGCTAGGCGTAGCTATGCTTGGGGATCCGCGCCCCTCTCCGCGCCAAGGATCACATGCAACTGCGGCAAGACTTGGGCAGAGAGGATGGTTGGCGGAACGGGTTCCGGCAACCGCGCTGGCAAGATTCCTCCCACGGTCGGCGTCAACTCGTTCGGCACCCCGGCGGACGAGGCGCGCCGGGGAACGAGGTCGCCTTTCTCGTGACTTCTGGCGCTAACTTCTGCGGCTACGGGAGCGGCGCAGAGTTCGCTAGAGGCGAATCGTTCGCCCAGCGGCCAGAAGGCGGTCCTCCTCAAGGAGCAGCTGCTTCTTGCCCAGTCTCTGCGCGAGTGGATACTCGAGGAGGGCCGCACACGAGCCCGTGGGAAAGAATGCCAAAGCTTGTCGGGAACCCCCGCTTCAACTGGACAGATCCTCGGATCCGCAGGAGTGGACTGTTCCTCAGCGCTCAGACTGCTGATCTGCTTGCCGGAGCAAGGCTTATCGGGGACACCTGCTTCGACTGGACGGATCCTGGGATCCGCAGGAGTGGGCTGTCCCCCGGCGTCCCCCTACCTGGCGCGCCAAAGATGTCGGGGCGGACTGCGTCCCCCGCGAGCACCTATGGGGCCGGAGCCCCTTTCGTTGTCCGGTGAGGGGGGCGGAGGGAGCATGGAGAGCAGATCGAGGCGAGCACACGGGCGGTTTACCCAGGTTCGGGCCGCGATGGACGCGTAAAACCCTACTCCTGCTTGGTTGTATTGAACTGGGGAGCTCGGGAGCTTGGAGAGCTAGCTACACCGAGCGTATGGCTGTCTGGATCCCGAATCTCCGAACCCCGGAACCCCCTCTACGTTGCACACGGGCCTCCTTTTATAGCGCAAAGGGGTCACCGACAGGTGTCAACGTAAGAGAAAGGGGTAAAAGTGTAAAAGGGGTGGATGTTGTAACAGTGCGGGAACAGTGGCGCTGCAGCGCGGCACAGTGTTATCATACCTACTTCTGACGGTAGGGGACAAGGGCATTAAATGCCCGTCACGGTCGCCTGGACAGCACCGAGGCGGACCGTTGGGTGCGCCACCGCTCGCTACGGTGGTGGCTGCATGCCACCGCATACCCCAGGCTGCGCGGTGCCCCGCCACGTGCCCTTGGGGGAGACCCCGGAGCGACGCGTGGGCGGGTGAGCTGGAGCGCAGTCCTGAGGTGGCGATTTGCCGCGGCAAGTGGCTTGCCGCGGGGGTCGTCTTCCTGTGCCTGATAGCTTGCCGGCTATCAGGCCTTGCCGGGGCGCATGGCGCGCCGTGGCGGGCTTCTCTTGTGGTGCCTGGGTTCGGCCTTCCCGACAAGCTCCTCTTGTCGGGGTCGCGACCTTCTGTCTCTTATACTTTGTTCTTGGATGGCATTACATGGGCTCAATCGTCCCGGCAAGCTCCTCTTGCCGGGGTCTTGTCTTCTTGGCCCGGCAAGCTCCTCTTGCCGGGGCCCTTGTCTTCTTGGCCCGGCAAGCTCCTCTTGCCGGGGGCCTTGTCTTGAATGCTTGGTCTTCTCTCGGCGCTTCCTGGGCGGGCCTCGCCGCGGGGTGCTACAACTGCCCGTGCACAAGTCTGGGGTACTAAGGTACCCCTACTTTAGTACACCGACAGAGGTTTATCCTCATTGCTGCACAGAAGAATTATGTCCTTGATGCACCGCTAGGTGACGGACCTATTGCAGGAGCAGATGCAGACATTATGAACGTTTTGCTAGCTCAATATGATGACTACTTAATAGTTTAGTGCACCATGCTTAACTGCTTAGAATCGGGACTTCAAAGACGTTTTGAACGTCATGGAGCATATGAGATGTTCTAGGAGTTGAAGTTAATATTTCAAGCAAATACCCGAGTTGAGAGATATGAAGTCTCCAACAAGTTCTATAGCTAAAAGATGGAGGAGAATCGCTCAACTAGTGAGCATGTGCTCAGATTGTCTGGATACTACAATCGCTTGAATCAAGTGGGAGTTAATCTTCCAGATAAGATAGTGATTGACAGAATTCTCTAGTCACCATCACCAAGTTAGTAGAACTTCATGATGAACTATAATATGCAAGGGATAACGGAAAATATTCCCAAGCTCTTCGCGATGCTAAAATCAGCGAAGGTAGAAATCAAAGAAAAACATCAAGTGTTGATGGTTGACAAGATCACTAGTTTCAAGAAAAGGGCAAAAGGAAAGAAGGGGAACTTCAAGAAGAACGGCAAGCAAGTTGCTGCTCAAGTGAAAAAGCCCAAGTATGGTCCTAAGCCTGAGACTAAGTGCTTCTACTGCAAAGGGACTGGTCACTGGAAGCGGAACTACCCCAAGTGATTGGCGGATAAGAAGGATGGCAAAGTGAACATAAGTATATTTGATATACATGTTATTGATGTGTACTTTACTAGTGTTCATAGCAACCCCTTAGTATTTGGTACTAGTTCAGTTGCTAAAATTTAGTAACTCGAAACGGGAGTTGCAGAATGAACAAAGACTAGTTAAAGGACAAGGTGACGATGTGTGTTGGAAGTGGTTCCAAGATTGATATGATCATCATCACACACTCCCTATACTTTCGGGATTAGTGTTGAAACTAAATAAGTGTTATTTGGTGTTTGCGTTGAGCATGAATATGATTTGATCATGTTAATTGCAATACAGTTATTCATTTAAGTTAGAGAACAATTGTTGTTCTGTTTACATGAATAAAACCTTCTATGGTCATACACACCAATGAAAATAGTTCATTGGATCTCGATCGCAGTGATACACATATTCATGATATTGAAACCAAAAATATGCGAAGTTAATAATGATAGTGCAACCTATTTGTGGCACTGCCGTTTAGGTCATATTGGTGTAAAACGCATGAAGAAACTCCATGCTGATGGGATTTTGGAATCACTTGATTATGAATCACTTGATGCTTGCGAACCATGCCTCTTGGGCAAGATGACTAAAAACGCCGTTCTTCGGAACAATGGAGCAAGCAACAGATTTGTTGGAAATCATACATACTGATGTATATGATCCGATGAATATTAAGGCTCGCGACAAGTATCATTATTTTCTAACCTTCACAAGTGATTTGAGCAGATATGGGTATATCTACTTGATGTAACATAAGTCTGAAACGTTTGAAAAGTTCAAAGAATTTTAGAGTGAAGTGAAAATCATCGTGACAAGAAAATAAGGTTTCTACGATCTGATCGCGGAGACAAATATTTGAGTTACGAGTTTGGTCTTCAATTAAAACAATGTGGAATAGTTTCACAAATTCATGCCACCTGGAACACCACAGCATAATGGTGTGTCCGAACGTCATAACCGTACTTTATTGGATATAGTACAATCTATGATGTTTCTTACCGATTTACCAATATCGTTTTGGGATCATGCATTAGAGACAGCTGCATTCACGTTAAAAGAGGCACCATCTAAATCCGTTGAGACGACACCGTATGAACTATGGTTTAGCAATAAACCTAAGCTGTCGTTTCTTAAAGTTTGGGGCTGCGATGCTTATGTGAAAAAGCTTCAACCTGATAAGCTCGAACCCAAATCGGAGAAATGTGTCTTCATAGGATATCCAAAGGAAACTGTTGGATACACCTTCTATCACAGATCCGAAGGCAAGACTTTTGTTGCTAAGTTCGGAAACTTTCTAGAGAAAGAGTTTCTTTTGAAAGAAGTGAGTGGGAGGAAAGTAGAAAACTTGATAAGGTAATTGTACCTTCTCCCTTATTGGAAAGTAGTTCATCATAGAAATCTGTTCTTGTGACTACTACACCAATTAGTAAGGAAGCTAATGATGATGATCATGTAACTTCAAGATCAAGTTACTACCGAATCTCGTAAGTAAACCAGAGTGAGATCCGCACCAGAGTGGTACGGTAATCCTGTTCTGGAAGTCATGTTACTAGACCATGACGAACTTGCGAACTATGAGGAAGCGATGATGAGCCCAGATTCCGCGAAATGGTTAGAGGCCATGAAATCTGAGATATGATCCATGTATGAGAACAAAGTATGGACTTTGAGGGATTTGCCCGATGATCGGCAAGCCAAAGAAAATAAATGGATCTTCAAGAGGAAGACGGACACTGATAGTAGTGTTACTATCTACAAAAGCTAGAATTGTCGAAAAAAGGTTTTTCGACAAGTTCAAATTGTTGACTACGATGAGAGTTTCTCACTCGTATCTATGCTTAAGTCTGTCCGAATCATGTTAGCAATTGTCGCATTTTATGAAATCCGGCAAATGGATAAACAAAACTACATTCCTTAATGGATTTATTAAAGAAGAGTTGTATACGACGCAACTAGAAGGTTTTGTCGATCCTGAAGGTGTTAACAAAATATGCAAGCTCCAGCGATCCATCTATGGACTGGTGCAAGCATCTCGGAGTTGGAATATACGCTTTGATAAGTTGATCAAAGCATATAGTTTTATACAGACTTGCGGTGAAGCCTGTATTTACAAGAAAGTGAGTGGGAGCACTACAGCATTTCTGATAAGTATATGTAAATGACATATTATTGATCGGAAATAATGTAGAATTATTCTGTAAAGCATAAAGGAGTATTTGAAAGGAGTTTTTCAAAGAAAGACCTCGGGGAAGCTACTTACATATCGAGCATCAAGATCTATAGAGATAGATCGAGACGCTTGATAAGTTTTTTCAATGAGTACATACCTTGACAAGATTTTGAAGTAGTTCAAAATGGAACAGTCAAAGAAAGAGTTCTTGCCTGTGTTACAAAGTGTGAAATTGAGTAAGACTCAAAGCCCGACCACGGCAGAAGATAGAAAGAGAATGAAAGTCATTCCCTATGCTTTGGCCATAGGTTCTATAAAGTATGCCATGCTGTGTACCAGACCTATTGTATACCCTACCCTGAGATTGGCACGGGAGTACAATAGTGATCTAGGAGTAGATCACTGGACGGCGGTCAAAATTATCCTTAGTGGAATAAGGATATGTTTCTCGATTATGGAGGTGACAAAAAGGTTCGTCGTAAAAGGTTACGTCGATGCAAGTTTTGACACTAATCTAGATGACTCTAAGTCTCAATCTAGATACATATTGAAAGTGGGAGCAATTAGCTAAAGTAGCTCCGTGCAGAGCATTGTAGACATAGAAAATTGCAAAATACATAACGGATCTGAATGTGGCAGACCCGTTGACTAAATTTCTCTCACAAGCAAAACATGATCACACCGTAGTACTCTTTGGGTGTTAATCACATAGCGATGTGAACTAGATTACTGAATCTAGTAAACCCTTTGGGTGTTGGTCACATATCGATGTGAACTATGGGTGTTAATCACATGATGATGTGAACTATTGATGTTAATCACATGGTGATGTGATCTAGATTATTGACTCTAGTGCAAGTGGGAGACTGAAGGAAATATGCCCTGGAGGCAATAATAAAGTTATTATTTATTTCCTTATATCATGATAAATGTTTATTATTCATGCTAGAATTGTATTAACTGGAAACATAATACATGTGTGAATACATAGACAAACAGAGTGTCACTAGTATGCCTCTACTTGACTAGCTCATTAATCAAAGATGGTTATGTTTCCTAACCATGAACAAAGAGTTGTTATTTGATTAACGAGATCACATCATTAGTTGAATGATCTGATTGACATGACCCATTCCATTAGCATAGCACCCGATCGTTTAGTATGTTGCTATTGCTTTTATCCATGACTTATACATGTTCCTTTAACTATGAGATTATGCAACTCCCGTTTACCGTAGGAACACTTTGTGTGCTACCAAACGTCACAACGTAACTGGGTGATTATAAAGGTGCTCTACAGGTGTCTCCGAAGGTACATGTTGGGTTGGCGTATTTCGGGATTAGGATTTGTCACTCCGATTGTCGGAGAGGTATCTCTGGGCCCTCTCAGTAATGCACATCACATAAGCCTTGCAAGCATTGCAACTAATGTGTTAGTTGTGAGATGATGTATTACGGAACGAGTAAAGAGACTTGCCGGTAACGAGATTGAACTAGGTATTGGATACCGACGATCGAATCTCGGGCAAGTAACATACCGATGACAAAGGGAACAACGTATGTTGTTATGCGGTCTGACCGATAAAGATCTTCGCAGAATATGTAGGAGCCAATATGGGCATCCAGGTCCCGCTATTGGTTATTGACCGGAGATGTGTCTTGGTCATGTATACATTGTTCTCGAACCGTAGGGTCCGCACGCTTAAGGTTTCGATGACAGTTATATTATGAGTTTATGAGTTTTGATGTACCGAAGGAGTTCGGAGTCCCGGATGAGATCGGGGACATGACGAGGAGTCTCGAAATGGTCGAGACGTAAAGATCGATATATTGGACGACTATATTCGGACATCGGAAGGGTTCTGAGTGGTTCGGGTATTTTCGGAGGTACCGGGGAGTTACGGGATTACGGGAGAAGTAATGGGCCTTGATGGGCTTTAGTGGAAAGAAAAAAAAAGGCTGCTGCGCCCCCCCTCCCCTCTAGTCCGAATTGGACTAGGGAAAAGGGGGCCGGCCACCTTTCCTACTCCTCCTATTCCTTCTCCCTTCCTCCCCTCTTGGTGGACTCCTACTAGGACTTGGAGACCTAGTAGGACTCCACACCCTGGCGCGCCAAACCCTAGGCCGGCCACCCCCTCCCTTGCTCCTTTATATACGGGGGCAGGGGGCACCCCATGACACACAATTGATGATTGAGATCTTTCCTTAGCCGTGTGCGGTGCCCCCTTCCACCAAATTCCACCTCGGTCATATCGTTGCAGTGCTTAGGCGAAGCCCTGCGCCGGTAACTCATCAAGATCGTCACCACGCCGTCGTGCTGACGGAACTCTTCCCCGACGCTTTGCTGGATCGGAGCCCGGGGATCGTCATCGAGCTGAACGTGTGCCAAGAACTCGGAGGTGCCGGAGTAACGGTGCTGTGATCGGTTGAATCGCGAGGAGAACGTACGACTACTTCCTCTACGTTGTGTCAACGCTTCCGCTTCGGTCTACGAGGGTACGTAGACAACACTCTCCCCTCTCGTTGCTATGCATCACCATGATCTTGCGTGTGCGTAGGAATTTTTTTGAAATTACTACATAACCCAACACAAGTGCCAACTTGACATTGATCCCAATGGTAAAGTGGTGGATCAAAAGGTATATCGCTCCATGATTGGATCCTTACTTTACCTTTGTGCATCTAGACCGGATATCATGTTGAGTGTGGGAATTTGTGCACGGTTTCAAGGCGCACCTAAGGAAAGTCACTTTCTAGCGGTCAAGCAAATCTTTCGATATTTGGCTCATACCCCAAACTTTGGCTTATGGTACCCAAGAGGAACAAACTTCAAACTTGTAGGTTATTCGGATTCCGATTGGGCGGGAGACAAAGTGGATAGGAAGTCCACTTCCGGAGGGTGCCAATTCCTTGGTTGCTCTTTGGTAAGTTGGTCTTCCAAAAAGCAAAGCTGTGTGTCTCTCTCGTCAACCGAAGCGGAGTATGTAGCGGCCGGTAGTTGTTGTGCACAACTCTTATGGATGAGGAAAAGTTTAAAGGATTACGGTGTCATTTGTGACAAAGTGCCTCTTTGGTGTGATAATGAAAGTGCTATCAAGATTTCCCTCAATCCGGTGCAACACTTCAAGACGAAGCATATTGAGATTCGATATCACTTCATCCGGGATCACACTAGGCGAGGGGAGATCGAGCTCAACTACGTCAACACTCATGATAACCTTGCAGATATCTTCACGAATCCCTTGGATGAAGCAAGATTTCACGAGTTAAGGCATGAGCTAAATATCATTGATTCGAGCAATGTTGCTTGAACCTGTGCACACCTCACTATACTCAACTTGTTGTCTTGTTTCGGTGTAAGCATAGACATAGGGGGGGTGTTGTTTTCTCAATAAACTCTCTATCCCCCCATTATGCATAAATCGATCAAGTCTTTCACATTAGCCATTGTTGATGGTACTTGTGCTTCAAAGACGAGATTTGGTCATGGGCCCAAGGATAATTCTTCGCGGTGCCATATCAACTGACTCTAACATAGGTGGCCTCGTCCACCGCCCTCTCTTAGAGAGGTGTGCGTTTTTCTTGTTCTCCTTGAGTGTCTTTTCTTTCTTTTTGAGCTTGGCTGTGTTGTTTAGTTGCCTTGGCGTGCTGGGCGGTACTGCCGCTGGTGGTGTGCGGTACTACCGCCTAGGCGGTACTACCGCCCCCAACACGGTACTACCGCTATGGGGCGGGACCAGGGGGTTATGTTGGGGCAGGGGGAGGTTTCTTCTCCCCCATACCCATTCGCTTCGCCCCCTCGTTCCTCTTCCTCTCTCCAGCAACGCACCGCCGCGGGAGGGCTTCGGCGGATCTTTTTCTCCGGGGCGTCCCTCTCCATTTCCTTCGATGGAGTCGATCCCCACCTCGTTCTCTTGCCATGGATGTCGGTATTGCCCCCGTTCCCTCTTTCCTTTTGTCTCTTTTTCAGATCTTGAGTTCTCAGGGCAATAGTAGTTGCATCTCTAGATTTTTGGCTAAATCTAGGCTTGAGTAGGTTGGAGAAGGCAACTAGACTCTCTAGATTAGAGTTTGGTAGGTATATTTTTGAATTTGATAGGCCGGTAGTGCCAGATCTGACCACGGTAGTAGGGAACTGCTGTTCCCCCGCCTCAAGCGGTACTACCGCTCCCTCTCGAGTGGTAGTACCGCCCGAGCAGTACTACCGCTCGGGCGGTACTACCGCTTACAGGTCGCGGTACTACCGCTGCCTGCCAAGTTCCACCATATCACTACCATACCTTGATCCTTTTGTTGTGTTTGTTTGGCTTTTGATCGTTCTTTCTGGTTGTTCTGTGTGTTCTTGTGTTTGGTTCCAGGTGATGAACAACCTGAGGGTCCAGCTCGCCGTATCAACCCCAATCGTGGCACGTCGAAGCGCTATCGCACTTCTGAGTCAGCATTTGGTTCCTCTATTGCTCCACCACCACCTGCGGGTGCTTCCTCAAGTATGGCTCCTCCGCCTCAACTCCACAAGAAGCCTGCCAACAGGCCGAGGCCACAAGGCAAGACTGTGACTGCGATGACTGCCAAGGAGTTTTGGGCTAAGCGTCGCCGCAACCCATATGAGGAGGCCCAGGACCCAATTTGGTCAACCGACCGTTCTGGAACCGCTTTCAGTATGCCATCTTCTTTGATGTGATCAAGGCCAAGAAGAACCTCTTTGTTAATGTTTGCTCCATCAACACCGACACCATGGAAAAGGATCCAGAGTACTTTGGTGAAGCACTTCAGATGTGTACCCAGCTGAACATCCTCAGGATCATGCAGTTCAACAAGGATTTCGATGCTGATTTCGTGGCTCAATTTTATGCCACTGTCCATCTTGGGACTGATGCAGAGAGGACTCTAACTTGGATGACTAATGGCAAGCTTCTTTCTGTCAAGTGGAAGGCCTTTATGGAGTTACTTCATGTGGAAGATCAAGGGCTTGAGACTCCTGTTGGTTTCCGTCCTCACCGCAATGCCAACTCGACTGACAAACAAGGTCTGTGGCCCTACTGCACTTTGAAGGTCAACCCTGTGACTGAGAAGGAAACCTATGAGCTGCCTCCCTTTCTCGACATCCTTCATCGTGTCTTTCGAGAGACTCTTTTCCCTTGCATCGGGAATCTGGATATGGTTCACTCCTATCTTTTGGATATGCTACTATTCTGCCAGCGTGAGAAGGAAGCAAACACTGGCGAGTCCCTAGACATCTCTCATGTTATGTGGTCTAAGCTCCTTTCTGCCATCTCTGAGCGCAAGTGCCCGATCTATGGCCCGTTCATCATGCTACTTATTGAGAAGGCTTGGGCCCGTGTCTATCCCAAGGTTGGTTTGGAAACTGGAGATATGGTGTCTCACGAGATCAAGAGTCTGAGGAAGAAGGAAGCTTAGGGCGCCCCCGCTCCCAAAGCTGGGGGTCCATCCACTTCTGCTGCCATTGAGACTGAGGCCGAGGCAGAGGCTGATGATGACGATGAGGACTATGAGCCATCTGGGACAGAGCCCTCTTGGGCAAAGAAGCTCAAGCTCAAGATGAAGAAGCTCTTCTGCATGGAGTCACGTGGCCAGTACATGACTCATGTGGCGAAGAAGAAGGCCAGGCAGCGTCACAAGGAACTCATGCTTCAGTTGGGTGCGACCGTGGCCAGTGGTTCAGAGGATCGGATCACTGAAGAAGAAGAATGGACCCAGCAGCACTGCCCGTGGACAGATCCAGATGCAAAGCAGTTCCTGACTGATGATGGAGGTGCAGACGATACCGCAGTGATGTGATGCTCGTGATCCTTAGCTTGCTCTCACCTGGAGCCGTCACCTAGCTCTTTCCCCTTTTGGTGTCTCAATGCCAAATGGGGAGAGAGGTTTAGGGATTTGTGGATTTGTCGCTGTTGTGCTTTGTGTTGCCGTGTTTTGTGTGTTTGTGTTCGCAGTCCGCTGTTTGGTTTTATGCCTATGAGACCTAAGTCCTAGTCATATGGCGTGAGACATATGCTACCTTATTATCTTATCATATGGTGTGAGACATATGCTACCTTATTATCTTATCTATGTCTAGCTAGTACTCTGGTATCTTATGAGTTGCTTGTGTTCCTTGCTATACATTCCATGCTCTCATATGCTTAGTTTGTTGGACTATAACATATAGGGGGAGTGTTGATCCTGTGCACACTTTCAGGGGGAGCCCGTCTATATGTTATAGTCCTTAGTATCCTTCTTTCATATCTTATCCTTGTGCAAATACCTGGTTGTCATCAATCCACCAAAAAGGGGGAGATTGTTGAGGCATATATCTCTCGATGTGGTTTTGGTGATTGATGACAACGTGTTTGCGGACTAATCATGTGCTTTGAGCTTTGGAGAGATTCATCCTTGGCACGAGACGATTTCTTCCCCTCGGAGTGTCTTTCAAGACGGTGTAGCTCGTCGTTTCTTTTTCAGTGGTCTAGTTGCGTAGAGGGCACCGTACTATCAAGAGGGGGTCCGCTTTGGTATTGCTTGGGTGGAATCAACACGTACACATCCGCTTTTCACCCTCCGAGCCTTTCCACCTCTTTGGAGAGTTTTTCTCCCTCCTTATGGGCTCTCTCGGGTATCCAGCGGCAGTACCGCGGTACCAGCGGTAGTACCGCTTGGGGGTCATAAGCGGTAGTACCGCTCTGCAGCGGTAGTACCGCCGGTGGCCCCTCAGCAGTACTACCGCTGGCATACCAGGCCCCTGCCGCGTCGATTCGTGGGTATTTTCTCGTGTCGGGTTTTGTGGCACTTGCTGTGGAGGTAGTGGAGGTAGTACCGTGCCCAGTGGTAGTACCGCCCTTCGTCCATGGTAGTACCGCCCTGAGTTCAAGCCCTTGGTTCCTCTCCCTTGCACGGTAGTACCGCCAGGGTGGAACGGCAGTACCGCTGGGCCAGCGGTAGTACCGCTCTCTGTGGGGCTGAGTGGGGGGTAACGGTTGGATTGTTCCCCCCACTATATAAAGGTGTCTTCTTCCTCCTTGTTGACCACCTCTTCCCCCAAAAGAACTCCATTGTTGCTCCAAGCTCCATTTTCGCCCGATCTCTCTCCCTAGCCAATCAAACTTGTTGATTTGCTCGGGATTGGTTGAGAAGGCCCCGATCTACACTTCCACCAAGAGAAATTTGATTCCCCCACTTATCCCTAGTGGATCTTGTTACTCTTGGGTGTTTGAGCACCCTAGACGGTTGAGGTCACTGTGAAGCCATAGTCCATTGTGGTGAAGCTTCGTGGTGTCGTTGGGAGCCTCCAATTAAGTTGTGGAGATTGCCCCAACCTTGTTGTAAACGTCCGGTTGCCGCCTCCAAGGGCACCAATAGTGGAATCACGACATCTCGCATTGTGTGAGGGCGTGAGGAGAATACGGTGGCCCTAGTGGCTTCTCGGGGAGCATTGTGCCTCCGCACCGCTCTAACGGAGACGTACTTCCCTTTAAAAGGAAGGAACTTCGGTAAAACATCCTCGTCTCCACTCTTGGTTATCTCTTCCCTTGACTTGTGCAAGTTTTTGTGTTAGATCAGTAGCTTTCGTGTGTGCTTGTTGTTGTTGTTGTTGCATCATATAGGTTGCTCACTTAGTTGCATATCTAGACAACCTACTTGATGCAAAGTTTAAATTGGTAAAGAAAAGCTAAAAGTTGTTAGTTGCCTATTCACCCCCCTCTAGTCAACCATATCGATCCTTTCAACAATACTGGTGCAACTGCCTTGGCGAAGGAATCCAGATTTCACAAGAGAACCAAGCACATCAATAGACGCTTCAATTCCATCTGGGATCTAGTCCAGGTGGGAGACATAGAAATTTGCAAGATACATACGGATCTGAATGTTGCAGACCCGTTGACTAAGCCTCTTCCACGAGCAAAACATGATCAACACCAAGACTCCATGGGTGTTAGAATCATTACTATGTAATGTAGATTATTGACTCTAGTGCAAGCGGGAGACTGAAGGAAATATGCCCTAGAGGCAATAATAAAGTTATTGTTTATTTCCTTATATCATGATAAATATTCATTATTCATGCTAGAATTGTATTAACAAGAAACATAATACATGTGTGAATACATAGACAAACAGAGTGTCACTAGTATGCCTCTACTTGACTAGCTCGTTGATCAAAGATGGTTATGTTTCCTAGCCATTGACATGGATTGTCATTTGATTAACGGGATCACATCATTAGGATAATGATGTGATTGACATGACCCATTCCGTTAGCTTAGCACCCGATTGTTTAGTATGTTGCTATTGCTTTCTTCATGACTTATACATATTCCTATGACTATGAGATTATGCAACTCGTGTTTACCGGAGGAACACTTTGTGTGCTACCAAATGTCACAACGTAACTGGGTGATTATAAAGGTGCTCTATAGGTGTCTTCAAAGGTACTTGTTGGGTTGGCGTATTTCGAGATTAGGATTTGTCACTCCGATTGTCGAAGAGGTATCTCTGGGCCCTCTCGGTAATGCACATCACTTAAGCCTTGCAAGATGATGATCTATAGTTGCAGGATGATGTATTACGGAACGAGTAAAGAGACTTGCCGGTAACGATATTGATCTAGGTATTGAGATACCGACGATCGAATCTCGGGCAAGTAACATTCCAATGACAAAGGGAACAACGTATGTTGTTATGCGGTCTGACCGATAAAGATCTTCGTAGAATATGTGGGAGCCAATATGAGCATCAAGGTTCCGCTATTGGTTATTGACCGGAGACGTGTCTCGGTCTTGTCTACATAGTTCTCGAACCCGTAGAGTCCGCACGCTTAACGTTATGATGACAGTTATTATGAGTTTATATGTTTTGATGTACCGAAGGTTGTTAGGAGTCCCGGATGTGATCACGGACATGACGAGGAGTCTCGAAATGGTTGAGACATAAATATTGATATATTGGACGGCTATATTCGGACACCGGAAGTGTTCCAGGTGATTTCGGAGAAAACCGGAGTGACGGAGGGTTACCGGAACCCCCCGGGAGAAGTAATGGGCCTTAGTGGAGAGAGAGAGGGCTGGCCTAGGGCAGGCCGCGCGCCCCTCCCCCTCTGGTCCGAATTGGACTAGGAGAGGGGGGGCACCCCCCTTCCCTTCTCCCTCTCCCCCTTCCTTTCCCCCTCCTAGTAGGAGTAGGAAAGAGGGAAGTCCTACTCCTACTAGGAGGATGACCCCTCCTCCTGGCGCGCCATAGAGGGCCAGCCGGCCTCCCCCTTGCTCCTTTATATACGGGGGAAGGGAGGCACCCCAGAGACACAACAATTGATCTGTTTGATCTTTTAGCCGTGTGCGGTGCCCCCCTCCACCAAAATCCACCTCGATAATACTTTAGCGGTGCTTAGGCGAAGCCCTGCGTCGGTAGAACATCAACATCGTCACCACGCCGTCGTGCTGACGAAACTCTCCTTCAATACTCGACTGTATCGGAGTTCGAGGGACGTCATCGGGCTGAACGTGTGCTGAACTCGGAGGTGCCGTGCGTTCGGTACTTGATCGGTCGGATCGCGAAGACGTACGACTACATCAACCGTGTTGTGCTAACGCTTCCGCTTTCAGTCTACGAGGGTACATGGACAACATTCTCCCCTCTCGTTGCTATGCATCACCATGATCTTGCGTGTGCGTAGGAAAATTTTGAAATTACCATGTTCCCCAACAGCTGCAAGACTCATGAATTCAGGGAAATGCACATTCAGCTTGACACAAAGGGATGAAGGTGTCGATCTGCTTGCACGAGGGGCTCCCCCTCTCAAAATGCTCTCACAATCTTTAGGAGCCATGCCCGAGTTTTTGAGTACAGGATAAAACGATAGGAGAACATGCGATTAGCCAGATATGTCGCTCACTACATCATCCTCGGACGCGTTGCTCGCGTCGTTGTCGTCTTCACGGGCACCGTCACCGCCTTCGGTGTAACGCCCCGGATTCGATGCGCCTGGTGTCCGCCAGTCATTTGTCACCGTTGCCTTGTCATTTGCTTGCGTGTTGCTTTTTGCCATGTCATCATGAGCATTGCATTGCACACGTGCTCGTCTCATGCATCCGAGCATTTTCCCCATTGTCCGTTTTGCAAATCCGACACTCCTATGTCCTCCGGCGCCCCCTGTTACCTCATTTCGTGAGTGGCCGAAAAATGTTCTCGGAATGGGTCGAAACTTGGAATGCGGTCTTATTATAGTGTAGATAGAGCGCCTGTCAAGTTTCGTCGCATTCGGAGCTCGGTTGCTAGCCCAACCGTCATCCGTAGCAGCATCGTTGTCGGTTTATTCGTAGGACGTTTTCGGTCTCCGGAAACTGCCGCCGGGCCTCTCTCCTACCTCTCTTCTCAGCCCACCTAGCCTAGCTAAACCCCCCTCTCGATCAGATCCGTCGGATCGTGATCGGAGGATCCGAAACGCTCCAAAAACCCCCAACCCTAGCCTATTTTGCTATATATGGACTCTCCCTAGTCCATATTTTGGACAAACCCTAGCCCCTAGCCACCCCTAACCTGCAGCTGCCGCCCCCCTCCTATCATTCAGTGTCAAGCCCCTCCTCCTCCGCCACTTGTTGCTGCCCGAACGGCCGCCGCCGCCAGCCACCACCAGTGCCGCCTTCCCCGACCAACCCAGCGGCGCCACGTCGCCACCTGACCCCGCCCACAGCCAACCAGGTGCCTCCACGCGTCTCAGCCCTCTTCCTCCACTACGTGGCCCGCCTGAGCCGGCGCGCGGCCCGTGCGAGCCCATCAGAGCCCACGGCGCCGCCTCCAAGCCTCGTCCCGATCCAGGAGGAGAGGAGCTCCTCACGATCCAGTACGCCGCCCCTGCCGGCGACCCTCACCGGAGACCCTGTCGCCGCCGAGCTCCGTAGGGGGACCTCCACCAGGCCAGTGCCCCTCCTCCCGCTCTCCCTTCTCCTTGCTCCGGCCTCACCCCTCTCCCTCACCTCGCGCTCTCTCTCCTGCCCGCAGGAACCGCCGCCGCCGCCATGGAGCTGCGCCTCCCCGAGCTCCGTCCTTCACCGGGAACGGGCACCCCAGGGACAGATCCGCCCGCAACCGGCTGGAACCACCTCGTCCATGGCCGCCTCCGGCCTCGCCAGCCCTGCCGGAGCCCACCGCCGCCGCCATGAACATGCTCGGGAGCGAGCAGAGGAGCTGCTCCTCCCGTGCGCCTCGTGGGCCCCGCAGCCTCCCAAGGCCCAGCCCAGCTCCACCCCGGCCCGCCTTGCCTCTTTTTTCCTGGGCCGAGCCTGCTATGTGAGCCCCTTCTAGATCCCGCACGAGCGTTATTTAGTTTACCCGCGCTCGTCTGTTTTTTCTAAGTCCCTGTTTTCATGCATTCTGGTGCATACTTGTGACTTCCCCGATTCAGTCGTACACTAATCATGCACGCAAATGTGTACGATCAAGATCAGGGACTCACGGGAAGATATCACAACACAACTCTACAAATAAAATAAGTCATACAAGCATCATAATACAAGCCAGGGGCCTCGAGGGCTCGAATACAAGTGCTCGATCATAGACAAGTCAGCGGAAGCAACAATATCTGAGTACAGAAATAATTTAAACAAGTTTGCCTTAAGAAGGCTAGCACAAACTAGGATACAGATCGAACGAGGCGCAGGCCTCCTGCCTGGGATCCTCCTAACTACTCCTGGTCGTCGTCAGCGAGCTGCACGTAGTAGTATGCACCTCCAGAGTAGTAGGAGTCGTCGTCGACGGTGGCGTCTGGATCCTGGGCTCCATCGTCTGGTTGCGGCAACCAGGTAGAAGGGAAAGGGGGAAAAAGGGGAGAAAAGCAACCGTGAGTACTCATCCAAAGTACTCGCAAGCAAGGAGCTACACTACATATGCATGGATATATGTGTAAAGGGCCATATCAGTGGACTGAACTGCAGAATGCCAGAATAAGAGGGGGATAGCTAGTCTTATCGAAGACTACGCTTCTGGTCGCCTCCGTCTTGCAGCATATAGAAGAGAGTAGACTGAAGTCCTCCAAGTATCATCGTATAGCATAATCCTACCCGGCGATCCCCTCCTCGTTGCCCTGTTAGAGAGCGACCACAGGGTTGTATATGGCACTTGGAAAGGTGTGTTTTATTAAGTATCCGGTTCTAGTTGTCATAAGGTCAAGTTACAACTCCGGGTCATCATTTTACCGAGGGACACGGCTATTCGAATAGATAAACTTCCCTGCAGGGGTGCACCAGATAACCCAACACGCTTGATCCCATTTGGCCGGACACACTTTTCTGGGTCATGCCCGGCCTCGGAAGATCAACACGTCGCAACCCAACCTAGGCACAACAGAGCGGTCAGCACGCCGGTCTAAACCTATGCGCGCAGGGGTCTGGGCCCATCGCCCTGAGCACACCTGCACGTTGTGTACGCGGCCGGAAGCAGATCTAGCCCCCTTAATACAAGTGCGAGCTTATGATCCAATGCGGCGCGCGCCACTCAGTCGCTGACGTCAAAAAGTGCTTCGGCTGATACCGCGACGCCGAGTGCCCATATCTTTCCCGCGTAGTTGGTTGGTGCGTATAGACCAAAAGGTCAGACTCAGATCAAATACCCAGATCTCGTTAAGCGTGTTAAGTATCCGCGAACGCCAACAGGGCCAAGCTGACCTCTCACCCAGGTAGCCCCGAACTGCCCTGCCGCTTCGCCACAAAGATCCACACAGAGGGCCGTCAGGACAAAGGTCCTTTCAGCCCCCAATCCGTGAATCACTCGCGGGTACTCCTCGAGCCAACCCGACTTTGGTCACCACATGTATCATGTTTAAAGTATAGTATATATCCATGATCACCTCCCGAGGTGATCATAGCCCAGTAGTATAGCAAGGCAGACAGACAAGAGTGTAGGGCCACTGATGGAACACTAGCATCCTATACTAAGCAAGTAGGATTGCAGGTAAAGGTATCAACAGCAGTATCAAGAACAGGCTATGCATCAGGATAGGAATAACGAAAGCAGTAACATGCTACACTACTCTAATGCAAGCAGTATAGATCAGAGTAGGCGATATCTGGTGATCAAGGGGGGGGGGGCTTGCCTGGTTGCTCTGGCAAGAGAGAAGGGTCGTCAACTCCGTAGTCGAACGGGGCAGCAGCAGCGTCGGTCTCGGTGTCTAGCGAGAGAAGAGGGGGAAGAAACAATAAATATTTAAGCAAGCAGATGCATAGTGATGCATGACATGACAAGTATCGGTGCTAGAGGTGCCTTAACGCGGTATGAGGTGATACCGGTGAAGGGGAGAAACATCCGGGAAAGTATCCCCGGTGTTTCGCGTTTTCGGGTAGAGGAGCCGGAGGGGGAAAGTTGCGAGTTTGATATGTTAGGGGTGTGTGGCGGACGAACGGGCTGCGTATCCGGAATCGTCTCGTCGTTCTGAACAACTTTCATGTTGAAAATATTTTAATCTGAGTTACGGATTAAAAGATATGATTTTCTAAAAAATTTATTAATTTCTGGAATTTAATTAATTATTCTATTTAATCCGAAAATGGATTTATGACATCAGCATGATGTCATGCTGACGTCAGCAGTCAACAGGGTTGACTGGTCAACCTGACCAGTGGGTCCCTCTGGTCAGTGACACATTCTAGTTAAACAGGTTAATTAAACTAATCACAATTAATTAGGGGGGGTGGGCCCCACTGCCATTGTTTGATTAATTAACTAAGAGTTAATTAGGTTAATCTAATTGTGATTAATTAACTTAACTAATTCGTTAATTAATTAATTAATTTAATTATTATTATCTATTTATTTATTTTATTTTTTTATGCTTTTTTTAAAAGAGGGAGGGGGTCGGTGGGGCCCTGCTGGCAGTGGCCCATTCGGCCACTGGACCGGGTGGTTAACAGAGCGGGCGCCCGTGCCCGAGGGGAGCTGCGCCCGAGCGGGGGGGGGGGGGGGGGGGGCGAGGCCATCGGCGACGAGGGAGCCCGCCGGGCGGCGCGGCGAGGTCGGGACGCCGGGGAGCGACGAGGTCAGAGGCAGAGCGGGGCCTGCGTATCCGGCTAGGCGCAGAGGTGGGCAACGGCACCACGGCGCGAGACACGCGGCCGGGGGCGCGATGCGAGGCCGTCGGGCGCGGTGGGGCGCCGGCCAGGGGGGAACGGGATGGGGGCAGGGGCGGGGGGTGCAGCCCTGGGCCTGCTTCGAGGGAGTATCGGGCGACGCGGTTGGCCACAGGGGGCAGAGGGGCACCGGGGAGGCGCGGTCCCGGGCGCGGCGAGGGCGGGTGGTGCGGCGACGAACGGAGGCGAGGGGAAGTCGGGCCGTGCGGCAGACAGGCGTGGTGACCAGGGGGAGAGGAGAGAGGTGAGGCGCGCGCGTGCTCACATCGAGAAGTAGGGTCTAGGGCAGCGGGTGTTGAGGAGGAGGGCGAAGACGACGGCGTCGAGGAGGCAGTCCGGCGACGCGGTCCGGGGCGGCGTGGTCTCCAGGCGGCAACGGGCGACGACGTCGGGGAGGAGGACGGTGGCGCCGGGGACGGCTTCGGGCGACGGGTGGCGGCGCCAGGGGCGTCGGGGGCGACGGGGACGTGCACCGGGGCGCCGGGCGCCGAGGTCGTTGCCCCGATCTAGAGAGGATCGGGGAGTGGGGGAGCGAGATGGATCAGGGGGGCATGGGGGCGAGAGGAGTGGGGGAGCGAGTGGGTTAGGGTTTCCCCCTCTTGGGGATAAGGCAGGGCGGGTCGGCCGGCTGGGCCAGGTGGGCCGGCCTGGTAGGCCGCTGGCTGGGCCGGGAGGTCCAGCGGGGGGGGGTGTTTCTCTTCTTTACTTTTTTTTGTTAATTTTCCTTTTTCTTTGTTTTCTTTTTATTTATCCTTTTCGATTTATTATAGTTTCTATTTATTTTAGTTTTAATAAAATACAAAAGTGGCACCTAATTTTGTTTTACAAATTGTGCCTTTGCCACTTTTAATTTAGCTCTTCAAAATAAAATGGTTTGTAATAGTTCATTCCTTTTAAAAGCATTTAAGTAATTGTTTAGCCCCTGTTTTAATTAATTTCTTGCATGTAAACATTTTATCAAAATGTGGTTTCTCCACCATAATCATCCATGATTTATTTTCTACATTTTGAACATTTTAGTTTTTAGTTTTTAGTTCAGTTTTCTTTATTTGAAAACTTTTATTGTTTGCCTCAATTTTAAATTTTAAATTTGTATCGATTTCGAACCATCGCGAGATCGACAACAGTAACCGTGGTGATGTGGCATCATTACTAGAGGGTTACCGTAGCTTGATTATCCGGGCGTCACAACTCTCCTCCAGTACAAGAAATCTCGTCCCGAGATTTTAAGAGGTGTTTAAGGGGGGAAGTCTAGTTACGAAATTCTAACGGATCCCCTCGGTCTTGGTTGCTTTTCTCGAAGGGGGCAATCCATTACATTGATGTCTTGATTCCACTGCTTCAGGTCATCATTATGAATTCTTCATCCTTTCTTCGGGGGTTCCATCGTTCTTACGAATAGGTAACGGGGCAGATTTGCAAGGACATAATGCTATAAGGGTAATAATCTGGGGTTAACCCATGAATGATCATACGAGTACCTCTCGAGTTGAACAAATAAAACACATCGAGAGTAAAGTTCGAAGGTACAATAAGAAGTTTCAAGTAGGCAGGCAATCGTTCAATGCATAGCCAGAAGATGAAAGGGTTTCAGGGCAACGTGAATAAATATTGCGTCTGATACTAGAATACGTCATCTCTAGGAAGGTGACCTGTGGATGCATACGGAGTCAAGCGCGAGGAATAACCTTGGAAACCGGGGTTACAGGAGAGTCAGGTTGCGATCCTGTGGAACTGTGGGTTATGGGCCCACCATGTGGGTTAAAAATAGGAGCGGTGACATCTTGCACGGTCATGATAGCAAGGCATGCCAGGGAGTGGCCTGTCATTTATGTCGGCAACAACGTCGGTACCAAGGGCGAGGGACGAAGAGAACCATTTTCCTGCTCGTCGAACGTGGCAAACCATTAGGCAAAGTTCTCGTCCATCGGTGGTTACCGGAATGCCATCAACAAAAGCAACAGGGTCTTACTGACAGAGTTGTACACCGAGATGTTTACATAAGCAGTGATTTATTACTGCTTAGATCATATAGATCACAAGAAAGGTTTAAACAAAACAATGGAAAGAAAAATATGATTATCAGATTAAACAGAACAATGGAAAGGAAAATATGTTTAAACACATATTTCAAGGGTATATCCTTCCCAAGGATAAGCAGAGCATGATCTCCATGACAGGATATGATGTAGGAAACTCTTTAGGTAGGGGAGAGAAATTTCATGACATTATCCATACAACGGTGTTTGGATAATTGAGCAAGAAACATTTAGCATTGGGCTTCAAATGTTCTTGTCAAAAATCGGAGTACCACAGACATGCTTCAAGATAGCATTGACATGGTCGTCAAGTAAGGTCAGACTTTGGATACACAAGAGATCCATCAGAAACATCTTACAGAATAAGTCTTACAGTTTTCCCATGGAGGAATGGGTAACCTTGCTGAAAGGGGAACTAAACAAGGGCCAACCGGCCAGGTGTGCTAGGCACGACATCACCTTACCGGGTCACATAAGACCAACGTTATAACTCTTGGAAATATGTTCCAACCATCATATCTGACCGAGATTCGGATCTGATTGGTGTCAGGATAACTCAGACTTAGGAGGCCCGAGGATAAAAGGTGCGACACAAATTGACGAGATGACATTATAAGATTCTCGGGCAATGAACTATGGAAGCGAGTCCCGAAAGAAAAGTTCATCATTAATCCAAGGAGAGGATGAGGAGGTGGCTGATGAACTTAGCGACAATTCATCGAGACTTCCAAAGATGGGTTTCCACAATTATGTGAACAAGGAGATAACATTAGTCAGGTCAAATGATATAATGATGTATGCTCGAGGAAAACATACATAGTTAAACATTGGTTGAGAGGTGTGACCAAAATATGAGTTGGGTTGCACGACCAATGTCAGAATGGTGATTTAATAATCAATAGTCTAAGAATGAACGGCCGACCATTAACCTCAAAGCAATAGGGTTGCTAGAAGGGCAGAATCCAAACAGAACCGCTCACTTGTTGGCACCCCGGTTGGAATCAACACGAGGACCCAAGAAGAATGGTGATGGTTAAAAGTTTCACCATACTAAGAATTCTCAAGAAGGGGTGAAATTTCCCACGACATCTTGTCTTAAAAGGTGGTAATATTCCAAGGTAAAGAAGAACAAATGCTGGATAGCAAGGAGTTCAAGGTATAACACAAAACACGGGAAGGTTTGTGTTGAACAGAAGGCAATAAAGTGGTAGATGATAAAACAAATCATCGAGGGCAAGGATGGTGTTTCTCAGCATGAATTCAATTGATATCTTGGAAGGAGTCAATTGTTGATGATGATCACGATAAATTTTGTCGAGAGATTTCATGAGGATGTGATCGATCAGCGATGACTTCAATTCAAAGGAATGATGAAGCGGGAGGGTATTGGAACCATATTCAAGACACAAACTCGAACTCAAGCTTGTTGTTTAAGGTGAAAGGGTATGACGAGGAAAATCGACGTAAGCTTAGCTCATCGTCGAAACTGGTGCTCCCGGAATAAGGACCAGGTAGCATAGTTTAAAATCATCAAGACAATGATATAGCCAAACAGGCTAGAAATGGCGTGATCGGGTACAAACTCGTACTTACAGAAGCTTACTGTAGAGTTGTTGAACCGTAGTGCGGACTCGGTTCAGTTATTGGTGTCTTTGAGTGTTTAATCACTCAGAGCCCGTGAAAAATTGGAATCAGTGAGAATGTAGTACTTGATGAAGAACTCATAAGAAGTTATGCAGTTCCAAGATAATCTCGAGATACCAGGGGGGTAATACTCGACGACAGATCAAAGTAGAGGTTGGACTGGGGTATTGCCCTACAGAAGACAAGTGCTTAAACTTGCATGAGAAATGGTATTTAAAGGAGAACATGGTCGGAACCACGATTGCAAAAGGCCAGATCCCAGATATAAGATGAACTTATACCAAAGGAATAACTAATTTAAGAGAAGCTTTAATGATAAGATCTACATCGTGTCCATGGGCATGAACACAAAGTTCAAGGTCGACTCCCACTTCTCCAATGGATAACCTTTCATCCACTTCTCGCGTTCGATGAAGTTGTATTGTTGAAATTTTATCTGGCAAAATACCAGAAGAGGATGACTCGTGGGAACTTTCGAGTTCACACATATTAAGGAAGGCATAGGTTCAACCCATCGGGGCATCATGGAAACATATACCACAAACTTCGATAGTAAACACCACCAGCTCGAAAGCTGAGCATGGTTGAGAAAGCAGAGGATACAATTTACCAAAGGCATTATGTATCTGAGGGAAGGCTCACAAGGTTGTTGAATATGAAGGATGTTGTTGGATAAAATCCAACAAAGGGTTTGCCGGTCCATAATGGAGCTGATGTGAGTATCGGCACACGATCAGAGGACAAAACAAAGCAAGGACTTGGATTATAGAAACAACTGACTAATTCAAAGCTCAAAGCAAAGGAATTAATATTTCCAAAGCAAAGGATCAGAAGCAACGCTCTGATTAAGGATGGATAAGTTGAGTAAGCTTTGGGGTAAAATTGACAAAAATTTGATTGGTCGAGATCCAGCTCACGTTTAAGACAATGTCTGAGCCAAAAGGATGAACTCTAAGATTTGATTGAGGATTGCGAGCATTCGCAACATATTGATTCAATGTACCCAAAATGATAGTGACAAAGGCTGCCAATAAGATTACTATACTTATGGGTTTAACCATAATGCAAGCAAGCAAGAATTTCAAGAGCAATAAGCTGCTAAGGATTTTCGGAATATCGAATATTATTTCGAAGAACTTAGTGAAACACATAAACAACTGGGGATGGGCGGATACTTGGTAAGTGTGAGGAATTATCCGTTGGGGTGTTCATGTGGGCTATGCACTGCAAGGCAGTAGGCACAAAGTATTCTTGAAAAAATAGAGAGAACTTTCGAGGTATCTTGTAATAACAAGATCAATGGGATTGAAAGGACAAGTGTATGTAGTTAACCATAATAATATAACAGTGGTAGGGAATTTGCAAAGGCGGTGGGCACAAGTGTCTCGAGAGAACATCGGAGATTATCTTCGGAATCTTCTGGTGAAGCAGTCGATCATCTGTAATGAAGGGGCTCTCCGGCAGGAAGTGGTAACGAGAACCTAGAGTTAGATTTTAGTAAAATTATTTAACCCGAATAGAAGAGAGATCAGAGTCCCGGAGTATAGGTCGAGGAATAAAAGATCCTAATACCACCCAATGGTGATGTGGGCCCGTAAGGCACACAGCCATGTTAGTAAAAGTTTTTGCAATTTCTAGACTCGACTTCTCACAAGGAGTGTGGAAGGGGGATTCCTACAGGCAGTCGGCTCTGATACCAACTTGTGACGCCCCCGATTCAGTCGTACACTAATCATGCATGCAAATGTGTACGATCAAGATCAGGGACTCACGGGAAGATATCACAACACAACTCTACAAATAAAATAAGTCATACAAGCATCATAATACAAGCCAGGGGCCTCGAGGGCTCGAATACAAGTGCTCGATCATAGACGAGTCAGCGGAAGCAACAATATCTGAGTACAGACATAAGTTAAACAAGTTTGCCTTAAGAAGGCTAGCACAAACTGGGATACAGATCGAACGAGGCGCAGGCCTCCTGCCTGGGATCCTCCTAACTACTCCTGGTCGTCGTCAGCGAGCTGCACGTAGTAGTAGGCACCTCCAGAGTAGTAGGAGTCGTCGTCGACGGTGGCGTCTGGATCCTGGGCTCCATCATATGGTTGCGGCAACCGGGTAGAAGGGAAAGGGGGAAAAAGGGGAGAAAAGCAACCGTGAGTACTCATCCAAAGTACTCGCAAGCAAGGAGCTACACTACATATGCATGGATATATGTGTAAAGGGCCATATCAGTGGACTGAACTGCAGAATGCCAGAATAAGAGGGGGATAGCTAGTCTTATCGAAGACTACGCTTCTGGTCGCCTCCGTCTTGCAGCATATAGAAGAGAGTAGACTGAAGTCCTCCAAGTATCATTGTATAGCATAATCCTACCCGGCGATCCCCTCCTTGTTGCCCTGTTGGAGAGCGACCACCGGGTTGTATCTAGCACTTGGAAAGGTGTGTTTTATTAAGTATCCGGTTCTAGTTGTCATAAGGTCAAGGTACAACTCCAGGTCGTCCTTTTACCGAGGGACATGGCTATTCGAATAGATAAACTTCCCTGTAGGGGTGCACCACATAACCCAACACGCTTGATCCCATTTGGCCGGACACACTTTTCTGGGTCATGCCCGACCTCGGAAGATCAACACGTCGCAGCCCCACCTAGGCACAACAGAGCGGTCAGCACGCCGGTCTAAACCTATGCGCGCAGGGGTCTGGGCCCATCGCCCTGAGCACACCTGCACGTTGCGTACGCGGCCAGAAGCAGATCTAGCCCCCTTAATACAAGTGCGAGCTTACGATCCAATGCGGCGCGCGCCACTCAGTCGCTAACGTCAAAAAGTGCTTCGGCTGATACCGCGACGCCGAGTGCCCATATCTTTCCCGCGTAGTTGGTTAGTGCGTATAGACCAAATGGTCAGACTCAGATCAAATACCCAGATCTCGTTAAGCGTGTTAAGTATCCGCGAACGCCAACAGGGCCAGGCTCACCTCTCACCCAGGTAGCCCCGAACTGCCCTGCCGCTTCGCCACAAAGATCCACACAGAGGGCCGTCGGGACAAAGGTCCTTTCAGCCCCAATCCGTGAATCACTCGCGGGTACTCCTCGAGCCAACCCGACTTTGGTCACCACATGTATCATGTTTAAAGTATAGTATATATCCATGATCACCTCCCGAGGTGATCACAGCCCAGTAGTATAGCAAGGCAGACAGACAAGAGTGTAGGGCCACTGATGGAACACTAGCATCCTATACTAAGCAAGTAGGATTGCAGGTAAAGGTATCAACAGCAGTATCAAGAACAGGCTATGCATCAGGATAGGAATAACGAAAGCAGTAACATGCTACACTACTCTATTGCAAGCAGTATAGATCAGAGTAGGCGATATCTGGTGATCAAGGGGGGGCTTGCCTGGTTGCTCTGGCAAGAGAGAAGGGTCGTCAACTCCGTAGTCGAACGGGGCAGCAGCAGCGTCGGTCTCGGTGTCTAGCGAGAGAAGAGGGGGAAGAAACAATAAATATTTAAGCAAGCAGATGCATAGTGATGCATGACATGACAAGTATCGGTGCTAGAGGTGCCCTAACGCGGTATGAGGTGATACCGGTGAAGGGGAGAAACATCCGGGAAAGTATCCCCGGTGTTTCGCGTTTTCGGGCAGAGGAGCCGGAGGGGGAAAGTTGCGAGTTTGATATGTTAGGGGTGTGTGGCGGATGAACGGGCTGCATATCCGGAATCGTCTCGCCGTTCTGAACAACTTTCATGTTGAAAATATTTTAATCCGAGTTACGGATTAAAAGATATGATTTTCTAAAGATTTTATTAATTTCTAGAATTTAATTAATTATTTTATTTAATCCGAAAATGGATTTATGACATCAGCATGATGTCATGCTGACGTCAGCAGTCAACAGGGTTGACTGGTCAACCTGACCAGTGGGTCCCACTGGTCAGTGACACATTCTAGTTAAACAGGTTAATTAAACTAATCACAATTAATTAGGGGGGTGGGCCCCACTGCCATTGTTTGATTAATTAACTAACAATTAATTAGGTTAATCTAATTGTGATTAATTAACTTAATTAATTTGTTAATTAATTTATTAATTTAATTATTACTATCTATTTATTTATTTTATTTTTTTATGCTTTTTTTTTCTGAAAAGAGGGAGGGGGCCGGTGGGGCCCTGCTGGCAGTGGCCCATTCGGCCACTGGAGCGGGTGGTTATCGGAGCGGGCGCCCGTGCCCCAGGGGAGCTGCGCCCGAGCGGGGGGGGGGGGGGCGAGGCCATCGGCGACGAGGGAGCCCGCCAGGCGGCGCGGCGAGGTCGGGACGCCGGAGAGCGACGAGGTCAGAGGCAGAGCGGGGCCTGCGTATCTGGCTAGGCGCGGAGGTGGGCAACGGCACCACGGCGCGAGACACGCGGCCGGGGGCGCGATGCGAAGCCGTCGGGCACGGTGGGGCGCCGGCCAGGGGGGAACGGGATGGGGGCGGGGGCGGGGGGGTGCGGCCCTGGGCCTGCTTCGAGGGAGTATCGGGCGACGCGGTTGGCCACAGGGGCAGAGGGGCATCGGGGAGGCGCGGTCCCGGGCGCGGCGAGGGCGGGTGGTGCGGCGACGAACGGAGGCGAGGGGAAGTCGGGCCGTGCGGCAGACAGACGTGGTGACCAGGGGGAGAGGAGAGAGGTGAGGCGCGCGCGTGCTCACATCGAGAAGTAGGGTCTAGGGCAGCGGGTGTTGAGGAGGAGGGCGGAGACGATGGCGTCGAGGAGGCAGTCCGGCGACGCGGTCCGGGGCAGCGTGGTCTCCAGGCGGCAACGGGCGACGGCGTCGGGGAGGAGGACGGTGGCGCCGGGGACGGCTTCGGGCGACGGGTGGCGGCGCCAGGGGCGTCGGGGGCGACGGGGACGTGCACCGGGGCGCCGAGGTCGTTGCCCCGATCCAGAAGGGATCGGGGAGTGGGGGAGCGAGATGGATCAGGGGGGCATGGGGGCGAGAGGAGTGGGGGAGCGAGTGGGTTAGTGTTTCCCCCTCTTGGGGATAAGGTAGGGCGGGTCGGCCGGCTGGGCCAGTGGGCCGGCCTGGTAGGCCGCTGGCTGGGCCGGGAGGTCCAGCGCGGGGGGGGGGGGGGGGCGGGGTTCTCTTCTTTACATTTTTTTTGTTAATTTTCCTTTTTCTTTGTTTTCTTTTTATTTATCCTTTTCGATTTATTATAGTTTCTATTTATTTTAGTTTTAATAAAATACAAAAGTGGCACCTAATTTAGTGTTACAAATTGTGCCTTTGCCAATTTTAATTTAGCTCTTCAAAATAAAATGGTTTGTAATAGTTCATTCCTTTTAAAAGCATTTAAGTAATTGTTTAGCCCCTGTTTTAATTAATTTCTTGCATCTAAACATTTTATCGAAATGTGGTTTCTCCACCATAATCATCCATGATTTATTTTCTACATTTTGAACATTTTAGTTTTTAGTTTTTAGTTTAGTTTTCTTTATTTGAAAACTTTTATTGTTTGCCTCAATTTTAAATTTTAAATTTGTATCGATTTCGAACCATCGCGAGATCGACAACAGTAACCGTGGTGATGTGGCATCATTACTAGAGGGTTACTGTAGCTTGATTATCCGGGCGTCACAATACTTTGACCTGCCATAACATAATGTGTGTTGCTCCGTTTGCTGCGTGTAATATGTAAAAATGTTCATCATGAGATGCTCTACACTTCATTCCTTTTTGTCATGTTCATTTGAGTCCATCTTGATGCCCTAATCATTGTTGCAAGAGTGCTACCTAATGTTGTCCACTGTAACTTAACAGAACATGCTCATTTGTCATTTTAGCATCTTTTTGTGTGACTCTCTTTTGAGCACGAGATCTACATGTGTTTTGAGCCACAATATGCCGTCTTTGCTGTGGTGCAATCCACTCTTAATGATATGCCATGTGTTGTTTGTTTCAAGCTTGCAAAGTAGCCTCCGTGATGTTGCTGATTTCAGGGTCTTAGAATTTCACTGTCATTTCTCTGCTGTTATTTTCATGCCATGTATTCATGTTGCTACAGTGAGATCCATGCCTATTTTGAGTATGTTCAGTCAGGATGTTTTGGACATATGGTTATGATCTATCCATAAATTCCTCTGTTTGCATTTATATATTGCTCTAGCATGTCTTAATCTTGCTCTATTTTTGCTATAAAATGTTCCTGGTAGATTGTTTACATGTTATTCAATTTTGCCATGGTTGTTGTTAATGATCCAAACATGCTATTGCTGGTAGTATGCTTGTCTTGTCATGCAATGCTTTGTGAGGAGTGATTCAAGCTCGCAAAGTTGCCTTCATGTTGCTTTTATGCCATGCTCTGTTTTTCTGCCAAGTCTGGAACCTGATAACGGAACTTGCTATGTTTACATGGGTGCCATCATATCTTCTGTGCCATTTTGGCTCATGGACATTAAGGGACTTTTGTTCTGTGCCATCGGTAGATTCGTGTCATGCCTTTGGTTGCCATGATAAGTTTCTGGAGCATGTTGTTTGAAAGCTCTAAACATTGCAACCTGATGTTATTTCTGCCATGCCCTGTGAATTCTGCCAAGTCTGTGAAGATGATATTATTTGCAATCTTGCCATGTCCTTTTGAGCATGTTCTAGTAGTTTATGGAGTTAGCTCAGTGTTCATGTTTTGTTATGCTTTAACTGTAAATCATGTCCATGCCTTTTGTTTTCATGTTGATATCATGTAGCATGCTGTTTTGATGCTTGCAAGTTGTCTAGTTGCTGTTTTGGACAGCTTGTCCTTTAGACTTGTATAGAGTGTATGTGTTTGAACCATTGCTCCGTTTTGAGTGTGCTCTATATGGAACTTTCTTAGTTTTGCATGTAGCTTCATACTACCTTATTGAATCCATGCTTTGAGGTGTTTGCTTGATGTTTGAATGTATTTTGCATCAATGCCATGTTTAACTTGTTTTGCTCATATCTTCTAGGCCGTAGCTCCAAATCTAATGAACTTTATATGTAACTTGACTAGAATTTCGTGTAGATCATCGTGGTGCATCTTAACTTGATTTTTAACAACTTGAACATAAGGTTTCTCCAGATCTGGACCAATTTCGAAATTTGCATATGGGGACTTACCGGAATTGTTCTATGTTGTTTCCGGCCTCATTTAAACTTGCCTTGATGTGTTGTTCTTGTATGCATCATCCATTGCCATGAGTAGCTTCATGTAGCCTTGTCATGCATCATAATTGGTTTAGCATCATGCCTTGTTCATGTGTGGTGTGTTTACCGTGTTGTGTGCTTCTTCTCGATAGTTCCTCTTTCGTTGCGATCGTGAGGATTCATTCGTCTACGCTTGGTTCGTCTTCGTGGCTTCAACTTCTTCATGGACTCGTTCTTCTTCCTTGCGGGATTTCAGGCAAGACGACCGTCACCTTGGATCTCATTACTATCATTGCTATGCTAGTTGCTTCGTTCTATCGCTATGTTGCGTTACCTACCACTTGCTGCTCAAGCCTCCCAAATTGCCATGAATCTCTGACTTTTGTTACCCTTCCTAGCAAACCGTTGTTTGGCTATGTTACCGCTTTTGCTCAGCCCCTCTTATAGTGTTGCTAGTTGCCGGTGAAGATGAAGATTGCTCCATGTTGGATTATGTTTATGTTGGGATATCACAATATCTCTTATATTATTAATGCATCTATATACTTGGTAAAGGGTGGAAGGCTCGGCCTTATGCCTGGTGTTTTGTTCCACTCTTGCCGCTCTAGTTTCCGTCATATCGGTATTATGTTCCCGGATTTTGCGTCCCTAACGCGGTTGGGTGATTTATGGGACCCCCTTGACAGTTCGCCTTGAATAAGACTCTTCCAGCAAGGCCCAACCTTGGTTTTACATTTGCCTCACCTATTACCTTTTTCCTTGGGTCGGCCAACCCGAGGGTCATCTTTATTTAGCCCCTCCCGGGCCAGTGCTTCTCTAAGTGCTGGTCCGAACCGAGTAGACTGCGGGGCCACCTTGGGGAAACTTGAGGATTGGTTTTACTCGTAGGATGTCTCATCCGGATGTGCCCTGAGAAAGAGATATGTGCAGCTCCTATCGGGATTTGTTGGCACATTCGAGCGGCTTTGCTGGACTTATTTTACCATTGTCGAAATGTCTTGTAAACGGGATTCCGAGATTGATCGGGTATTCCCGGGAGAAGGAATATCCTTCGTTGATCGTGAGAGCTTATCATGGGCTAAGTTGGGACACCCCTACAGGTTTGAACTTTCGAAAGCCGTGCCTGCGGTTATGTGGCAGATGGGAATTTGTTAATGTATGGTTGTAGTAAACTTGAAGTAAACTCCTCTAAAATACACCAATCGTGTGCGTAACCGTCAGTGTCTCTTTTCGGGGTTGTTTGAGAGGAGAACACGGTTTCTGGGTTATGTCTGACGTAAGTAGGGGTTCAGGATCACGTCTTGATCATTACTAGTTGACGACTGCTTGCTTTGCTTCTCTTCTCGCTCTTATTTGCGTAAGATAGCCACCATATATTGCTTAGCCGCTGCTGCAACCTCACCACTTTACCCCTTCCTTACCCATTAAGCTTTGCTAGTCTTGTACCCATGGTAATGGGATTGCTGAGTACTCGTGGCTCACAGATTACTACAACACCAGTTGCAGGTACAGGGTATGCGATGATCCTGACGTGAGAGCGATGTTTACTTGTGTTGGAGTTCTTCTTCTGCTTCTTCTTCAATTGAGGGATAGGTTCCTGGTCGGCAGCCTGGGCTAGCAGGGTGGATATTGTTTGAGTTTTTGTTTATATTTCATCCATAGTCGGATGTTGATCTTGTATTTGATGTTGATCTATTGGTGTGACATTTGTATGCCTCGTATGTATCCCCATCTATCATGTATTGTTGATGTAATGATATCCACCTTGCGAAAGCGTCTTCAAGATGCGCTTCTATCCTTGGTGGGACCTTTGAGTTCCTTTAGGATAGGGTTGCATCTTGGGCGTGACATTCGGCGACCCCTCCGTCAACCACGTCACCTTCGTCTGCGGCGACCACCACGACGTCGTCATTAGAAGCAAAGGCTCTGACTAGCGCGTCCACGTTGTCCTCCACCCACCGTGTCAGGTCACCCCAGACGGCCTGTGGTACGGGGGCAATGGCAGTGTCAATTGTCGGCATTCTGGGAACGGGGGTCCCCAGACTTGCCTGCCTGCAGCCTGCGGCGTGGCTCAAAGGGGGCCCAACACGGCCCATCTTCATCAACACAGACCCAAGACCCTCGCGAGGGGCCAAGCCTTGCGGGGCGGACGACACGGAAGCTTCCTCAGGCACGGCCTCATCAGGTTGGCTCGCGAGGAGGCGGAGAGATCAAGGTGGGGTACCTCGCGAGGTGCCCGTGACGCAAGCCATGACGACCAAGGGCGCCAGGCGGGCGCCAGCCCGCGCCTTGTCCTCCTTTCCTCTTTGGTGCAAAGGGAGCAAGCGCAGGCGAGAGCATCAAGCAAAGGCACCCGTTTCGTTGCAACGAGACCAAAGTCCAACGGCAGGAAGGATGTCATTGTGGAGCCCAAGCCAGCGTCACCACCAGAGCCTTTGGCAGGCGAGGACCAACTTTAGTCAGGATAAGTGTACCAGATGTTCCCCTTCGAAATGGCCAATTGTTGGCGCCCTTCCCGCTCAATATTTGGGAAGAGGCCCAGGGCCTTTGCCTATAAATAGGACTAGCCACCCCCAGGGTATAGGGGGGAATCATCGAGACATCTAGACATAGAGGCAATTGGAATGAGCTAGGATCCAGGGGATCACTCAGAGAGAGAAAGAGAGAGAGAAGGGTGACTGAACTCCTCCTAGCAGTTCATCCCCCCAGCCAAGAACAGACTCTCGCGAGGCTGTTCTTCCTTGTATTGTTCATCATCATCAGCCCAAGAGGCAATCCACCACACCACACTGGAGTAGGGTATTACACCACAACGGTGGCCCGAACCAGTATAAACCTTGTGTCTCTTGTGATGTATTTTCCATAGCTTAGATCGTTGCGAAGCGGAGGGGTGCAGGTAGGTAGAAGGCGTAATCTCCGCGCGCACCCCAGAGTTCGAACCTCAAGTGTCTGCCGGAAACCGAAATCCGACATTTGGCGCGCCAGGTAGGGGTGCGCCGGAATTCGTCTTCCACCACCCCGTTCTCCTCCGACCATCGCGTCCATGTCTGACGCTCATCGGGCCCGCGCCGAGCGCGGAGCCGCTCTCGCTTCCCGCGTCACCCAGATGGCTCCCGTCGGCGGGCGTCCTCGCCGTTCCCCGTCACCTGCCGTCAACGCCGCCACCGGCCCGGCGGGGAACGAGAAGCAAGCGTCGTCTCAGCATCCGTCCGTGCGGGAAGACGACCGCACCGCTACTCCCTCGCTCACCCCAGCTGGTTCTTCGTCCCGCGCGCTCCGCGCACCCATTTAGGCTCGAGCTGCGCTCATCGCGGCAAACGAGATCCTGCGCTACCGTCCCATCGACGACGTCTACGAAGAATGGCTCGACCGCGTCGCCGAGCTCGTCCGCGCCGCGGGGGCTCTCCTGCGCCGTCCATTCTGCTGCACCGCACCCCGCCCCGCGCGGGCGACGAAGCTCCAAGGGCATCCCAACCGCCTCCTCATCAAGAAGACGCCCTGGCTCCAAGGCGCATGGCCCCTGGGCGGAACCCGCTCCGTCAGGCGCCAGCGCGGCAAGAGCAGAGCTGCCAAGAAGTCCCTCGCCCGCAAGAAGCCGCCTGGGTGCTCCCTGCTCCAGCACGTCGCGGCCATGCTCCTGCTCCCGTATGTCAAGACCCCGCGCTGCTCCCAGCTGCAGCGCATGGGGACCTGCAAGACCAAGCTATCCGTCACCCAAGGCCTCCCGTGCCCACAGCGGACTGCCGTGCCTTCACCACCAAGCTGCGCAGCGTCGCGTGACCCGGCAAGTTCAAGCCAAACCTGCCTCCTCGTTACGACGGCACGGCCGATCCTGCAGAGTTCCTCCTGCTCTATGAGCTCGGCATCGAAGCTGCCAACGGAGATGAGAAGGTCATGGCGAACTGGTTTCCCATGGCGCTCAAGGACGGGGCCCGCACCTGGCTCCTGAACCTGGCTCCAGGCACGATCTCCTCCTGGGACGAGATGCGCACCCGCCTCATGGCCAACTTCCAAGGTACCCGCGACCGGCCGCCCGCAGTGAGCGACATGCGCAGCATCAAGCAACAACCCGGAGAGCCCCTGCAAAAGTACATCCAGCGCTTCAACAATGCACGCCTCAAGATTCCCAAGGTGTCCGAGGAGGCCATCATCTCAGCCTTCTCCGATGGCGTGCGCGACGTCAAGATGAAGGAGGAGCTGGCGATGCATGAAGACCTGTGCACTTCCTTGGAGCTGTTCAACTTGGCAACCAAGTGCGCCAGGGCTGAGGAAGGGCGTCTCTCCCTCCTTGAGCTACCTGCCGCAGACCCAGAAGAGAAGAAGTCCAAGGCCAAGGATGTGAAGCGCAAGGGGGCTGCCGTGCTCGCGGCAGAACCGGACACCAAGCGGGGCAGAGATCAGCCCGAATCTTCCAAGGGCAGTCGGTACTGTGTGTACCACGACCTCCACACCCACAACACCAACGAATGTTAAGAGCTCCGAGCCGTGCGAGAAGGAAGGATCGGCCGTCGCCCCGACCGTGCCGACCGGGGCTACGGTCGAGGAGAAGGAAGGAACGCAGGACGCTGGGAAGACCGCGGCCCACGCCAAGGGTGGCGCGATCGACCTCGCGAGGACCGCTGGCATGACCCGCCTCGCGAGGGAGACTGGAGGGACCAGCCTCGCGAGGATCGCCCGCAAGGCAATGCAGGCCTCCCTCCACTGCCGCCGCAGCTAAGGAGAAACGAGGACCGCATCAGGACGAGGGGTTGGGGGCTTCCAGGAGCCGCGCGCGATCGCCTACATCCTGGGCGGAGCTCAAGCCCCAGCCTCTCAGCGCATCTTCAAGCAGTTCGCCCGCGAAGTGAATGCAGTCCTCCCCAAGCTCGAGGCCACGCGCCCTCTCAGGTGGTCATCGTGCGCCATCACGTTCAGCTCAGCGGATCAGCTCAAGTGTGCGGCCACAGTAGGAGTCCTCCCGATGCTTTGTTCCCCAATCATCAGCAACGTGGTGGTCACCAGGGCCCTCATCGATGGCGGGGCAGGGCTCAACGTCCTGTCCGTGGAAACTTTCAACAATCTCCAAGTGCCCTACAACCAGCTTCAGCCAACCAAGCCTTTTTCCAGAGTCACCGACGGCTCCACGGTCCCGATTGGGCAGGACCGCCTCCCTGTCACCTTCGGAGCGCGCGGCAACTACCGCACCGAGCTTATCGACTTCGACGTCGCTCACATTCGCCTGCCGTACAACGCCATCCTTGGGTACCCAGCGCTGGCCAAGTTCATGGCCGTGACTCACCACGGCTACAACGTCCTCAAGATGCCAGGAAGCGGCGGAGTCATCACAGTGCCTTGTGAAGAGATGGACGCGGTGTGTTCCCTGGAACGAGCCTTTCAGGCCGCATCACTGGAAGACCCGGATCATGGAAGTAGGAGGCTTCCCGAGACCATCCCTAAGAAGAAGAAGACATCGTCCGGCCCGGTCCCTCAGGAGGCAGGCCCCTCAGGGCCCGCCCCTGGCCAGGGGGAACCTCCTTCCATCGCATAGGAAAGCACGCCCGGCGCCCTCCTCAGGCAGGGCTCGGGGGCTCTCCCCTGGAGGGCCACCGACCTGGCCAAGGTCAGGAGGGTGGCGCTTGGGCACCATATGGAGGCGTGTTTCGAAGCACGTTTCCCACAAGAAGGAGTAAGGCAAGGAGGGCCAGACCCTTAGGAGTTCGTCAGCAAGGCCATTGAAGAGCTACAGGAGTCAAGAGTCATGAGAGGCGGCCGCCGCCTACCAGCTGTGGCTCCCCATCCAGGCGAGGATGGTGGGCTGCGCGTCCGCGTCGACATACCAGGGCTCAATCGAGTCGCCTCTCTGGAGCGCCTCTGGCCCTCGCGAGTGGGGCACTGTGAAGGTCCACCACACAGCTACGCTCGCATGCCTTACGGCATGCCGAACGCGGCTGCCGCGTACCAGCGCCTCATGAGGGGCATCATGGAGGCTCAAGAGGCCAGGCGTTCCGCAGCCCTCGTGGAGATGGAGATGGTCCGCGAGGAGCCACCAGCGCCTCCGGAGCCTCCCGAGGCCCCTGGGCCTGGGGGCTCGTGAGGATCGGCTTCCGCAACCCACCGTGTCTGCTACACCAACACTGCTTCGTCCTCAACATCATCAGGTGACATCTCTCAAGTTTCATTTCTAGCTGGGAGCGCCCCCCAGGGCTGCATTATTCCCAGGCCGCGTGGGTCCGTCCCTGCGGCATGTATCCCTTTTATTTCGTGTTGCTAGCTTACTTTGTTGGGGGCGCCCCTTGTGCTGCATCATACCCAAGTCGCTCGGGCCAGACCCAGCGGCATGTATCCCTTTCGCGTTTATTTCCGGCTATGCGTTCAACCCACCATGCTTGATTATTTGATGTCGGTCCGCGGCACCTCTTCTTCTCCATGCCGACCACTTGCGCGTTAAAGGGGGGGTACCTGAGCATCGCGACTCAGGGCTCTTACCGGCTCTCTAGCCCTCACCCTCTGGCCTTGTCAACGGCATTGTGCCCTGGCATACCAGCGACGGCTGAGACCAGCTCGAGAGCCGGGACCCGAGGACGTAGAGTGCAGGCATCTAACCCAATTTGCAGGAACACATCACAAGATAAGGCCCAGTGCCAGGCGCAACCCGCCTAGAGGTAGGGCCCCGTGAGTCCCGCGCTGGCTCACGGGTGCCGAGATACACCTCACCAGGCCCTACCGTGCCAGCCACGTGTCAGGGCGGGGCTGCACACGCCCCGGGGGCTCCTCCAGAGGGGAGCCCCCTCCCACGTACCAGCGGAAGCACCATGCTCCGCGCTGGCTGAGGACACTGCCGAGGAGCGGCTATGCCCGTACACATACAGAAGCGCTATGCTCCGCGCTGGTGATAAACAACTAAGGGTGGCCCCCGGGCCGCATCAACCTCAGCGAGCCCAGAGCTCAGTTTCTAGCCTCATCGTAACGCCTCCCCTCGGGAGTGCCGCGCGAGGGGGCTGCGCCTGGGTCACGCCCAGACACACGCCACCCAGCCAGGCCCTCCCGGGCCTGGTTCGTCGCGCGTCTCTCCCCGAGCGGAGCCAAGGTACGAAGGCCGTTTGAGCGTAAAGGGGGACTCCTGAGCATCGCGACTCAGGAGCCTAACTGGTCACGTAGCCCCTCACTCCTTAGTTCCGAAAGGCTAACGCTGAGTGAGGTACGCGCGGGGCCGGGCTCTGCAGACGTAGAACGGTAGATCCACCCACATCTCACCTCCCTACTTGCTGTTCGTGCGCCAAGGGGGACTCCTGAGCATCGCGAATCAGGAGCCTAACTTGTCACGTAGCCCCTCACTCCTTAGTCCCGTCCTGTTTTCCGATCGGGGCTAACGCTGGGTGAGGTATGCACGGGGCCGGGCTCTGCCGGCGTAGAACATAAGCAAGTAGGAAGGAAAAGCGCAAATTCTGAAGGCAGCCTCCTTCACTCTCAATCGCGCGAACCGCTTGCACGTTAAAGGGGGGGTGCCTGAGCATCGCGACTCAGGGTTCCTACCGGCTCTCCAGCCCTCACCCTCTGGCCTTGTCCACGGCATCGCGACCTGGCATACCAGTGACGGCTAAGACTCGCTCAAGGGCCGGGACCCGAGGACGTAGAGCAGAAAGGGGAGCAAAGGCGAGAGAGGAGCGCCATCTTAAAATTAAAGGAGTTCAAAAGCAAATATTACAGTCCACACTGTTATGTCAAACGCAAGTTTAAACGCCTCCCGAGGCATGATACATGTGCAGGAATTGAAAGCAGGACAGGAGCCACAACGGAATCACTTGATGGCGATGGAGCAGCGTGGAGTGGGTTTGCCTCATGGAGCAGCAGGGTCGGCAGCGCCTCGCTTCAGCTTGGTGCTGAAGGCCCGGAACTTCCCCAGCAGAGCCTTCGCGCGACCCTTCACGGCCTCGGCAGCGACAGCGGCACGCTCGCCGCTTGCTGGCTCCAGCAGGCTGTCGAGGTCGACGCTGGGGTCGCGAAGGTAGATGTGGGTGAAGACCCGCGTCATTGCTACAGAAGACAGGACACGCCTCTGCCTCGGCCATGGGGCCAAGGCCAAGGATGACATCTTCAAGAGCACGAACCAGGAATGGAAGCAGCTTGGTGGGGCCGTCCTCGGCGCCAGCCAGCGGGCTCTCCAGGCCGCTCTCGTAAAGCGTCTTCAGCGAGGAGCGAGCTTTCTTCTCCATATCTGCAAAGGCCACGCGGTCCTCGGCAAGAACCCGGGCCTTGTCGTCCAGCTCGACCTTCCTCGCCCCCAACTCCTGCTCCAGAACGCCTAGGCGGATGCGACGCTTCTTGAGCTTGGCCTCCCGGCCCTCGACGGCCGCCTCATGAGCCTCCACGCCTTCTTCTCGCTCTTGGTGAAGGCGGACCTCTTTTGCGAGTTGGTCCCACAGACCTTGCAGCTCGTCCTCCAACACTTTGCAGCGACCACGGACTTCGGCCGCCTCCCCCAGGGTTGCGTCACGAGCGGCCTTCGCCTCAAGGACGGCCTGCCTCTCCTCATCGCAAGCCGTTGAGGCCTGGACCAGCGCAGCCCGAATCGAAGCGTCAGAGCGAACCCATCCTGAAGCCAGCTCCAAGCGCCCGGCCACCAAGCGAGGGTCGACGCCAAGAAGATCCTGCCGTAGCCGGTCAATCTCAGCAGCAACGTGATCCAGAACGGCAGGAGGAGTCAGAGAGATAGCAGTCGATGGAATAGGAGGAGAAGGCGGCGGCACGACCACAACATCCTGAGGCGGAGCCTGCTGCGCCCCAACGACTGTGGTGGCGGCAGCAGGCAAAGGCACCTCGGGAGTCGCTTGAGCCATGGGGGCTGAGCTCGCCCCTGCCGGCTCAACCAGGCCTCGCGAGAACGACCGGGCAGGAGAGGCCCGTGCGTCGCGGTCACCTTCCCTCGCGGGCAGAGGCGCTGCCCCGGATGGAACCTCAGGAGCTCCCTTCGTCTTCTTTGCTGCAGGCGCCAGCCTATCCAAGAGATGCGGACGTCAAGCCTCGGCAGCAGAACAAGAAATAAAGACGAGATTCAAATGCTTACGGGTCGTCGCCGGTGAGCTCAGGCAGCCTCCGGCCAAATTTGAAGCCCGAAAGCCGGCTGGAAGGGTCAACCTCGGATGCGGAAGGCGCTTCTGCGGTCCGCCTCGGGGTCGGGGCAGACCCGCGAGAGATCAGCCCGGTCCTGTCATTCTTCAGGATCGGGGGCGAGCTCCCGCCGCCCAGCACGTCATCATCCTCGTCGTCATCGCTCGAAGAGAGGCGGAGAGTGCGGGACCTGCTCCGGGGGAGGGGAGCCCTCGACTCTCCATCAGTCGCCTTGGAGTCAGGCCCTTTCTCCTGCTCCCCTCCGTCCACCTCTTCGCTGGAGTCATCGGAGGACACGTCCACCGGTTCCCCGAGAGCTTCGGTGGGCATGGGCCTGTCCCCATTGAAGACGGGCATGGACTCCACAACCTGCTCCCAGTCGTTGCGGAGGAATAAGGGCGTAGGAGCGCCCTCCAACCTCGCCACATCGCCCTCGACCAGAGATTGGAGGACCACAGCCAGATCTTCGTCGGCCAAGGCCGCGAGGCTCGGATGGGGCCTCCACATCGGAAGTGTGTACTGCCGAAGCGGAGCCTGCTAGTACTCCAGGAATTCCCTCAGCAGCGACGCGCTAGTCAGCTTAGCCGCCGCCGCGTTGGCCGGCCTCAGATCCGCGTCCATCTTCTCCAACACCGGCTTCGCGCGAGGGTCCGCGAGCTCCGCTCGGCCCCAATCGCTGGAGCTCGTGGGTTGCTCCATGGGCAAGATCAGCCGAGGAAGGATCCGCCCAGCATCTACCAAGACCCACTTACTCCTGAAGCCCTCAATCCTTTTCCCGAGGCTCGAAATGGCAATGGCGCCACCGTACACGACGAAGCTCGCGCACGCGGACGCAGGACCGCGAGAGGTCCAGAGGGAGAAGTAGTGGCGCAGCAAGGCCACCGAGGGCTGCACCCCTACGTGAGCCTCGCAGTAATAGGCAAAGATTGCCAGGAGAAGGACGGAGTTGGGATGAAGATGCAGCGCCTGTAGCTTATAATGGCGGAGGACAGAGAGGAAGAACTCGGAGAAGGGAGGCACCAGGCCAGCAGCAATGGAGCTTACATAGAGCGGATAAAAGGTGCTCCCTCGACCCTCAGGGGTGGAGGAGCCGGCCTTGAACACCTTCGCCCCGTCGATACCCTGTGCCGCTGCCATCCGGCGCAACCGGGCGTGGCTCGCCTCCGACACGTTCGGTGGCTCCAAGACAGACGAGTACCAAGCTCCGGCCGGGGACTAACGAGGCGCCATGGCTTCCTAGGTCATGCGGTCAAAGTAGATTTGGAAATTTGGAGGAAGGAAGGAGAGGCGCAAGAAAGGGGATCTGAGCAGCAACTGGAGAAAGCAAAAAAGCAAAGCCTGGGCAGATGCCGCTCCTTTATCAAACTCGCGCGGTTGCGGAGACGCCCACGTCCAATCAACCGCCACGCGGCGCCCAAGGCCGCAGGCTTTTAGGGCCCGCGGCGCTTCGCCCTTGCCCTTTCGCCTCCTTGCACGGCCAAGTCCGGGCGCGCCTTCGGCCCGGGGGCTACTGTCGGCGTTCTGGGAATGGGGGTCCCCAGACTTTCCTGCCTGCGGCGTGGCTCAAAGGGGGCCCAGCACGGCCCATCTTGATCAACACAGACCCAAGACCCTCGCGAGGGGCCAAGCCTCGCGGGGCGGACGACACGGAAGCTTCCTCAAGCATGGCCTCATCAGGCTGGCTCGCGATGAGGCGGACAGATCAAGGCGGGGTACCTCGTGAGGTGCCCGTGATGCAAGGCATGACGACCAAGGGCGCCAGCCCGCGCAGTGTCCTCCTTTCCTCTTTGGTGCAAAGGGAGCAAGCGCAGGCGAGAGCATCAAGCAAAGGCACCCGTTTCGATGCAACGAGACCAAAGTCCAACGGCAGGAAGGATGTCATTGTGGAGCCCAAGCCAGCATCACCACGAG
Source organism: Aegilops umbellulata (assembly GCA_032464435.1). Taxonomy (NCBI): domain Eukaryota; kingdom Viridiplantae; phylum Streptophyta; class Magnoliopsida; order Poales; family Poaceae; genus Aegilops; species Aegilops umbellulata. Next base: position 105,318,133 of record CP136058.1, on the reverse strand, counting down.
AGCCTTTGGCAGGCGAGGACCAACTTTAGTCAGGATAAGTGTACCAGATGTTCCCCTTTGAAATGGCCAATTGTTGGCGCCCTTCCCGCTCAATATTTGGGAAGAGGCCCAGGGCCTTTGCCTATAAATAGGACTAGCCACCCCCAGGGTAGAGGGGGGGGGGAATCATCGAGACATCTAGACATAGAGGCAATTGGAATGAGCTAGGATCCAGGGGATCAATCAGAGAGAGAAAGAGAGAGAGAAGGGTGACTGAACTCCTCCAACAGTTCATCCCCCCAGCCAAGAACACACCCTCGCGAGGCTGTTCTTCCTTGTATTGTTCATCGTCATCAGCCCAAGAGGCAATCCACCACACCACACTGGAGTAGGGTATTACACCACAACGGTGGCCCGAACCAGTATAAACCCTGTGTCTCTTGTGATGTATTTTCCATAGCTTAGATCTTTGCGAAGCGGAGGGGTGTAGGTGGGTAGAAGGCGTAATCTCCACGCGCACCCCAGAGTTCGAACCTCAATGGTCTGCCGGAACCCGAAATCCGACATCAATGTCGAAGTCGGGAAAGGTGTTCCAGAGATGGCTGAAGACACGAGAGAACGTGCGCCCAAGCAGGCCCCTGCTTCTCTCCTCCATAAGCTGGCGAGCCCTGTCAGACCGAGCTTCCAGGCGTGTCACCACGTCGGTGAAGAAGATTAGGTGACTGACGTAGTCATTCGAGTGGGGGTGCGGTGCATTCTAGTCGCAAATGAAGCCCAGGGTGGTATTAGCCCTGTTCCGGAGGTCCTGAAGCATGGGTGCATGCTCACGCTCCAGCGTCCGCCGTTGAAGCACTTCCTCCCTGTTTTGCCGCGCGGCGGCCTCGGCATTATCAACCGTTTCCGAAGAGAAAGCAGCTCGGCGCGGGCGGAGGCCAAGTCCGCCTGCGCCGTGACCAGGGCGGCAACCGTGGCCTCCCCACGCCTCTCAGCCTCGTCCAACCTGGGCCTGAGAGCAGCGGTCCTGCCCACTGCCTTGGTTCCAGCAAGCTTCAGCTTCAGGTCGTACCAGCCTTCAAGATCCGCGCGAACTTTGGCCACCCGGCGGTCGACTTCCTCCTGGACCTTGGCCTCGCAAGCCCCGATGGCATCTTCCGCTTGGGCGACTTGACGCTCCCTCGTCTCCAGTTGCTCAAACTTGAGGCTACGCTCCATGGCTTCCAGAGCTATTGCCTCCTCGCGCTTCTGGACCTCCTCTTTCTCGACAGGCGCCCCCCTTAGCGACGCAAGGGTGGCTCTGCGCGCCTCCACCTGACGCTCGAGGGACGCACTCTAGGCTTGGAGCTCCCACGCGCGCCTCTCCGCAGCCTTGCGACGGCGGTTAGCCTCGCAGGCCTCCTCCAAGGCCCGGGAGCAAGCCTCACGGGAAATCTTGAGGGATGCCTCGGCTTTCGCATTATCGAGATCACGCTGGTGACGGCTGAGGTTGACGGCCACCCTCAGCTTGCGCCGTTCCTCCACCAGCCGAAGACCTTCACCCTCAATACGCGAGTCGACACCCGCGAGTTCTTCACCAAGTCGGCTCATCGCGCCCGTCGCCTCCTGCAAGAGCCCATCACAAACGATGCTCCGCCCGCGCTCGAACTCCAACGCGTGCCCCACCTCGTCCTCCGCCACGGGGGCTGCAGGCGGGACGTGGGGCGGCGCAGCCCCTCCCAGCAGGGGGCTGTTGGCTGAAGCCACTCCAGGTGCTGGCCGGACCTCGCGAGGGGCCCCGGCCAGTCGGGGCCCACTGCTTGAGGAGGAGTAGAAGGCCGAAGCGAACCAGCTGATGTCCATAACCAGAGGAGGAGTACGGGGAATGCCCGCTAAGCTCCAAGCAAGCCCGTGAAGGAAGGGCAATGGAGCCGCATGTTCGAGTCGCCATGAAGGCGAGTGCACCCCCTCCGCCAGCCCAGCTCTGGGCGCGGCATGCAGGCTCGGGGTGCACAAGGCCAATGGTGGTGCTGAGGAAGGCGGGGATTACTACTCGGAGGGCTCAACGGCCCTGGCAGAAGGGGTCCTAAAGAGCCAGCGTCAGAAAGGAAAGCGGCAATCAAGAAACTACAAGGTGCAATACTTACTCGTCAACGGCGAAGTACTTTCGTCGCTTCAACGGCCTGAAGATACCGCTGCCACTCGGAGATCCTTTCCTCTTGCGGAGTTCCTCGAAGTCCACGCAAAGCCGACCGAAGCGCTGAACGTGGCGGCTAGAGCGGGAAGCAGCCGGAGGAGTGCTCGAGAGAACGACCTCAGGGGTGACTGGCTGCGGAGAGCAGTCTGGCGCCGTCTCACCGCGACCTCCCGAGGCCCCCGGAGCTTCAACCTAGGGAGCCGCATGCTGCATCATCTCATCGGCTAACATCCCAGAGTCACGGGTTCTTGAGGACGACGCCCCAGGAGCCCCAGGCGGCGTCTGCACATCAGCATTCGTGCCGCCAGCCTCTTGCGGCGCTCGTCCCCCTACATCCACATTTGGGCCGAGCTCGGCGCCGGAGACGAGGAAGGAAGCCACGTTGATGGGGTTCTCGCGGGGCCCCACCAAGCCGCTCGGGCCCAGCCCCCACTTATCAAAGGAGGGCATGCTCTCAGCAAATTCGGTGTTGTTCTCACAGCGGTATAGCAGACAACTCTTCCCGGGCATGTCGTCCGACAGAGGGACACCTGTCAGGACCTCGAGCATTGTTTGCCACATCTTGAGAGGGAGCCCCGACTCCTGAAACCTCATATGGTCCTGATTGCTGAGCAAGGACCATATCAGGTGAGAATGGCGCTGAAGCGGAGCAATCCGGTGCTTGATGAACTCCTTCACCACCATAGGCGCGGTCACACCGCGTTCCTTCAGCCTCCTCAGCCTGAGCCACACGGGGACAAGATAGGGGCACGCGAGCCTCCCGTGGCCCCAGCCAGAGTGAGAAACGGCAGGCGCTGACGGGGCGCGGAGCAGGGGGCTCAGCACACAGGCGTCGACGAACACCCACCGTGTCTGAAACTCACTCGTGGATGGAGGAAGCTCGAAGTTGATCCCCGCACCCGCCGTCGCGACCACGGCCTGGAAGCCCACGCACCCCGAGCTTTGCTGAGGGTCGGTCAGATGCAATGAGTAGAAATGGCAGAGGAGGGCCACGGAAGGAGCGATGCCCACCATGGCTTCACACACAAAGGCAAAGACGGCAAGGAGAGTCACGGATTGAGGATCGAGATGCAGCATGTGGATCTGATAATGCTCAAGCACCACGTTGAAGAAGGAGGAGAAAGGGGGAATCAGGCCAGCCCAAAGGGCATCAATGAAGATTGGGACCTGAGTGGCCGCCCGGACGGTGCGAGTGCGAGACACAGGCCAAGCCACTGTCTCCCCCCACTCATTGAAGCTGGAGGCAAACATTGGACGCACCTTGTCCATGGCCTTGTCGTTGAGCACCAAGGATCGGACGACCACAGGCTCGATGGCTGGAGGCGCACCTGGCGAAGATAGGGGCTTCTTCCCCTTGTCTTCTCATTTCGGCGCCATGGCGATGAAGCAGGTAGGGAGCAGGTCAGATAGGGAGGAGAAGCAGAGTCTCGGGAAAGCAGAGAGATTGGGGAAGCAAGGCATGGGCGATGGAAGAATAACTGTGCAGGTTGCGAGGGCCGCGTAGCCAGGCGGATTCTAAGGCAACATGGGGAAGCGGAGACGCCCTCGTCCAATCAACCACCACGCGTCGACCTAGGCCACAGGCTTTTGGGGCCCGCGGTGCTCCACTGTTGACATTTGGCTTCGCCTCGAAGCCAACCCGAGTGCGCCTTGGGCCCCGGGGCTACTGTCGGCGTTCTGGGAATGGGGACCCCAGACTTGCCTGCCTGCGGCCCACGGCATGGTTGAGCTGCAGGCCTGTACGGCCCATATTCATCAACAAGGCACTCAAGACCCTCGCGAGGGGCCAAGCCTCGCGAGGCGGACGACGCAAGACCTCCTCAGGAGCGGCCTCACCAGGCTGCCTTGCGAGGAGCAAAGATATCAAGGTAGGGCAAGACCTCACGAGGCTCTCGTGACGTGAGCCATGACGATCAGGACCAGGCGGGCGCCAGGCGCGTGCAACGTCCTTGTTTCCTCTTTGGTGCTAAGGAGGCAAGTGCAGGCGCGGGGTACCGAGGCATCAAGCAAAGGTTTCCATATCGGTGCAATGAGACCGAAGACCAGCAGGACGGCAAGATGGAGATCACCATGGAGCCCAAGACGGCGTCACCACCAGAGCCTTTTGCAGGCGAAGACCGCTTTTGTGAGGATAAGCTGTACTAGCTGCCCCCTTTCAAATTGGCCGTTGGTGGCTCCCTTCCTGCTCAATATTTGGGAAGAGGACCAGGGCCTATATAAGTAGAACTAGCCCCCGCAGTAGAGGCATCGGATCTAGAGCCAATCCTTAGCCACACACCAAGCACAAGAACACCTCAACCTCAGGAAGCTGGTCTTTCCCTTGTATCTGTTCATCATCAACCCAAGAGGCAATCCATCCACCACCACACTGGAGTAGGGTATTACACCGCGACGGTGGCCAGAACCAGTATAAACCTTGTGTTCTTTGTGCTGTGAGTTCGTCGAGTTCGTCCGCGAGATCTTAGTGAGCTAGGGCGTAGTTCGGTAGGGAGGAAATCTCCGCGCGCACCCCAGTGTTCGAACCTTGAGGTTTTTGTCGGAACCCGTGATCCGACAGCTACTAGAGCTCTTCGGCATGATGCACGAAGACATCTGGAAAGTGCTCTTCGAGGCCAGCGAGACACCACCGCCCATGACCGAGGATCGCGGGCTTAGCTTAAAACACCAGGCTAATTCGGTAAGTTCTTTCATGTTTTCAAGGTATACCTTTTACTATCATATTTTGAGGAAGGAGTCTAAGCCTTCCTATCAATTTTTCAGGCCTGGATCGATATAGCGGGGCGGATTAACTGTCCGGCTCCGCTACCCGAAGACCAAGAAACCCCACTTCTGATGAAGATGCTATTTCTGGCGCCTTATGATGTGTCGGAGAAGAAGGCCAAGAAAATGGCCAAGGGGGCCAGGAGTGGCCTTCGCCGAAAAGGTGCTTTCGACGTGACGTCCGAAGACGAGACTCACTCTTCGGACGCTAAAGACGACGACGAGGAGGAGGAAGAAAGCGACTCCCCCCTGAGGGGGGAAGGAAGAAAAGGGTGGCCTCCACAAATCTGGTGGCGAAGGCGCCCAAGAGGGGGAAGGGCTCTCTCGTGGATAACTCCGCATGGGATGTCGATAGCAGTCCGGAGCGACCCCCCGGACCAAACCTCAGGCCGCCTCGTAAGTACCAAAAACCTTATGCATGTCCAGATGTCCGGCCTTTCCACTTTGTAATATTAATATGTTTAAATTATGCCATTGCAGTCCGGCCCGCGATAGCTCCCCGCGATCCTCAACAGGAGGTTCGCTAGATTCAAAGGAGATGGCCAGCGTGTCACCGCCACCCGCTCACTCTCCCTCGGCCAAGGGTGATGATGATGTGGTGTCCCTAAGGACCTTCCCAGGTCAGGGAGAGGTTCCGGAGGTCGTCGGGGTGGCGCCAAAGTATGACTCCTCAGTGGTCGGACACATAGGTGAAAAAGGCCCCATGGGGATTGGTGATGGGGGCCAAGTTCAATTTGGCCCCCAGACGGATACCATTCCGGAGACCTACATGGCTCCGGAGTCAAGCGAGCAGCCTTCCCCAAAAGGAGGAGGTGTGCCTGTTCCGCTGGTGACCTCTATCCAATAAGAGGCACCGGATAATCTGCTGGAAGCGCTACGAGGCGCTTCCATTGTGCATGAACACCGTATCCTTATGGGTACAGTGATTAGGAAGGTTCTGTCCGCCAAAAGTGGATTGACCAAAGCATGTGCTAGCCTTCTAACAAGCTTTGAGGTAAGTAATGTAATTGTAGAAACAATTTCACAGTGTAGACAGTAGCCCTTGATACTCTGTTTGGTGTTCGGAAAGAAAAAGCCGAATGGATGATCAAAATAATTTTCGCAGGAGTCTAACATAAGATGTCTATGTGAATAAGCAGGCATCGTTGCTGGCTGCTGCCGTTCATACTAGGGAGGTCTCCGGACTAAAGTAGGACCAGGAGCAGGCCGAGGAAGAGCTCGGCCTCGTGAAGAAGCAGTTGGAGGACAGCCAAGGTATGCAATAACCTATGTGTATATTTAGGAAGGATGAATTGTTCGTGCTGACTAGAGTGTCATGAACTTTATTAGGGGCCACGACCGAGGTGGCGGCCCTCAAGAAGGCGTTAGCCGAGGCCGAGAACAAAGCGGCCAAGGAACACACCGCGCGCGAGAAGCACGAGGCTCGGGTCAGCGAGGTTCAGCAAGAGCTCCGGAACACCGTCAAGAAGTATGAGTCCTTGGAGCGTGATTCTAAGACGCAAGGGTCCGAACTTGCGAAAGGCCCGTCAGAGCGCACAAGATGCCCGAGCCGAAGCCTAGAGCACCCTCCAGGAAATCCGGGCGGCCAAGAAGATCGCGGCGGGTAAGGCTTTCATTATGCAAAGCAAGTCTGCGAAGGAAACGTTTCTTTTACTTACCCGAATTTGGAGCTCTCCAGGGGCGTTTACAGATTTGCCGCGCAGTGTATCTAATGCTGCCGAGTTCTATCGAACCGAAGAAGGGAGTTCTATGGAGAAGCAGTTTTGGTCTGAATACCTTGGACTAGAACATCCGGTGCCCTTCAGCGACCAGCTGAAATAGCTGGTCGAGCTGCACAAGTCGGCCGAGCTAGCCATGAAGGACCTAATAGTCCGGCTATGGCCTGCCGAGCCCATGCCCAGCAGCTACTTTGGACTTGTGAAGCAGCTTGTGAGTGCCTTCCCACGGCTTGAAGTCGTGAAGCGGTCGGTCTGCATTGAAGGTGCACGGATGGCCTTTGCCCGCGCCAAGATGCACTGGGCGAAGATGGATGCCAAGAAGCTGATGACCGAGGGGCCGCCTGAGGGCAAGGAGCACCACCAACCCGAGCTATATTTTGATAGTGTCTTGGAGGGATCCCGCCTTGTGGTGGAGCAATGTGCGAAGGATGTTATGTTCCCATGAAAACATTCATGTTATCCTGTCCTGTAATATGAAACAAGGTCGTTATGTAATAGAGTGCTTGTGACTTTTAAAATTTTACCTCCTGTGCGGCCGTTTACGAAATCTGAGGGTTAGACAGTCGTCGGCTTCTGCCCCCACGTAGATAGTACGGGGGTGTTCGGGATAAATCTAAACAATCTTTACTGCACATTCTGGTCCTTAAAGGAGGTGTTTAGCGCAACGAACAAGGCAATCAGACTATACGGCTTTTATTACCCTCACTTAGCCATAGGAGTTTGACAATGAGAATTTTGGCGAAGCCCCTGGTATTTGAAAGTCCGAACTAGGGGCGCTATACACACCAGATCGGATAAAAACCGATTCATCGCATAAAGTGGAAAAAATCTCTAAGGATTTGAAACCTCTTGAACAGCTGACCAGCTCTCGCTGCATCATCACATTCAGTTTTTGGCTTTCTCTACTGAGGTGTTCGTCCAGGAGAACTGGGACACAATCACAGTAGTTCTCCCTTTACTACCCAAGCCAATATAGCGGAACGTAAGGTAGTAAGCACAGGAGCCGGGCAACACAACTATTGACCAAAGACATGATTCGGAGCCGATGCATATAATGCTATAAGTTCGGGGTGCCGAACTGTACTGTAAAAAGTGTTCGGATTTTATTGCTGTATTGCAGGGCGTGATGAAGCCCCTGGCGAAGTAATACGTACCAGAGTGTACGGGTGCGATGAGTAATAAGTACAAATGCAAGGAAAAAAATCAAGTAATAAGCTGACGCTGCCAATTATTTTCCATTGTAAGTTGATTAATACATCGAGGCGTACTTGTGCAAGTAATGCGATGACAAGTAAGGCTATTTAACATGCCATGACCAACAGCGAGCTGCATGCGGGTATGTAAAACAGGTATATCAATCGTTATCAAAGACCACCCGGGGATTCCCTTGCACGTCAAAGCTCCTTGCCTCCTTGGTGTATCCGTCCCATGATCGGTCTGATGATTAGGTTATTAGAAGAAGCCCCGAGAAGAGAAAAACCCGAAATGAAAAAGAAAAAGTGAAGGTGTGCGGATCCAGGGTCGGTCGAGCCACACTGTGGATCACGAGCTAGCTATGCCTCCATCGATGCCCATGGAATTTTTAGTGTGTAGTTATGTATGCACGGTACGAATGCTGGCATTTGATCGAGACTGGGACGGAGGCCAAACTGCTAGTTAAGATCTTGACGAGCCGGGCTGTCATGCTGCAGAGTAGTCCAGACTCTTTTAATGGTGTCCGGGGGCTCGGCCGTCAAATTAAGGTTCTGCTGGAAAAGGCCGCATTGTAGTTCTGCTGCTAAGGCCGTGGTATGCTCCTCGGTACGGAGGGAGCGTTTCGTATTTCCATTGACTGTTATGACGCCACGTGGTGGAGGCATCTTGAGATTGAGATAAGCATAGTGACGTACCGCATTTAATCGAGCAAATGCGGTTCGTCCAAGTAGTGCGTGATAGCTGCTGCGAAAGGGGGCGATTCGAAGATTATCTCCTTGCTTCGAAAGTTGTCCGAAGATCCGAAGACGACCTCTATTGTGATTGAGCCCGTACAGCGGGCCTCTATGACTGGTATGACTCCTTTAAAATAGTCCTTGTGGGCTTGATCCATGATGGGTTAATGCCCATTTTGCGCACTGTATCCTGATAGAGCAGATTGAGGCTGCTGCCACCGTCCATGAGGACTCGCGTCAGGTGGAATCCATCAATGATTGGGTATAGGACTAGTGCGGCTGATCCGCCATGCCGGATACTGGTCGGATGATCCTGATGATCAAAAGTGGTCGGGCATGATGACCATGGATTGAATTTTGGGTTGACTGGCTCTATCGCATAGACGTCCCTGAGTGCGCGCTTGCGCTCCCTCTTGGGGATGTGTGTAGCATATATCATGTACACCATTTTGCCTTGAGGGGGAAACTTCTTCTATCCCCCTATGTTTGGCTGTAGGGGTTCCTCATCATCGTCCTTGCTCTGCGATCCCTTGTCCTAGTTCTCGGCATTTAACTTGTCGGCTTGCTTAAAAACCCAGCGATCTCTATTTGTATGGTTGGCTGGTTTGTCTGGGGTGCCAGGGATTTGGCACGGATGGTTGTGTATGCGGTCCATGCTGGATGGTCCCTGACTGTTTCTTTTATACGGCTATTTCTGCTGAGCGGGCTTGGAGCCGCTGAATCTGGCGTTAACAGCAGTGTCATCGGTGTTGTCGCCATTGCTTCGTTTGTGTCTGCTATGTTGGAGCTTGCCGTTGTTGGTTTTGGCCTCGAAGGGGCCTGCATCGTTGGCCGTATTTTTACTACGAGCCAGCCAGCTATCCTCACCCGCAAAAAAGCGGGTCATGAGTGTCGTGAGCGTTGTCATAGATTTCAGGTTTTCTTGGCCGAGGTGGCGGGCGAGCCATTCGTCGCGGATGCGATGTTTAAAGGCCGCTAGGGCTTCGGCATCTGGACAGTCGACGATCTGGTTCTTTTTGGTTAGGAACCTATTCCAAAATTTCCTTGCTGACTCTCCAGTTTTTTGGACTATGTGGCTTAAGTCATCGGCGTCTGGTGGCCGGACATATGTACCTTGGAAGTTGTCGAGGTAAGCTTCTTCCAAGTCCTCCCAGCTGCTGATAGAGTTTTCGGGCAGGCTGTTTAATCAATGCTGAGGTGGCCCTTTGAGCTTTAGTGGGAGGTATTTGATAGCGTGGAGGTCAACTCCGCGGGCCATATGGATGTGGAGAATAAAATCTTCGATCCATACCGCGGGATGGGTTGTTCCGTCATATGATTCAATATCGACGGGTTTGAACCTTTCGGGGAATTCGTGATCCATTACTTCACCAGTGAAGCAAAGAGGGTGTGCGGCACCTCTATATCGGGCCGCGTCACGACGTAGCTCCGATGGAGTCTGTCTACGGTTGTCGGCCCGGGCGTGACTAGGTTTGTCATGTCTGAATAGGTAGCCATCATCACGTGTCAAAGAACGTCCCCGCGATCCGTAAATCGATCGGGTGTATCCTGCTCTGCTATCCAGGGTCTGCCGGAGGTCGTCTGTGTGACCCTGAACTATTTTGTCTTTATTTTTACATGGCGGTGGGGCAGGCTGTTGTTTGGCCTGGGTTGTCGCTCTATCCCGACCACGTGGTCTACACTGTCCCGACTGTGTAGTGGTCGATCGGTCGCATTACGCGAGGCAGGTATGGGCTCTGGCGCCTCTTCATTGAACTGGGGTAGCAACCTTCGCTTCGGGTAACTCTTGGCTGCGCGTCTGAGGCCGTATTGTTCGGCTGCCAAGACATCAGTCCATCTGTCGACGAGCAGATCTTGGTTAGCTTGAAGCTGCTGCTGCTTCTTTTTCAGGCTCCTTGCAATGGCTATTAGCTGGCGCTTGAAGCGCTCCTGCTCGAGAGGTTCCTCAGGAACGATAAAATCTTCATTGCCGAGGCTTTCCTCATCCTCAGAAAGCGGATGATAACTACCGTCCTCCGAGTCATTGGGCCTGGCCTGTTCGTCGGTATTGCTGTCTTTGGAACAACGTGACTTAGAGCGTGCCGAGGACGCCGGCGTTTTTGCTGTGTCTCAGGAGGTTTATTCTCAACTGGATTTTCTTTGTCATCGTCGTTGGTTGTTTTGGGTGTGTCCACCATGTACACATCGTACGAAGAAGTGGTCACATCGTCGAGCTTGTCAACGCCGCCGGGGGCTCTCCTACACCGTCTCTCTCGCTGCCTTGCCCGCCGCCTGGTGCGGGTGACATAGCCCACAGAGCGCCTCCTCCACCTCCTCGTCAAGACGTCGCCCTCGGGCCGAGGCGCGAGGCCCCGCGGTGCGACCCACCACGTAGGGAACTGAAGCATGAGGAAGAAAGCTGCAAGGTGGTCCAGCGTCCGCAAGACGATGGTCGTGCACTCCTAGCACCGCCACGTCAAGACCGTGCGCCGCCTGTAGCGGTGGCACGTGAGCGCCAGGATCAGGCTCTACCTACATGACGGGCTCATGTGATCACAACGGGTTGCAGCACCTTCAATCCCGAGCTATGTAGCGTCGTCTGGCCGGGGAAGTTCAAGCCCGACCTCCCTCCACGCTACGGCGGCACCCCCGACCCTGCTGAGTTCCAACAGCTTTACGAGCTGAGCATCGAGGCGGCCAACAACGACGAGAAGGTTATGGCGAACTGATTTCCGATGGCCCTCAAGGATGGCGTGCGCTCGTGGCTCCTAAACCTGCCCGTGGGATCGATCTCCTCCTGGGGCGAAATGACAGAGCGTTTCATCGCCAACTTCTAGGGCACCGGCGACCGGACGCCGGCTGCGGGTGACCTGCGGCGCATCAAGCAACAGCCAGGGAAGACCTTGCAGAAGTACATCCAGCGCTTCAACAATGTTCGCCTCAAGATCCCCAAGGTATCGGACAAGGCCAACATCTCGGCATTCATTGATGGCGTCTGCGACGTCAAGATGAAGGAGGAGCTCACCATACACAAGGACCTATGCACGGCTCCGGAGATTTTCAACATGGCAAAGAAGTGTGCAAGAGCTGAGGAGGGTCGCATCTCCCTCCTGGAGCTCCCGGGGGCTGACCCAGAAGACAAGAGGGCCAAAGGAAGGACGTGAAGCGCAATGGACCGGCTGTGCTCGCGGCCGAACCAGAGATGAAGCGCGACTGCAATCACCCAGAGTCATCCAAGGGCAGCCGCCCGTTCTGCGTCTTCCACAATGTGCACAGCCACAACACCAACGACTGTCAGGAGCTCAGGGACATCCGCGACGGACGCCTCGGTTGTCGCCCTGAGCGCAATGATCGAGGCTACGGCCGCGGAGGAGGCCAAAGTGGAGGACGCCAGGATGACCGCGTCCCCCGCCAAGAGTGGCGCAATCAGCCCCATGAGGAACGCTGGCAAGGCTAGCCTCGCGAGGGCCCCTGGAGGGACCAGCCTCATGAGGACCGTCCTCAGGGCAACGCTGGCCTCCCTCCGTTGCCACCACCACCAAGAAGGAACAATGACCACTGTCGGTGTCAAAACTTGCGGTTCTCGGGTAGGGGGTCCCAAACTGTACGTCTAAGGTTCTGGCCCAGGGAGGCACGATACATGTTGCAGGACTTAAACGGAGGGGAGCGCCACCCGCGATGCGAGTCCTATCGTCCACGACGTCGCCGTCGCCCATGCCGTCAGCCGTGGTCGTGGGGTCGATCGCGCTGTCAGCCGTGGTCGCAGGGTCGACGGTGAGGAACTTCCGTAGAAGGGCCTCCACCTGGTCCTTCACGACTTTGGCAGCGGCGGTGTGGCGCTCTAGGTCGATAGGCACAAGCAAGGCACCAAAGTCGAAGCTAGGGTCGCGAAGATGGAGGTGGCTGAAGACGCGTGTCACGGACGAGGTGGAGAACGCACATGCTTCTCCTTCCACCATGGGTCCAAACCCAACGAGAACGCCCGCGAGTGTTGTGACGAGCTTCAGGAGCAGCTCGGTGGGTGAGGGAGTCCTGGACTAAGGGGTCCTCGGGCGTCCGGCCCGTTAGCCATGGGCTGGACTGATGGGTTGTGAAGATACAAAGACTGAAGACTGCGCCCGTGTCCGGATGGGACTCTCCTTGGCGTGGAAGGCAAGCTTGGCAACCAAATATGTAGATTCCCTTCCTTGTAACTAACCCTGTGTAACCCTAGATCCTCCCGGTGCCTATATATACCGGAGGACTTAGTCCGGAGGGAGAGAGACTCATGGCCATAGTCATACAAGCTAGACCTCTAGGGTTTAGTCATTACGATCTCGTGGTAGATCAACTCTTGTAATACTCATATTCATCAAGATCAATCAAGCAGGAAGTAGGGTATTACCTCCATAGAGAGGGCCCAAATCTGGGTAAACATTGTGTCCCTTGTCTCCTGTTACCATCGACCTTAGACGCACAGTTCGGGACCCCCTACGCGAGATCCGCTGGTTTTGACACCGACATTGGTTCTTTCATTGAGAGTTCCACTGTGTCGTCCTCAAAAGGTTCGATGGCCCCTTCAATCATCAACAATGATGTTGTCCAACGAGAAACCGTCCTCCCTGGACAGATCTTCGTGTTCGGCGGCTTCGCGCTCCGGGCCAACTCCTTTGGCCACCTAGAGCAGATCGATATCTATGCCCCTGGCCATCAGGTCAGATTTGGGAGCTTTTACTATGTCGCGGACATCCGTGGAGACCACGACAACTGCTCCTGGTCACTTTGGTGAACATGACCTAAATCTGTCGTCAGACCGCATCCAGGAGATAGCTCCTGTAACATCTCTGGCCTTAGATCCAAAGCATACATCGCCATCCAAGGATCGGAGGCTCAACCCCACCATGGAGGCCACAGATTCCCCGGCGTTGGAGCAGCACATGGACTTAACCTCACACAATATTTGTGTCACCAGAACTCCAGACTTGTCTATGGGCATAAGTTCCGAACCATGTGAGTCCGCGGATGCCGAACTTGATCGTTTATCGATCTTCGAGTTCAGCACCGCAGACATCTTCCAGCACTCGCCCTTGGGCGATGTGCTAAACTCAATAAAGATCTTGTCCTTGGCGGGGGACTCACTGCCTAACTATGTTCGGTTCGAACTAGGGGCTGATGATGGAGAATCTTGCTTCCCACCCGCCACCCACTTCATAGCCACAGTCGAGGTTTAACCGACACGCTTGATTACGACTCTGAAGACATCGACGGCATGGACGATGATGCTGACGAGGAGCAAAATCAAAGTCCGCCATTCACTGGACGCTGGACGGCCACTTCCTCGTACGATGTGTACATGGTGGACACACCCAAAACAACCAATGACGATGACAAAGAAAACCCAGTTGAGAATAAACCTCCTGAGACACAGCAAAAACGCCGGCGTCCTCGGCGCCGCTCTAAGTCACATCATTCCAAAGATAGCAATATTGGCATCGGAGAAAATAATACTCCGGACGATGCCGAACACAATGAAGACCCTGCTGAGGTCACATCCGAGCAGGAGGATCAAGAAAACGGGCAAACTAGCCCCGACGAACAGGCCAGGCCCAATGACTCAGAGGACAGTAGTTATCGTCCGCTCTCTGAGGATGAGGAAAGCCTCGACAAAGAAGATTTCATCATGCCTGAGGAACCTCTCGAGCAGGAGCGCTTCAAGCACCAGCTAATAGCCACTGCAAGGAGCCTGAAAAAGAAGCAGCACCAGCTTCAAGCTGACCAAGATCTGCTCGTCGACAGGTGGACTGACGTTTAGGGAGCCGAAGAATACGGCCTCAGACGCCCAACCAAGAGTTACCCAAAGCAAAGGTTGCTACCTCAGTTCGATGAAGAGGCGCCGGAGCCCATACCTCCCTTGCGTAACGCGACAGACCGACCACCTCGTGGTCGGGATAGAGCAGCAATTCAAGCCGAACAGCAGCCCTCCCCACCGCCACGAAAAAATAGAGAAAAAACAGTTCGGGGTCATACATACGACCTCCGACAAACCCTGGATAGCAGAGCAGGATACACCCGATCGATTTACCGATCGCGGGGATGTTCTTCGACATGTGATGATGGCTACCTATTTGGACGTGACAAACCTAGTCACACCCGGGCCGACAACCGTAGACGGACTCCATCGGAGCTACGTTGTGACGCGGCCCGATATAGAGGCACCGCGCACCCTCTTTGCTTCACTGATGAAGTAATGGATCACGAATTGCCCGAAGGGTTCAAACCCCTGAATATTGAATCATACGACGGAACAACTGATCCCGCGGTATGGATCGAGGACTTTATCCTCCACATCCACATGGCCCGCGGAGATGACCTCCATGCTATCAAATACCTCCCACTAAAGCTTAAAGGGTCAGCTCGGCACTAGTTAAACAGCCTGCCTGAAAACTCTATTGGCAGCTGGGAGGACTTCGAAGAGGCCTTCCTCGATAACTTCCAAGGTACGTATGTCCGACCACCAGACGCCGATGACTTAAGCCACATAGTTCAACAGCCTGGGGAGTCAGCCAGGAAGTTCTGGACTAGGTTCCTAACTAAAAAGAACCAGATCATCGACTGTCCGGATGCCGAAGCCCTAGCGGCCTTTAAACACAGCAGCCGCGACGAATGGCTCGCCCGCCACCTCGGCCAAGAAAAGCCAAAATCTATGGTAGCCCTCACGGCACTCATTATCCGCTTTTGCGCGGGTGAGGATAGTTGGTTGGCTCATAGCAAGAACACAGCCAGCGAGGCAGGCCCCTCTGAGGTTAAGAACAACAACAGCAAGCTCCGACATAACAGACATAAACGCCGAAGCAATGGTAATAATACCGACGACACTACAGTCAATGCCTGATTCAGCGGCTCCAAGTCTAGCCAGCGGAAGAAACCGTACAAAAGAAACAATCAGGGACCATCCAACCTGGACCGCTTACTCGATCGCCCGTGCCAGATACATGGCACCCCAGACAAACCAGCCAATCATACCAATAGAGATTGTTGGGTTTTTAAACAGGCCGGCAAATTAAAAGCCGAGAACAGGGAAAAGGGATCACAAAGCAAGGACAACGGCGAAGAGCCCCAGCAACCGAACACAGGGGGACAGAAGAAGTTTCCCCCTCAAGTGAAAACAGTGAACATGATATATGTTACACACATCCCCAAAAGGGAGCGCAAGCGCGCACTAAGGGACGTCTACGCGGTAGAGCCAGTCGCCCCAAAATTCAATCCATGGTCATCTTTCCCGATCACCTTTGATCGTCGGGATCATCCGACTAGTATCCGTCATGGTGGTTTAGCCGCACTAGTCCTCGACCCAATCATTGATGGATTTCACCTAACGCGCGTCCTTATGGATGGAGGTAGCAGCCTCAACCTGCTCTATCAGGATACAGTGCGAAAAATGGGCATCAATCCATCACGGATCAAGCCCACAAAGACTACCTTCAAAGGAGTCATACCAGGTGTGGAGGCCCGTTGCACGGGCTCAATCACGCTAGAGGTTGTCTTTGGATCTCTGGACAATTTCCGAAGTGAGGAGTTAATCTTCGACATTGTCCCCTTTCGCAGTGGCTATCACGCACTGCTCGGACGAACCACATTCGTGTGATTCAGTGCAGTGCCAAACTATACTTATCTCAATCTCAAGATGCCCGGTCCATGCAGTGTCGTCACGGTCAACAGAAATACGGAACGTTCCCCCCGTACAGTAGAGCACACAGCTGCCTTAGCAGCAGAAGTACAGAGCAGCCTTCTCAAGCAGAACCCTAATTTGGCTGCCAATCCCACGGACACCATTAAGAGGGTCCGAACTACCCTGCAGCAGGACAGCTCGGCTCGTCAGGAGATTCACTAGCAATCCGGCCTCCGTCTCAGTCCCGATCAAGTGGTGGCATTCGTGCCGCGCGTACATAACTACGCACTCAAAATTCCATGGGCATCAATGGAGGCATAGCTAGCTTGTGATCCACAGTGCGGATCAACCGGCACCCGATACACACATACTTTCACTTTTACTTTTTCCTTTCAGGTCTCAATCCCGCAGGCCCCATCCGATGGTCTGATCATGGGTCCTCTCGAAGGACAAACACACCAAGACGACAAGAAACACATACATATGGTGGACTTCTCTAGGTGGTTTCGTTAAACGATCACTCTACCTGTTTTTCAGGACCCATACGCAGCTCTCTCTTGATGAAGGCATAGTAAATAGCCTTTCTGCTTATTGCACTACTTGTATAAATGCACTTTAACGCACCAATGAAATTATAATAGAAATAGTTTGCGGCCCAAATTTCCACGGCTCTAGGTTACCACTGGTTCTTCCTATTTCTTTCTTTTTGCCTTTTACTTCCTGGTAATTCTATCAGATAACTCCTGTACACTCAGTGTGTTCCACCTTGCCAGGGGCTTCATAGCGCCCCTCAACATGGCAACAAATGTCCGAACACTTTTACAGTATAGTTCGGCACCCCAAATTTAGCACTATATGCATTGGCTCCGAATCATGTCTTTGGTCAATAGTTGGGTTGCCCGGCTCATGTGCTTGCTACCTATCATGACATTTAGTAAAGGGAGAACTGCTATGATTGTGCCCTGGTTTATCCAAAGGAGCACCTTAGTAGAGAAAGCCGAAAACTGAATGTCATGATACGGCGAGAGCTGGTCAGCTGTTCGGAGGTTGCAAATCGTTGGAGATTTCTCCCGCATTACGTGAAGGATGGGTACTTCCCGATCAGACGCTCATAGCACTCTGGTTCGAATACTAGGGGATGCGCCCATGTTTTATTGTAAAACTCATATGGCTCAGTGAGGGCGTTCATGCCGCATAGTCTGATTTCCTGGTTCGTTGCGCTAAACAACTCCTTCAAGGACCATATAATTGGATCAAGATTGTTTAGATTCCATCCCGAACACCCCCGCACTACCTACGTGGGGGCAGAAGCCGACGACTGGCCAACCCTCAGATTTCATACAACATGGCCGCACAGGAGGAAAAAATTAAAACATAACAAGCATTATACTACAAACCGAATTTTTTCATCGTACAAGGCAAAGACAATATGAATGTATTCATTCGAAAATAATGTCTTGCCCACACTGCGTTGCTACAATGCGAGACCCCTCCAGGACGTCTCCAAAATACCGCTCGGGTGTGCGGTGCTCGTTGCCCTCGGGCGGCCCTTCGGTCGCTAGCTTGACGGCGTCCATCTTCGCACACCACACCTTGACATAGGAGAAGCCTAGGCGCGTGCCCTCGGTGCAGATGGACCTCTTGACGGTGTCCAGCCGAGGACAAGCATCCACCAGCCGCTTCACAAGGCCGAAGTAACTGCTGGGTATAGCTTCGGCTGGCCACAGACGGATTATTAAATCCTTCATGGCCAGTTCGGCCACCCTGTGCAGCTCGACCAGCTGCTTTAGCTGATCGCTGAAGGGCACCGGATGTTCTGGCACAAGATATTGTGACCAGAACAGCTTCTCCGTGGAGCTCCATTCTTTGGCTCGGAAAATTCCGCGGCGTCGGACACACTACGTGGCAGATCAGCAAAGGCTCAGAACTCCAAATCTGGGTTAGTAGAACATACTTCCTCCTTACATATTTGCTTTGCATACTAAATGCCTTACCTGCCGCGATCTTCCTGGCCTCTAGGATCTCCTGGAGGGCGCCCTGGGCTTCAACTCAGGCCGCTTCCGTGCTTTGATGAGCCTTGGAGAGTTCGGTCTCTCGAGCTGAAACATCGCCCTCCAGGGTCTCGTTCTTCTTCACCGTGTCCTAGTGTCGGTGTTCTGGGAACGGGGGTCCCCAGACTTGCCTACCTGCGGCCCGCGGCATGGCTCGAGTGGGGGTCCAGCGTGGCCCAACTTCATCGGCACAAGCTCAAGACCCTCGTGAGGGGCCAAGCCTTGCGGGGCGAATGACAAGAAGCTTCCTCGGGAGCAGCCTCATCAGGCAGGCTCGCGAGGAGACGGAGAGATCAGGGCAGGGGCACCTCGCGAGGAGCCCGTGACGCAAGCCAAGACGATCGAGATCAGGCAGGCACCAGGCGAGAGCCAGGCGGGCGCCGGCCTGTGCAGTGTCCTCGTTTCCCCTTTGGTGCAAAGGGAGCAAGCATAGGCCAAGGCATCGGGCAAAGGTTACCATTCCGATGCAATGAGACCAAGACCAGCAGAGCGGCAGGACGGAGGTCACCATGGAGCCCAAGACGGCGTCATCACCAGTGCTTTTGGCAGCCGAAGACCACCTTTGGTCAGGATAACTTGTACTGGATGTTCCCCTTCAAAATGGCCAATTGTTGGCGCCCTTCCCGCTCATTATTTGGGAAGAGGACCAGGGCCTCTATAAATAGGAATAGCCACCATAGGGAGAAGGGAGAGCCAGACAAAGTAGAACACACCGCACCAGCTCAATAACACCTCTCGCGAGGCCGTTCTTCCCCTGTATTGTTCATCATCAGCCCCTGAGGCAATCCACTACACCACACACTGGAGTAGGGTATTACACCACATCGGTGGCCTGAATCAGTATAAACCTCGTGTCCCTTGTGTGTTCTTCTTTCCGGCCTAGATCTCTTGCGAGCCATAGAAGCGCGAGTCGGTAGGGGAAAGATCTTCGTGCGCACCCTAGAGTTCGAACCTTAAGGGTCCACCGGAACCCGAGATCCGACATTTGGTGCGCCAGGTAGGGGTGCACCAGAATCCTACTTCCTCCGCATCGCGTTCCGTCGCCTTGCCGTTCAGATGTCAAGCAACCCGGCTGCCAACGCCGGCCGCTGGGCGGCGTGACCCGGCCACGCCGTGTCGCTGGCCCAGGGCGACCTCAACCTTGTGCCTCAGGCAGCCCGCGCTCGGCAGGGCGCTGCGGGGCGCGGGCGACGCGGCCAGACACCGCCTGCCCTCACATCACGGCAGGCGCGGGCAGCAGCAAGGGCCTCAAACCACACCGCGGCCACAGCACCGCACACCCGACGGGAGCAGGCGAACTCCAGGGCCGCGCTCACAGTGGCCTAAGAGCTGCTACGGTGCCGGCTGCTGGAGGGCGGCCACGACGTGTTGTTGGAGCGAGTAGCCGAGCTCCTGGATGCCGCTGCCTCGGGAGCACCTCCTTTATGCGTCCAGCTGCCGCCCCAGATCCAGGGCGGGCCGTATGGCGGCAGCATACGAACTTCAAGCGGACTCCAGGGCCTGTTCAGCGCCAACACCTGCATCGGCACCGGGCGACAGGTCACGCCGGCCCCATCTCAGGCCGGCGAAGGGGTGCACGCCGCGGCCTTCGGCCTCGGCGGACCGCCACGCCACCACCCCCAAGACGACGCTCCAGGCCGGGCTGCGTGGCATGCGGGGCGCTACGGCAAGACCCACGAGGCGGTGGCCCCACAAGCTTATGTGCCTCGCATGGTGGATCAGGAGTGCGCACTGGAAGAAGACCATGGCTCATTCCTCGGGCCAGACTGGGGCGAGGAGGCGCCAGAAGCTGAGCTCTTTCAGGAACCCCAAGAGAGCCTCGACAACCGCACCGACGGCAACTACTATCGGGTACCGCTAATTCCTCAGGAGCAAGCTTATGCTAAGCCTGGGTCGCAGGAGGTAAAGGTCGCCGCAGCAGGTGGCTGCCCCAATGCTGCAGCCTCCTACCCCTTAGGAGGGTGCAGGGGGCTGCAGGAGAGGGGCCGAGATCCGGGTTCGCTCCCGCGGCGGTCGGAGCTAGGCGCTCTCAGGAGGTAGGCCCTCTGCCGGGGAGGTTCCCCAGGGCTTGCCCCCGGCAGAGGACCCATGGTCGTCAGGGGAACCGCTGGCGACCGCTCTACCCCATTGGCGTCGTCCTTGGTTTCCGGCCGCCGTCAATGGCGGTAGAGTAAGGCGCAAGGCGGGGGCCTCGTCTAGCGATATGAAGCAAAGCCAGCACCTATGAGGAAGGCCCAGTGCCTGTGAAGCTCGCCTCCCGTGACACTATCACGTAATAATGAGTGGGGTTGTAGACGCCCCGGAGTCTCCGGAGAGCCGCCCTCGGGCCTCAAGGGCTCCCGCCCACGCCCAGTGGCAGCACTTAGCTCCGCGCTGGTGAGAAGACATCGAAGACTAGACTAGGTGCCGGACGCGGCCTTTTGCTTTTCGCTTCTTCCTTGTTGAGAAGGTTCTTCGGTTTGGATTTAAGTTGGATTTGAGCTCGAGACTTGCGTGTGTTTGGGGAAGGGGTGTTTAGTCTCGTTCGAGCAATCTCTCGTGTTCTGGTTTCGGCTTTGCGTCCAAAGTTAGCGTCGGCTGCCCCCCCCCCCTCACGAGCCCCTTGCGAGCCGGGCCAGGCCAGGCACGTCTACAGCCGGGGCTGCTATCACCACACCCTCTCCGGAGGTTCTCATCGCAGGATCAATGGGTTAACCAGAAGACACCCGAGGCGCGGCCGCCCCCGCAGGCCTGCTCGGGACTCGTCGGGATCGAAAGGTAAACAAGTCAACGGACCCATCACCGGGCTAGCGGCTAAGCTCACACGCAAGATTATGCTTACCAGGGTACTGATCGCAAACCTTAACATGAGGGGCCTCCCCTCCCAAAATGCTCTTACATTCTTCAGGGCCAAGCCCGAACCTTCTCCGTGCAGGGTAAACAGAAGTGACATACGGTCAGTCGGACATATCACTCAACGCGTCTTCAGGGGCACCCCCGGAGGCATCACCGGCGTTGCTGACATCAGCACCACCACCGCCAGCGTCTTCGTCGACGCCAGGCTCGTCCACAACGCCGCCTTCATTGGCGGCCACGATCACGCCGTCATCATCAGACGCAACGGCCCTGACGAGGGCGTCCACCTTTTCCTCCACCCATTGCGCCAGGTCGCCCCGGATGGCTATGGGCACGGGTGCGATGGCAGTGTCAAAGTTGAAGTGGGGGGTCTCTGCCCTGTAGATAGCTGAAGACACGAGAGAAGGCACGCCCGAGCAAGGCTTGTCTCCTCTCTTCGACAAGCCAACGTGACCTCCCGGAGCGGCTCTCCAGAAGCGTCACCACGTCAGTGAAGAACTGGGGGTTGCCGGCATAGCTGGCCTCATGCGGCTCCTGCCTCGCAAATGTTGCCCAAAGCTGTGTGACCCCTTTCCCTGAGCATTCGAAGCATGGGGGCATGCTAGTGCTCCAGAACCCGCCGCTGACAGATCTCATCCTCATTCCGCTGCGTGATGGCCTCGGCGTCATCAACCCTCTGTTCGAGAAGAAGCAGCTTGGTCCGGGAAGAGGCCAGCTCCGCCTGTGTTGCGCCAAGGGCAGCTGCGGAGGAGTCCGCACACCGCGTCACTTCAGCCAGTTTGGCCCTGAGGGCCGCGGTCCTACCTTCAGCCCTGGCCCTGATCAGCTCCAACCTCGCTTCGTATTCGCGCTCGAAGGCCGAGCGAGCTTCCGCCACGCGGCGGTCGACCTCTTCCTAGGCCCGGGCTTCGCGCGCAGCAACATCATCCTCCGCCTGAGCCACCAGGTGCTCCCTCGTCTCCAACCGCTCAAGGTCAAGGTTGCGCTCGGCGGCCTCCAGCGTCAGCACCTCCTCGCGCTTCAGAAGCTCCGCCTGGTCGACAGAGTCCCCCTTCAGGGACTCAAGGGCCGCCTGGTGCAGTTCCACTTGCTGCTCCAGGGAGTTGCTCCAGGCTTGGAGCTCCCATGCGCGCTCCTCCGCATCTTTGCGTCGTTGGTCTGCTTCCTGAGCCTCCTCAACGACCTGGGAGCAGGCCTCCCGCGAAGCCACCAGCGACGCTTCAGCCTTCGCGTTGTTGAGATCACGTTGGTGACGCGTGAGGGCGACGGCTACCTTCAGTTTGCGCCTCTCGTCCGCAAGGCGCAAACCTTCAGCCTCGAAGCACGCATCCTCGCCAGCAAGCTCTGCCCCGATCCGGCTCACCGCGTCCGCCGCCCCCTGGAGGAACTTTTGGCGAAGGGCGCGACGCTCCCAAGCGCGCCTGAGCACATCTTCCGCATCACCCTCTGCCACCAGAGTATGCGGAGGGCCCCGAGGTGGCATGCCCCCTCCCGGCGCGGGGCTGGGGGCTGGCGCCCTAGCCATCGCCGCATGGACCCCTCTGGGAGTCCAGCCTGGCGTCGGTCCACCCGCGGAGGAGGAACTGAGGACAGACTTCAGCCATTCACCATCTATGATCAGAGGAGGAATGCGGGGCAAGCCGGATGTGCCCCAGGAGGACTCGTGATGAAAGGATAGCGGGCGCGCAGGCTCGAGGTGCCCGGTTAAACGGACCGCTCCACCGACCGGTCCAGCGGCGGGAGTGCTGCTCGAGCTCGGCGCGCCCAGGGTCAACGGAGAAGGCGAAGCTTGGGGGGCTGGCTCCCGGGCCGACTCGGCGAATCTAGCAGGACGGGGCCTGAAAGGCCACAATCGGCCACAGGGATAGCAAAGTAAATGAGCGGAGAAAGAAGATGACTTACTCATCCATGGCAAAGTACTTCTTGCGCTTCAACAAGCGGCAAGGGCGGTCGTCACCACCCAAGGCCTCCTTCCTCTTGCGGATGGCCTCGAAGTCTACGCGGAACCGACCTAAGCGCTCGAGCAAGGGCTGACCTGTGGCGCGGAAGAAGCATCAAGATGATCAGCGCCGAAGGAGTCGGCCTGAGGGATGCCTTCAGGCGTCGTCTCGCGAGGAACGGCCGGGGCTCGGGAGCCCCGGCCTCATGGGCTGTAGGCCGCAACTACGCACCTGCCGCCGCTCCAGGGCGGGCCTCAGGAGATGCCGCCTTCGAGTCTTCTTGCAGCGTCGGCACCTCGACATCAGTCGCCTCAGCTCCCGCCGGTTCTCACCTCCCTGCTCTATTGCCTGAGGAAGGACCGATGTGGGTGACAAGGGCAGCAACCACGGCGGATGGGTTCTCGCTGGGCCCCGTGAAGCCAGCCGGGCGCAGCCCCCACTCGTCGAAGATGGGCATCTGCCTCACAAAATCGGCCCAGCCAGAGCAAAGATACAAAAGGGCACCATCGCGCCGAAGGCTGCCTGGGGAAGGGTCACTAGTCAAGATCCTGAGCACCGTCCACAGCACTTCAGGCGCCAGGTCCTCCTCCTGAAGTCGCATGCGGTCTCTATGCCCCGCAATGTCTCACATCCGGCGAGAGTGGCGCTGGAGAGGAGCAATGCGACATTGGAGGAACTCCTTCACCACCTTGGATGCTGTCACGTTGAGCGCCCTCAAACTCTGGAAGCGGCGCCAGACGAAGGCGAGCCGGGGGCTCGCGAGCATCTCATGTTCCCAGCCCGAGTTGGGAACAACAGGCGAGGTCGGGTGCGAGAGAAAGGGGTCGGGCACTCCGACATCCACATACAGCCACCGCTCTCTGAACCTGGCCTCAGGAGGAGGAAGGCCGAAGTCGATCCCTGAAGCGGCCGTCTCTGCCACGGCGAAGAAGCCCACACACCCTGAGCACTGAGTGGGGTCGCTCAGGCGCAAAGAAAAGAAATGACGCAGCAGGGCAACGGAAGGAGGAATGCCTATCATCGCCTCGCAAACAAAAGCAAAGACAGCCATGAGAGTAATGGACTCAGGACCGAGGTGCATCATGCGGATCTGATAATGGGAGAGCACCGCATTGAAGAAAGCAGAAAGGGGGGGAACCAGAGCCGCCCACAAGGCATCAACGAAGAATCGGACCTCCATGACGACCCTATCAAGGGAGGCATGAGACGCAGGCCAGACTGTGGTCCTGCCGCACTCGTTGAAGATAGTGGCAAGGGCAAAGCGGACCTTGTTCAAGGCTTCGGGATTGAGTATGATCGACCGACCAACGGCGGGAGCCGCCACCGGAGGCGAGCGGGGTGAAGACGCGGGCTTCTTTCCCTTTTCTTTCTTCGTTGACGCCATGGCGATGGAAAGAGGAGAGAGATCGAGCCGGATTGGCGGCAGTGGTTAGAGCTCGAAGAAGAAGGAAGGGTAGGAGGCGTGCGAGCAGCGAAAAGGGGAACAACTGTGTACAACTACGGGCCCGGTTAGCCGGGCACGTAACAAGGCATCGTGGGAAGCAGAGACGCCCACGTACAATCAATCGCCACGCGGCGCCCGAGGCCGCAGGCTATTGGGGCCCGCGGTGCTTCGCGCTTGCCCCTTCGCTTCTCTGACAAGCCAAGCCCAGGTGCGCCTTGGGCCCGGGGGCTACTGTCGGCGTTCTGGGAACGGGGGTCCCCAGACTTGCCTGCCTACGGCCCGCGGCGTGACTCGAGTGGGGGCCCAGCGTGGCCCAGCTTCATCAGCTCAAGCTCAAGACCCTTGCGAGGGGCCAAGCCTTGCGGGGCAGACAACAGGAAGCTTCCTCGGGAGCAGCCTCATCAGGCAGGCTCGCGAGGAGGAGGAGAGATCAAGGCAGGGGTACCTCGCGAGGAGCCCGTGATGCAAGCCATGACGATCGAGATCAGGCAGGCTCCAAGCGGGAGCCAGGCGGGCGCCGGCCTGCGCAGTGTCCTTGTTTCCCCTTTGGTGCAAAGGGAGCAAGCACAGGCCAAGGCATCGGGCAAAGGTTACCATTCTGGTGCAACAAGACCAAGACCAGCAGAGCGGCAGCACGGAGGTCACCGTGGAGCCCATGACGGCGTCATCACCAGTGCTTTTGGCAGCCGAAGACCACCTTTGGTCAGGATAACTTGTACTTGATGTTCCCCTTCAAAATGGCCAATTGTTGGCGCCCTTCCCACTCATTATCTGGGAAGAGGACCAGGGCCTCTATAAATAGGACTAGCCACCATAGGGAGAAGGGAGAGCCAGACAAAGCAGAACACACCGCACCAGCTCAAGAACACCTCTCACGAGGCCGTTCTTCCCCTGTACTGTTCATCATCAGCCCCTGAGGCAATCCACTACACCACACACTAGAGTAGGGTATTACACCACATCGGTGGCCCGAAGCAGTATAAACCTCGTGTCCCTTGTGTGTTCTTCTTTCCGGCATAGATCTCTTGCGAGCCATAGAAGCGCGAGTCGGTAGGGGAAAGATCTTCGTGCCCACCCCAGAGTTCGAACCTTAAGGGTCTGCCGGAACCTGAAATCTAACACCTGGAGCTCTTGATGGACCTCGTTCAGCTGGGCCTTCAGCTTCTTGCGAGCGGCCTGCTCCTTGACAGCTTTCCCCTCGGCTTTCGCCAGGGCCTCTTTCAGGGCCGCGACCTCAGTCGTCGCCCCTACACATATAATGACACTACATTTCTGCTTTAGTTCGGCGACTTCGGCAGTGTGAGAAGTCACGGCCAGCAGCGGCGCCTGCTTATTAACATCAGACACAGTTTGGTTGGTTTCCTGCGAAATTTAATTGATCCTCTGTCCAACTATTCTTTCCGAACACCGGACAGTGTCTCAGGGGCTACTGTCTATGTGGGGATTTTCTCGGTTAAACGCCGCTTACCTCAAAACCTGTCAGCAGGCTACGGCAGGCTTCGATCAGTCCACTTTTAACGGACTGAACCTTCTTAATCACCGTACCCATAAGGATACGGTGTTCTTCCACAACGGAAGCGCCTCGCAGCGCTTCCAACAGATTGTCCGGTGCCTCTGGTTGGATAGAGGTCGCCGGCGGGATGGGCATGCCTCCTTCTCTTGAAGGAAGCTGCGTGTCGGATCCCGGGGTGATGTCTACTACACAACCTTCTTTTTGTAGACGTTGTTGGGCCTCCAAGTGCAGAGGTTTATAGGATGGTAGAAAATTTCCCTCAAGTGGATGACCTAAGGTTTTTCAATCAGTGGGACGCGTAGAATGAAGATGGTCTCTCTCAAGCAACCCTGTAACCAAATAGCAAAGAGTCTCTTGTGTCCCCAACACACCCAATACAATGGTAAATTGTATAGGTGCACTAGTTCGGCGAAGAGATGGTGATACAAGTGCAATATAGATGGCAGATATAGGTTTTTGTAATCTGAAAATATAAAAACAGCAAGGTAACTAACAATAAAAGTGAGCGTAAACGGTATTGCAATGCTAGGAAACATGGCTTAGGGTTCATACTTTTACTAGTGCAAGTTCTCTCAACAATAATAACATAATTGGATCATATAACTATCCCTCAACATGCAACAAAGAGTCACTCCAAAGTCACTAATAGCGGAGAACAAACGAAGAGATTATGGTAGGGTACGATCAATCCATTGGGCTATTCCTATAAGTGTAACAAACAGCCCTAGAGTTCATAGTAAAATAACACCTTCAGACACACATCAACCAAAACCCTAATGTCACCTAGATACTCCAATATCACCTCAAGTATCCGTGGGTATGATTATACGATATGCATCACACAATCTCAGATTCATCTATTCAACCAACACATAGAACCTCAAAGAGTGCCCCAAAGTTTCTACCGGAGAGTCAAGACAAAAACATGTGCCAATCCCTATGCATAGGTTCATGGGTGGAACCCGCAAGTTGATCACCAAAACATACATCATGTGAATCAATAGAATAACCCATTGTCACCACGGTTATCCCACGCAAGACATACATCAAGTGTTCTCAAATCATTAAAGACACAATCCGATAAGATAACTTCAAAGGGAAAACTCAATCCATTACAAGAGAGTAGAGGGGGAGAAACATCATAAGATCGAACTATAATAGCAAAGCTCGTGATACATCAAGATCGTGCCAAATCAAGAACACGAGAGAGAGAGAGAGAGAGAGAGAGTTCAAACACATAGCTGCTGGTACATACCCTAAGCCCCGAGGGTGAACTACTCCCTCCTCGTCATGGAGAGCACCGGGATGATGAAGATGGCCACCGGTGAGGAATCCCCCCTCCGGCAGGGTGCCGGAACAGGGTCCCGATTGGTTTTTGGTGGCTACAGAGGCTTGCGGCGGCGGAACTCCTAATCTATTCTGTTTTCGATGGTTTTAGGGTATATGGGTATATATAGGAGGAAGAAATACGTCAGGGGAGCCACAAGGGGCCCACGAGGGTGGAGGGCGCGCCCCCTGCTTCGTGCCCTCCTTGTTGATTCCCTGACGTGCACTCCAAGTCCCCTGGATTGCTTCCGTTCCAAAAATAACTTTTTCAAAGGTTTCATTCCGTTTGGACTCCGTTTGATATTCCTTTTCTGTGAAACATTGAAACAATGAAAAAACAGAAACTGGCACTGGGCTCTGGGTTAATAGGTTAGTCCCAAAAATAATATAAAAGTGCATAGTAAAGCCGATTAAACATCCAAGATGGATAATATAATAGCATGAATACTTCATAAATTATAGATACGTTGGAGACGTATCACGGGGCCGTATGAGTCTCCGGGTCCGTGCTCTTATGGGGGCCGAATTGAGCTCGACCCCCATCGTCAGTCTCCATGGGGGCTTGCTCCCCCATGGGCCCGGCGGCCGAGGTATCGCCCACTGGTGTCGCCTTGACGGCCTCCTAAACCTCCCCCTTGCTTGAGAAGGTCCGATGGGAGAGCACCTCATCGTCTCCCTTGGCCTTGGGAGAGTATGCGGCCGGCGGTGTCTCGCTGGCCATCTCCTTTGAGTCCAACGAGCCTCTTGATGAGAATTGCTAGGAGCTCTCGTGGGCCGGACTGCAACAGCATAATTAACCATGTCAATACGACAAAGAGTAGAGGCTAGATTTATGGGCATTTACGAGTCTTAGCACTTACGATGCGGCCCGAGGCTTAGTGCGGGGGCGTCGCTCCGGACTGCTGTCGACGTCCCATGTGGAGCTGCCCGTGAGCGGGCCTTTCCCCTTCTTGGGCGCCTCCGCCTCCAGAATTGTGGAGGCTGCCCTCTTTTTCTCCCCCCATCAGGGGAGAGTCGCTCTCCTCCTCCACATCATCATCGTCGTATTTGGCGACGGAGGACCGGGCCTTGTCTTTGGACGTCGGGTCCGAAGTGCCCTTACGGCGGGGGCCACTTCGAACCCCCTTGGCCTTCCCTGTGGCCTTCTTCGCCGCCGCCGTATAGGGCGCCGGCACCAGCATCTTCGCTAAACATGGAATGACTGGTTCTTCAGGCAGCAGAGCCGGACACTGGATCTTTTTTGCCCTCTCCATCCATTCCTGAAGAGGCAATGACAGTAAAAGTTCAGATATCCTCCTTGAAACAAACAAGTAGAGGACGCGTTCAAAACTTACCTCGATGGCGGGGTGGTTAATATCGTGCCCACGGTCCGAATCCGTGGCTGGCGGTGTTTCGTTGCCCTTGAAGAGCAACTTCCAGGCGTCTTCGTGAGTGGTTTCGAAGAGCCTCTTCAGGGTATGGTGCTTCTTCGGATTGAACTTCCATAGCGGGAGGCTTCGGCTTTGGCATGGGAGAATCTGGCGAACAAGCATCACTTGGATTATATCAACAAGTTTGACATCCTTGTCCACCATGCTTTGAACGCGCGTCTACAGTGTTATCAGCTCATCTGGCGAACACCAGTTCGGGCTCTTCTCGACCCAGGAGGTGAGTCGCATGGGAGCGCCGGAGTTAAATTCGGCAGCCGCGGCCCAGTTTGTGCCGCGGGGTTCTGTGATGTAGAGCCATTGTTTTTGCCATTCCTTGACAGTATCCACGAAAGTGCCTTTCGTCCAGGAGACATTGGCCAGCTTACTGACCATGGCTCCTCCGCACTCTGCGTGCTGGCCGTCCACCACCTTCGGTTTCATGTTGAATACTTTTAGCCAGAGCCTGAAGTGGGGTTGGATGCGGAGGAAGGCCTCACACACGACGATGAATGCCGAGATGTTGAGGAAGGAGTTCGGGGATAGATCATGAAAGTCTATCCCATAATAGTACATCAGCCCATGGACGAAAGGGTGGAGTGGAAACCCTAGTCTGCGGAAGAAATGAGGGATGAATACCACCCTCTCGTTGGGCTTCGGCGTGGGGACGATTTGTCCCTGGGCCGGTAGATGATGGGCGATTTCCTTCGCCAAGTACCCGGCCGCTCGGAGCTCAGTAATGTCCTTCTCCTTGACGAAGGAGACCATCCACTTGCCTTGGCCTCCGGATCCGGACATGGTTGAGTTCTAGCTCAAGTGGGAAGAAGAAGAGAACTTGGGCGCTGGAGCTCAAGAGTGGAAGGGCAGAGGAAGAGAGAATGCGTGGGCGAAGAAGGGGGAATCCTTATCCCCTTATAAAGGCAGTAAATATCGAACGCCTCCCCACTCGCCCTAAAACTTGCCTATTCCCAAGGGCTGTGTAAACGGCACAGTTGGGTTACCCACGCCCGCATTGATGAAAATCCCCCAATAAGGGGACACGATCTCTGCTTTGACAAGACGTGCCAATGGAAACTGTATCTCGAAACGCGGAACGGTGGACAAAAACGGTTCGATATAATGGCCGAACAGATGTGATGTTATCTTGCAAAAAGTTGTCAACGGATTGGACTCGTGGAATATTACATTCTCTCTGCGGTTGTGTGTGGTGTGTGTGTTACAGGTCTGGACACGTTCAGTACGTCTGAAGACTATCTTGGAGTTCGGAAGGAGGAACCCGCCTTGCAATGCCGAAGACAGATCTACGCATTGGATACCTTGTCATTGAAGCCAGGTTCAGGGGCTACTGAGGGAGTCCTGGACTAAGGGGTCCTTGGGTGTCCGGCCTGTTAGCCATGGGCCGGACTGATGGGCTATGAAGATACAAAGACCGAAGACTGCACCCGTATCCGGACGGGACTCTCCTTGGTGTGGAAGGCAAGCTTGGCGACCAAATATGTAGATTCCCTTCCTTGTAACCGACCCTGTGTAACCCAAGATCCTCCCGGTGCCTATATAAGCCGGAGGACTTAGTCCGGGGGAGAGAGACTCATGGCCATAGTCATACAAGCTAGACCTCTAGGGTTTAGTCATTACGATCCCATGGTAGATCAACTCTTTTAATACTCATATTCATCATGATCAATCAAGCAGGAAGTAGGGTATTACCTCCATAGAGAGGGCCCGAAGCTGGGTAAACATTGTGTCCCATGTCTCCTATTACTATCGACCTTAGACGCACAGTTCGGGACCCCCTACCCGAGATCCGCCGGTTTTGACACTGACAATGGTCGTCGTTCCTTCTTGGTGGTGGTGGTAGCGGAGGGAGGCCAGCGTTGCCCCGAGGACTGTCCTCACGAGGCTGGTCCCTCCAGGGGCCCTCGCGAGGCTAGCCCTGCCAGCATTCCTCACGAGGCTGATTGTGCCACTCTTGGTGGGGGCCGCGGTTATCCAGCGTCGTCCACTTCGGCCTCCTCCGCGGTCGTAGCCTCGATCGTTGCCCTCAGGGCGACAACCGAAGCGCCCGTCATGGATGGCCCTGAGCTCCTGACAGTCATTGGTGTTGTGGCTGTGCACATTGTGTAAGGCGCAGAACGGGCGGCTGCCCTTGGAAGACTCCGGGTGATCATAGCCGCGCTTCATCTCTGGTTCGGCCGCGAGCACGGACGGTCCCTTGTGTCGGTGTCAAAACTGGCGGATCTCGGGTAGGGGGTCCCGAACTGTGCGTCTAAGGCAGATGGTAACAGGAGGCGGGGGACATGATGTTTACCCAGGTTCAGGCCCTCTCGATGGAGGTAATACCCTACTTCCTGCTTGATTGATCTTGATGATATGAGTATTACAATAGTTGATCTACCACGAGATCGTAGAGGCTCAACCCTAGAAGCTAGCCTATGGTATGATTGTTGTTGTCCTACGGACTAAACTCTCCGGTTTATATAGACACTGGAGGGGGCTAGGGTTACACAGAGTCGGTTACAAGGGAGGAGATCTACATATCCGTATTGCCAAGCTTGCCTTCCACGCTAAGGAGAGTCCCATCTGGACACGAGACGAAGTCTTCAATCTTGTATCTTCATAGTCCAAAAGTCCGGCTGAAGGATATAGTTCGGCTATCTGAGGACCCCCTAATCCAGGACTCCCTCAGTAGCCCCTGAACCAGGCTTCAATGACGATGAGTCCGGCGCGCAGATTGTCTTCGGCATTGCAAGGCTGGTTCCTCCTCCGAATATTCCATAGAAGATTTTGAACACAAGGATAGTGTCCGGCTCTGCAAAACAAATTCAACATACCACCGTAGAGAGAATAATATTTCCACAAATCTAATCTGCTAACAAATTTTCATAACGTGGCATCACACCACGACCCGGTCATTATTCGAACCGTTTCTCCCAGCCTGCCACTGCACATTTCGCGAGGCGGTTATATTGGCACGTCTTGTCGAAGCAGAGATCGTGTCCCCTTATCACGGGATTCTCATCAATACGGGTATGGGTAACCCAATTGTGCCTGTTGGCATGACTCCTCGATTTTAGGCAAGTCCCAAACGGCCATGCGGAGGACGCTTGATATTCACCCTCTTTATAAAGGGGCCAAGGCCTATCCCTTTCTTCTCGCGCTCAATCGAATCCTTCCCCCACCTCGAGTTCCAACACCCAAGGCTTATGCTAGGCGCTTCGGACCTTCAATCATGTCCGGATCCAACCTTCAAGGTCAGTGGATGTCCTCCTCCATCACAGAGGAGGACATCAAGAAGCTAAGCGAGGCCAGGTATCTTACCACCGAAATTTCGCACAGGCTGCCTGCTTGAGGGCAGGTCATCCCCACTCCAGAGCCTAACGAGAGTGTCGTATTTGTCTCCCACTTCCTCCGAGGGCTAGGCTTTAGTCTAGATCCCGTTGTTAGAGGGCTCATGTTCTATTACGGGATCGATTTCCATGATCTGGCTCCGGATTCCATCCTTCACATCTCGTCGTTCATCATCGTTTGTGAGGCCTTCCTCCACGTTACCCCACACTTCGGCTTGTGGCTCAAGACCTTTAATGTGAAGCCGAAGATGATATATGGGCGACACGCAGAATGCGGAGGTGCTATAATAAGCAAAGTCACCGATGCTCCATGGCCAAAGGGTTCCTTCCCGGAGGTGTCCAGCTTATGGCAACGGGAGTGATTTTACATCACAGCTCCCCGTGGTACTAAGTGGGTAGCTGCCCCTACCTTCCGCTCGGGCCCCCCGCCACAACTGGCGTCATGGGTCAACAAGGGGCTGGACTGGGGGCTAGTAAATGATGTGCCGACATTGCAGAGTCGCATCCAAGATCTCCTCGAGAGAGATGTCAGCCTTGTCAAGGTAATGCAAGTCATGCTAGTTCGTCGAGCCCTGCCTTGCAAACGTCGACCTCTCCATATGTGGGAGTTCAACCCGAAAGGACCGCGAACTATTCAGCACTTCTTCGGCATGACGCACGAAGAGATGTACGGATTGTTCTTCGGATCACAAATAAACTGTCCGGACACCACCGAGGATGTGGGTCTGAGCTGCAATCGTCCAGATACCCAAGTAAGCAATTCTTCGGCCGAACATGCTGTCTTTTTATTTATCACAACATCATTCTGAAAAGTTGCTCTTTGACCAGGACTGGGTAAAAAAGGCGAAGATGATCAGATGTTCGGCCCCCCTTCCCGAAGGCTCAACAGATCCAGTACTGGCCAGAATGCTTGAGCTTGCACCTTATCAAGCACCATCAGGGGAAGATAAAGGGGGGAATAAAGAAGCCGAAAGCGAGCCTCACTCATTATTCATCCAAACCGGGGAAATTAGTGCCTCCGTGAAGGAGGATAACCGGGTTGAAGAATCTAAAATCCCCTCTCCCCAAGGAAGGAAGAGGACCGCCTCTGAAGGCTTGGAAACAATGGTTTCCAAACGAGGGAAGAAATCTTCGTCAGGGGGTCCTACCCTGGAGGGTATCCTTACCGCACAGTGCCCGCAAGGGGATCAGCCCTCCACCAAACTGTAAGTAAATAAAATTACTTCATAGTAGATATACCCTGCTTTATTTCTGAGAACAATAACCGAGACGTATGTCTTGTAGTTCGAATCATAGCCCTTCTCGATAGAGTTCGTCTTCGGGGGATCTTCTTCCAGAGATGATGGAGAGCGAAACGCCTCCCCGTGCCTCCCTGCCTCGTGAAGCGGATGATCTTGAGGTGTCATCATGGGGGATTTCTCCTAATCCGCCAAGGCCATAGGGTAACCCTTCGGCCACCCGAAGTCCGGAGTGTTCGGCTCATAAGGAGAGAAACAGAAAGAGTCCGGGACTATCTGGTGCGCGACCAGACGCACTGATCAATCTTCTGGAGCAAGTGGCTATCTCAGAAGCGCATCGTATGCTAATGGGTATGGTGGTTGAGAGGTTTTCATCCGCCGAAAGAGGGTTGCATGAAGCTTTTATGAGCCTGCTGAGAGGCTTTGAGGTACGCAAAGTAATATATATTTTTTGACGGTACCGCACACGCTAGGTGTGCCCTATGCAGATAGTAGCCCCTGGGGCTCTAGTTGCTGTCGAAAAAGACGGCAAAGAGAGGATCATTGTCCCAGGTAATAACCGTGCCGCTTTCATGTGCAGGCGGCTGAGGGTCCGGTGGCTAGCCGGACTGGTGAGTTTGCTGAACTGAAGCGGCAACTTGATGTGGCAGATGCCGACATCGTGCTTGTAAACAAGCGGCTTGACGAGGCACAGGGTATGTGTTCTCCAATAATCAGCACATATTAAGAGGAGCATGATGCTAGTATCTATAATATGATGTGGCTGCAGATGGGGCTGTCGCTGTGGAGACCCTTCGGGCGGAACTTTCCCGAGCCAAGGAACAAGCCAAGAAGAGTGATGCGGCCGCCCTAAAGGCGGTCGAAGCGCTAAGAGCCGAACAGGCTGCGCATTGCTAGAGCAAAAATAGCACAGATAGCTATTGAACCAAGACAGTGGACCTGGAGAAAGCCACGGTAGCAACCAAGGAAGCCTGCTCTAAAATTTGAGCGGCGAAGGAGGAGCTACGTCAAGCCAGAGATATCACGGCTGGGAAGCCCTTTTTGTTGCGGACGAAGTTCGGAGATCCTAATTATGCCCTTCTGGATCAATTATGGGTTCTGCAGACGCATACTTGGATTTGGCAGCGAGTGCTGCTGATGCGATCCAGTTTTTCAAAGATCAAAAAGATCACGAAGTGGAAAAGTTGTTCTGGTCGCAGTTCAATGTTCCAGTGCGTTCGCTGCTGTTAAATGATCAAATTGCTGAGTGGGCCGAGCTCCGTAGGTTGTCCGGGCTTGCCATGAGGTCTGTTGTGGATCATCTTTGGCTGGAAGGACCAAGGACGAATAGTTATTTTGGCTTAGTGCAACGATTCCTTGATGCTGTGCCGCATATCGACGCTATAAAGAGGTCAACGTGCATATAGGGTGCCCGGATGGCTCTTGCCTGTGTCAAGACATACTGGGCAGAGATGGAGGCCACCACTATTGCAACCCACAATTCGGCCGTAAGCCAGGTATCGGCCGAGCACTATTTTGAAGAAGTCCTAGAAGGCGCTCGTTTAATAGAGGCTGAGTGCTCGAAGAATATCATGTTCTAGTGACATGTATCCCAATTGTAAGAACAATGTTATTTGAATTATAAAGGCTTTGTTTATACTTTTGCCTGAAAGTATTATTATGCCTCCTGTGCGGTCGTTTATGTGTGTGTATATATATATATATATATATATATATATGTATATATATATATATGTACATATATATATATATATATATATATATCCTAAAAGTTTGCAGTCGTCGGCTTCAGCCCCCACGAATATAATGCGGGGGTGTTCGCAAAAGCGTGTGGTCACAGTTGATCCAACATCTTGGTCCATTAAGGAGGTGGTAGCGCAGCGAACAAGGCAATCGAACTATAATGCTTTAACACCTTCACTTAACCATAGGAGTTTGACAGTGGGGGTACTATATAGCCCCTGGTATTTCTGCGGCTATCTGAATACGGTGCGCGTACGTACATGACCGGGAAAACCGGTCCTTCGTTAACGCAGAGGAATCCCGAATATTCTGATGAATCATCAAGTGGTTGACCAGTCTCATGCTTTATCATGACAGTCAGTTTTCGGCTTTCTCTACTGAGGTGCTCGTCCGGATGAACCGGGGCACAATTGCAGTAGTTCTCCCGGTGCCACCTTAGCCGATAGAGCGGAATGTAAGGTAGCAAAATGCAGGAGCCGGGCAAACCCAACATTTGACCAAAGACATGATTCGGAGCTGATGCATATAAGGCCAAACTCACGACGCCGAACACTCCCTAAGGTATTCCGTCTTTACAACATATATCGGGCTGGGTAACGCCATTCATAATGAACCCTGAGTGTCCAGGTACGTGCATCATTCTGACGTGGAGAAATGCCAATAACGTCAGCATCCTTCTCGGTTATGCTGAGTATCCGGAGGATGTGAAGCAACAAGAGACAGTAAAAAAGGTTTACATAAGGTCTTAATCTAAAAAGAAACCTTTGAGCGGGGCCCTGCTGCACGTCTACGCCCGTGTCTCCGTTGTGCCGTATCCTAGAAGGGTGTGGCACGATTATCATCTGTAAAAGAGAAGAACTTAGGTGAAAGTTGTCGTGTGACAAATTGGTTATTCTCAATAAACCATTAAAATTCAAGATAAGTAAGGTCGAGCCGAACTGTAGTCCTTTTTACATGCGGGAAGCCCCTGGTACCACCTACGGGGGTATATCCATCGTACCGATCTCAGGTTTATCTAAGCTGTTATAGCTAGTGGTGCGCCGGACTCATCTAGCCGTGTCCCTGGTCTTGAGGACCGATCATTTATTCTGGTTGGAGAGGCCGTTTAGTGTTCGGCTGTTAAAGCCGCCACACGTTCTTCCGCGCATAAGGAACGCTCGATATTTCCGATGACTGTGATGATGCCACGTGGACCGGGCATCTTAGGCTTAAGAGAAGTGTAACGTGGTACCGCATTGAAACGAGCGAAAGTTGTTCTTCCTAGTAGTGCTTGATAGCCGCTTCGGAATGGAGTGACGTCAAAGGTTAACTTTTCACTTCGGAAGTTGTCGGGAGAACCGAATACAACCTCTATTACTAGAGAGCCCGTACAGCGGGCCTCTGGGCCTGGTATTACCCCTTTAAAGGTAGTATTACTTTGGCTGTTTCTTGTCAGGTCTATCCCCATTTTGCGAACCGTGTCGTGATATATCAGATTAAGACTACTGCCACAATCCATGAGGACTTGGGTGAAGTGGTATCCGTTAATAATTGGGTCTAGCACCAAGGCAGCCAATCCTCCGTGCCGGATACCTGTCAGGTGATCCCTGCGATCGAAAGTGATCGGGCAGGCCGACCAAGTATTGAATTTAGGGGTGACGGGCTCTACAGTGCATATGTCTTGGAGTGCATGTTTGCTCCTTCTTTTTGTTACGTGAATCATGTTCACTGTTTTGACCTCTGGTGGGAATTTTTTCTGTCCCCTAGTGTTTTGCTGGCAAGGCTCATCCTCCTCTTCAATTGGTGTCTCCCTCCCCTTGTGTTCGGCGTTTAGCTTGCCGGCCTGCTTGAAGACCCAGCATTCTCTGTGGGTGTGATTTGCAGGTTTATCGGAGGTGTCGTGAATCTGACATAATATGTCTAGAATCTTGTTGAGGTTGGACGGTCCATCTCTGTTGCCTTTGAAAGGCTTTTTCCGCTGACCGGGTCGAGAGCCCCTAAATCTGGCGTTTACCGCCGTGTTGTCTGGGCTGTCTTCATTATTTCGACCCGTATTTTTATATCGTCGTGGTTTTCCATTGGCATCCCTGACTTTAGATGTGCCTGGGTCGCTGGTGCTACTACGGGCCAGCCAGCTATCTTCACCCGCGCAAAAGAGGGTCATAAGGCTTGTTAGGGTTGCCATTGTCCTTGGTTTTTCTTGGTCGAGGTGTCTGGCGAGCCATTCGTCTCAGACGCTGTGTTTGAAAGCTGCTAAGGCTTTGGCGTCCGGGCAGTCGACGATTTGGTTCTTCTTAGTGAGAAATCTGTTCCAAAGATTTCGGGCTGACTCTCCGGCCTGTTGAATTATATGGCTTAAATCGTCTGCATCCGAAGGTCGGACATATGTCCCTTGAAAGTTGGCCCTAAAAGCATCCTCAAGCTCCCCCCAACTTCCAATTGAATTTTCGGGGAGGCTCTTCAGCCAGTACCGAGCTGGCCCTTTCACCTTGAGGGGCAAGTATTTGATGGCGTGGAGATCGTCTCCTCTAGCCATATGGATCTGGTGGATGAAGTCCTCAATCCAGACCCCAGGGTCCGTCGTTCCATCGTACGCCTCTATGTTCACGGGTTTGAATCCCTCTGGAAATTCATGATCCAATACCTCATCGGTGAAACATAGGGGTTACGCAGCACCCCTGTATTTGGATGTATAGTGGCGTTCTGACGGTTGTAGTGTTCGGTTTTGATTATGCGCTGGAGGGCGCTTCCTAGATCCGTAGATGGATCTGGTCACGCTGGCCTTTTGATGCAAGTCCTCGCGTGGATCATGTGCTGACTTATGTGCGGCCTCGTTAGCCGCCCTATCGCGGCCACGAGGTGGTCGATCTGATGGGTCGGTCGTTCAATTTTTTTGCCACTGTGGGCTCTAATGCCTCATCATCGAATTCAGGCAACAACCTGTGCTTTGGATAGCTCTTTGTGCGGCAACTACCACCATACTTTTCTTCAGTGTCTAGCACTTTGTTCCATCTACTGTTGAGCATATTCTGCGCGGCCTTAAGCCTTTGCTTCTGCTTCTTCAGACTCCTCGCGGTGGCAATAAGCCTTCTACAGAGGTTCTCTTGTTCCAAGTGCCTTTCCAGGATGATGTGTGCGTCTTCGTCTGGACTGTTTTCCTCTCCGGAGAGAGGTTGATGAGCTTTACCCTCGGCATCGACGTGTTCGGATAGCGGCTCCATACTATGTTCGCCGTTCGCTGGTTGATCCTGCTCTATCGCTGGGTCAATGTGGTCGTCGTTTCCTCTGGAGTCGACCGGGGTGTTATTTTCTCTTGCGCTGTTATCGCTGTTTTTGCCGAGGCGGGATTTGGAGCGGCGCCTACGCCGTCACTTTGGTTGCTTCTCGAGGGAGCTATCCTTCGCTGCATCCTTCCGTTCCTCATCATTGTTTTCTTTGGGTGTATCCACCATATATATATATCGTGCGATGAAGTGGCCGTCCAGCGCCCTGTGGGCGGTGGTTTTTGTTCGTCTCCTGCATCGTCGTCCATACCGTCGATGTCTTCGGAGTCCAAATCGAGCATGTCGGTTAAATCGTCGACAATGGCTACTAAGTGGGTGGTAGGTGGGGAGCGAATTTCTTCATCATCCGCATCCCATTCTGGCCGGACATAGTTCGGCCAAGGTTCTCCTGACAAGAAGAGAGACCTTAATGAATTTAGCACATCGCCGAAAGGCGAGTGTTGAAAGATATCCATAGAGGTAAACTCCATGATCGGCGCCCAATCAGATTCGATAATGTCGGATTTCGGGTTCCGGCAGACCCTTGAGGTTCGAACTCTGGGGTGCGCGCAGAGACTTCGCCCTCTACCTCTCCGTCTCGCAAAGATCTAAACTACAGAAAGAACAGCACAAGTGACACAAGGTTTATACTAGTTCGGGCCACCATTGTGGTGTAATACCCTACTCTAGTTTGTGGTGGGTGGATTGCCTCTTGGGCTGATGAAGATGAACAGTACATGGAAGAACAGCCTCGCGAGGGTCTGCTCTTAGCAAAGACGACGAACTGCTAGGAGGAGTTCGGCCGCCCTTCTCTCTCTCTCTCTCTCTCTCTCTCTCTCTCTCTCTTTGTTGCTTGATGATCTGATGATCTCGTCCCCCTTTACCCTGGGGGTGGCTAGTCCTATTTATAGGCAAAGGCCCTGGGCCTCTTCCCAAATATTGAGCGGGAAGGGCGCCAACAATTGGCCATTTTGAAGGGGAACATCTGGTACACTTATCCTGACTAAAGTTGGTCCTCACCTGCCAAAGGCTCTTTGGTGACGCTGTTCTGGGCTCCACGATGACCTCCTTCCCTCCGTTGGACTGGTCTTGGTCTCGTTGCACCGAAATGGATGCCTTTGCTTGATCCTCTCGCCTGCGCTTGCCCCCTTTGCACCAAAGAGGAAAGGGAGACACTGCGCGGGCTGGCGCCCGCCTGGCACCTTTGGTCGTCATGGCTTGCGTCATGGGCACCTCGTGAGGTACCCCGCCTTGATCTCTCCGCCTCCTCGTGAGCCAGCCTAGTGAGGCCGCACCTGAGGAAGCTCCATGTCGTCCGCCCCGCGAGGCTTGGCCCCTCGCGAGGGTCTTGAGTCTCGTGTTGATGAAGATGGGCCGCGCTGGCCCCCCCTTTAAGCCACGCCGCAGGCAGGCAAGTCTGGGGACCCCCGTTCCCAGAACGCCGACAGATAAGCATGGACGCAGGCGGTTCGGGGCCTGTGGCCGGTGATGAATCCGAGGATCCGGCGACACAGGTCTCATAGGAGGTGAAGTTAGTATTCGGCTCTATCGGCACTGAGCGTGCGGCCTCCGAGGTGGGGTCCATCCACCCGTCCTCGGACGTCGCAATTTGTTCCGGATTGAGGGCCGGAGTAGTTGCAGGTGTGATCTCCCGAACACTATCCGACGACAGAGCCAAGTCATGCTCGTCGTGACTGTGCGGCGCACCTGACATGGGCTCGAATCCGTCGAAGATCAAGTCTCCACGGATGTCAGCAGTATAGTTGAAGTTTCCAAACCTGACCTAATGGCCGGGGGCATAGCTCTCGATCTGCTCCAGATGGCCAAGCGATTTGGCCCGTAGTACGAAGCCGCCGAATACGAAGATCTGTCCGGGGAGGAAAACCTCACCCTTTATCGCATCGTTGCTGATGACCGAAGGAGCCATCTAGCCTCACGGTGAAGGCACAGTAGAACTCTCAATGAAAGCAGCAATGTCGGTGTCAAAACCGGCGGCTCTCGGGTAGGGGGTCCCGAACTGTGCGTCTAAGGCGGATAGTAATAGGAGGCGGGGGACACGATTTTTACCCAGGTTTGGGCCCTCTTGATGGAGGTAATACCCTACTTCCTGCTTGATTTTCCTTGATGATATGAGTATTACAAGAGTTGATCTACCACGAGATCGTAGAGGCTAAACCCTAGAAGCTAGCCTATGGTATGATTGTTGTTGTCCTACGGACTAAACCCTCCGGTTTATATAGACACCGGAGGGGGCTAGGGTTACACAGAGTCGGTTACAAGGGAGGAGATCTACATATCCGTATTGCCAAGCTTTCCTTCCACGCCAAGGAGAGTCCCATCCGGACACGGGACGAAGTCTTCAATCTTGTATCTTCATAGTCCAATAGTCCGGCTAAACGATATAGTCCGGCTGTCCGAGGACCCCCTAATCCAGGACTCCCTCACCTTGCGCTTCACGTCCTTGGCTTTGGCCTTCTTGTCTTCTGGGTCAGCCCCCAGGAGCTCCAGGAGGGAGAGGCGACCCTCCTCAGCTCTCGCACACTTCTTTGCCATGTTAAAAATCTCCAGAGCTGTGCATAGGTCCTCGTGTATGGCGAGCTCGTCCTTCAGCTTGACATCGCAGACGCCATCAGTGAATGCCGAGATGATGGCCTCATCCAATACCTTGGGGATCTTGAGGTGAACACTGTTGAAGCGCTGGATGTACTTTTGCAAGGTCTCCCTGGCTCCTGCTTGATGCGCCGCAGGTCACCCGCAGCCGGCGGCCGGTCACGGGTGCCCTGGAAGTTGGCGACGAAACGCTATGTCATTTCACCCCAGGAGGAGATCGATCCCATGGGCAGGTTCAGGAGCCACGAGCGCATGCCATCCTTGAGGGCCATGGGAAACCAGTTTGCCATAACCTTCTCGTCGTTGTTGGCCGCCTCGATGCTCAGCTTGTAGAGCTGCAGGAACTTAGCAAGGTCGGGGGTGCCACCGTAGCGTGGAGGGAGGTCGGGCTTGAACTTCCCCGGCCAGACGATGCTGCGTAGCTCGGGAGTGAAGGTGCAGCAACCCGTTGTGATCACAGGAGCCCGCCATGTAGGTGGAGCCTGATCCTGGCGCTCGCATTCCACCGCTGCAGGCGGCGCACGGTCTTGACGTGGCGGTGCTGGGAATGCCCGAGCATCGTCTTGCGGATGTTGGACCACCTGGGAGCTTTCATACTCATGCGCCAGCGCCCTACGCGGTGGGTCGCACCGCGGGGCCTCGCGCCTCGGCCCGAGGGCGACGTCCTGACGGGGAGGTGGAGGAGGCGCTCTGTGGGCTATGTCACCCGCAGCAGGTGGCGGGCGAGGCAGCGAGAGAGACGGTGTAGGAGAGCCCCCGACAGCGTTGACAAGCTCGGCGACACGGTCCAACCAGTCTTCGTAAAGGTCGTCGACGGGGCAATAGCGCAGGAGCTCGTGCGCCATGAGCAGCACAGCCTGCGCATCCGCCGGGCCGCGATGAGCATGGGACGATGAACCAGCCTGAGTCAACGGCGGGGTGACAGTGCGCCCATCACGCCGCACAGAGGGGTGTAGCCACGAAGCTTGTTGTTCATGCCCCGCCGGGCCGGTA
This sequence comes from Aegilops umbellulata, assembly GCA_032464435.1. Taxonomy (NCBI): domain Eukaryota; kingdom Viridiplantae; phylum Streptophyta; class Magnoliopsida; order Poales; family Poaceae; genus Aegilops; species Aegilops umbellulata. The sequence continues at coordinate 105,276,263 of CP136058.1, read as the reverse complement.
GACGCGTTGGCGGGAGGCGATGGAGAATGATGGGGAGGCCCGCCAGTAGGCACCGTTCGGGCGACGTGAGCGGTGAGGGCGGCCCGACGCTCAGCATGGGCTCGACGGGCGTCAACCATGGAAGCGGTGGAGCGGTGGCGAGTCGACCCGTGGAAGAGAGGCTCCGAAGCACACTATTAGGAAAAGGGCTATAGCTAATATGGACATTAATGGCGCACCATGTATGTGGTGCGCCACTGCTATATATCAGTGGCGCACCAAATACAGGTGCGCCATTTGTGTCCTCATTACTAATGGGCATCACACACACGGTGCGCCATTACTAACAATTTTTTTCCAAAACTATTAATGGCGCACCAAGGCACAGTGCGCCATTACCTCAAACTCTGTGCGCCACTACTAACATTTTTTTTACTTTTTTTTTCAAAACTAGTAATGGCGCACCAGTGTATAGTGCGCCATTACTAGTTCAAACTAGTAATGGCGCACCAGGGTACAGTGCGCCATGGTGCGCCATTACTATCTGAGCCTTACAAAAAATTCATCAAATGCACCCCCCTGTGGATCGCCTTTTCAGTTTCAAAAAAAATAAAAGAAAATGAAAGAAATGTCAAAAAAATAAAAGAAAATAATATTTCCATGTGATATGTGGTCTAGTTGTTAGCAAAATTTACAAACATGAAATTTTGACTTTTTTGCAAAATCTCTCGAGAATTTGTAAAATGGGCATAACTTTTGCATATGAACTCCGATGAAAAAGTTTTTTATATGAAAAACCATCTACTCAAAAAGGTACATCCGAATTGAATCGGGGGAACTTTGTTCAAGATTTTTAGAATACCCAAAAACCTAACAGAATGAAAGATACAGATCTTTTAAGATCTGGAGAGGCAAAAAAATCAAACTCAGTAATGGCGCACCTACCCATGGTGCGCCATTACTATCTTCCCGCCTCCAAAATTCGAACTATATCAAAAAAAAGTTAGTAATGGCGCACCTGCCCAAGGTGCAGGTGCGCCATTACTATCTTCCCGCCTTCAAAATTCAAAATAAATCAAAAAAATAAAAAAGTTAGTAATGGCGCACCTGCCCACGGTGCGCCATTACTATGCCGTATATATGGCTGGGCGCGCGGGTTCCTCTCCTCCTTACCTCTTCATTGTTCTCCTCCACTCCATCTCCTCCTCTCCTCCACTCCATCTCCCCTCCTCACCTCCACCATACTCCCCTCGTCCTCTCCGGCGACCTCCTGCTCCTCCTCTGCAGCGACCTCCTCCTCCCTCCTCTCCTCCCCTCCCCTCACGGTTTCTTCTCCCTCCTCTCCGGTGAGCTCCTCCTCCCTACTATCCGGTGAGTTCCTCCTCCCTCCTCTCCGGTGGTCTCCTCCTCCCTCCTCTCCGGTGATCTCGTCCTCCCTCCTCTCAGGTGAGCTCCTCCTCGCTCTTCTCCTCCCCTCCCCTCACGGTTTCTCCTCCCTCCTCTTCGGTGAACTTCTCTCCGGCGACCTCCTCCTCCTCTCCGGCGATGTAGATGAGCTCCTCTCCGGTGACCTCCTCCTCCTCCTCTCCGGTGACCTTGGACCTCCTCTCCGGCGAACTCCTCTCCGGCAAAAGAACGTACAAGATCCAAAAACAAGAACAAAATTTGAAAAAATATCATGCAAAAACGAGCAAAAAAAGGGCAAAAAAATCGCGATCCAGATCCAAATTCAAAAGTCAAAAATAGCAATGGCGCACGATGGGGATTAGATGGTGCACCACTACTATTTTCCTGCCTTCAAAATTCAGAAAAAATCAAAAAAAATAAACACAAAGTTACCAGTGGCGCACCTGTAGCAATAGTAATGGCGCACTACAGGGTGCGCCACTATTACCTGCAATACTAATGGCGCACCAGAGGTGCGCCATTAGTATTTGTTACTAGTGGCGTGGTAATAGTGGCGCACCTGTAGTGCGCCATTAATGGCCAAAACAGGTGCGCCACTAATTAGCCTTTTCCTAGTAGTGGCACCCCCATCTGGTGCGCCAAATGTCGGATTTCGGGTTCCACACACCATTCAGAGGTTCGAACTCTGGGGTGCGTGTGAAGAACTCGTCCTCCTCAGTCTGCCTGCTCGCTAATCTCACGACCTAACTCAATGAACTGATTGGAAAAGGGACACATCTGTTTACCCAGGTTCGGGCCACCTTGCGGTGTAAACCCCTACTCCTGCTTTGTGGTGGATTGGCCTCGAGGGGCTGAGGATGAACTAGTACAGTGGGAGAACAACCTCAGCAGGAGAGGTGTTCTTTTGCTCGATGAGCTGGTGGGTGTGAGGATGATCTGAATGATCTGTCCCCTTCCATGGTGGTGGCTAGGTCCTATTTATAGTGGCCTTGGTCCTCTTCCCAAATGTAGGCAGGAAGGGATCCCACAACGGCCAAATTTGAAGGGGGATAGCTAGTACATGCTATCCTGACAAAAGTAGTCTTTGCCTGCAAAAGGCCTCTAGTCGTGACGCCGTGGTGGGCTCGGTGATGACCTCTGTCCTGGCGGTCTTCGTCTTGTTGCACCGGAATGGAAACCTTTGGTTGATTCCGTGGGACTCTGCGTCTGCGCTTGCCTCCTTAGCACCAAAGAGGAAACTGGTACACTGCGCCCGCTAGCGCACGCCTGGCCTTGGTCTTCATGGCTCATGTCATCAGGACCTCGCGAGGTGAGCCTTGCATAGAGATCTCCGCTCCTCGGGAGACAGCGTGAGGAGGCCGCCCCTCGTGGAGGTCTTGATGTCGTCTGCCTCGCAAGGCTTGGCCCCTCGCGAGGGTCTTGAGTTGTTGATGTTGAAGTTGGGTCATTCCAGGCCATCGATGGAGTCACACCATGGGCTGCAGGCAGGCAAGTCTGGGTACCCCCATTCCCAGAACACCGACACTTGCGCCTATAACGAGATGTGTCATCCTCTCACTTGTAACGCCATAAAGGGGTCACTCTACACTGGAGGGGATGGATACATCGCTTTATCGCAAGGGCCATCACTTCTATTATCGAGAGTTCGGAATGCGCAAGTAATCTTACCTTGCTGACTAACCTCTTCACTTGCGCACTGTCTTCTTCCTTGGGACTCCGGGGGCGCCAATTGAGGCGTTTCTTCAAAGGAGCCTGGAAAATTCGGGGAGTCCACGCCGAACTGGGTCTGGAAGGGGAACATCCTCAATATAAAACCATTCCGAAGACCGTTCTTGGGATGCCTCCTTGGGAGTTCTGACAAGGTAACCTAATATGGCTATGCGCCATACTTCGGCGCCGCGCACTTCAAATATGGAACCCCCTCGATGACGAGGGATGAGGCAAAAGAACTTTCTCCATAGTTAAAAATGAGCCTCGCAGCCTAAAACAGTTCGCAGAGAGCGACAAAACCCGAGATGTGTAGGATAGAACCTGGTGTGAGGTTGTGCAGCTGGATCCCGTATAATTCCAATAGACCTGTGAGAAAGGGGTGGATCAGAAATTCTAAGCCCCGCAGAAGAAACGAGACGAAGCACACCCTCTCCTCCTTGTTGGGGTTGGGGAAATTCTCTGCTAGCACATCATTGCCAATTGAGGCCAATCCCGCCCGCACAAAGACTTGATCTGCGGGAGGGAGATATCCCTACGTCTGAAGTCGACTCAGCTGAAGGCGAGACACTGAGCAGCTTCGCCAATCACCCTCTTGAGGGACATGTGGGCGTGAGGAAGAGCTAGGAGCGCTCGCCATGTTTTGAAGTTTTTCATGGTTTACTCTAATGCCCTTTGCGCGATGTGGGATGGCATTTGGGGATCTAACCTCCTTATATGGATGCCGCCCATGCATGGTAAGCGGGTTATTTGTAAAAATTATGGATCGTTCGCATTCGCCCGACGCATGGAAATCGATGCGACAACAGGAAGGAATCATAAAGGCAGAGCATGGAGGTCAAAACCGGACTGTCGCCAATCTGGAGTATGGCGAAGAACCCGCCTTGCAAAGCCAAAGACATAAGCCAGATACTACATCGTCATTGAAGGCAAGTTCGGGGGATACTGAGTGACTCCTGGATTCGGGGGTCCTTAGGTGTCCGGCTTATTCGCTATGGGCCGGACTGATGGGCCATGAATATAAAGCAGAAGACTATCCACTGTGTCTGAGTAGGATTCATGTATGTGTGGACTGCAAGTTTGGTGTCCGGATGTACTACTTCCTTCTTCGGCAAACCGACTCTGTACAACCCTAGGCCCCTCTGGTGTGTATATAAACAGGAGGGCTTAGTCTGTATATGCCATCAGAATAATCATTGGTTAGACAGCTAGCGTTTAGCCATTATGGTCTCGAGGTAGATGATAACCCACAAGTATAGGGGATCGCAACAGTTTTCGAGGGTAGAGTATTCAACCCAAATTTATTGATTCGTCACAAGGGGAGCCAAAGAATATTCTCAAGTATTAGCAGCTGAGTTGTCAATTCAACCACACCTGGATAACTTAGTATCTGCAGCAAAGTATTTTGTAGCAAAGTAATATGGAAGTAACGGTAACAGTAGCAAAGTAATATTTTTGGGTTTTGTAGTGATTGTAACAGTAGCAACGGAAAATTAAGTAAGCGAAGAACAATATGTGAAAAGCTCGTAGGCATTGGATCGGTGATAGAGAATTATGCTGGATGTGGTTCATCATGTAACAATCATAACATAGGGTGACATAGAACTATCTCCAATTCATCAATGTAATGTAGGCATGTATTCCGAATATAGTCATGCCTGCTTATAGAAAAGAACTTGCATGACATCTTTTGTCCTACCCCCCCGTGGCAGCGGGGTCCTAATGGAAACTAAGGGATATTAAGGCCTCCTTTTAATAGAGTACCGGACCAAAGCATTAACATATATTCATGAAAACATAATAGGTTCAAGAACTCACATATATTCATGAAAACATAATAGGTTCAGATCTGAAATCATGGCACTCGGGCCCTAGTGACAAGCATTAAGCATAGCAAAGTCATAGCAACATCAATCTCAGGTCATAGTGGATACTAGGGATCAAACCCTAACAAAACTAACTCGATTACATGATAGATCTCATCCAACCCATCACCGTCCAGCAAGCCTACGATGGAATTACTCACGCACGGCGGTGAGCATCATGAAATTGGTGATGGAGGATGGTTGATTATGACGACGGCGACGGATTCCCTTCTCCGGAGCCCCGAACGGACTCCAGACCAGACTCATAGCAATGGCATAATCAACTAGCGAGCAATAATAATACATCTCGGATGACAACACTTTCTCAAAACAATTATGATATGATATAACAAGATGGTATCTCGCTAGCCCTTTCTCAGACCGCAAAACATAAATGCAGAGCACCTTTAAAGATCAAGGACTGACTAAACATTGTAATTCATGGTAAAAGAGATCCAGTCATACCCAATATAAATTAATAGTAATGGATGCAAATGACAGCTGTGCTCTTTAGCTAGTGCTTTTTAATAAGAGGGTGATGATTCAACATAAAAGTAAATAGATAGGCCCTTCGCAGAGGGAAGCAGGGATTTGTAGAGATGCCAGAGCTCGTTTTTAAAGCAGAGATAAATAATATTTTGAGCGGCATACTTTCATTGTCAACATAACAACCAAGAGATGGCAATATCTTCCATGCTACACACATTATAGGCGGTTCCCAAACATAATGGTAAAGTTTATACTCCCCCTCCACCAACAAGCATCAATCCATGGCTTGCACGAAACAACGAGTGCCTCCAACTAGCAACAGTCCCAGGGGGAGTTTTGTTTGCAATTATTTTGATTTAGTTTGCATAAAGCATGGGACTGGGCATCCCGGTGACCAGCCATTTTCTCGTGAGTGAGGAGCGGAGTCCACTCATCTTGAGAATAACCCGCCTAACATGGAAGATACGGACAGCCCTAGTTGATACATGAGCTATTCGAGCATACAAAATAGAATTTCATTTTAAGGTTTAGAGTTTGGCACATACAAATTTACTTGGAATGGCAGGTAGATACCGCATATAGGAAGGTATAGTGGACTCATATGGAATAACTTTGGGGTTTAAGGGATTGGATGCACAAGAAGTATTCCCGCTTAGTACAAGTGAAGGCTAGCAAAAGACTGGGAACCGACCAACTAGAGAGCGACAACAGTCATGAACATGCATTAAAATTAATGAACATTGAGTGCGAGCATGAGTAGGATATAACTAATCATGAACATAAATATCGTGAAGGCTATATATGTTGATTTGTTTCAACTACATGTGTGAACATGTGCCAAGTCAAGTCACTTAAATCCTTCAAAAGAGGATACCACCCCATCATACCACATCACAACCATTTTAGTAGCATGTTGGCACACAAGGTAAACCATTATAAGCTCCTAGCTAATGAAGCATGGCATAAGCAACTATAATCTCTAATTGTCATTGCAAACATGTTTATTCATAGTAGGCTGAATCAGGAACGATGAACTAATCATATTTACAAAAACAAGAGAGGTCGAGTTCATACCAGCTTCTCCCATCTCAATCAGTCCATCATATATCGTCATAATTGCCTTTCCCTTGCACGACCGAACGATGTGAATAATAATAATAGTGCACGTGCATTGGACTAAGCTGGAATCTTTGAGCATTCAATAAACAGGAGAATACAAGGCAATATGGGCTCCTGGTTAAATCAACAATAATGTACATAAGAGCCACTTCAACAATTTAATCATGGTCTTCTCCTATCGACCCCCAAAGAAAGAAAAAAATAAAACTATTTACACGGGAAAGCTCCCAACAAGCAAAAGAAGAACGGGAAATCTTTTTGGGTTTTCTTTTTAATTACTACTACTATAGCAAGAAAGTAAACTAGCTAAAAGCTATAACTAATTTTTTTTGGTTTTTCTTAAGATTTATTAAACTCACAAGAAGAAAGCAAGAAAAAGGAAAATAGACTAGCATGGATATTACAGAGAAAAAGTATGAGCACCGACATCTAGCAATGAGTGTGTGAACATAAATGTAATGTCGGTGAGAAATACGTACTCCCCCAAGCTTAGGCTTTTGGCCTAAGTTGGTTTATTGCCACGGATGGCCTGGCGGATATCCAAAGTTATAGTTGGGGTCGTACTGAGATGAAGAAGACTCTGATTGCCACTGGTTGGCAATCATCTCCGGATCCCAGTGGTAATTAGACTATCGTGGAGGTTCAAATTGTGGTTGCGGCTCCGGCCCTGTGGCTGATGTAGGGTTCCGGTAGGCGTGAATGGCCGCCAGCAGAACGAGATACGGACCTGCAGATAAATCAAACAAGGAAGGAGCAGGCAAGGTAATAGTCTCAGGGTGATGTTCAGTAAAGAACAATTTGTATTTAAGCGCCTCTTCCCTATTCTTAACAATAAAGTCATGCGCTACCATACTCTTATAATCTAAATAAGCAATGGGCAGCAATTTTTCTTCTTTTTCATAGTGCCTAATAGGTATGTTATAGTGTGCAGCAAGGCGTGAAGCATAAATACCTCCAAAGATGGGGCCCTTTGTACAGTTCAGACTTAACCATTTGGCAATAATACCACCCATACTAACAGTGTTATCATAGAATAGACCATGGAACAAAATAATAATATCAGGAACACTAAGGTTTCCACAGTTTCCTCGACCAATTAAGCAACGACTAGCAAATATAGCAAAGTAGCAGGATTCGGAGCGGCGCCTACGCCGTCTCTTTGGTTGCTTCTCGAGGGAGCTATCCTTCGCTGCATCCTTCCATTCCTCATCATTGTTTTCTTTGGGTGTATCCACCATATATATATATATATATATTGTGTGATGAAGTGGCTGTCCAGCGCCCTGTGGGCGGTGGTTTTTGTTCGTCTCCTGCATCGTCGTCCATACCGTCGATGTCTTCGGAGTCCAAATCGAGCATGTCGGTTAAATCGTCGACAATGGCTACTAAGTGGGTGGTAGGTGGGGAGCGAATTTCTTCGTCGTCCGCATCCCATTCTGGCCGGACATAGTTCGGCCAAGGTTCTCTGACAAGAAGAGAGACCTTAATGAATTTAGCACATCGCCGAAAGGCGAGTGTTGAAAGATATCCACAGAGGTAAACTCCATGATCGGCGCCCAATCAGATTCGATAATGTCGGATTTCGGGTTCCGGCAGACCCTTGAGGTTCGAACTCTGGGGTGCGCGCGGAGACTTCGCCCTCTACCTCTCCGTCTCTCAAAGATCTAAACTACAGAAAGAACATCACAAGTGACACAAGGTTTATACTAGTTCGGGCCACCATTGTGGTGTAATACCCTACTCTAGTTTGTGGTGGGTGGATTGCCTCTTGGGCTGATGAAGATGAACAGTACAAGGAAGAACAGCCTCGTGAGGGTCTGCTCTTAGCAAAGACGACGAACTGCTAGGAGGAGTTCGGCCGCCCTTCTCTCTCTCTCTCTCTCTCTCTCTCTCTCTCTCTCTCTTTGTTGCTTGATGATCTGATGACCTCGTCCCCCTTTACCCTGGGGGTGGCTAGTCCTATTTATAGGCAAAGGCCCTGGGCCTCATCCCAAATATTGAGCGGGAAGGGCGCCAACAATTGGCCATTTTGAAGGGGAACATCTGGTACACTTATCCTGACTAAAGTTGGTCCTCGCCTGCCAAAGGCTCTGTGGTCACGCCGTTCTGGGCTCCACGATGACCTCCTTCCCACCGTTGGACTGGTCTTGGTCTCGTTGCACCGAAATGGATGCCTTTGCTTGATCCTCTCGCTTGCGCTTGCCCCCTTTGAACCAAAGAGGAAAGCCCCCCCCTTTAAGCCACGCTGCAGGCCGCAGGCAGGCAAGTCTGGGGACCCCCATTCCCAGAACGCCGACAGTAGCCCCTAGGCCCAAGGCGCGCCCGCACTTGGCCGTGCTGAGAGGCAAAAGGGCAAGGGCGAAGCGCCGCGGGCCCTAACAGCCTGCGGCCTTGGGCGCCGCGTGGCGGTTGATTGGACGTGGGCGTCTCCGCTTCCCCATGACGCCTCGGTGGTCGCGCGGATTGGACATGTCCCTGCATGTAGATCATGTCATGATTACCTGCGATCATGGAAGCCGACGGTTGGCCTTCGCCGGCTATAAGTACGACACTGCGCGTGCTCTCCCAGTCCATCTCTCCTTGCTTCTCCTTCTTCTACATGGCTCCGTCGAGGAGGTTCTTGGCTGCAGAGAAAGGGAAGGCCAGCTAGGTTGAGCCTGCCTCTCCCCCGCCCAAGCGCGGTCGAGGGCGCCCCCGGAAGCATCTCATGGCTGCCCCGGCAGCGTCCCGCGGTCGCGGGGATGGTTCCCAGCATGGCGGCGGGCGAGCTGCTGCGGCCGGGGGACGTGCTCTGATCGCCCGCTCCCCTAGGCCGCGCTTTCGCATGGCGGAGGTGCTGCCGGAGTTCGTCGTATGGTCGGCAGAGCCGACTAGAGCCCGGCTCCAACTTCCTCGCTTCCTCCTTGGTAAGCTCCCGGCCGGTGCCCCGGGCGGCCTTTGGCTTCAGGCGGACGGCTGCTGCAGCCGGTCCTCGTGGGCTGCACTGGAGGTCTCCACTGCTGGGAGCTTGGCCTTGACTCGTGGTTGGCAGGCGTTCGCCCGTGCTCGCGGCCTAGAGCGCCGGTGCACCCTGCACTTTAGGTTTGACGGGGATGCCACCCTCTACGTGAGGGTGTTTGGGGAAGATGGTCGCCGCGTAGGGTGTTGCTTTGAGGACGACGACCGCGGCCGGGGACCCAGCCCCGATGACGACGGAGGAGACAGCGCCCGCGTGGTTGGCGGTGCTCAGGGTTCCCCAAGCTTCATCGTCTCCTCTTCAAGCGACTCTTCCAGCGGTGGCCGCAGTCAGCCCCCTCGCCGTCGCGCCTGCTTGGGAGGCGGCAGTACGTCCGCCCACCGTCACGCCCCGGTGAAGCGCGAGAGGGAGTCTGCTTGAGCTCCGGAGGCAGCCCGAGCCTCCTCCGCAGGCCGGTGTGAGGCGAGCCGCGCCAGGCTTTCCCCTTCTTTCCCTTTTGTTTCCTGCTTAAAGAAAACAGCTGTGTGGAGCCCCGTGTGGGCGTGTTCGGGGTTACTGCTATTAACCGTTACCTTGATTCTGTTTTTCGCACCTTTCAGCTATGTGTTTGCGCGTAGATAGTTCCTAGCCCCAGCCGTGGGGGGGCGACCGATCCAGGCCCTGTGTGTGTGTCGCGGTGCCCGAGGGGCACGGACTGGAGGTATGCTCCCGTAATGGGCCCAGGTCGCGAAACCTCCGAACGACTCAAACAGGAACTCTCGCGAGGGCGCTCAGCTGTCCTCCCTCGCGAGGCCTTTCATAAGAAGAATCAAACCGGGGGAGTGAAAATCGACGAACCATAAACCAACAACGGTAATAATTTCAATAAAATTACAACTGCAAACAAACAAGCCAACTGCGGAAAGCAAATGAAAAAGCCCCGTCCGGCACCTAATCTAGTCTTCGACGTCTTCTCACCAGCGCGGAGCTAAGTGCTGCCACTGGGCGTGGGAGGGAGCCCCAGGGCCTGAGGCCGGCGCTCCTGAGACTCCGGGGCGTGTACATCCCCACTCATTATTATGTGAGAGTGTCACGGGTGGCGAGCTTCACAGGCGTTGGCCTTCTTCACAGGCTCCGGGCCTTTCTTCTTAAGGGAAACGAGCTTCACAGGCATTTGCCCTCTTCACAGGCTCCGGGCCTTTTCCAAAACGCGGCAATCTTCATAGGCATTCGCCTTCTTCACAGGCTCCGGGCCTTTTCCAAAAAGGATAATCTTCACAGGCGTTCGCCTTCTTCACAGGCTCTGGGCCTTCTCCAAAAAGGATAATCTTCACAGGCGTTCGCCTTCTTCACAGGCTCTGGGCCTTCTCCAAAAAGGATAACCTTCACAGGCGTTCGCCTTCTTCACAGGCTCTGGGCCTTCTAGGGGTAGAACCTCCGGAGGTGCTGGATGTTCCATGTGTTCTGAATCGGCTCCCCCTCCTGAGTCCCCAAGCGCACGGAGCCTGGCCTGGAAACATGAACAACCTTGAACGGGCCCTCCCACATGGGAGAGAGCTTGTGCAGCCCCTCCTTGGAGAGAACCCGCCTGAGTACGAGGTCTCCTACCTCGAGAGTCCTGGGGCAGATGTTGCGGCAGTGATATCGTCGTAGCGCCTGTTGGTACCTCGCCGCTCGTAACGAGGCTTCTCGGCGGCGTTCCTCCCCCAGCACGAGGTCCATCCCCCGCATGGCGTCCTGCTGCGCCTCGTCGAACGCTAGGACCCGCGCGGAGCGACGTCTGACCTCGTGAGGGAGGACTGCTTCAGCTCCATAGACCAGGAAGAATGGGGTCTCCCCAGTCGGCTTGGTCGCGGTTGTGTGGATGGACCACAACACGGACTGGAGCTCATCGTACCAACCTCTACCGCAGGCCTCCAGCTTCTTGCTGAACGTCCTGGTCTTGAGGCCCCTCAAGACCTCCGCGTTGGCTCTTTCGGCCTAGCCGTTGCTTCGTGGATGCGCCACCGAGGCGTAGCATATCTGCGTTCCAAGGTTAGCGCAGTATGTTCTGAAAAGGTTACTGGTGAACTGCGAACCGTTATCCGTGATGATGCGGTTCAGCACCCCAAACCGGCTCACGATGCCCCTGATGAACTTGACGGCGGAACCCACGGGGATGGTGCGGACAGCCTCTACTTCTGCCCACTTGGTGAACTTGTCAATGGCGACGTAGAGGTAGCGGTAGCCCCCTGGCGCCCGAGGAAACGGGCCCAGAATGTCCAGCCGCCAGACCGCGAACGGCCACGAAAGGGGTATGGTCTGCAGGCCTCCCGCCGGCTGATGGATCTGCTTGGCGTGAAATTGGCAGGCTTCACAAGTCTTCACCAGCTCGACAGTGTCGCTGAGTGCGGTGGGCCAATAGAACCCACTGCAGAATGCCTTGCCAACGAGGGTTCGTGATGATGAATGATGCCCACAGTCCCCGCCGTGTATGTATTCCAGCAGTTCCTTTCCTTGCTCCCTGGAGATGCAGCGCAGGGATACGTCATTTGGTCGCCTCCTGTAGAGCTCTCCATCCCTGATGCAGTATGTCGTGGCCTGCCGCGCCACACGCTCCGCTTCCTCCTCTTCCTCCGGCAGGGTCCCTTGTGTTAAATAACTCCGGAGTTCCGCGATCCAGCACTCCTCCTGAGGTTCCATCGTCAGGAGCAGGCGTGCCCCTGAGGTCGGGCCGCAAACCGGGGCTCCCGAGGCAGGTGGCTGGGGAAGTTCCTCCCGAGGCTGAGCAGTGTTCGATAATGACGGTTGGGCTGAGGGCTTGAAGTGTCTCTCTTCGAAGACGCCAGGTTTTTGAGGTAACTGCCTGGACGCCCGTCCGGCGATGTCATCAGCCTCCTGATTGGTGCCACGGGGCACATGCTTCAACTCCAGCCCTCAGAATTGCTTCTCCATATTGCGGACTTCCGCTAGGTAGGCTTCCATGTGCTCGTCCTTTGGCTCATACACCTTGTTGGATAAGTTGACAAGGAGCTGCGAAACGCCCTTGACAGTGAGGCGCTTCACCCCTAGGGTTGCTGCGGCCTTCAAGCCCGCTATTAGACCTTCATACTCTTCTATGTTGTTGGAGACTTTTTCATCTTGCTGGAAACAGAGCTGCACAGCATAGTAAAGCTTGTCCTGAGTGGGTGATATCAGTACCGCGCCACCCCCGGTGCCGTGCCTGGAGAAAGCCCCATCGAAGTACATGACCCAGCCTTCCGGCGCCTCGCTCCCCGGGAGGAGGGACCAATCCTCGTCGCCCTTGAGGCCCGGTGGCTCTGTCCATTCTGCCATGAAATCTGCTAACGCTGCTCCCTTGATGACCCTGGTCGTGCTAAACTCGAGTTGAAATGCCTGCAGTTTTATGTTGCATTCAGCGACCCTTCCGGCTGAGTTGGGGCTCCTTAGCACTCTCTCCAGGGGGTATGATGAGACGACCTTGATGGGGTGACCCCGGAACACTACAAGAAATATGTCAACTTGTGACCTTGACTATTGGTCACTGAAAGGTCACAAATTTCCATTTACGACCTTTTTGTGACCAAAAACAAAAGGTCAAAAGCTGGCGGTCGTAAACTGACTATAGCGACCTTCTCTATGAGAAGGTCGTAGATGTTTATGACCAAAATATGTCCACTATGGCGTTTTGGTCACTAGCAACCTCCCCAGGCCACGTAGGCATCCAACATGGCAAGCTGATGTGGCACAAGATTCAGCCCGGTCCAATTCAGTTTTCTACATGGGCCTAGCCCATTAATTCAGCCTTTCTATTTTTTTTCTATCAATTTTTGGTCGATTTCATGGGCCTGGCCCAACATTGCAGCCTTTTTTATTATTGGGCCTTGGCCTTTTCGTCTAAATAATTATAATTTCCTTTTTTTTATTAAATGGGTCCACCAGTCAGATGGGTCCCAGTTGTCAGGTTTGGGTCTGGTAAGTGAGTCCCATCTATCAGGCTCATATTCTTCATATTTCAACTAGTATTTAACTTGGCAGACAAAAGCACACATGATACTTCAAATAAGAGCAACCAGATAACGTTGCCGATACATATGACCATGTGTAATACAGTACTTTACAAGATCTACATGTGTAACGAGCTCTACAAGTGTGATACAATACTGCTTTACAAGAAAATGACGACATGCCGGACTCGCTGGACAACCATAGTCAAGGCTGGGAACAAACAAAACGGCAACATGGCTTCCTCTATCAGGGCTGCCGATGCTGCTCCTTCCCCGCCGCCGCCGCACAGGTGAATTTCCTGCACAAGTGAAATTGGACTGAATCTGTAAACTTGTTTATACTCCTGGACTGTGTTTGGAATGAATTTGGAGTACAAGGAAACCAAAACAATATCTGGACTGTGTTTGGACATATCTCACCTATCTTTCTCTGCTTGGCCCGGACCATCGCGCCCACCGCTAGTAGCAAGGATGCTGCCGGTGCATAACCGACCCACTCACTGCAATAGAAAATATGAAACTTGCATATTATTCCAAGTCCCATTTTCAACTTGAGTACACACAAATATGTAACTAGGATTCAATGAAAATGATGCTTATAATCTTAATGATGCACTAAGCAGACTAATGGAAATATATACGGGAGGTATTCAGAAACAAGTTTAATGGAAATATCCAGTTTGGAGATATTCAGAAGCATGATACTCATAAGCATGCTGAATTAATCACATTTTTGTTCTAAAAAATGGAGAGAATAGATGTGCCTCATGAGTAATCCTGTGAGATAACTAGAAGAAAAACAGTGAAGGGAATCTGTAGTATAATTCGTTTGGAACAATACTCAAGCCAGTCAGGTTAAGCAACATTGACATGAGTTTCATCTTTAGGATTAATAGAACAGGACAGATAAATTAATGTTTTTTTCTGAAACTATAAGAGACATAGCAGCACACATAATGTAACTATTCAAGTTTTCAACTATAAGAGGCTATAGACTGTCAAATAAAGAACATCAGTTATAGAACTCTGTATCAGGTAGGCAGTAAGCATGCTTAAAAATCACATGGACATACCTATGCATATTTCCCATACTACATAAGTACTAAACAAACTAACAAGTGCTCACTTGAAAACCTTCCATGCACATGATAGTAGCTCTTCCCTCATGTCATAGAAAAAACATTTACCAAGTAACATCATACTGTTGTTCACATACAGCGAGATAACCTTCCATGCAAACTCCCATTGTTTTAACCCACGGGAGAAAAGAAAGGTCCTTATCATCAGGTCCAAAAGAAGCAGAAACATTCGAACAACTAGAGAAACACAGTACAGCAGCAAAAGCATTGAAAGAGCAGCAGGCTTGGACTGACACATGTCATATCTTATAAACTTAGGCAAGTGCTCTCAGGTTATCCCTAACATCATGCACTAGCTTGGGTAATTAGCATCAAACAATACATATCAGTACAAGGCTAGGAAAGATAATAAAGACTTGGGAAAAGATAGCAGAGTTATAAAAAATGATATGTGCCCTTAAAGAGAGGGCAGTGTCAAGTGCGGCCACAGACATAGGCATTAGCCGCACCCACGACCCCTGGATACTCTCACAGCCGAAGAGGAGGTGCCTTGCATATGGTCTCCTTTGAGTCTGCGAGAGAAAGAATGAGGTGAAGGTCAGTACGCATCAAGGATGCTGCTATTCTGGGTTAAGCTAAGTCAAGGGCATAAGAGATTTTAGTAAAAAAAACATGTGAACATCTTATACAAACTATCATCATTTATAAAATATAAAAAACAAATATGCAAACAGTTGTACAATGGTTGAGTGCTCATCTTATATTATAGCAGGCAATAGCATTTAGCAATAGTGATGATCAACTACACTATTCGGCTATCATGAACAATTAATTCTCAAGATGCAGAAAGCTTGTTTACAATAGTTTGGGTTTTAAAATTTGTCATCTTGAAGCATCACACTAGCAAATGATAGGAAAGATCACAGGAAATAGGACTACCCTGATCAAGTATACATAACCATTACTAAAATCTGCCATAAAATCAAAATCAAATTGTATTGAACAGCCGCATCAAATTCAGTTTGGAGCCCAATCCTGAGTAGGGCTGTAAGAATCAGAAGACAATTTCGACAACGAAGTGGATCGCTAAATACTAGTATTAGAGTATCCAGTACAAGCATCTGTTAGATGCATAGTTTGTTTATCTCATACAGCAGTGCAATGTGCAACATAGATTACGAGTGGTAAGACAAATTGGTACTGAATTGAAAGCAATCAGGCAGTTCAGTACAGGTGCGCAAAAAGGAATCCTTGTAAAATAGTCCAGGCATCCATTAAAAGCCTCAGATTACTACCATGCGTTTGTTTGGGTGCTGTTCATTTTTATGATCTGATAAGAATCGCTGGTGGTGGGCCTAGAGTAGAGTAGTCATCTGAACAAAGTAGTCCTACTAGTAGTACGTATTTGTCATCTGGACTGAAGATAGAGGCCAGTTGATTTGATAATAATAATATAGCGACACAAGCCTGACTAGTTGTGTAGTGAATTAAGACTGTCAGCTATTTGTTTGATTGATTCGTAAAAAGAGAAAGAGAGGATCTATATAAATCACGACTAAAATTTAGTGGTGGCCTGTAGAGCAGCAACGTCTCATGTGAATGATAACAAGTGGGATTGGGAGGTGGAGATCGAGCGAGGAAGGAAGGGATGGAATGAACCTGAGCTGAGGGGGGAGAAGGGAACCTGGGCTAAGGTTGGAGCCCAACCATGCGAGCGGTCGAGCAGGGGATCGAGTGGTGAGGCGCTAGCGAACTGGCCAGGCAGGGCGCGGTCAACGCCCTTGACCCCACGCACGTGAGTGCGCTCGATGCGTCTTGGCAAGGGCGACGCTTGATGCAGGGGGACTTGATGCGTTCGAGGAGCGACGGGATGCAGTGGAGGAGACAGCCAGGGAGGTCCGGCGGGCGGCGGGACGCCGGACTTGGGCGGTGGAGCTCGACGCGGCGACGGCCCGCTCGACGCACCTGTCAGTGGCAGGCAACCAATTCAGCGAATCGAATCAGATGGAACGAGGTAGGGAGTGGAGAGGACCAAGGAAAAGATGAGTACTCGTCACCTGCCATCGCGCGATGCTGCCGCCGGCTCCCTCTCCACCGCGCCGTCGTCCAGCTCCGGGACGCGATGGGCGTCGCTGCGGGACGCATCGAGGAAGGAGGTGGTGGCGGGACGCGCCGCTGCAGGACGGGGAGGAGGTGGCGGCAGCGAGGAGATGAGGGAGGGGGTGGATCTGGCCGCCGCCATGGCCATGGCCGTGCCGTGCGGCTAGATTGGTGGGCATCGAAGAGGGTGGAGCACAGTCACCGCCGCCGCGCCAGAATTGGTGGGAACGCCACCCTCGAAATCCTATCTGTGGGAAGGGGTTGGGGATGAGCTACCGGGGACGTAAGAGGCGGATCTGGCCGGAGGGGAGGGAAGAGCGGAGGCAGGGGAGCTCGGATCTGGGCTGCACACCGGCGAGGCCCGCCGGAACACGCCGGAACAAGAGGCGTAGGTGGCGACAGCAAGGGTTTCGGGGGAGGGATTGTGGGTGCGTGAGGGAACGAGGAGCAGAGAAAGAAAGGAGGCAGAGAAAGAAAGGAGGCGGGGAGGTGGATGGAAAAATTCCACGAGTAGAGCTAGGGTTTCGGCTTAGGTGGGCTTGGGGTTGGTGTGGTGGGCCGAGGACTGCCGTTGGATCCGCGAGCATCCGACGGTGTTCCGGGCACGATCCGCGTGCGACGTCCACGGACCAATCAAAATGCAGTACCACGTTATGACCATTTAAATTGGTCGTAGTTGACTAAAAATAGCATGTTAAAATCATATCAGCTATTTTATGACCTGAGAAAATTCAAAAAGAAAATGAAAAACATTCTCATTGTGTCACCAAATGTGAATAAGTTTTCAGGAAAAGTAACAAACATGAAATAAGATAAATATCTTTAAAAATATGTCATGAGAAATGAGTTTTTTGGCAAAAAAAAAACATTGTCCATTTTTCGAGTGCCCGAAATGAGTTTTTTTTGTGAAGGACCTACCATATCTTTTTTGCAAAATTGGACCAAATAAATTTTCTAAAATACTAGGACATATTTAATGCACAATTGACAAAATGGTTGGGTGTCAAAAGCCTTGATCCACCTCTGGTGAAAAAGACAAATCTCCGCTGATTCAGTTGGAAGCGGGTCAAATTTGAACTGCAGGTGCCTCATAGTTTTCTATTTATTTTTTCCAAAAATCATTTATAGGTACATAAGTATCTATTTAATCAGAGAAACACCAAAAAAATTCCAAGATTCAACCACTAGCTAGGAACGGTCATTCCCACCGTTTTGACCGCATTTTGAAACGGGCATAAAAATTCAAAAAAATCAAAAAATTGGGAAACCTTCGCATTGTGTCATTATATGTGGCCAAGTTAGCAGCAAAAATAACAAACTTGTAATACAGCAATTATTTTAAAAAAGTGTTCGCAGAAACGAGCTATCACGTGTGGAGATCAAATGCTTTCAAGCCAAATGATCAATCTTATGGCCACATTCATGGCATAGTTTGTTTAAATCATCTCATATTGTGCACAAGGGTGCATATTGGAATGGAAAACAATGTTGCCTAAGGAAGTTTTCATTTTCTTTGGACGAAAAAACCATTTTCCATTTTTCGAGTGCCCAAAAGGAGGTTTTTTTGTGAAGGACCTCCCAAATAAATGTTGCAAAATTGGACGAAATCATTTTTATAAAATACTAGGACATATTTAATGCACAATTGACAAAATGGTTGGGTGTCAAAAGCCTTGATCCACCTCTGGTGAAAAAGACAAATTGTCGCCGATTCAGCTGGAAGCGGGTCAAATTTGAACTGCAGGTGCCTCATAGTTTGCTATTTATTTTTTTCAAAAATCATTTATAGGTACATAAGTATCTATTTAATCAGAGAAACACCAAAAAAATTACAAGATTCAACCACTAGCTAGGAACGGACATTCCCGCCGTTTTGACCGCATTTTGAAACGGGCATAAAAAATTCAAAAAATTCAAAATATTGGAAAACCTTCGCATTGCGTCATTATATGTGACCAAGTTACCAGGAAAATTTATAAACTTGTAATACGACAAATATTTAAAAAAAGTGTTCTCAGAAACGAGCTATCAAGTGTGAAGATGAATGACTTTCAACCCAAATGCTCAATCTTATGGCCACATACATGGCATAGTTTGTTCAAATGATCTCATATTGTGCACAAGGGTGCATATTGGAATGACAAACAATGTTTCTTAAGGAAATTTTCATTTTCTTTGGACGAAAAATTCATTTTCCATTTTTCGAGTGCCCGAAAAGAGATTTTTTTGTGAAGGGCCTACCATATATTTGTTGCAAAATTGTACCAAGTCAATTTTTGAAAATACTAGGACATATTTAATGTACAATTGACCAAATGGTTGGGTGTCAGAAGTTTTGATCCACCTCTGGTGAAAAAGACAAATTCCCGTCGATTCAGCTGGAAGCGGGTCAAATTTGAACTGCAGTTGCCTTATAGTTTGCTATTTATTTTTTCCAAAAATCATTTCTAGGTACATAAGTATCTATTTAATAAGAGAAAAACCAAAAAAATTCCAATATTCAACCACTAGCTAGGAACGGTCAAGCCCGCCGTTTTGACCGCATTTTGAAACGGGCATAAAAAATTCAAAAAAATTCAAAAAATTGGAAAACCTTCGCATTGTGTCATTATATGTGAACAAGTTTCCAGGAAAAATAATAAAATTGTAATACAGTAATTATTTTAAAAAAAGTGTTCTCAGAAATGAGCTATCAAGTGTGAAGATTCATGGCTTTCAAGCCAAATGATCAATCTTATGGCCACATTCATGGCATAGTTTGTTCAAATGATCTCATATTGTGCACAAGGGTGCATATTGAAATGGCAAACAATGTTGCCTAAGGAAGTTTTCATTTTCTTTGGACGAAAAAACCATTTTCCATTTTCCGAGTGCCTGAAATGAGTATTTTTTTTGTGAAGGACATACCATATATTTGTTGCAAAATTGGACCTAATGAATTTTATAAAATACTAGGACATATTTAATGCACAATTGACAAAATGGTTGGGTGTCAAAATTTTTGATCCACCTCTGGTGAAAAAGACAAATTCCCGTCGATTCAGCTGGAAGCAGGTCAAATTTGAACTGTAGCTGCGTCATAGTTTGCTCTTTATTTTTTCATAAATAATTTCTAGGTAAATAAGTATCTATTTAATCAGAAATACATGGTTTGATGGAGAGACATCGAGGTTTGGACGGTGGCCGACGGCCCCAACTCTAGAGCGC
This sequence comes from Aegilops umbellulata, assembly GCA_032464435.1. Taxonomy (NCBI): domain Eukaryota; kingdom Viridiplantae; phylum Streptophyta; class Magnoliopsida; order Poales; family Poaceae; genus Aegilops; species Aegilops umbellulata. Next base: position 105,256,390 of record CP136058.1, on the reverse strand, counting down.
GTAAGCTCGCATACCCGCCGCGTGGTCAGCGCGTGACCGTGGCGTTACCATGTGTTCTGGGCGGCCTAGGCATGTCTAGTGGGTTGGGCAATCCCCAACTAGGTGCTAGGAAGAAAATCACAACATAAGATTCTCACGAGGAGACCGATCGATGCTCAAACATGAATAAGCAGCCAAGTGTTTGATTAGCGGTACGAGAAATGTACATGGCTAATGGGCATGAGTTTTGGCTGAGGATGATCAGTTACTAAGAAGACCGTCTTCACAAATTTTCAGTTCAAAAGGAGGAGCCTAGGTGATACTTGCTTTGCAAACCACCACACTGGACATAAATACGAATGTTGAAGCTCGGCTCAAAATAATGAATGGATTGAGCTGGCATTTGGTGGAGGATGGTTATTTGGGCATAGGAAAGCACTGTAGAAAATGGATACTATTTGGACATGCCAAAGTGGTACTTCCTTCACAAACTGTTACTCTAAACAGAATAGGAAAATGAATATTTTTGAATTATTTTTGAACTAGGCAAGGAAGGTTTTTACATATTTGACGAAGATATGACCCAAAGAATTTATGAGATTTTTTTGGGAACTTTGGGAATGACAGAAATATAGGTTGCTTCACAACCTAGGGCAAAAACTGCCACATGGACATGACACATAGGCAAAACTGATGAGCTGGCGCCTAGTCATAGCAACCCACCACAATTTACAAGGCTATGACCATCTATATTGGTCGTTAACAACTAGAAATATGGCAGCGGAGTAGCGCTGTTTGCTTTTTTACCATTTCGTGTAAGGAAATTACGACCTTTCTGACCAAAATGGTCACAATGGTTTAGGGTTTGGAGCCCCCCGAATAGCTTTTGACCAATTGGTCTGAAATGGTCATAGATCTATGACCAATTCTTCCAGGGTCACCGATAGAAGGTCATAAGTTGACATATTTCTTGTAGTGGAAATAGTGACGCAACTTACGCGAGGCCACCAGTAATGCGAGGAGGAGCTTCTGAGGCATGGGATACCGAGCCCTCGCATCCCGTAACACCGTGCTGACGATGTATACAGGGTGCTCAACAAGGCTGAGTGCATTAGTGCTCGCGGTGCCCTCCGAGGCAAGGGCGCCTCGCGAGGCGATGGGGCCTCAGGAGGCGGACCATCCAGATGAGTGGCCTCTCCTACTTCCGGCGCACTCTTTGGCAGCTGATCCTCAACCGCGGTTACGGCTTTTGTGGGCCTTCCTTGTTCCTATTTTGCCTTGTCTCGAGCTGCAGCCGTGGTTCTGATTTGGCGCTCCTCCCTAACCGCCACCAGGGCTGCGCTGGCGGAGTAAGGAGTGGCAGCGAGGTAGAGCACAAGGGGCTCTTGGGGACGTGGAGCCACCATTATCGGGGGACTGGTCAGGTATTTCTTGAGACCTTGAAATGCCTTGTCTGCCTCTTCAGTCCATAGAAAGGGCCCCTTTTTCTTTATCAGCTGGAAGAAAGGCAGCGCTCGCTCCCCTAGCTTGGAGATGAAGCGCCCTAGCGCGGTCACACGTCCAGTGAGCTTCTGCATTTCTCTGAGGGTCTTCGGCGGGCTCATGTCCTCTACCGCCTTGACCTTTTCTGGGTTAGCCTCAATGCCTCGATGGGACACGAGGAAGCCCAAAAGCTTGCCTAAGGGGACCCCGAACACACACTTCTCCGGGTTGAGCCGCAGGTTCACTGCATCGAGGCTCACGAAGGTTTCCTCCAGGTTTTGTATCAGGGTCTTGGCCTCCCGAGACTTCACCACAATGTCGTCAACGTAAGCTTCGACATTCTTCTTGAGTTGCGGGCCCAAAGTGATGTGCATCAGCCGCTGAAAGGTTGCTCCTGCGTTACGCAGCCCAAATGGCATGCATGTGTAGCAATACACCCTGCAGGGGGTCAGGAAGGCGGTCTTCTCGACATCTTCTACCGCCATCTTGATCTGGTGATACCCAGAGAAGGCATCCAGGAAGCATAGCAGGTCGCACTCAGTAGTGGAATCGATGATCTGATCGATGCGGGGGAGCGGGAATGGATCTTGTGGGCATGCCTTGTTGAGGTTGGTGAAGTCGACACACATGCGTTCCTTTCCTCCCTTCTTGGGCACAACGACAGGGTTGGCCAACCAATCCGGGTATCGGACCTCGTGAATGACCCCAGCGGCTTCTAGCTTGCGGGTTTCTTGGACGATGAAGGCCTGCTTCTCCGCGGACTGCCGCCTCGCCTTCTGCTTCACGGGGCGCGCATTTGGGCACACGTTGAGGTGATGCTCGATTACGCTCCTGGGGATCCCTGCCAACTGATCAGGTTCCCAAGCGAATACCTTCTTGTTTGCGCGTCGGAACCTGATTAGGGCCTCCTCCTGCTCAGGCTCAAGGTTGGCGCCTATGGTGAAAGTGGCACTGGAGGACCCGTCCTCGTCGACAGGTATCTGCTTGGTTTCTGCCTTGTCCTGGGTGAACAACTGCTTCTTCTTGGCGGGCGCAGCCCCCTTGGGCTCGGGGGTCCCTGAGTCGGCGGGCTGTGCCGATGCCGCCGCCTTGAAGGCGAGCTTGAGCACCCGCAGTGCGTCCCCGGTATCCCCGTGCACGGTAAGGACACCGCTGCTCTCATAAGGTTGTACGCCGGGTACGTGGCGGCCATGAACTGGGCGAGCGCTGGGTAGCCGAGTGTAACATCCCAAATTTTCAGTTTGGAATGTTATACATTAGATCATCATACATATCATATTTTCTTGCATTTTGGTCGATCCTAGAAATTTCACGCAACTCAAGGACCCTCGGAGAGAGTTGGAGATTTCGTTATTTTCATATTTGAGTTTTCTCAAATTTTGAAAAGAGGATCATTTGATTTTATTTATTTTATCTTCAATTATTTTTCCAATATCAAAAATATGAGAGGGAATAATATGACTTTCCCAAATTTTAGGAAAAATAAAGATTTAATAAATAAATCAAATTTTGGGATTTTTTGGAGTTTATTTGTATTTTATTTGAATTAGGGAAAATGCGTGTTTTAAAAATATTGCATTTAGGCCCCGAATAAAAGTTAATTTTGTTCGACTCATTTCTAGGAGTCAGGGAAAATTTACTTCGTAAATTTTGGAGCTCGTTAGATTTTATTTTTCTTCGTTTTTCTGCTCGCGAAATTATTTTAAAAAAAATCGCAGCGCCCGACTGGGCCAAGGGCCCAGTCGAGCCGGCCGGCCCAGCCGCCCCGCCGCTCCCCTCGCGCGCGCGCGCCCCGCGCCCCCGCCGTGCCGTTCGCCGCCGCCGAGTCCGACTCCGACTCGGACTCCTCTTTCTTGCCCCCTCCCCCAAGCCACCCCTCCCCCCTTTATATACTCCCCACCCCCCCTCTCTCCTCCCCACCCTAAGCCGCCGCCGCCCCAAGCAGCAGCGGCACCCAGCGCGCGCAGCCGCCGCCGCCCGCGCCGCACGCGCCGCCGCCGCCCGCCGCCGACGTCGCGTCGCCGTCGCCCCCCGTCCGCCGGAGCCCGCCGCCCGCCGGAGCCCTCGTCGAGGTAGCCCCGCGCCGCGCCACCCGCACCCCGGTTTGGTTTTTATTAAAACCGTTCCGGTTTATTTTTTTTTATGTTTTGGTTTTTTTTGAAACCCTAGATCGGTTTTTTTTCGGTTTTGTTGGTTAGCGAGCGTTCACCGGACCGTTCGTTTTAACGAACGTGACCGCCGGTAATTCTCGGTCAACGAACGTCCGTTCGTTTAACCGTTCGACGTTTTTCTTTTCGTCGGATTTATTCTGCGATTTTTCTAATCGCGTTTTCAGATCCTATCTTTGTTTTAGTTTATCTTCTCACTCTTTTACCGGAATCAGGTGATTCAAGCGCCTGGAGTTTCTTTTCGAAACCGCCGTTCCGACTAATCAACTTAAACAAGATTTTTCTACTGTAAAATTTGACCTAGTTTCAATTTGCTAGAACCGAGTTGTTTTCTTCCGCCGTTTGTTTTCCGTTGCTTTGTTCGATTTGATTCTTTTACAACCTGAGTTCTTAAGTTGAACTTTCTGGTTCAATTTTCCGTTCGAGTTTTACCTGTGCATTAGATGAGTACTTATTGTATGCTTGTTGTTTGTCTGCGATAGATCACCCGGAGTGCGCCACCTGTTATTTCGAAGCTCTAGGTTTCGCGGATCCTCAGCAAGGCAAGTAACACTTTGATCATACCTTTTCTACCGCCCAGTTTTATTGCATTAGATCAATCCTCAAACATTGCATGATTAGGATCTAATTAAAATCGTGGGATGGGAAGTAGATGAGGTAGTACCTATCTCCTGTTTTACTTATGAAACCTTTGGGAGTTACTTCTACGTTGCTTATTATGCCATGCTATGCTAGTAGACGTGGATTGGGTGAGTGATATCCATGACATATGTGAGTTTTGTTAATTAATGGTTTATCTAAGGTGGCAACTTGAACACACATCTGGGTGAATTGAGGCACCTGGTTTCTATCAGGACTTGCCTGTTTTTCTTTGGACCGCCACCCAGGCTCAAAGGGATCATAAGATCATTCATGCTAGTAACTTCCGTGTGCAGCCACAAGCCATTATGGGCTCTGGCATAGTTGACTAAGTCGGGCGAACTCTTACAGTGGTAGACTAGCAGATGTATGGGATGTAGGTTGGTACGGTCTATCACGACGTAAGGTGCTAGCGCTTCTGAAAGACTATGTCTCGGTCATCCGTCTCTCAAACATCATGCAGTGCGAGATACCAACGGAGGCGATCGAGTCTTGTGGGGAAAAGTGCGCAAACCTCTGCAGAGTGTGCAAACTAATCATGATTAGCCGTGTCCTCGGTTATGGACATCTTGAGTATCTAGTACTTGAATATCATGTGAATCTCATCATGTTACTTCTAAATTAACATTTTTGGGTTATTGATGATTACTTTTAATTGGGATCGAAATGCTGTCAACCATTCTCGATGTTTAACAACCACCATGATAGTTAAATAATTTATTCCTTTGCAGTAGGGAAAAATTGGATTTACGCAAAACTGTAACCATAGAGCTTTTCCACCAGCCATATATGCATGTAGTATAGGCTTATTCATTCAATATTCTCTATGTGTTACATTGCCAGCATATTCCATGTGCTGACCCGTTTCCGGGCTGCAACTTTCATGTTGCAGACTTTTCAGACGACGAGTAAGGTGCTTTTAGGTCGTGGTTCTATACTCAGTGATGCCGTTGGAGTTGATGGACTCACTTATCTTCCAAGTCTTCCACTGTTATCATTATTAGATGGCCTTAAGCCATATTTATTGTAATAAGTTCTCTTTGAGACATCGATGTAATAAGTGTGTGATTGCTACTCTGTTATAAATCCTTCGAAGTACTGTGTGGTGTCAGCATTACTGATCTAGGGATGACACCGGAGCACGGAGACTTGACCATCTGAGGTCGGGTCGCTACAGAGATGGTATCAGAGCACACGCTAACTGTAGGACACGACCACTAAGTTAAAGCCATAGATCACTATTCTCCTCTCATTTTCTAACTCCTCATCTTTTCTACTCTTTTAGGATGACGGACGCGAAGATCAAGTACGCTCAACCGGATGAAGGCACACCTTTTGGATTTCACTTGAAGGAAGTCACCAAGTACCTGAAAATTGGACTACCATGCTTCACCGAGACCTTCAACGCCACTCTGCCTGAAGAGGAGCGCTGGAAGATTCAAGCTCACGTTCCGGGAAGAACATTCGCGCCAATCACGAAGCCCATAGATAGTGTTTTCAGTGCACCAACCTGGAGTCTGGGAAAGAGCATGGCAGCTCATATCACCATGGGACGCATTGGAGAAGTTTATCAAGAAGACCTCAAGGACACTATCTACCAGATTTGCGGACGCTGAAATGAACAATGGGAGATAGTCAGCACCAAGAAGGATAGGTCCATTGCAGCTTTCATCCAGGAGTTAAACCAGCACATTCGACGCCACGAGAATCAGATGTGCGCACACATGATGGAGTTGAAGAAAGCCAAGACCAAGATTATTGAGCTAGAAGGAGAACTGAAGGCCACTCGTAAGGACTACATGGATGAGATTGTAGCTCTAGTGAGACAAAACGACAATCTTAAGGAGAAGATTAAAGAACTCATGGGGAATTCAGCACCCAGAAGAGAAGATAAAGATTGCACTTGTCCTGATAACTACATCATCATCGACGACACCGATTCCGAGCCTAGTGATGATGATTTTGAAGACGAAGCTGGAGCAGATATCATGGAGTCTTCATCGGAGCAGTTTTTCTAGTTGACTACCATAACAGTAGTAGTGTTCCACCATGTACATATTATAGTCCACGCACTTTTGCGATAGTTCTAGACCGATTGTGTGCTCTTGTTTGATTGAATGAAGTGATTTTGTGTGCATTTGGGTAGTGTTTTCTCTTTAGACCTCATTCTATTCTTAATTCTCATCTTTTCTAAACCCTCAGACCCAATAGTATTGGAAACTCAAGGATTGGATGTGATATTAGGCATGGATTGGTTGTCAAAGTATGAAGGGAACATTGAATGTGACAGTAAGACAATTTTGCTTACAACGCCCGAAGGAAGAAGGATCAAGTATGTATCACGACATGCGCCCAACAGGACACAATTAAATTCCTCGTACAGGAGGAAGTACCAGTGGTAAAGGATTTTCCTGATGTATTTCCAGAAGAGTTGCCAGGCATGCCACCAGATAGAGAAATTGAGTTTTTGATTGAGCTTTTGCCAGGCACTGGGCCAATATCGAAGAGACCGTACAGGATGCCCGCACAAGATTTGGTGGAAATTAAGAGGCGGATCAAGGAGTTACTGGAAAAAGGTTATATTCACCCAAGTTCTTCGCCTTGGGGATCACCAGTACTTCTAGTGGAGAAGAAGGATGGATCGTTAAGGATGGTTGTTGATTATCGTGGTTTGAACGAAGTAACAATCAAGAACAAGTACCCACTACCGATGATCAACGATCTGTTTGATCGATTGAAGGAGCTAAAGTGTTTTCCAAGATCGATTTGCGATCAGGGTACCATCAGTTGAAGATTCGAGAGCAGGACATAACTAAGACGGCATTTACCACCAGATATGGACTATATGAGTATACCGTTATGTCATCTGGACTGACTAACGCACCTGCCTATTTCATGAACCTGATGAACAAGGTATTTATGGAGTTCTTGGATAAGTTCGTCGTAGTGTTCATTGATGACATACTGATCTTCTCAAAGGATGAAGAAGAGCATAAGGAACATTTGCGTTTGGTTTTGGAGAAGCTAAGGGAACATCAGTTATATGCCAAATTCAGCAAATGTGAGTTTTGGTTGAAGGAAGTTGGATTTCTTGGACATGTTATATCTGGAGAAGGGATAGCAGTTGACTCCAAAAAGGATGAGACAGTAACCGAATGGGAAGCACCCACGACAGTTGGAGAGATCCGGAGTTTCCTTGGACTCGCAGGATACTACCGGAGATTCATTGAGAATTTCTCAAAGATTGCAAAGCCTATGACTGAATTGTTAAAGAAGGATACCAAGTTCATTTGGACTAAGGAATGTGAGGCCAGTTTTCAGGAGTTGAAGAAACGATTGGTCTCTTCACCCGTATTGGTTCTGCCGGATCAAACCAAGGATTATGAGGTGTATTGCGACGCTTCACGTCGAGGACTTGGAGCAATGCTTATGCAGAAGGGAAGAGTTGTTTCATATGCTTCACGACAACTGAAGCCTCACGAATTGAATTATGCCACGCATGATTTGGAGTTAGAAGCCATAGTGCATGCATTGAAGACATGGAGACATTTCCTCATTGGAAATCATTGTGAGGTGTACACGGATCACAAGAGTTTGAAGTACATTTTGACGCAGAAGGAGTTGAACCTCAGACAAAGGAGATGGTTGGAGCTCATCAAGGATTATGATATGAGATTGCATTACCATCCAGGAAAGGCTAATGTAGTAGCCGACGCATTGAGCCGTAAGTGCCATGTCAATACCCTAATGACGGGAGAAATACCAAGGGAGTTAGCCGAGGATCTTCGAGAACTATGTTTGGAAATAGTTTCGAGAGGCTGTGTCGCAGCATTGGAGATTCAGTCAACATTGATGGATAAAATCAGAGAAGCTCATAAATCTGACAAGGAGATTGCAGACATAAAGAAGAAAATGAGCGAAGGAAAAGCAAAGGGATTTCGTGAGGATGAGCACGACACCCTATGGTTTGAGGACCGTGTTTATGTGCCCAATAACCCGAAGATCAGGAAGTTGATACTGCAAGAGGTACATGATTCGCCCTATTTGATTCACCCAGGTAATACCAAGATGTATTTGGATTTGAAGGAAACATTCTGGTGGACCGGAATGAAGAAGGATATTGCAGCTTATGTAGCAGTTTGTGATGTGTGTCATAGAGTGAAGGCAGAACATCAGAAGCCAGCCGGATTGCTACAACCATTGCCGATACCCGAATGGAAGTGGGATAAGATAGGCATGGACTTTATCACAGTACTACCCAGGACAAAGGCAGGCTATGACTCGATATGGGTAGTAGTTGATCGTTTGATGAAGGTAGCACATTTCATCCCAGTTAAGACCACTTACACCAGTGCTAAGTTGGCAAAGATATACATGACTAGGATCATTTGTTTGCATGGAGTTCCAAGGAGTATCGTATCAGATAGAGGGACCCAATTTACCTCAAAGTTTTGGAATCAGTTGCATGAAACTTTGGGGACCAGACTAGAGTTCAGCACAGCTTTTCACCCACAGACGGATGGACAGACTGAGAGAGTCAATCAGATTTTGGAAGATATCCTGAGAGCTTGTGCACTAGATTATGGATCTAGTTGGGACGATAACTTGCCGTATGCGGAGTTCTCTTACAACAACAGTTACCAAACCAGTTTGAAGATGGCACCTTTCGAAGCTTTATACGGAAGGAGGTGCAGGACACCGTTGTCATGGGACGAAGTTGGAGACCGTCAGTTCTTTGGACCAGATCTGATCAAGGAGTCTGAACGGAAAGTTAAGTTGATTCGCGATAGGCTCAAGGTAGCCCAATCAAGACAGAAGAGCTACGCAGATTCTAAGCGCAAGGAGACAATTTACGAAACTGGAGACAGAGTTTATCATCGAGTATCCCCACTTCGAGGAGTTAAGCGCTTTGGAGTTAAGGGAAAATTAGCACCGCGTTTCGTTGGACCGTATAAGATTTTGGAACGCATGGGAGAAGTCGCTTATAAGTTGGAATTACCAGAGGAACTGTCAGGAGTTCATGATGTATTCCATGTTTCTCAGCTAAAGAAATGTCACGCCGAAATGGCGGAGGTACCGCTAAGAGATACAGTGCCGCTTGAAGCGATTCAGTTGAAGGATGACTTAACGTATGAAGAGAAACCAGTCAAGATTCTCGATTTTGCCAGCAGAGTTACCCGCAACAAGGTTATCAAGTTTTGCAAAGTTCAGTGGAACCACCACTCAGAGGATGAAGCCACCTGGGAGAGAGAAGAAGATTTGCTCAAGGAACACCCTCACCTATTTTCTAGCCAACCCGAATCTCGAGGGCGAGATTCATCTTAAGGGGGGTAGGTTTGTAACATCCCAAATTTTCAATTTGGAATGTTATACATTAGATCATCATACATATCATATTTTCTTGCATTTTGGTCGATCCTAGAAATTTCACGCAACTCAAGGACCCTCGGAGAGAGTTGGAGATTTTGTTATTTTCATATTTGAGTTTTCTCAAATTTTGAAAAGAGGATCATTTGATTTTATTTATTTTATCTTCAATTATTTTTCCAATATCAAAAATATGAGAGGGAATAATATGACTTTCCCAAATTTTAGGAAAAATAAAGATTTAATAAATAAATCAAATTTTGGGATTCTTCGGAGTTTATTTGTATTTTATTTGAATTAGGGAAAAATGCGTGTTTTAAAAATATTGCATTTAGGCCCCGAATAAAAGTTCATTTTGTTCGACTCATTTTTAGGAGTCGGGGAAAATTTACTTCGTAAATTTTGGAGCTCGTTAGATTTTATTTTTCTTTGTTTTTCTGCTCGCAAAATTATTCAAAAAAAATATTTCACAGCGCCCGACTGGGCCAAGGGCCCAGCCGAGCCGGCCGGCCCAGCCGCCCCGCCGCTCCCCTCGCGCGCGCGCCCTGCGCCGCCGCCGCGCCGTTCGCCGCCGCCGAGTCCGACTCCGACTCGGACTCCTCTTTCTTGCCCCCTCCCGCAAGCCACCCCTCCCCCCTTTATATACTCCCCCACCCCCCTCTCTCCTCCCCACCCCAAGCCGCCGCCGCCCCAAGCAGCAGCAGCACCAAGAGCGCGCAGCCGCCGCCGCCCGCCGCCGTCGCCGCGAGCCGCCGCCGCCGCCGCGAGCCGCCGCCGCCGCCGCGTCGCCGTCGCCCCCCGTCCGCCGGAGCCCCCCGCCCGCCGGAGCCCGCCGCCCGCCGGAGCCCGCCGCCCGCCGGAGCCCTCGTCAAGGTAGCCCCGCGCCGCGCCACCCGCACCCCGGTTCGGTTTTTTTTAACCGTTCCGGTTTATTTTTTTAATGTTTCGGTTTTTTTAAACCCTAGATCGGTTTTTTTTTCGGTTTTGTTGGTTAGCGAGCGTTCACCGGACCGTTCGTTTTAACGAACGTGACCGCCGGTTATTCTCGGTCAACGAACGTCCGTTCGTTTAACCGTTCGACGTTTTTCTTTTCGTCGGATTTATTCTGCGATTTTTCTGATCGCGATTTCAGATCCTATCTTTGCTTTAGTTTATCTTCTCACTCGTTTACCGGAATCAGGTGATTCAAGCGCCTGGAGTTTCGTTTCGAAACCGCCGTTCCGACTAATCAATTAAACAAGATTTTTCTACTGTAAAATTTGACCTAGTTTCAATTTGCTAGAACCGAGTTGTTTTCTTTTGCCGTTTGTTTTCTGTTGCTTTGTTCGATTTGATTCTTTTACAACCGGAGTTCTTAAGTTGAACTTTCTGGTTCGATTTTCCGTTCGAGTTTTACCTGTGCATTAGATGAGTACTTATTGTATGCTTGTTGTTTGTCTGCGATAGATCACCCGGAGTGCGCCGCCTGTTATTTCGAAGCTCTAGGTTTCGCGGATCCTCAGCAAGGCAAGTAACACTTTGATCATACCTTTTCTACCGCCCAGTTTTATTGCATTAGATCAATCCTCAAACATTGCATGATTAGGATCTAATTAAATTGTGGGATGGGAAGTAGATGAGGTAGTACCTATCACCTGTTTTACCTATGAAACCTTTGGGAGTTACTTCTACGTTGCTTATTATGCCATGCTATGCTAGTAGACGTGGATTGGGTGAGTGATATCCATGACAGATGTGAGTTTTGTTAATTAATGGTTTATCTAAGGTTGCAACTTGAACACACATCTGGGTGGATTGAGGCACCTGGTTTCTATCAGGACTTGCCTGTTTTTCTTTGGACCGCCACCCAGGCTCAAAGGGATCATAAGATCATTCATGCTAGTAACTTCCGTGTGCAGCCACAAGCCATTATGGGCTCTGGCATAGTTGACTAAGTCGGGCGAACTCTTACAGTGGTAGACTAGCAGATGTAGGGGATGTAGGTTGGTACGGTCTATCACGACGTAAGGTGCTAGCGCTTCTGAAAGACTATGTCTCGGTCATCCGTCTCTCAAACATCATGCAGTGCGAGATACCAACGGAGGCGATCGAGTCTTGTGGGGAAAAGTGCGCAAACCTCTGCAGAGTGTACAAACTAATCATGATTAGTCGTGTCCCCGGTTATGGACATCTTGAGTATCTAGTACTTGAATATCATGTGAATCTCATCATGTTACTTCTAAATTAACATTGTTGGGTTATTGATGATTACTTTTAACTGGGATCGGAATGCTGTCAACCATTCTCGATGTTTAACAACCACCATGATAGTTAAATAATTTATTCCTTTGCAGTAGGGAAAAATTGGATTTACGCAAAACTGCAACCATAGAGCTTTTCCACAAGCCATATATGCATGTAGTATAGGCTTATTCATTCATTATTCTCTATGTGTTACATTGCCAGCATATTCCATGTGCTGACCCGTTTTCGGGCTCCAACTTTCATGTTGCAGACTTTTCAGATGACAAGTAAGGTGCTTTTAGGTCGTGGTTCTATACTCAGTGATGCCGTTGGAGTTGATGGACTCACTTATCTTCCAAGTCTTCCGCTGTTATCATTATTAGATGGCCTCAAGCCATATTTATTGTAATAAGTTCTCTTTGAGACATCGATGTAATAAGTGTGTGATTGCTACTCTGTCATAAATCCTTCGAAGTACTGTGTGGTGTCAGCATTACTGATCTAGGGATGACACCGGAGCAGAGATACTTGACCATCTGAGGTCGGGTCGCTACACCGAGGATGGCGTTGTAGGGGAGGCCAATGGGGGCGATGTCGAAGTCGACCATCTTCGTGCAGAAGTTGTCGTAGGTGCCGAAGGTTACTAGGGGCCGGATCTGTCCCAAGGAGCTGGATGACCCACCCCCAACGCCTGAGAAGGGCCGGCTGGGTTTCAGCCATTCCAGGGGTATGCGGAGGAGATCGAAGGCCTCGACCGAAAAGCACGCTGAGGACCGCGCCACCATCGATGAGGGTTTTGGTGACGGCCACCTGGCATATGGTGGGGGTGCACAACATGGGGAGCGCGCCCGAGCCGGCCGAAATTGAGGGGTGGTCCTCCAAGCCGAAGGTCAGGCCAGCCCTGAGTGTCGCCTGGTCTAGGTGAGCCCCCTGCCGCGCGGAAACGGCGCTGACCTGGCGAACAAACGGCTTGACATGGCGACTTGTGGGCGGCGCCTGCGAGCCGCCCAGGAGGGCCGCGATGACCGGGGGTGTTGGCGTAGCTGTGCGGCCGTCTTGCCGCACTGACGGGCGCTGAGGTGACGCTTGCTGCTCGTTCCCCGCCGGGCCGGTGGCGGCGTTGATGGCGGGCAACGGGGAACAACGAGGACGCCCGCCGACGGGAGCCGTCTGGGCGACGCGGGAAGCGATGGCGGCCCGGCGCTCGGCGCGGGCCCGACGTGCGTCGGACATGGACGCGACGGTCGGAGGAGAGCGGAGCGGTGGAAGACAAATTCCAGCGCACCCCTACCTGGCGCGCCAAATGTCGGATTTCGGGTTATGGCAGACCCTTGAGGCTCGAACTCTGGGGTTCGCACGGAGACTTCGCCCTCTACCTCTCCGTCTCGCAAAGATCTAAACTACAGAAAGAACATCACAAGTGACACAAGGTTTATACTAGTTCGGGCCACCATTGTGGTGTAATACCCTACTCTAGTTTGTGGTGGGTGGATTGCCTCTTGGGCTGATGAAGATGAACAGTACAAGGAAGAACAGCCTCGCGAGGGTCTGCTCTTAGCAAAGACGACGAACTGCTAGGAGGAGTTCGGCCACCCTTCTCTCTCTCTCTCTCTGTTGCGTGATGATCTGATGATCTCGTCCCCCTTTACCCTGGGGGTGGCTAGTCCTATTTATAGGCAAAGGCCCTGGGCCTCTTCCCAAATATTGAGCGGGAAGGGCGCCAACAATTGGCCATTTTTGAAGGGGAACATCTGGTACACTTATCCTGACTAAAGTTGGTCCTCGCCTGCCAAAGGCTCTGTGGTGACGCCGTCCTGGGCTCCACGATGACCTCCTTCCCACCGTTGGACTGGTCTTGGTCTCGTTGCGCCGAAATGGATGCCTTTGCTTGATCTTCTCGCCTGTGCTTGCCCCCTTTGCACCAAAGAGGAAAGGGAGACACTGGGCGGGCTGGCGCCCGCCTGGCACCTTCGGTCGTCATGGCTTGCGTCATGGGCACCTCGTGAGGTAACCCGCCTTGATCTCTCCGCCCCCTCGTGAGCCAGCCTGGTGAGGCCGCACCTGAGGAAGCTCCGTGTCGTCCGCCCCGCAAGGCTTGGCCCCTCGCGAGGGTCTTGAGTCTCGTGTTGATGAAGATGAGCCGCGCTGGGCCCCCCTTTAAGCCACGTCGCAGGCCACAGGCGGGTAAGTCTGGGGACCCCCGTTCCCAGAACACCGACAGATAAGCATGGACGCAGGCGGTTCGGGGCCTGTGGCCGGCAAAGAATCCGAGGATCCGGCGACACAGGTCTCGTAGGAGGTGAAGTTAGTATTCGGCTCTATCGGCACTGAGCGTGCGGCCTCCGAGGCGGGGTCCATCCACCCGTCCTCGGATGTCGCAATATGTTCCGGATTGAGGGCCGGAGTAGTTGCAGGTGTGATCTCCCGAACACTGTCCGACGACAGAGCTAAGTCATTCTCGCCGTGATTGTGCGGCGCACCTGACATGGGCTCGAATCCGTCGAAGATCAAGTCTCCACGGATGTGAGCAGTATAGTTCAAGTTTCCAAACCTGACCTGATGGCTGGGGGCATAGCTCTGATCTGCTCCAGATGACCAAGCGATTTGGCCCGCAGTACGAAGCCGCCGAATACGAAGATCTGTCCGGGGAGGAAAACCTCACCCTTTATCGCATCGTTGCCGATGACCGAAGGAGCCATCTAGCCTCGCGGTGAAGGCACAGTGCAACTCTCAATGAAAGCACCAATGTCGGGGGTCAAAACCGGCGGCTCTTGGGTAGGGGGTCCCGAACTGTGCGTCTAAGGCGGATGGTAATAGGAGGCGGGGGACATGATTTTTACCCAGGTTTGGGCCCTCTCGATGGAGGTAATACCCTACTTCCTGCTTGATTGATCTTGATGATATGAGTATTACAAGAGTTGATCTACCACGAGATCGTAGAGGCTAAACCCTAGAAGCTAGCCTATGGTATGATTGTTGTTGTCCTACGGACTAAACCCTCCGATTTATATAGACACCGGAGGGGGCTAGGGTTACACAGAGTCGGTTACAAGGGAGTAGATCTACATATCCGTATTACCAAGCTTGCCTTCCACGCCAAGGAGAGTCCCATCCGGACACGGGACGAAGTCTTCAATCTTGTATCTTCATAGTCCAACAGTCCGGCTAAACGATATAGTCCGGCTTTCCGAGGACCCCCTAATCCAGGACTCCCTCACCTTGCGCTTCACGTCCTTGGCTTCGGCCTTGTTGTCTTCTGGGTCAGCCCCCAGGAGCTCCAGGAGGGAGAGGCGACCCTCCTCAGCTCTCGCACACTTCTTTGCCATGTTAAAAATCTCCAGAGCCGTGCATAGGTCCTCGTGTATGGCAAGGTCGTCCTTCAGCTTGACGTCGCAGACGCCATCAGTGAATGCCGAGATGATGGCCTCATCCAATACCTTGGGGATCTTGAGGCGAACACTGTTGAAGCGCTGGATGTACTTTTGCAAGGTCTCCCCTGGCTCCTGCTTGATGCGCCGCAGGTCACCCGCAGCCGGCGGCCGGTCACGGGTGCCTTGGAAGTTAGTGACGAAACGCTATGTCATTTCGCCCGAGGAGGAGATTGATTCCACGGGCAGGTTCATGAGCCACGAGCGCATGCCATCCTTGAGGGCCATGGGAAGCCAGTTCGCCATAACCTTCTCGTCGTTGTTGGCCGCCTCGATGCACAGCTTGTAGAGCAGCAGGAACTCAGCAAGGTCGGGGGTGCCACCGTAGCATGGAGGGAGGTCGGGCTTGAACTTCCCCGGCCAGACGACGCTGCGTAGCTCGGGAGTGAAGGTGCAGCAACCCGTTGTGATCACAGGAGCCCGTCATGTAGGTGGAGCCTGATCCTGGCGCTCGCATTCCACCGCTGCAGGCGGCGCACGGTCTTGACGTGGCGGTGCTGGGAATGCCCGAGCATCGCCTTGCGGATGTTGGACCACCTAGCAGCTTTCATCCTCATGCGCCAGCGCCCTACGCGGTGGGTCGCACCGCGAGGCCTCGCGCCTCGGCCCGAGGGCGACGTCTTGACGGGGAGGTGGAGGAGGCGCTCTGTGGGCTATGTCACCCACAACAGGTGGCGGGCGAGGCAGCGAGAGAGACGGTGTAGGAGAGCCCCCGACGGCGTTGACAATCTCGGCAACACGGTCCAGCCAGTCTTCGTAAAGGTCGTCGACGGGGCAGTAGCGCAGGAGCTCGCGCGCCATGAGCAGCACATCCTGCGCATCCGCCGGGCCGCGATGAGCATGGGACGATGAACCAGCCTGAGTCAACGGCGGGGTGACGGTGTGCCCATCACGCCACACAGAGGGGTGTAGCCACGAAGTTTGTTGTTCGTGCCCCGCTGGGTCGGTAGCCGCGTTGGCGGGAGGCGATGGAGAATGATGGGGAGGCCCGCCAGTAGGCACCGTTTGTGTGACGCGAGCGGCGAGGGCGGCCCGACGCTCGGCATGGGCTCGACGGGCGTCAACCATGGAAGCAGTGGAGCGGTGGCGAGTCGACCGGTGGAAGAGAGGCTCCGAAGCACACTACTAGGAAAAGGGCTATAGCTAATATGGACATTAATGGCGCAACATGTATGTGGTGTGCCACTGCTATATATCAGTGGCGCACCAGATACAGGTGCGCCATTTGTGTCCTCATTACTAATGGGCATCACACACACGGTGCGCCATTACTAAGAATTTTTTCCAAAACTATTAATGGCGCACCAAGGCACAGTGCGCCATTACCTCAAACTATGTGCGCCACTACTAACATTTTTTTTTACTTTTTTTTTTCAAAACTAGTAATGGCGCACCAGTGTACAGTGCGCCATTACTAGTTCAAACTAGTAATGGCGCACCAGGGTACAGTGCGTCATTACTAGTTCAAACTAGTAATGGTGCACTGTCCATGGTGCGCCATTACTATCTGAGCCTTAGAAAAAATTCATCAAATGCACCCCCCTGTGGATCGCCTTTTCAGTTTCAAAACAAAATAAAAGAAAATGATAGAAATGTTAAAAAAATAATATTTCCATGTGATATGTGGTCTAGTTGTTAGCAAAATTTACAAACATGAAATTTTGACTTTCTTGCAAAATCTCTCGAGAATTGGTAAAATGGGCATAACTTTTGCATACGAACTCCGATGAAAAAGTTTTTTTATATGAAAAAACATCTACTCGAAAAGGTACATCCGAATTGAACCGGGGGAACTTTGTTCAAGATTTTTAGAATCCCCAAAAACCTAACAAAACGAAAGATACAGGGCTTTTAAGATCTGGAGACACAAAAAAAATCAAACTCAGTAATGGCGCACCTACCCATGGTGCGCCATTACTATCTTCCCGCCTTCAAAATTCAAACAATATCAAAAAAAAAGTTAGTAATGGCACACCTGCCCAAGGTGTGCCATTACTATCTTCCCGCCTTCAAAATTCAAAATAAATCAAAAAAATAAAAAAAGTTAGTAATGGCGCACCTGCCCACGGTGCGCCATTACTATGCCGTATATATGGGTGGGCGCGCGGGTTCCTCTCCACTTATCTCTTCATTGTTCTCCTCCACTCCATCTCCTCCTCTCCTCCACTCCATCTCCCCTCCTCTCCTCCACCATACTCCCATCCTCCTCTCCGGCGACCTCCTGCTCCACCTCTCCGGCGACTTCCTCCTCCCTCCTCTCCTCCCCTCCCCTCACGGTTTCTTCTCCCTCCTCTCCGGTGAGCTCCTCCTCCCTACTATCCGGTGAGTTCCTCCTCCCTCCTCTCCAGTGGTCTCCTCCTCCCTCCTCTCCGGTGATCTCGTCCTCCCTCCTCTCAGGTGAGCTCCTCCTCCCTCCTCTCCTCCCCTCCCCTCACGGTTTCTCCTCCCTCCTCTCCGGCGACCTCCTCCTCCTCTCCTGCGATGTAGACGAGCTCATCTCCGGTGACCTCCTCCTCCTCCTCCTCTCCGGTGACCTCGGCCCTCCTCTCCGGCGAACTCCTCTCCGGCAAAAGAACGTACAAGATCAAAAAACGAGAACAAAATTTGAAAAAATATCGTGCAAAAACGAGCAAAAAAAACCAGCAAAAAAAAGGGCAAAAAAATCACGATCCAGATCCAAATTCAAAATTCAAAAATAGCAATGGCGCACGGTGGGGATTAGACGGTGCACCACTACTATTTTCCCGCCTTCAAAATTCAGAAAAAAATCAAAAAAAACTAAAAAAAGTCACCAGTAGCGCACCTGTAGAAATAGTAATGGCGCACTACAGGGTGCGCCACTGTTACCTGCAATACTAATGGCGCACCAGAGGTGTGCCATTAGTATTTGTTACTAGTGGCATGGTAATAGTGGCGCACCTGTAGTGTGCCATTAATGGCCAAAACAGGTGCGCCACTAATTAGCCTTTTCCTACTAGTGGCAGCCCTACCTGGCGCGCCAAATGTCGGATTTCGGGTTCGGCACACCATTCAGAGGTTCGAACTCTGGGGTGCATGTGAAGAACTCGTCCTCCTCAGTCTGCCTGCTCGCTAATCTCACGACCTAACTCAATGAACTGATTGGAAAAGGGACACATTTGTTTACCCAGGTTCGGGCCACCTTGCGGTGTAAAACCCTACTCCTGCTTTGTGGTGGATTGGCCTCGAGGGGCTGAGGATGAACTAGTACAGCGGGAGAACAACCTCAGGAGGAGAGGTGTTCTTGTGCTCGATGAGCTGGTGGGTGTGAGGATGATCTGAATGATCTGTCCCCTTCCATAGTGGTGGCTAGGTCCTATTTATAGTGGCCTTGGTCCTCTTCCCAAATGTAGGCAGGAAGGGATCCCACAACGGCCAAATTCGAAGGGGGATAGCTAGTACATGCTATCCTGACAAAAGTAGTCTTTGCCTGCAAAAGGCCTCTAGTCGTGACGCCGTGGTGGGCTCGGTGATGACCTCTGTCCTGCCGTCCTGGCGGTCTTCGTCTTGTTGCACCAGAATGGAAACCTTTTGTTGATTCCGTGGGACTCCGCGTCTGTGCTTGCCTCCTTAGCACCAAAGAGGAAACTGGTACACTGCGCCCGCTAGCGCCTGCCTGGCCTTGGTCTTCATGGCTCATGTCATCAGGACCTCGCAAGGTGAGCCTTTCATAGAGATCTCCGCTCCTCAGGAGACAGCCTGAGGAGGCCGCCCCTCGTGGAGGTCTTGATGTCGTCTGCCTCGCAAGGCTTGGCCCCTCGCGAGGGTCTTGAGTTGTTGATGTTGAAGTTGGGTCATTCCAGGCCATCGATGGAGTCACACCGTGGGCCGCAGGCAGGCAAGTCTGGGTACCCCCATTCCCAGAACACCGACACTTGCGCCTATAACGAGATGTGTCATCCTCTCACTTGTAACGCCATAAAGGGGTCACTCTACACTGGAGGGGATGGATACATCGCTTTATCGCAAGGGCCATGACTTCGATTATCGAGAGTTCGGAATGGGCAAGTAATCTTACCTTGCTGACCAACCTCTTCACTTGCGCACTGTCTTCTTCCTTGGGACTCCGGGGGCGCCAATTGAGGCGTTTCTTCAACGGAGCCTGGAAAATTCAGGGAATCCACGCCGAACTGGGTCCGGAAGGGGAACGTCCTCAATATAAAACCATTCCGAAGACCGTTCTTGGGATGCCTCCTTGGGAGTTCTGACAAGGTAACCTAATCCGGCTATGCGCCATACTTCGGCGCCGCGCACTTCAAATATGGAACCCCCTCGATGACGAGGGATGAGGCAAAAGAACTTTCTCCATAGTTAAAAATGAGCCTCGCAGCCTAAAACAGTTCGCAGAGAGCGACAAAACCCGAGATGTGTAGGATAGAACCTGGTGTGAGGTTGTGCAGCTGGATCCCGTATAATTCCAATAGACCTCTGAGAAAGGGGTGGATCAGAAATCCTAAGCCCCGCAGAAGAAACGAGACGAAGCACACCCTCTCCTCCTTGTTGGGGTTGGGGAAATTCTCTGCTAGCACATCATTGCCAATTGAGGCCAATCCCGCCCGCACAGAGACTCGATCTGCGGGAGGGAGATATCCCTACGTCTGAAGTCGACTCAGCTGAAGGCGAGACATTGAGCAGCTTCGCCAATCACCCTCTTGAGGGACATGTGGGCGTGAGGAAGAGCTAGGAGCGCTCGCCATGTTTTGTAGTTTTTCATGGTTTACTCTGATGCTCTTTGCGCGATGTGGGATGGCATTTGGGGATCTAACCTCCTTATATGGATGCCGCCCATGCGTGGTAAGGGGGTTATTTGTAAAAATTATGGACCGTTCGCATTCGCCCGGCGCATGGAAATCGATGCGACAACAGGAAGGAATCATAAAGGCAGAGCATGGAGGTCAAAACCGGACTGTCACCAATCCGGAGTATGGCGAAGAACCCGCCTTGCAAAGCCAAAGACATAAGCCGGATACTACATCGTCATTGAAGGCAAGTTCGGGGGATACTGAGGGACTCCTGGATTCGGGGGTCCTCAGATGTCCGGCTTATTCGCTATGGGCCGGACTGATGGGCCATGAATATAAAGCAGAAGACTATCCACCGTGTCTGAGTAGGATTCATGTATGCGTGGACTGCAAGTTTGGTGTCCGGATGTACTACTTCCTTCTTCTGCAAACCGACTCTATACAACCCTAGGCCCCTCTGGTGTGTATATAAACCGGAGGGCTTAGTCTGTAGAGGCCATCAGAATAATCATTGGTTAGACAGCTAGGGTTTAGCCATTATGGTCTCGAGGTAGATGATAACCCACAAGTATAGGGGATCGCAACAGTTTTCGAGGGTAGAGTATTCAACCCAAATTTATTGATTCGGCACAAGGGGAGCCAAAGAATATTCTCAAGTATTAGCAGCTGAGTTGTCAATTCAACCACACCTGGATAACTTAGTATCTGCAGCAAAGTATTTAGTAGCAAAGTAATATGTAAGTAACGGTAACAGTAGCAAAGTAATATTTTTGGGTTTTGTAGTGATTGTAACAGTAGCAACGGAAAACTAAGGAAGCGAAGAACAATATGTGAAAAGCTCGTAGGCATTGGATCGGTGATAGAGAATTTGCCGGATGCGGTTCATCATGTAACAATCATAACATAGGGTGACATAGAACTATCTCCAATTCATCAATGTATTTCGAATATAGTCATGCCTGCTTACAGAAAAGAACTTGCATGACATCTTTTGTCCTACCCCCCATGGCAGCGGGGTCCTAATGGAAACTAAGGGATATTAAGGCCTCCTTTTAATAGAGTACCGGACCAAAGCATTAACATATATTCATGAAAACATAATAGGTTCAAGAACTCACATATATTCATGAAAACATAATAGGTTCAGATCTGAAATCATGGCACTCGGGCCCTAGCGACAAGCATTAAGCATAGCAAAGTCAACATCAATCTCAGGACATAGTGGATACTAGGGATCAAACCCTAACAAAACTAACTCAATTACATGATAGATCTCATCCAACCCATCACCGTCCAGCAAGCCTACGATGGAATTACTCACGCACGGCGGTGAGCATCATGAAATTGGTGATGGAGGATGGTTGATGATGACGACGGCGACGGATTCCCTTCTCCGGAGCCCCGAACGGACTCTAGACCAGTGCTCCCGAGAGGTTTTAGGGCTTGGAGGTGGCTTCGTATTGTAAAATGCGATGAATCCTTCTCTCTGATTTTTTTCTCCCCGAACACGAATATATGGAGTTGGAGTTGAGGTCGGTGGAGCGTCAGGGGGGCCACGATGCAGGGGGCGTGCCCAGGGGGCCAGGCGCGCCCCCACCCTCGTGGACAGGTGGACGCCCTCCTGACGTGGATTCTTCTTCCAGTATTTTTAATATTTTCCAAAAATAAGTTCCGTGGAGTTTCAGGTCATTCCGATAACTTTTGTTTCTGCACATAAATAACACCATGGAAAGTCTGCTGAAAACAGCATCAGTTCGGGTTAGTTCCATTCAAATCATGCAAGTTAGAGTCCAAAACAAGGGCAAAAGTGTTTGGAAAAGTAGATACGACGGAGACGTATCAACTCCCCAAGCTTAAACCTTTGCTTGTGCTCAACCAATTCAGTTGATAAATTGAAAGTAATAAAGAAAAACTTTTACAAACTCTGTTTGCTCTTGTTGTTGCAAATATGTAAAGCCAACATTCAAGTTTTCAGCAAAGATTATGACTAACCACATTCACAATAACTCTTAGGTCTCATGTTTACTCATAGCAATGGCATAATCAACTTGCGAGCAATAATAATACATCTCGGATGACAACACTTTCTCAAAACAATCATGATATGATATAACAAGATGGTATCTCGCTAGCCCTTTCTGAGACCGCAAAACATAAATGCAGAGCACCTTTAAAGATCAAGGATTGACTAAACATTGTAATTCATGGTAAAAGAGATCCAGTCATACCCAATATAAATTAATAGTAATGGATGCAAATGACAGTTCTGCTCTTTAGCTAGTGCTTTTTAATAAGAGGGTGATGATTCAACATAAAAGTAAATAGATAGGCCCTTCACAGAGGGAAGCAGGGATTTGTAGAGATGCCAGAGCTCGGTTTTAAAGCAGAGATAAATAATATTTTGAGCGGCATACTTTCATTGTCAACATAACAACCAAGAGATGGCAATATCTTCCATGCTAAACACATTATAGGCGGTTCCCAAACATAATGGTAAAGTTTATACTCCCCCTCCACCAACAAGCATCAATCCATGGCTTGCACGAAACAACGAGTGCCTCCAACTAGCAACAATCCTAGGGGGAGTTTTGTTTGCAATTATTTTGATTTAGTTTGCGTAAAGCATGGGACTGGGCATCCCGGTGACCAGCCATTTTCTCGTGAGTGAGGAGAGGAGTCCACTCCTCTTGAGAATAACCCGCCTAACATGGAAGATACGGACAGCCCTAGTTGATACATGAGCTATTCGAGCATACAAAACAGAATTTCATTTTAAGGTTTAGAGTTTGGCACATACAAATTTACTTGGAATGGCAGGTAGATACCGCATATAGGAAGGTATAGTGGACTCATATGGAATAACTTTGGGGTTTAAGGGATTGGATGCACAAGAAGTATTCCCGCTTAGTACAAGTGAAGGCTAGCAAAAGACTGGGAATCGACCAACTAGAGAGCGACAACAGTCATGAACATGCATTAAAATTAATGAACATTGAGTGCGAGCATGAGTAGGATATAACTAACCATGAACATAAATATCGTGAAGGCTATATATGTTGATTTGTTTCAACTACATGTGTGAACATGTGCCAAGTCAAGTCACTTAAATCCTTCAAAAGAGGATAGCACCCCATCATACCACATCACAACCATTTTAATAGCATGTTGGCATGCAAGGTAAACCATTATAAGCTCCTAGCTAATTAAGCATGGCATAAGCAACTATATTCTCTAATTGTCATTGCAAACATGTTTATTCATAGTAGGCTGAATCAGGAACGATGAACTAATCATATTTACAAAAACAAGAGAGGTCGAGTTCATACCAGCTTCTCCCATCTCAATCAGTCCATCATATATCGTCATAATTGCCTTTCACTTGCACGACCGAACGATGTGAATAATAATAATAGTGCACGTGCATTGGACTAAGCTGGAATCTGTGAGCATTCAATAAACAGGAGAAGACAAGGCAATATGGGCTCCTGGTTAAATCAACAATAATGTACATAGGAGCCACTTCAACAATTTAATCATGGTCTTCTCCTATGGACCCCCAAAGAAAGAAAAAAATAAAACTATTTACACGGGAAAGCTCCCAACAAACAAAAGAAGAACGGGAAATCTTTTTGGGTTTTATTTTTAATTACTACTACTATAGAAAGAAAGTAAACTAGCTAAAAGCTATAACTAATTTTTTTTGGTTTTTCTTAAGATTTATTAAACTCACAAGAAGAAAGCAAGAAAAAGGAAAATAAACTAGCATGGATATTACAGTGAAAAAGTATGAGCACCGACATCTAGCAATGAGTGTGTGAACATAAATGTAATATCGGTGAGAAATACGTACTCCCCCAAGCTTAGGCTTTTGGCCTAAGTTGGTTTATTGCCACGGATGGCCTGGCGGATATCCAAAGTTATAGTTGGGGTCGTACTGAGATGAAGAAGACTCTGATTGCCACTGGTTGGCAATCATCTCCGGATCCCAGTGGTAATTAGACTATCGTGGAGGTTCAAATTGTGGTTCCGGCTCCGGCCCTGTGGCTGATGTAGGGTTCCGGTAGACGTGAATGGCCGCCAGCAGAACGAGATACGGACCTGCAGATAAATCAAACAAGGAAGGAGCAGGCAAGGTAATAGTCTCAGGGTGATGTTTAGTAAAGAACAATTTGTATTTAAGCGCCTCTTCCCTATTCTTAACAATAAAGTCATGCGCTACCATACTCTTATAATCTAAATAAGCAATGGGCAGCAATTTTTCTTCTTTTTCATAGTGCCTAATAGGTATGTTATAGTGTGCAGCAAGGCGTGAAGCATAAATACCTCCAAAGATGGGGCCCTTTGTATAGTCCAGACTTAACCATTTGGCAATAATACCACCCATACTAACAGTGTTATCATAGAATAGACCATGGAACAAAATAATAATATCAGGAACACTAAGGTTTCCACAGTTTCCTCGACCAATTAAGCAACGACTAGCAAATATAGCAAAGTAGCGTAAAACAGGGAAATGTATGCTAGTGATTCTTGCATCGGAAACCTTCCTAGTTTCCCCGACAGTAATAGTGTCAATAACCCCATTCACATCTTTACGATGTGGTTCCTCTAAACTACCCTCGAAAGGTATTTTGCAAACCTTGCAAAATTCATCTAGTGAAATCTTCTTAACCACATCATATAAATCAAACTCTACTGAAGGAGGTGATTCCTTAGGATAATAGTAGAAGTTTTGCACAAAAGTATTTGTGAGTAAGAGATACTGTTCGCGTTGGTCGCGGAGGAAGTCGGTGAGGCCTGCATTCTCGGCCAATTCATAAAAATCATCATAAATCCCGGCTACTCCCAGAAATCATTGGAAGGTCATTCACACGGCCGGACCTCTGCGGTGCATGGCAAATTATATTTGGGCCTCTGTGCTTCTTCACCTTGATTTTCCTTCAAGCTTCGGCTCGATGAGCCCCTCAAAAATCTCTTCATTCTTTTCTGAAAATTTCTGAAATTTTTAGTAACTTCAAATAAGAGTGAACCAAGCTCAACAAAATTGATAGCAACTACTCCTACATGTTCCTAGAGACTATATCAAGCATTAGAACTACTTGGGTCCATATAAATTTGACATGCAAGCTCAAGAACATGGTCACCTAGGCAGCACAAATTTGCAATGATTAAAGCACTAGTACAAAACCTAATTGGACCAATGGAGGAGTCACATACCAAGGAACAATCCCCCAAAGCAGTTTTGTGAGAGGTGCTTTGAGCAAGGAGATCGAAAATCGCAGCAAAATGAGTTAGAACTCGTGCTTGAGCTGGATGGTGATTTTTTGTGAGGAAGAAGACGTGTGTGGGTGCAGGAATAAGTGGAGGGGAGCCACCATGGGCCCACGAGGCAGGGGGCGTACCCTGGACCCTCGTGGCCAGGTGCTTGCTCCCCTGCTATGTTCTCAGTGCTAGATATTCTCAAGCATTCCAGAAAAAATCATATTCCAATTTCAGGGCATTTGGAGAACTTTTATTTTCGGGGTATTTTTATATTACATGGATAATTCAGGAAACAGACAGAACAATACTGTTTTTACTTTATTTCAACTAAATAACAGAAAATAGAAAGAGGGTACAGAAGGTTGTGCCTTCTAGTTTCATCCATCTCATGCTCATCAAAAGGAATCCACTAACAAGGTTGATCAGGTCTTGTTAACAAACTCATTCCGACTAACATGGAACTGGAGAAATTTCGAATGACACTATGTTACCTCATCGGGGATATGCACATCCCCAACAATAAGAATATCATATTTCTTCTTGACTGTAGGAAGGGGAAATTCAAAACCTCCAAAAATAATTGATAGAATTTTTCCAATAGAGTTGATACTATGGACATGAGGTTGTTTCCTCGAAAAGTGTACCGTATGCTCATTACCATTAACATGAAAAGTGACATTGCCTTTGTTGCAATCAATAACTGCCCCTGCAGTATTCAAAAGAGGTCTTCCGAGAATAATAGACATACTATCGTCCTCGGGAATATCAAGAATAAAAAAGTCCGTTAAAATGGTAATGTTTGCAACCACAACAGGCATGTCCTCACAAATATCGACAGGTATAGCGGTTGATTTATCAGCCATTTGCAAAGATATTTCAGTAGGTATCAACTTATTCAAGTCAAGTCTACGATATAAAGAGAGAGGCATAACACTAACACCGGCTCCAAGATCACATAAAGCAGTTTTTAACATAGTTTGTTTTAATGGAGCATGGTATAGTGGGTACTCCTGGATCTCCTAGTTTCTTTGGTATTCCACCTTTAAAAGTATAGTTAGCAAGCATGGTGGAAATTTCAGCTTCCGGTATCTTTCTTTTATTAGTAACAATTTCTTTCAT
This sequence comes from Aegilops umbellulata, assembly GCA_032464435.1. Taxonomy (NCBI): domain Eukaryota; kingdom Viridiplantae; phylum Streptophyta; class Magnoliopsida; order Poales; family Poaceae; genus Aegilops; species Aegilops umbellulata. Next base: position 105,229,963 of record CP136058.1, on the reverse strand, counting down.
GTACTTAGCATAAGGATTCATTTTGAGCATATCAGTTAATTGCATACGCAAAAAGATAGGTCTAATCATTTCAGCAAAGTGCTCAAAATCCTCGCCATCCTTTTTCTTGGATGGCTTGGGAGGAAAAGGCATGGGTTTCTGAACCCATGGTTCTCTTTCTTTACCATGTTTCCTAGCAACAAAGTCTCTCTTATCATAACGTTGATTCTTTGATTATGGGTTATCAAGATCAACAACAGGTTCAGTTTCTACATCATTATCATTGCTAGGTTGAGCATCATCATGAACATCTTCATTAATATTATCACTAGGTTCATGTTCATTACCAGTTGTGTTTCAGCATCAGAGATAGAAATATCATTTGGATTCTCAGGTGTTTCAGCAACAGGTTCACTAGAAGCATGCAAAGTCCTATCATTTTTCTGTTTCTTCTTTTTAGAAGGGCTAGGTGCATCTATATTATTTCTCTGAGAATCTTGCTCGATTCTCTTAGGGTGGCCTTCAGGATACAAAGGTTCCTAAGTCATTTTACCAGTTCTAGTAGCCACTCTAACAACATAGTCATTATTCTTACTATTCAATTCATTGAGAAAATCATTCTGAGCTTTAAGTACTTGTTCTACTTGAGTGGTAACCATAGAAGCATGTTTACTAATGAGTTTAAGTTCACCTTTAACTCTAGACATATAATCACCCAAGTGTTCAATCATATAAGCATTGTGTTTTAATTGTCTACCAAAATAAGCACTAAAATCTTCTTGCTTAACCATAAAGTTGTCAAACTCATCCAAGCATTGGCTAGCGAACTTAGTAGGAGGGATTTCAGCTTTATCATATCTATAGAGAGAACTTACCTTTACTACCTGTGTCGGGTTATCAAGACCGTGAGTTTCTTCAATAGGTGATGGATTAAGATCATGTGTTTCTTCAATAGGCGGTAAATTAAGACCATGTATTTCTTCAATAGGAGGTAAATTCTTAACATCTTCAGCTTTAATACCTTTTTCTTTCATATATTTCTTTGCCTCTTGCATATCTTCAGGACTGAGAAATAGAACACCTCTCTTCTTCAGAGTTGGTTTAGGGATAGGTTCAGGAGTTGGCTCAGGAAGTGTCCAATTATTTTCATTTGTCAACATATTATTCAATAGAATCTCAACTTCATCTAGTGTTCTTTCCCTGAAAACAGAACCAACACAACTATCCAGGTGGTCTCTGGAAGCATCGGTTAGTCCATTATAAAAGATACCAAGTATTTCATTTTTCTTAAGAGGATGATCAGGCAAAGCATTAAGCAATTGGAGAAGCCTCCCCCAAGCTTGTGGGAGACTCTCTTCTTCAATTTGCACAAAATTATATATATCCCTTAAAGCAGCTTGTTTCTTATGAGCAGGGAAATATTTAGCAGAGAAGTAATAAATCATATCCTGGGGACTACACACACAACCAGGATCAAGAGAATTAAACCATATCTTAGCATCACCCTTTAATGAGAACGGAAATATTTGAAGGATATAAAGATAGCGAGATTTCTCATCATTAGTGAACAGGGTGGATATATCAATTAATTTAGTAAGATGTGCCACAACAGTTTCAGATTCATAGCCATAAAAAGGATCAGATTCAACCAAAGTAATTATATCAGGATCAACAGAGAATTCATAGTCCTTATCAGTAACACAGATAGGTGAAGTAGCAAAAGCAGGGCCAGGTTTCATTCTAGCATTAAGAGATCGCTGCTTCCATTTAGCTAATAGCTTCTTAAGATCACTTCTATCATTGCAAGCAAGAATAGCTCTAGCAGATTCTTCATCCAGAACATAACCCTGAGGCACAACAGGCAATTCATATTTATTAGGGGGAGAGTCTTCATCATCACTATCTTCAATATTATCAGTTTCAATAATTTCATTCTCTCTAGCCCTAGCAAGTTGTTCATCAAGAAATTCACCAAGTGGCACAATAGTATCAAGCATAGAAGTAGTTTCATCATAAGTATCATGCATAGAAGTGGCATCATCAATAACATGCGACATATCAGAATGAATAGCAGAAGCAGGTTTAGGTGTCGGAAGCTTACTCAAAACAGAAGGTGAATCAATTGCAAAGCTAGATGGCAATTCCTTACCTCCCCTCGTAGTTGAGGGATAAATTTTTGTTTTCGCGTCTTTCAAGTTCTTCATAGTGACCAGCAGATATAAATCCCAAGTGAGTCAAAGAATAGAGCTATGCTCCCCGGCAACGGCGCCAGAAAATAGTCTTGATAACCCACAAGTATAGAGGATCGCAACAGTTTTCGAGGGTAGAGTATTAAACCCAAATTTATTGATTCGACACAAGGGAAGCCAAATAATATTCTCAAGTATTAGCAACGGAGTTGTCAATTCAACCACACCTGGATAACTTAGTATCTGCAGCAAAGTATTTAGTAGCAAAGTAATACGGAAGTAACGGTAACAGTAGCAAAGTAATATTTTTGGGTTTTGCAGTGATTGTAATAGTAGCAACGGAAAAGTAAATAAGCGAAGAACAATATGTGAAAAGCTCGTAGGCATTGGATCGGTGATGGAGAATTATGCCGGATGCGGTTCGTCATGTAACAATCATAACATAGGGTGACACAGAACTAGCTCCAATTCATCAATGTAGTGTAGGCATGTATTCCGAATATAGTCATGCATGCTTATAGAAAAGAACTTGCATGACATCTTTTGTCCTACCCCCACGTGGCAACGGGGTCCTAATGGAAACTAAGGGATATTAAGGCCTCCTTTTAGTAGAGCACCGGACCAAAGCATTAACACATAGTGAATACATGAACTCCTCAAACTACGGTCATCACCGGGAGTGGTCCCGATTATTGTCACTTTGGGGTTGCCGGATCATAACACATAGTAGGTGACTATAGACTTGCAAGATAGGATCAAGAACTCACATATATTCATGAAAACATAATAGGTTCAGATCTGAAATCATGGCGCTCGGGCCCTAGTGACAAGCATTAAGCATAGCAAATTCATAGCAACATTAATCTCAGAACATAGTGGATACTAGGGATCAAACCCTAACAAAACTAACTCGATTACATGATATATCTCATCCAACCCATCACCGTCCAGCAAGCCTACGATGGAATTACACACGCACGGCGGTGAGCGTCATGAAATTGGTGGTGGAGGATAGTTGATGATGATGACGGCGATGGATTCCCCTCTCCGGAGCCCCGAACGGACTCCAGATCAGCCCTCCCAATAGGTTTTAGGGCTTGGCAGCGGCTCCGTTTTGTAAAACGCGATGAATCCTTCTCCCTGATTTTTTCTCCCCGAACACGAATATATGGAGTTGGAGTTGAGGTCGGTGGAGCGTCAAGGGGCCCACGAGGCAGGGGGGCGCGCCCCCACCCTCGTGGACAGGTGGAGGCCCCCCTGACGTGGATTCTTTTTCCTGTATTTTTAATATTTTCCAAAAATAAGTTCCGTGGAGTTTCAGGTCATTCCGAGAACTTTTGTTTCTGCACATAAATAACACCATGGAAAGTCTGCTGAAAACAGCGTCACTCCGGGTTAGTTCCATTCAAATCATGCAAGTTAGAGTCCAAAACAAGGGCAAAAGTGTTTGGAAAAGTAGATACGACGGAGACGTATAAGTAGATCAACTCTTGTAACCCCTATACTCATCGAATATAATCAAGTAGGACGTAGGGTTTAACCTCCTTTAAGAGGGCCTAAACTTGGGTAAACATGATGTCCGGGAAACAAAACCTATGGGATCACTGGAATCGCTTCTACGGTTGGCGGTCGCGGGGTTGTGAGAAGAGCAGGTTTAGGAGCTAGCATAAAGATCGTTTACCAAGGTTTGGGCCGTGAGGATGCGTAATACCCTAGTCCTGCTTTGGTGTGTATTTCAGAGTGTTCTTCAGCTCTCGAACTAGCTACGGTGGCTGTAGTTCCAAAGAGCCGAATACCTCTCCAGTCTACCTCGGGCCTCCTTTTATAGTCGGAAAGGGGTTTCCATAGTGGCACACAGGAGATGGAAAGGTGTACAGTGCGTGAGCTTATCGCCCGGCATTACGGGACAAAGCGCATTAAATGAGCTACTTGGGTGTCCATTAGCTTTATCGGGGACGAGAACAAGGCACGTCCCGTCTGTCGCCGCTTCACCTCACTTCGACACGCGCCTAGGCCAGCGATGTGCGCAGCACCATGTAGGCAGGCAGGCTGTTGAGATGGTGCGGTGGCAGGGCCTTCACGAAGATCTGCATGCTACCACGCAGGTACTTGCTGAGTTGGCCTGGAAGCCACATGTTGCCACGCAGGTGCCTGCCCAGCTGGTTGGGCTGGCAGCTGCATGCGAATGACGGCGGAGTCTTGCTTCATGCAGGCCTGGTAGTGGCCCACTGATGCCCTCGGCAAGGGTCTTGCCGGGGGCGCGACAAGGGTCTTGCCGGGGGCCCGGCAAGGGTCTTGCCGTGGCGTTGCAGTCGTCCCCGGCAAGGCGCTTGCCGGGGGTCTTGTGGATTTCCTCGGCCAGGATCCCGCCGAGGGTTGCCGTCTTCTGGTCCTCATCTGATTTCACATGCTTATGATCTTGACGAAGATCTGCATGCCACCACAGAGGCGCCTCCCAAGCGTTGGTTCCAATGTAGTTGGTTCGGTTGGAACCCATGGGTTTAAGGGTGGCTTGCTCCGCTGGCATCGGGCGAGCTGCCCCGGCAAGGCTCTTGCCAGGGCTACTGAGGCTGCCACGACAAGGGTCTTGCTGGGGGAACCTGCTTTGTCCCTCTGCCCTTTGTGTTCTTGGTCTTGGCGTTATTTTTGTTGGCCTTATGCTTCGGTTTCCCTTCGGCTTCCCTCCTCTGCCTTGTTAAGTGTGGCCGCGGGTGCAGCTCTGACTGCCCGTGCACAAGTAAAGGGTCAAAAGGAGAGACCCTACTTTTGTACACCGACAGGAGCCCCCGGGCCTGGGCCATACATAAGCGCGACGTGTTGTTGGGCTAGGCCTAGAACGGTGCGCGGGCAGGTGGGGCGGATTTTACCGCAGTAACTTTCCGTCCGTTGTGCTTCTCCACGACCCGTGTTGTGGAGGGTCGTGCGTGACGTGGGGGTCAAGCGTGGGGGCGGTCTCCGCACGCATGCATCACATCACAGTTAATGGGAAAAGAGGCAGCCCGCGCCTTCCCCATAAAAAGGAATAACCACGGGTGCGCTGCTCATTTACCCCCTGCGCCTTCTCCAATCATGGAACCACCGTCCCCTTCTTCCTCTCTCTCGAGCTTTTGCCTCCTCTCGCCGCCACCGCACCTTTGTCCTCTTCAACCGCCATGGCGCCCAAAACCAGCAGAGGCAAGGGGGTGGCCAAGGATGCCGGGGAGAAGGAGCCGCCGGAGAGCGAGTTGGTGGTGCGGCAGATGCAGCATGCCTACTTTCCATCAACGGTCGACGCGGTCGAACTCCGGGACTACTTCAAACACCTGTGGGGGTGCAAGACGGGGAGCGAGACGGTGGGGCATCCGGCCATGCATGTCATCCCCGCCGCTTTCGCCGAAGCCGGCCCAAATCGGTACCCATTCTTCGTCGATTACTTCTCCTGCGGCCTCTGCCCCCCTTCTCTGATTTCTTCAATGATGTCATGCACACCTACGTCTTCCACCTTCTGGATTTTACTCCAAATGTTGTGGCGTGCATGGCTCTTTTTGCGCACCTCTGCGAGGGCTTCACCGGGGTGCATCCCAACACGGCGCTCTTCTGCCACTACTTCTTCCCTCGGATCCAAAAGGGGGCGCCATTTCCGGTTGCATTGCCTGGATCTCAAGGTCCAAGGGGACATACCTGGAGGGCACTCAGAAGGAGAGGTGGGAGGAGTGGCGGGGCCGGTGGTGCTGGATTGAGGAAGATGATCCACAAGATTTCTGCCGGGTTCGCCAGGCGCCGCCGGTTCATCAAAATGACTAGAGCAATGTCGATGCAGGCTACGCAAAGCTCACAGTTGCCACCACCAGGATTCTCCGCCTCACTGAGGCTGGGCTCACCCTTGAGATGATCGAGCCGGATTTCATCCGCCGCCGAATCGCTCCACTGCATAACAAGGGGAGGCCGGCCTGGCTCTTTACGAACGCGACCGACATCATGAGGCTTCGCCCCAGCCTCGACCACAACTTCACGGTTATGGGGCGCGCGCACTTCTGCCAGCGGATCTTCCAGCTTGACGTGAACCGTGACGACAAGGTCGAGCGGTCCGGCAAGGCCGCCAAGGGGCCCTTGTTCGGGTTGCCGGTGGGGGTGGTCCCGCTGAGCAATAACTCGTGCCGAAACGACATCATCGCCATGATGCCGGAGTTCAACACGCACAGCCTCGTCTCAGCTTGGGCCGAGCCACCGAAGGATCAAGTGCATGAGTTTTTTGACACCTTGCAGGAGAAGTACGTCAGCGCCGAGCCGCGACTCGTCCAAGACACCACCCAGGTGGAGCTGGACTATATCGCTGCCAGGGTGGCGGAGGCGGAGCTTGCTAGGGAGGCCGGGAGCGCCGGTGGCGTGGAGGACAAGGCCGCGGCGGAGGCAGAGGAAAAGGAGCTCGCCCAGTGGGCGGAGGCCACTGGGGAGGCCAGCAGTGCCGGCGCTGGGGCCCCTTTCATCGAAGATGTGGTCGATGAGCTGTCGGAGGAGGAGGTCGAGACTGCAGACCCCCGGCAACAGGGAGAGGGCGAGTCCTGCGGCGGGCCAGCTCTAGCGAGCCGGTCCGGCCTGGTAGGGCCGTGCAGCTGCAGCAAACCCAGGGGCGTCCGTGCGCTAGACGAGGGCCGCAGCTGCGAGGAAAGTGGTGAAAGCCGCGGTGGCGAAGAAGAAGGCAACTGCCTTTGCTTCATCCAAGCGTCCACGGACCCCATCTGCTTCCCCTCCTCCCGCAGATGATGACACGGAGGTTTTCTTCGATTTTGGGTCCCTCAGCCCGAGGAGGAAGAGGAAGGCAACAGAGGAGGAGGTGGAGGATGAGTAAGTATCTTGTTCCCTTTTTTTCTTGCCATCTCTGCCTCCTCAAACCGCGCCACTTATCTTGATTCGTTTCTTTAGTTGCAGGGACGCGGAGACACTGGCCCAGAGAGTGAAGAGGGCCAGGGCTTCGGCGAGCGGCCAGCCCCCAGCAGGTACTTCTAGTACACAGCTGGTGGTGTTGAGCAACCCGGACAGCAGCCCCCGGTGCAGCCCCCAGCGTAATCTCATCACTCACCCATTGTCGACGTGTGTCAAGAGGAGCCATCGAGGGCTACCCCCAACACGCCACCCCCATCGACCATGCCACCCCGAGGAGCGTCCCCAGCAATGGCGCCAAGCACCGAGCCCATGCACACGGAGGAGGAGGAGGAGGCAAACTCAGGCGCTGGTGGCTTCGCTTCAGCACCAGATGTTGGCGGGGAGGGGGCCTCTTCTTCCCAGCCCGACACGGGTAAGTCACTCGCTTTCCGTCCCTGTTATTTTTCTGTTCTTTCTGAATCTTGGTCTCGGCTTCGCCTCATTCCCTTCTCGGTATCCAGATCCTCCCTCGGCGGACCGGGAGGACATAGACACCGTCATCGAGGACGTCACCAAAGATGCCGTGGCGGAGGCCGAGAAGATCGCCACTGAGGAGTCCGCCAAGGATGCCGCTGAGGGCGCCGTCAAGGGGTCCGCCGGGGAACCCGGCAAGTCTGCCGTCGAGGAGGCCAGCAAGGGGCCTGCCGGGGAGGCTGGCAAGGCCGTTGTCGAGGAGGAGGTGGTTGATGACCAACCCTCCTCCTCCGTTGCCTCTGTCTCCGGCAGGTATCTGAAGGTGAGAGATGACCTGTTCGTCCACCTCCCAGGGACGGCGAGCACTGGGGTGCCCGTTGAGGGGGAGGTGTTTGACGACGAAGTGCTCGCCGCCGCCAGACTTGAGGTTGTTGACTAGCCGAGCGCTGGTGGCGGCGGTTCCCAAGAAGAGCGGCTCCTCCGGGCCATGAGTGCCAACTTCCAGAAGCTCCAGGCGCTTCACCGTGCCCTCCTGGACAAGGCCAAGTCTAGCATGGCGGTGGTGGACAAGGCAAAGGCGGACCTCGAGGGGCGTGTCGCCGAGGCGCTGGCTTGGTTCCGCCAGGCCCACAAGGACCTGAAGGCCGCCCAGGACGCGCCGGCTGAGTGCGACCTGGCGCTTGTCATGAAGCAAGCCGACATCAAGAAGGCCCAGGAACTGGCGAAGCAGGAGGCCGCTCGGCACCAGCAGCAGGCTGCGCTAAACTCCCGGGAGGAGGACCTTGCCACGCGTGAGGAGAGGCTCGCTGCAACGCTCCGTGGCAAGGACGAGGAGGTGGAGAAGCTTGTCGTGCAGCGGACCCAGTTGCTAGAGCAGAGGCACAAGGAGGCACTCGATGTCGAAGCTCTGGCTCACGCCGGCAAGGTAAGAGAACTGGAGGTGGAGTAGGACAGGCTAAAGGATCAGTCCCTGAAGCTGGCCAAAGAGAAGGACACGCTCAACGGTGCCCTGGTGGAGGCACATGGTGCCATCCTCGGCAGGGCTGAGCAGCTATCCAAGGCAAACGACTCCATCGAATTTCTGAAGCTGAAGTTGGAGGGTCTTGAGAGTACGCTCTCGGAGGCCAAGGCCCGGGAGGGGACCCTGACCAAGGATCTGGAGGCCGAGAAGCAGCCGCAGAAGTACGAAGCCGCCAACCACAAGGATTTTGTGGAGGGCGAGAACCGCTGGATCGGCCGCCTCAAAGATGTCGCCGGCAGGATCACCACGCAGCTGGCCACCATGGGGATGCCAAATGTGAAGTACACCCCGGAGCGCAACGTGCGCCCCAACGCCAAGCTGACCCTATTCTTCGAGGGTGTTCTCGGAGCTCTGGAGCTTTTCCGCTCCACCAAGGCGACTTTCCTGGCCAGTGATGCCCGGAGGCTTTGCCGGGGTGCCATGACCAAGGTTCTCACCAAGGTGTCATACTTGAATCCCAACCTAGACTTCGATGCTGCGCTGGAGAGCTTGCCAGAGGATGCGGACCTTGCGCCGCTCAAGGAGCGTATCGAGCCCGTCATCAGCCGCATCGATGGAGTCCAGAGGATAGAGGGCCAGCGCCAGGACTAGGCACCCTATTTCTTATCGCTGCTGCAAGTTCATTACCAAGACAAGTTTTATCTCTAGTTAGAACTGTGCCAACAAGTGATGTAATATAACTCTGCGGTACTTTTAAATTGACGCATATTATTTTCCTATTCAATCTCTCTCTCTCTGTATGTCCACCCTACGTTTCTTTGCGTAGGCTGGCCGGCGCATAAACCCGAGCCACGGTGCCTCGAGGACGAATTCTCGATAGCCTGCTGGGTGTGCTTGCTGCCAGGCAAACCACCTTACCACTCTCAACGTGACCGCTCGAACTATCGAGCTTGACTTGAGTCAGAATCGAGAGCGTTGCCAATTGCGGAAGGCTACCATGCCGTTCTCGACACGGCCGCTTAATATGTTGAGCAGACTTGAAACAGAGTAAGGGTGTTGCCAATAGCGGAATGGCCCTATTGCGTGCAGGTTTTCCAGACAAAGAACGAGATCTCCAAGGGGAATAACCTTATATAAAAAGGAAATATTTAAAGTTCAGCATCACTTAGCTTTCCTGTCGCCGCACTGGCGCCCTTTGCGCTTGCAGGCGGCGCCGTTCTCTTAACTGTCTTCTTCTTTAGAAGCCATGGCCACGAGGAACTGCTAAGCTGGCTGCTAAACCAGATTATCACAACTGCGCCCCCTACCTGGCGCGTTAAAGATGTCGGGGAAACGACACCTATGGGATCACTGGAATCCCTTCTACGGTTGGCGGGCGCGGGGTTGTGAGAAGAGCAGGTTTAGGAGCTAGCACAAAGATCGTTAACCCAGGTTCGAGCCGTGAGGATGCGTAATACCCTTGTCCTACTTTGGTGTGTATTTCAGAGTGTTCTTGAGCTCTCGAACTAGCTACGGTGGCTGCGTAGTTCCAAAGAGCCGAATCCCTCTCCAGTATGCCTCGGGCCTCCTTTTATAGTCGGAAAGGGGTTGCCACAGTGGCACACAGGAGGTGGAAAGGTGTACAGCACGTGAGCTTATCGCTTGGCATTACGGGACAAAGCGCATTAAATGCACTACTTAGGTGTCCAATAGCTTTAACGGGGACAGGAAGGAGGCCCATCCCGTCCGTTGCCGCTTTGCCTCGCTTCGACATGCGCCCAGGCCAACAATGTGCACAGCGCCATGTAGGCAGGCAAGTTGCAGAGGTGGTGCGGTGGGAGGGCCTTCACGAAGATCTGCATGCTACCACGCATGTGCTTGCTGAGTTGGCCTGGAAGCCGCATGTTGCCACGCAGGTGCCTGCCCAAATGGTTGGGCTTGCAGCTGCATGCGAATGGCGACAGAGTCTTGCTTGATGCGGGCCTGGCAGTGGCCCCGCTGATTCCCTTGGCAAGGGTCTTGCCGGGGGCCCGGCAAGGGTCTTGCCGTGGCGTTGTAGTCGTCCCTGACAAGCCGCTTGCCGGGGGTCTTGTGGATTTCCTTGGCCAGGATCCCGCCGAGGGTCGCCGTCTTCTGGTCCTCATCTGATTTCACGTGTTTATGATCTTGATGAAGATCTACATGCCACCACAGAGGCGCCTCCCGAGCCTTGGTTCCGATGTAGTTGGTTGTGTTGGAACCCGTGGGATCAAGGGTGGCTTGCTCCGCTGGCATCGGGTGAGCTGCCCCGGCAAGGCTCTTACCGGGGCTGCTGAGGCTGCCCTGGCAAGGGTCTTACCGGGGGAACGTGCTTCGTACCTCTGCCCTTTGTGTTCTTGGTCCTGGCATAGTTTTGTTGGCCTTATGCTTCGGTTTCCCTTCGACTTCCCTCCTCTGCCTTGTTAAGTGTGGCCGCAGGTGCGGCTCTGACTGCCCGTGCACAAGTAAAGGGGTCAAAAGGAGATCCCCTACTATTGTACACCGACACATCATGCCCCCATTGTCCCTTGTTACCATTGATCCTTAGACTCACACCTTGGGCCCTCCTACCCAATATCGGCCGGTTTCGACACTGACACACATCACTAGTTAAAGTTTTGACCTCTTCAAACCCACTTTTATCAATTTTCTCAACAAAGATTTTCACCCTCCGAATTATTGGGATGCCTTCTAGCTAAAGTTGACTCTTCTCCAGTCCCTGTTTCATCAATCTTAATTTTACTAAACAAAGAATCAATAGAAGAAACACCAATCATTTGAAGACGTTCATCATTTTTATCTTCTAACAAGATTGGTTTAGCGGCCATTTGGTTTACTAGGGTAGCTTGTGTGTCGGATATTTTTCCTAGCAAACTTTCAGCAAAATCATACTTGGATTGTAGATTGCAAACTTCTCTACTAATATCATCAATTTGTTTTGTTATAGCATCTAGCACAACGGAGTGCTCCTTAAGTTCTTCGGTAAAATACTTATTATGCTCAACATATATTCCTTAGTACTTTTCTCAATTTCAAGAAAAATATTGGGGCAAGGAACAACATCATATTTTCTTTGAGGCCTCATGACTACGCAAGCAAGAACGCACACAAAAACAGATCTGACGAGAAAATGACGAACGAAAAAGAGGGCGAATAAAACAACATTTTTTGTAAAGTGGGGGAGAGGAAAACGAGAGGCAAATGGAAAATAATGTAAATTGCAAGGAGATAAGATTTGTGATTAGGAACCTGGTATATATTGATGATGTCTCCCCGGCAACGGCGCCAGAAATTCCTTCTGATATTTGTTTGAACTACGTCGGTATTTCCCCAAAGAGGAAGGGATGATCCAGCACAACAACGGTAGGTATTTCCCTCGGTGATGAAACCAAGGTTATCGAACCAATAGGAGAACCACTCAACACTATGTGAATGGCACTTGCACACAAGTAACAAATACTCGCAACCCGACGTGTTAAACGGGTTGTCAATCCCTTTCGGGTAACGGCGCTAGAAATTGGGAAGTAGATGGGATAAAAATATGATAGATGGGATAAATAGATCTAAACAATTAAAGTACAGCAAGGTATTTTTGTATTTTTGGTTTAATAGATCTGAAAATAAAAGAAAATAAAAGTAGATCACAAAGGCAAGTATAAAAAAGAAGAGACCCAGGGGTCGTAGATTTCACTAGTGGCTTCTCTCGAGAAAAATAGCAAACGGTGGGTAAACAAATTACTGTTGGGCAATTTATAAAACTTCAAATAACCATGACGATATCCAGGACATGATCATTATATAGGCATCACGTCCAAGATTAGTAGACCAACTCCTGCCTGCATCTAGTACTATTACTCGACACATCTACCGCTATCCAGCATGCATATAGTGAATTAAGTTCATGGAGACACGGAGTAATGCAATAAGAGAGATGACATGATGTAGACAAGATCTATTTATGTAGAAAATAGACCACATCTTGTTATCCTTAATTGCAACGATACATACGTGTCGGTTCCCCTTCTGTCACTAGAATCAAGCACCATAAGATCGAACCCATAACAAAGCACCTCTTCCCATTGCAAGATCAATATATCAAGTTGGCCAAACAAAACCCAAATATCAGAGAATAAATATGAGGCTATAAGCAATCATGCATATAAGAGATCAAAGAAGACTCAAATAACATTCATGGATAAATTTATAGATCTGATGATAAACTCAAAGTTGCTCAGATCCCAACAAACACACCGCAAAAAGAGTTACATCATATGGATCTCCAAGAGACCATTGTATTGGGAATCAAAATAGAGAGAGAGAGAGAGAGAGGAATCCATCTAGCTACTAACTACAGACCCGTAGGTCTACAATGAACTACTCACGCATCATTAAAGAGGCACCAATGGACATGATGAACCCCTCCCTGATGGTGTCTAGATTGGATCAGGTGGTTCTGGAACTTCCGGCGGTTGGAATTGATTTTGATCGACTCCCCTAGAGTTTCTGGAATATTGGGGTATTTATATAGCAAGAGGCGGTGCGGGAGGCCACCGAGGTGGGCACAACCCACCAGGGCGTGCCTGGGCCTCCAGGCGCGCCCTGGTTTCTTGTGCTCACCTCGGGCTCCCTCTTCAGTACTTCTTTGGCCCACTGCATGTCTTCTGGTCCAAAAAAATCCACAAAAGGTTTCCTGCATTTGGACTAAGTTTGGTCTTGATTTCCTGTGATGTAAAAAATATGCAGAAAACAGCAACTGGCACTAGGCACTATGTCAATAGGTTAGTACCAAAAATTGATATAAAATGATTATAAAATGATTGTAAAACATCCAAGAATGATAATATAACAACATGGAATAATCAAAAATTATAGATACATTGGAGACGTATCAGGCGGTCTTGAGGTTTGCTTTCGGGGTAACCTTGATGAGGGAGTCCTGGATTAGGGGGTATCCAGATGGCCGGATTATAACCTTTGGCCGGACTGTTGGACAATGAAGATACAAGATTGAAGACTTCGTCCCGTGTCCGGATGGGACTTTCCTTGGCGTGGAGGGCAAGCTTGGCAGTACGGATAAGTAGATCTCCTTCCTTGTAACCGACTCTGTGTAACCCTAGCCCCCTCCGTGTCTATATAAACCGGAGGGTTTAGTCCGTAGGACACAACAACATCAACAACAATCATACCATAGGCTAGCTTCTAGGGTTTAGCCTCTCCAATTTCGTGGTAGATCTACTCTTGTACTACCCATATCATCAATATTAATCAAGCAGGAGTAGGGTTTTACCTCCATCGAGAGGGCCCGAACCTGGGTAAAAACATCGTGTCCCTTGTCTCCTGTTACCATCCGCCTAGACGCACAGTTCGGGACCCCCTACCCAAGATCCGCCGGTTTTGACACCGACATTGGTTCTTTCATTGAGAGTTCCACTGTGCCGTCGCCATCAGGAAGGATGCCTCGTCTCGTCTTTAAAGACAGCACTGTCGCTGAGGAACCTTTGGCTATCGGCCAAACTCTCCAGCTAGGCGGTTTCCTCATGACCGCCAATTCGGCCGCTGCACCGACGATGACTTCTCGGGTCATCGAAAGCAGTCTCCATGTCAACTCGGAATTCGCCGAGCAGTTAGATCCAATGGAGCTCTCTTCCCTAAACGAGCTCTTGGATCACATCGCCACCTTGGGAGTCACTACGGACTATGATCAGATTGGGCCTAAGCCCGATTTGAGAGAGATTAACTCTCCCCAGGTCACCCATCACGTTGCGGTGGTGGAGGAACAATGCGGTGACCCTTCCTCTATCTTGAGGACTAGCTATGTCCGGATTCCCAAGCCCTCCGAGCCGGATACCCGTTTACGGGAGGACATCACCCAAGCCCTAAACCTAGAGTCAGGCAGCGGGCCAGATTCATCGGGCAACATCCAAGAACCCGAATTTCCAAAATTGGAAACTCCTTGGCCCTTGGGTCTCATATTGGGTGAGGTTTCAGAGTCAATTCCACCCACCCGCCCAAGCATAAGCGATCTCTCCCAGATCAGGCAAGAGCCTCAGTAAACAGTACACCATTATTGGGCCAGATTCCTCCTCGTAATGAACAAGGTCAAGGACTTCCGCGAGGAAGATGCAATCTCATTATTCTGCCATAATTGCACAGACAAGGGAATCCTTAACGCCATAAGTCATCGTGAAATTACGCACTTTGCTGACTTGGCGACCATAGTACGGAAGTACTGTGCGATGGAAAGTGCCTGGAAAACCGAAATAAAATTTTGGGACAATCCGGCTCTAAACACAAACCCAGTCCGAAATAAAAGGGTGCATTATCACAAGACACCCAGGTTAACTACCAAAAAGCAAAACCCCTCTACAGGGCATGGAACCGTACTGGAGGGATGGCTCAATGGACCCTGTAAAATTCATAGTACAGAGGGCGCCATACCAACACATAGCCTTAGAGCATGTTGTATACTCCGGCAGGTAACCAAAAGTGGCGAGGATCTTCTTATTCCCGAAGCCACAGAGCACCATCCCAAGGATAACAATATGGTATTAACAGTCTTTGAGACCTTCGCATCAAATAATAGGCGATAGCGGACACTCCGCAGCCTTGCAGAAATCTACCACGTGGCAACAATAAACCCATGGAGTGACATGGCTATTACTTTCAATGCCAGTGACGAACCTAAATTCCGAACAGCCCGAGCACCAGCTGCATTGGTCCTCAGTCCAATTGTGGACGGCTTTCGACTCACCAAGGTACTCATGGACGGGGGCAGCGGATTAAACCTCATCTATGAGGAAACCCTTCAAAAAATGGAAATAGACTGGAACCGCATTAAGCGAAGCAGCACAACCTTTAGAGGAATAATCCCCAGTCGGGAAGCGTGTTGTACAGGCAAAATCACACTAGATGTGGTGTTTGGTACGCCGGAGAATTACAGGTCCGAAGAGGTTACGTTCCAAGTGGCCCCGTTCAGCAGTGGATACCACGCCCTTCTAGGGCGGGAGGCATTCACGGTCTTCCAAGCCATACCCCATTACGGGTACATGAAGCTCAAAATGCCCGGGCCCAATGGAATCATCACTCTTGTTAGTGATCCGGACACAGCACTCCGCGCTAAAAACAACACAGCCGCACTGGCCCTCGAGGCATTATCCGAAGCCCTAGCAGCCGAGGAACTGAATGCGCTGCGCTCCACGGTGAACAGGGACGATGTGATACTCGATAAGAGATCCAAGTCCACCTCCTTTAAACTAGTGGATGAAATAGTCAAATTCCAAGTCCATCCAACAGACCCTACAAAAACAGCCTCCATCGGGGCACAATTAAACCCCGTCGTAGACGCCGCACTACGAGAGTTCCTGCGCGAGAACTGGGACATTTTCTCCTGGCATCCGTCAGACATGCCAGGAATCCCACGCAGGCTGGCCAAACACAGCCTCAATATTCTAAAGGGGTTCAAGCCTGTCAAGCAGGCTCTTCAGCGTTTCTCTAAACCTAAGAGACAAGCCATGGGAGAGGAACTAGCCAAGTTATTGGAGGCCGGATTCATTCGAGAGATAAAACATCCGGACTGGCTAGCAAACCTGGTGATGGTACCAAAGGACAAATCCTGGCGCCTGTGCGTTGATTTCAAGGACCTCAACAAGGCTTGCCCAAAGGATGCCTTCCCCCTCCCCCGCATCGATCAAATTATCAATGCTACCGCAGGACACAATTCATTGTGTTTCCTCGACGCATACTCCGGCTACCACCAAATTAAAATGGCGGAGTCCGACCAAGCCGCAACGGCATTCATCACACCATACGGCCCCTTCTGCTTCAACACAATGCCCTTTGGGCTCAAAAACGCCAGCGCAAAATATCAGCGCATGATTCAAACATGTCTGGCAGACCAGATCGGCAAAACAGTGGAGGCATACGTAGATGATGTGGTCGTCAAAACCTAGCATGTCGACTCTCTAGTAGACGACTTAAGGCTCACATTCGATAACCTCAGAACATATGACATCAAGCTCAACCCGAAAAAATGCGTCTTCGGTGTGCCAGCCGGAAAGCTCCTGGGCTTTATCGTATCCGGCAGAGGAATTGAAGCAAATCCGGCCAAGATCCGAGCCCTGTCACAGTTGGATATCCCAACGGACCTAAAAAAATCCAGAAATTAACCAGAAGTGTGACGGCTCTTAGCTGCTTTATCTCCCGCCTGGGAGAAAAGGCATTACCCCTTTACTGCCTCCACCTGTGGACGGATGCCGCCACAGCCGGATTGGAAGAAATAAAGGCCATACTAGCAACCAACCCAATCCTGGCAGCACTAAATATTGGCGAACCTATGTTGTTATACATTGCGGCAACCCATCAAGTTATGAGTGCAGTGCTCGTCGTCGAACGAGAAACAGACGGACTTAAATTCCCCCTTCAAAAGCCGGTCTACTATGTATCCACTGTCCTTACTCCATGCAAGTCACGGTACCCGCATTATCAAAAGATAGCATACGCAGTATTCATGGCACCCGGAAGCTGCGGCACTACTTTCAAGAGTGTTCGATAACAGTAGCCTCGGAAGTGCCACTCAATGATATTATAAACAACCGCGACGCCACGGGCCGGATTGCTAAATGGGCCATTGAGCTCCTCCTGTTCGACATAACTTACAAGCCACGGCGAGCCATTAAGTCGCAAGTGCTGGCCGACTTTGTCGCCGAATGGACGGAAGAGGAACTCCCTAAAGAGTATGACGCAAATTCCAACTGGATCATGCACTTTGACGGCTCCAAAAAGCTGGCTGGTCTGGGGGCTGGCATCGTTTTGACGTCCCCAACCGGAGATACAGTTCAATAACGCAGCCGAATACGAGGCCCTTCTACATGGTCTCCAGATGGCAGTATCCATGGGCATTCAACGCCTAGAGGTGCGGGGGGATTCGAACCTCGCTGTATCCCAAATAAATGGAGACTTTGATGCCAAATATCTAAAAATGGCGGCATACCCCAACGCCGTCCTAGAAATGTCAGCTCGGTTCGAGGGGCTCGAATTTCATCATGTAGCACGGGAAAACAATCAGGCGGCAGACGTCCTTGCACGCATCGGCGCAAAACGCGATGCGGTCCCCCCTAACATCTTTTTGGAGAGGCTTTTTAAGCCATCCGTGGCATGAGAAGGGGACACTGGTAATAGCAGACCGGACCCAACCACAAAGCCTGATACCGAACACTCTGACATAATCGGAAGCTCTACCACCGAAATAACATCTTCAGCCCACGTTATAATGGCCGTCATCGCCACGTGGACAAAACCATTCCTGGCGTACTTAACTAGGCAGGAACTCCCCGAGGACCAAAACGAGGCACGCTGCATAGTACGGCGATCTAAAGCCTACAGGGTCCATGAGGGAGAGCTTTATAAGAAAAGCACCACCGGAGTCCTTCAAAGGTGCATCTCCGAAGAGGAAGGGCAGAAGCTCCTGGCAGAAATTCATGCCGGACTCGGCGGCCACCATGCCGCAGCCCAGGCCCTTGTAAGCAAGGCGCTCCGTACAGGTTTTTACTGGCCTAGGGCCCGGGCAGATGCACAAGACCTGGTCTAACGTTGCGTTGGGTGTCAGCTCTTTGCAAACCAAAGCCATATGCCACCCACCACCCTCCACACAATCCCCATTACCTGGCCCTTTGCGGTCTGGGGGCTTGACTTGGCTGGACCTCTTAAAGGAGGAACCCACAAGAAAAAATCCTTGCTGGTCATGGTGGATAAATTCACCAAATGGATAGAAGCCAAACCTGTTAAAACAACCGAATCCGGACCGGTGATAGACTTTATATCCGGGGTCGTACACCGTTATGGCGTCCCCCACAACATCATCACCGATAACGGCACGAACTTCACTGCCGATGAGGTAAAACTCTGGTGCAAAAACATGGGCATTAAGCTCGATTATGCTTCTGTCTATCACCCACAAACTAACGGTCAAGTCGAGCGAGCAAATGGTCTCATCATGAGCGGCATCAAACCCAGATTAGTGTGGTCCCTAAAAGAATCAAACACGCACTTGGTAGAGGAGCTCGACTCCGTACTCTGGGGGCTGCGGACCACGCCAAATCGTACTACCGGATACACAACCTTTTTCATGGTGTACGACGCAGAGGTGGTTCTGCCATGCGATATAATCCATGACTCACCTCGAGTGCGCATGTACGAAGAAAGAGAAGCTGAGCTCGATCGGCAGGATAATCTAGACACCCTGGAGGAGGAGCGCGACGTGGGAAAAGCCCGTTCCGCATTCTATCAGCAACAGGCTCGAAGATACCAAAGCAGAGAAGTACGGGCCAAAACTTATAACATTGGTGAACTAGTTCTACGCCTGCCGGAGAAGAAAAAGACCAAAATCGAGCCCAAATGGGAGGGTCCATTCATCATTGACCAAGTTCTGACCAGCAGAGCGTACTGTCTGCGGGATGCATGTGATAATCGGCTGGAGCCGAACCCATGGAACGCAGCACGACTCCAAAGATTCTACGCTTAGCGCCGAACTCTGTGTTCGTATCCTTCCACTGTCCATTTTTTATACACATTATTTGTCGTTGATTTCTCTCTTTCTCCTCTTATTTTTTCCCAACGCCTTCAAAGGCTAACTTGTGCCTTGCTTGCACATCATTGATGTGCTAGTCACGCTAATTATACCTGGGGGCTTCTTTCACAGAAGCTTACTTATTTATCCGGGCTTCATGCCCAGCACATGTGTCATCCTTCCGCATGTACCATTTCTTCGCCATTATACGCATCGATATGACTTAAGTTTTGGCCAAGCTGGGTTGCCTGGCTCTTGTATTTATGCCCTACGTTCCCATTAATTCGGCTAGGGCATAAGGGGAGCACCTCTGGGATTATTACTGCCGGGTCAGCCGGATGTGTACCTCAGACTGGGTGAAGCCGAAAGCTAGCATTCTTAAGGGAATATTCGGTCGGTGAACAAAAGATGATTCTTCACTTATTTATTTTTCATACATGCCCCCAGATGCTTTTTCTCTCTGCGACTCTTTCCGCAGTCCGGACATGCACTTTAGGGCATGCATACCCAGGGAAAGGAACCCCTAACAGAACTATTCTCCCTGGAAGATGTTTCTTACTAACCATGTAATATAACATAACTAGTTGGGCACTTGTCTGTTCAAGCACTATTGACCCCTACGCCTGGTTTCCACGCATGCCCTGGTTTTTACATAACCGAGAGGGTATTCGGATTCACTCCAGACTATCGGGTCCAGAGGTTGAAGCAAAAAGGTCCGCCATGACAAATGATCTACAATCTGGCTAGAAGGCAGTATAAATGTCACTTCAATTACATAGTCACGTTGACTGACTAAATTCTTCCTCTATACCATCCAACAGGCTGTCTAACCTACAATCCTGTTGGAAATACTTTGCGGCCAATTCTACTTGTCCATACTCTAGACTAACAGGGATCTCTTTCCCATCGGGCCCCACAGGTCCGACCTCGGCCATGTGGTTTGGGTCAGCCTTGATATAGCGCGTCTTCACCATGGCCCAGGCTTCCCTGGCACCTTGACGGCAGGACGATATCTTCCATAATCGGAAGCGTCGCCGCGCTCGCTTCAGCTTCTTCGCAAGCTCTCCAAGGCCTTCGGGCACGGAGACGGATGGCCATAAGGCTTGGGCAATGCCTTGCATCACCTGCCAAACTTGTTCGTGCAGTTGTGAGAGCTCGGGCAGAAGACCACCCGCAGAACCATGCATTTCCTCCGCGGGACGACCTGTTAGCATACCTACAGACATAACTCTGTTAGTCGACTTCTTCGCCGAACTCCTCTTAAAAGTTCGTTCAAGCACTTACTGAAAATGTCGCGTCGAAGCCGCTGATTCTCTTTCACGGAGTCTGACAGCTGGGCACGGACATCCTTCAGTTCCACACTCAGCTGGGTGTTGGCATCCTGTAGATCATTCTTCTCTTGCCTAACCCTCGTAAGCACGCTCTCACCAGCCTCTAGCCGGCGTAGGAGATGTTGCTCGTCCGGATTCCCTCCGGCGTCATCTGCAATTTTACTGTCAGATTTGCATATAGGCCGCACTCTACATGATACCTATCATTCGACATATGTCTTACCAGAGGGGGTCTTCTTGGACTCCTCTTCTGCGGCTAGTGCGGCCTGAAGTTGGGCTTTGCACTCTTCAAGCTCATGGGACAATTGGGTATTCTTTTCTGAAAGAACCTGCATAACAAATGATCCTTAAATCAGTTATCCTAACTGCTTCAAGTCTCAGGGGCTACTACTATATATAATCATCAAATTCTCTCACCCGTATATCCTTTACATATTGCTCCGTGGCTCTGGCTAGACCATTTTGAGCAGCACGGAGGTAAGCGTCTCCCGAGTTGAAGGCGTCAAATGCCTCTTGAGAGAAGCAAGCGTCACGGAGAATGGCTCGGCAACGCCTGCGGTTCATGGCGCTCTCCACCTCGGAATTAGTGGCGGACATTCTGTCCGCATCCTCTGTCGGAGGAGCATCCGGCGTGCGCCTCATACTTACTTTCGCTTCCGTGTCTGGCCTTGGAGCCCAACTGGTTGAGGTGTGATTGGCGACCTGTTCGGATATAGTCCGGCGAGCGCTCTTCTTCCTAGAAAGCACGGGCGTTAATATGTCTTTAAAGACGATACCATGGAGTGAGGTGGCGTGGCATACCTCTGCGTCGGTGTCTCAGTCCGGACTATGTTCCTTTTTAGCCTGCCTGGCCTCGGAGCCCCTTGTTGTCTAGTCGCCGCGTGCTCGGCATGGCGTCCCAAGGGCCTTCCCTGTAAAACACCGTTGGTACACGGTGAGCAAATTGCACAAGGACGAATCCTTTTTAAAATGTTGGGACTTTGGTCTTAGTCACCTGCGAAGCTGGGAGCAGCCCAGGGTAATCGGTCGTAATGGCCACCAATGATCGTCACTGCTTAATTGGTAAAATACCCTATTGATCAGCTCCACGGATATGTTTGAATCCTCTTTGAAGGCCAGGTCGAGGGACCGCTCAGGATCCTCTGGTTGTGGAGGAGGGCTGTTGATCTCCCTAACTGCTTTATGCAGCTCCTGCGTTGAATTCGCAAGGTAAAATATTTAACTGTGGGAATATGGAATGGATGGGCGCAAAAAGTATTGACTTACCCAGCTCGGAGGATTGTACATAGAAAATCTGCCCTGTGGATTGACGCGGAGGAATTTCTCTTCTTCTCCCTTGTACAAATCAGACAAGATTTTGGCTAGAGCGGCGGATGAGTCCGGCCCCTTGCGGCCACAGCGGGGGGCGTCATCCTCCCCGTTGAAATTCCACATGGGGTGGCCTTGATATTGAAGCGGCTGCACCCCCCGCATAATGCATATTGCCATGACGTCGATCATGGTCAGTCCCGATTGAGCCAATATCTTTATCTGGCCCATCAAGTAAAGGACGTCTCTATCATCTTGCTCGTGGGGGCTTCGTGGCCGCCAGCTCAGGCGCTTCTTCAAAGGAGCACCATCAAACTCGGGAAGGCCGATCCGAACAGGATCCAGCAGAGGGACATCTTCCACATAAAACCACTCTGAAGGCCAGTCCTCGGACGCCTTCTTCGGGGTTCCGGATAGGTATCCGGTCCCGGCGATGCACCATACTTCGGCTCCGCCCACCTGATATATCGACCCCCTCTGTGAGCGGGGCACCAGGCAGAGCAACTTCTTCCACAATGCGAAATGAGCCTCACAGCCCAAAAACAGCTCGCAAAGGGCTACATATCCACCGATATGTAGTATGGAGGCAGGAGTAAGGTTGTGCAACTAGAGGCCGTAGAACTCCAGAAGCCCTCGGAGAAACAGATGGATTGGAAAACCAAGTCCCCTTATTAGATAAGGGACGAGGCATACCCGCTCTCCCTAAGAGGGGTTGGGAAAGTTCTCCGCTTGCTCTCCGCCATTATAGGTGGCGAGCCCGGCTCGAACCGGGACCATATACGCTGGGGGGAGAAATCCCTGGGTCTGAAGCTTTACTAGTTGACTGTGTGGGACGGTACACCTCTCCCAATCTCCGGGCTTGGGGCTGGAGGAATGAGAAGAGGAGCTGCGCTGACCTGCCATGATGGAATGGATTATTTTCGGTGCGCTCCGATGAATGCTCGCTGAGGGATGATGGTGTGGTTTGGATCTGAATCCTCGTCTCTTTAATAGACAGCTCATTTGCGTAGCTAGGGGGGTAAATGTAAAAATACCCTGGCTCCTCACATTAGCTCGACACGTGGAAGGTGACCATTATTGGGCATGGAAGCCAAGGAGCGCATCGTTTACAAGAAGCTGGACACTATTTAGCAGGTATTCGGAATTTGGAGAAGAACCCGCCTTGCAATGCCGAAGACAATCTACACGCCGAACTCATCGTCATTGAAGCCTGGTTCGGGGGCTACTGAGGGAGTCCTGGATTAGGGGGTATCCGGACGACCGGATTATAACCTTTGGCCGGACTGTTGGACTATGAAGATACAAGATTGAAGACTTCGTCCCGTGTCCGGATGGGACTTTCCTTGTCGTGGAGGGCAAGC
This sequence comes from Aegilops umbellulata, assembly GCA_032464435.1. NCBI lineage: Eukaryota > Viridiplantae > Streptophyta > Magnoliopsida > Poales > Poaceae > Aegilops > Aegilops umbellulata. The sequence continues at coordinate 105,206,957 of CP136058.1, read as the reverse complement.
TTGGCAGTACGGATATGTAGATCTCCTTCCTTGTAACCGACTCTATGTAACCCTAGCCCCCTCTGGTGTCTATATAAACCGGAGGGTTTAGTCCGTAGGACACAACAACATCAACAACAATCATACCATAGGCTAGCTTCTAGGGTTTAGCCTCTCTGATCTCGTGGTAGATCTACTCTCGTACTACCCATATCATCAATATTAATCAAGCAAGAGTAGGGTTTTACCTCCATCGAGAGGGCCCGAACCTGGGTAAAAACATCGTGTCCCTTGTATCAAGCAAGAGTAGGGTTTTACCTCCATCGAGAGGGCCCGAACCTGGGTAAAAACATCGTGTCCCTTGTATCCTGTTACCATCTGCGTAGATGCACAATTTGGGACCCCCTACCCGAGATCCGCCGGTTTTGACACCGACACTTGACCTCGCCAGGCTCGCCTTCCCGGCAAGGGAGGTTATCCCAGGGTGGTATCTTGCTTCTTTGGCTTGACTTGGTCTTCTTGATATGCACTCTGATTCCTCAAAGAGCAGCTCACTTATGCTTGGTCTGGTCTTGGATGCTACAATCTTTGCTCTTAGGCCTGTGCATAGTCTGGGCAAGAGACACAACATCTGTTGCACTGACAGGAGCCCTCGGGCCTAGCGCGAACACGCTATCGGGCGTCGTCGGGGTAGGCCCTAACTCGTGCACAAGCGAGAGGGCAGTAGTTGCTTGCCCTTTTGAGATCTTCTTTGCTTCTTCATTAACCTGAGCCCAGGTCAGTTTCCAGTTCTCCCTCGCGTCGCGTCATGCCAATGCAAGTGGGGCCACCTTTCTGGAAAAAAAATCCAGCGCCCTGCCCCGCTTGCCTATAAAAGGGGACACGGGGCGAGGCGTTTCTCGAAACCTCCTTCTCCCTCCGTTCCTGTAGTAGTGCTCGCCTATCATGGTGAGAGGTCAAGGATTCGGCCCTGTTCCAGTGGCGAAGAGAACTTCTGCTCGACAGCGACTGCCTCCTCCCTCCGACGATGCGGGGGTGGAGCCCTCTATGTGAGGAGGTGGGAGGGGACGAGGTCGTGGTCGTCGTGGCACACGGGGCTGAGGAGGACGGGGCGACGCTCTAAATTGCGCCCTCACCGGCCGCCCCTCCCCTGATGGAAGGCCACGTCGGAGACCAACCTCTGGAGTTCGTCATTAGGCTGCACAAGTCTCCGTGTGGCCGCCTCCATCTCCCCACTCTATTTGCAAGGGCGATGGAGCTCGAACAGCAGGACGCGTAGAAACTGCACATGAGGGTTTGCGGGAATGGCAGCATGCAGGTGGATGTGGATTTCCCAGTCCCTTATGTCATGTTCTTCCATCGTGGTTGGAAGACCTTTGCTCGCACCCATAGCTTGAAGGAAGGGCATGTCCTCAATTTTAAGTTAATGGAGGCCGATTTTCTTTCTGTCAAGGTCTTTGGGTGTTCGGGTGCTCGCTTCGGGTGCTGCGCGGAGAGCTCGACCGACGATGAAAGCTCCTCCTTGAGCGATAGCGACAAGGAGGATAGTGATGGTGATGACGACGACGTCGACCGAGAGGGCGACGACTATGACTCTGGCTGAGCACCAGCCGCACCATCATCGTCAGGCGACGACACCACAATCTGCATATGCATCTCCTCCCCGGCAAGGTGATTTTCCGGGGAGTTGGGTCCAGGGGTGGAGATGGTGCCCCCGGCTCCTCCAGCAGCTTTCCAGCTAGGCCCCGGCAAGCTTCCTCGCAGGCTGCAGCTACGTTCGCCCTGCCACGTCCTACTGGCCCTGGTGGTGGCGGTTGACGAGTTGTCTCCGCCAATCTCTTAACCATCACCTTCGCCCGTGCCTTCCTGGTCTTGTTGGGCTACCTTTCCTGGAGCCCAACAGGGTCAGGCTGGGCTTCTGCTTGGGCGCCCCTTTTGCCCTCTTCACCTCCTGTCGCAGTGCCTTGGAGGAGAGGGACAAGAAAGGCAATCGCGGGGCACTTATCTTTTTTCAATCTAAAATCTGTAGGCATTTGCGAAACTTTAATCTAAATTACGTAAGCTCTTTTATCCATGTTTGTGTTCTGTAAGATCTGTACTTGTTGGTCAGCATATTAATGAAAAAGATAAACCTTGCCGGGCACTTGTGCATGTAACATGTCCATGCAGAGGTGAAATGCCGCTATACATTTATGTAAACAAGATTTCCCCAGCAGGCTATCCTGTCAGTACCCTCAGTTTGCTGTAGCGGAGCTAGGCCTACCAGGCACAATCGTAAAGAGGGACCAGCCCCCACCAAACTCTCTCGCCAAAGGCCACTACAACCATCCCGACCAAAGCAACGTTCGAATCGAGGGATGGGAGCACCTAAGCTTTGGAAGTGGCGAGGCTTTCTTATGCACAAGTTTTCACTTACAGAGCTTGTATGGACAAAAGAGAGAACTTATCCGTTTGGCTTGCCGGGAATCGCAATGTAGGCTTGTCTTCTCTTCTCCTCTTTGGGACCGAGTCCACGATCGGAGCCTGCAGTTTGGTGCACATGAAAATGATGCCACATGCGATCTTATCTACATGAACATGCCATGCTCATGATATGCTTATGCATGCATGCAATTTGCCGGGGCCCCCCAGCGCTTCATTCATTTCTCTGTTGCTCAAGGTCTGCGCCTAGATTTGTACAAGGGGTTACACGCGACAACGGCAAGGCTTGTACGAAAGGGTGGCTGCCGGGAAGGGCCCGACAGCTGCGCCTTACGGTTAGAACTTATGGAGATGCTCAATATTCCATGAGTTTTGCAACTGAATGCCATCTCCGGTCTCCAGACGGACTGCGCTAGGTCTGGTGACTCGTACTACCCGGTAAGGGCCTTCCCACTTCGGCGTCAAACTTTTTTGTGCACTTGGCGGACTAAACGCGCCTAATGACAAGGTCTCCTTCCTCAAAACTCCGGGCATGAACCTTGCAGCTGTGATAGCGACGCAGGGCTTGCTGGTAGCGTGCAGCAAAAGTAGAAGCCCAGAGACGGTTCTTCTCGAGTAGCACAGTGTCGTCACACCGAGGGAAGTACTCGAGGTGACCCGTAAATGAGTTCCGTGGGGATAACTGCTTTTGCCTCATAGACTAGGGAGAAGGGAGTTTGCCTGGTAGCTTGATTTGGTGTCATTTTGAGGGACCAAGGAACCACCAGCAGCTCGTCGATTCATCACCTGCCACACTTCTACATCTTATCAAAAGTCCTTGTCTTGAGTCCTTGCAACCCTTTAGTGTTCACCCTCTCAACTTGTCTGTTGCTCCTTGGATGAGCAACAAAGGCGAATGAGACCTTGCTTCCGAGGGCATGAACATATTGCATGAAGGCGTGGCTCATGAATTGGGTGTCGTTGTCAGTGATGATTCAAGCAGGGACTCCGAAGCGGCACACCAGTCCTTTCAAGAACTTGATAGCTGACTGAGCAGTCACCTTTCTCACGGGATCTACTTCCGGCCACTTTGTAACCTTGCCGATTGCAACGAACAAGAATTCAAAGCCCCCAATAGCACGGGGGAAGGGGCCCAAGATGTCGAGCCCCCAGACCGAAAATGGCTGTGACAAAGGGATTGTCTGAATAGCTTGGGCAGGCAGATAGATATTCTTGGAATGGAACTGACAGGCTTCACATTTGGTGACCAACTCAACTGCATCTTGGAGGGCTGTGGGCCAGTAAAATCCTTGCCGGAAGGCTTTCCCAACTAGAGCCCTTGATCCGATGTGTGTGCCGCACATATCCTAGTGTATCTCTGCCAGCAGTTACTTTCCTTCTTCCCAGCAAATGCACTTCAATTTCACACCATTGGGCCTCCTTCTATATAGTGTGTCATGAATGAACTGATACATACTGGCCCTTCGGGCTACTCTTTCAGCTTCTTCTTGCTCTTCGGGAAGTTCTCTAGTTTGGAGGAAATGGACTATTTGTCGCACCCATCTTGGAGCCTGAGGCTTGGCAACGAGAACTATCGGCTCCTCCTCATTCGTGGGAGTGCACTCCTCGACCGTGGGGACCGATGGTCCGGCGGGAGGGTGCAGCTCGGTGATTGAAGGGGAGTTCTTCCTGGCAAGCTCTCTGCCGGGAGCCTTAGAAGGTTCTACCGGGAGAGGCTTTCCCGTGTCCAGTTTCCTCCTTTTTCGAGCCATTGTTGCCGGGGATACAGAGGGCTGAGTCAGATGGAGAACAAAAGTTCCTGGTTCCACAGGGAGCTTTTGTGCAGCGTACTTTGATAGATGATCAGAAATGCTGTTTTCAGCACATGGTACGTGCTCTGTTTGTAACCCGTCAAAAGCGCTCCTCGAACTTTCTCACTTCCTCAATGTATGCCTCCATCAATGGACTTTGGTAATCCATGTTGTCCGTGTCAAAACCGGGCGGATCTCATGTAGGGGGTCCCGAACTGTGCGTCTAGGCGGATGGTAACAGGAGACAAGGGACACAATGTTTTTACCCAGGTTCGGGCCCTCTCGATGGAGGTAAAACCCTACTCCTGTGTCGTGGAATTGTCACGTCAGATGTCGTAGTGTAAGGACTTAGTCGTGAGGCCAACGCATCTATGTGATAGCTTGAGAGGGGTTGAGCGGAATCGAGAGACGCAAACAGGGATTTAGACAGCTTCGGGCCCCGGGAAACATCATCCGGTAACAACCCTACATGTTGTTTGAGGCTAGGTCTCATTATCATCACGAGGGAGTCGCCGTAAACCAGCTCTCCTCTTTACGAATAGCCCTAAGGTTGTTTCTTTCTTGCTTGTAGCTTGTCCCTCTTTTGGGGAGCCCTACCCCTCCTTATATATGTTGAAGAGGCGGGTTACATGTAGAGTCCAACTCGGACTTAAGACTTAACTATTCTAACTTATCTTCATGGGCTTCTTAACATCTTGGGCTTCATAACCCCTGGCAACCCAGTTATCACTGTTTGCCGGTTTAACATTGTCTACCGGTTTAACATTGTCTGCCGGTTTAACATTGTCTGCCGGTTTAACATTGTCTGTCGGTTTAACATTGTCCACCAGTTTAACATGGTATGCCGGTTTAACATTGTCCGCCGGTTTAACATGGTCTGACTTAACTCCTGCCGGTTTACCACCTGCCGGTTTACCGTCTGTCATAGCCATTTGTCTTAACTGTCCGCCCGTTTAACATCCGCCGGTTTACCAAGTCCCAACCGGTTTGCAACTCCGGCCGGGTCATACCACGGGGTATATCCCCGACATTAGCCCCCAGTTTAATTTGGATTTATCCATGTTAAACTAATCCTGATCCTTGTTATTTCCTTCCAGAAAATCCGGGTCAATGGGCCAGCTTCATAATCAATTTGCTGACATTGGTTTTTCACAGAGAAATATTATGAAGAATAACTCCTTTGACTCAGCTCCCAATGCTTAACAAAAATATTGGTCTTTAAAATACTCATATGATCTTCAGCCGGTTTAAGAATGTAGAACTTTGCCGGTTTACAAATATTGATGGCATCGGATCATAACTGTTTGTTAACATCAAGCTTGAAAATATACCTCCTTTGTATGCATATCACTTGTAGCCCCCAAGTCTTAACAAAGGAGCGTAGTAACTGCTTAAGACTTGCTTCAATATAAATGTTACAATCTTGAAGAAATCCAGTTTGTTCATCACTGGTCATAAACTGAGTATTCCATATATGTACCCCCCAAGTGTCGGGTTGTCATGCTTGCAGCAACCTGGGACTTGTAATTTCCTGATGCTCAAAAAAAATTCAACCAGTGTAGCCCCCAAGGGACGATTCATTATGCAATAATGAGTAGGGACTTCGTAAATATGATCATGTAAACTTGAGCAACAATGTTGTAGCCCCCAAGGGTCGGGACAGTAAAATAATATTGAGTTGGGACTTTATATATGCTTAATTGAGAATAACATTATATGATGTAACTCCCATCATGGGGCTTGAACCCTCGTCCACAAGGTTGAGAGCTTTGTGCTTTACCAACTGAGCAGTGGATCCTTCAATAATAGATGAAATTTTGTGTACCTTGAATTTGTGGACAGCAGCAATTGGTAGCCCCCAAGGGCCAGCTCATTATAATATGATGAGTCGGGTCCTCAATAATATGAGCAAAAAATGACTTTGCATTAGCCCCCAAGTGTCATGGTGCATGATTGCAGCGACATGAGACTTGCATATTTGATGTAATCTCAACTTAAATAATGTAGCTCCCAAGTGCCGGGTTGTAAGCCTGCAGCAACTCAGGACTATTCCTTCAATTGTAGAAGAAATCATATCCTATTGACAATATGATAGCCATTGCGCTAAAGCGACTTTGAAAACCTTAATCATAATACTGGTTATTGATAACCATAATAAAAATCCAGCCATGTTGGCTATTTGAATAATATACCCAATGATTTATAAGCGCATAATTCCAATGGCGCAATCCAAATATATACTGGCGACTTATAGTCCAAAGCCGGGCCGGGTCAATAAACACCGGTTTATAAGTGATTATGCACTAACAACTTGTAGTTGAAAATCGAGCCGGGTTAATTTGATGACTAACAGTCATGCCGGGTCAATAGACACCGGTTCAACATAAAATTTATCAAAAGAGAAAAATGTTGACAATGGCAAATAAAACCGTGTAGTCGAGGCTTTTCAAGGGCTGCCATGCCCAAATTCGAGGCTTTTCATGGGCTGCCAGGCCGCTGAGTTAAACCATTTGACAAAGCCTTTTAAGATGGGCCTCCAACTAACCAATCGTCATTTTAACTTTGTCAAGTTCAGGGTCTCAGTGAGAGTAACTGTCAAACGTTCGGCGGGTCATGCCAGGATTACCTGGATAGGAGTGGCTTACTTGATGAAGGCAGGTTAACCCGGGGTTTTAGGTGAATACAACAGGCTTCCAAGCCGTGGGTCGATACCCGGTTACAAGGGTCCTTTCAAACTCTTTGGTATTTTATGCAAAGAGCCCCCAAGCAACTTTGTGAGCTGTGCTCAATGGGGGCCTATGTTTGAGTTGTGCTTTAGCAACAATACTCTCTTTGGCCCCTTGGATGTGAAGCTCCCAAGCTTTGTTGTGGCGTGATAGCCGGATTAATGGACAGAACTCCGCTCTGCAAGGTGAAGCCCCCATGTAACCAATAATATGATAAGCCAATAAGGCGGGATACCCATGTTTGAACCCATGTTTAAATTTTTGCAAGAGATAAATTCTTCTTGAACCGGAAATTCTTAAACCGGATACTGAGAGCTTCAAAGCTTTGTGGGAGACATCTTCCCCTTGAACCGGATATTAAACCGGAATCCTTCGTTTTAAGCCAGAATTTTTCTGACGGCCTTTAAATTTGCACCAATATGGCGGTTTAGGGTCCTGCATTAGACAACATGGTGAAGCTGAAATTAACCACGGCCGAGTCGGCCACGGCGTTGTAAACCAGTGCGGACGAGCGAGTCAATCGCAGGCGCGGATATATCCATAACACGACCCTTGCTCTTTCAATGAACAATTGTCCCGTGGTATAAACCATGTTTGTCGTGCATAATCGTCCTAAAAACAACAAATATTGCAAGACCGAGTAATTGTTTTCAAAAGAAAACAAAATATATCAATTAAAACTTGAATGGATGGATTTCACCTGATTTATTCAGATGATGAATGATCAGTGTATATCATCCGATATTTTTTTTCGCTGGATGAACGCAGATGTTTGACAATCTTCCTTTGTCCTTTTCATAATGACTGTAGCCGCAGTCTTCACGTGGAAGGTTGAATGGTGTACGTGCCTCGTTAATTCCAAACCCAGGATCAAATATTTGCATATACTGCTGTTGACTTGTCAATCCTGCTTCCATTAACTGATTCGGGATGTTGGTCAAAAATACTTTATCAGCCTGTCTTCCATCAACCGGATTGCCGTTAGTACCACTGATGTTTCTTAAACTTGTCAACACATGTCGCAGAGGCGGAGGCAGGACCGCGCTGGTTTATTTTCGCACATCACATCTTCCTTTCTGGTTAATATATCCTGTTCGCTGCTGAAGAACTATCAGCACACTGATGTGTCGCAACACACAATAGCAGAGGCAACCGGACCGGCACGAAGTGAAGCGACGAAGGTGCAGGGCGGGCCGGAGCCACTCCGGTGGTTTGTCAGGCAATGCCGCAGGGCCGTTGTGGTCTCACCGAGGCGGGGCACTGACCTGAGGTCGGTTCGTCAATGCGCGAACCCAGCGCAGAGGCGGATTAAAGCAACTTCGGCAGTTTGTTAGGGGACAGGTGCGAGGTGAGCACGCGACCGCGTGTGGAGCCGGCCATGACGGAGGCGGGGCGGGGCGCACCGGCAGAGCCCGAAGCCGGCGAGGTAGTTCGGAGGCGCGGAGGTGGCGCATTGGCGAGGTGGCGGTTTGAAGCGGTTCGCAAAGCGGCAGCCAGTTTGAGGGAGAGGACGCCGGCCACGGTGGAGGTGGTTCGATGCGCGGCAAGGTTTAGTGGAAGCGAAGCCGTGGATGCGGGGCCCCGACAGCGGCTCTAAGCGGCGAAGCAGTTTTGCAGTGGTGAACTAGGCTCACGGTCGAGGTCAGCTTCGGAGCAGCGGGCGCAAAACCGAGGTGGTTTGCCCGGGGTGGCAGCTCTGCACGGGCCGCCAGGGCGGAGCCCATGGTTGCAAATGGTGACTCGGCGTGGACCCGCGGCAGGTGCGGCTATCTGGCGATCTAGTGAATGGCTATCGAGCAGCTCGGGAGGCCTGGCGAGATCATACTAGCGGCGAGAGCAACCCGCGAAGGCACGAGGCAGGTGTTTTGACCCGGCGATAGAGGCGGGCGCAGGAAATAAGGTCCAGTGAAGGCGGCTCGAAGACAGCAGGTTGACGATTCATAGGCCATGATCTGCAGCTGAACTGGGCATCGGCGACTTAACGCAGCGAGTTGGATGTTGGTGATTTGAGACGGCGAGGCATGATGCGGTTGTGGCGGATTGAGGCAGTGCGGGGGCCACGACGGCTCGACGACTCGGCAGGGTAGCTTATGGTGACAGGTCACAACGACGGTGAGGCCGCACGGCGGTTCAAAGCAGAGGCAGTAATCAGCAAAGCGGCAGAGTCTGAATCGATCCCCAACAACCGTGGCGATGACGAGTCGGAAGCTGGCGACTTGGTGACCCGCAGTGATGCGATTTGGCCATGGTAACAGTAGCGACTCGAGACGGAGCGGCAATGTTTTCAAGGCCGCGGTGGCTGCGGCGACTTAGACCCGATTCGGGAGCTCAGAGCGGCAGTTCCAGGCAGAGGCCGATGGAAACGCCCGTCGACTAACAGCAGAGGCCCTCATCACAGAGGCGGCAAAACCTGGCAGACGGCGGTTTGCTGACGGCAATGAGGCAGAGGCGAACCCGCGCGCGGCGGGGCCAATTGCTCAGGAAACACACAGTGGTGTAGGCGGGTCGTAGTGGCGGTGGCCGCGACACCGGGCGGTTCATGCTGCGGGGCTGCTCAACACGGCGGTTTGCCGGTGCCGGCGAACCACTGCGGGAGCCAGTGATTTAGCAGAGACTGAAGCGGCCATCAAGGAGAAGACCCATCGAGGCGAAGACCCATCGAGGATAAGACCGGCCCGGTGACTTGTCCGGGCGGCTCGGCGGCTACGGCGGTTTAGCGGAGGCAGTTTGGCAGCTCAGAAGGATAGCAGCGTAAGTGATTCCGCGACTCGGAGAGACGGCAACTCAGCAACTGAATGCCAAGATGGAGGAGGTGAGTTCTAGCGGGAGACAGCTTATCGGCGGCCGGGCGCGGTAGAGCTGACGCGCGGTTTATGGGAGGAGCACACGGGCGGCCCCAGCTGCAAACCGGCGAGCACGCAGGCGGCTTGGAGGCGAGTGCGCGAGGCAACTCATGAAGTGGACACGGTGCACAGCTCGGAGGCGTTGACGCGGTTTGAGGCCAATAACGCGGAGCCACGGCGCCTGCGAGCCGGCGGTAGGTGGAGAGGCGGCGCAGCCAGGGTGGCGACTCGCGGCAGAGGCCAGGCCGGCTCAACGTGCGGACAGGTCAAAACATCCACAGTGGAGATGGTCGATGGCGATTTAGGAAACAGAGGCGGAAAAAACGATTCTTGGCTCAATCCCATCTCCGAAACTGTCGCAAGTCGTGCATATACCTTTCCTTGTATGTACCTGCACCAGTCTTTGGTCTTGCCCTCAATGATGTCGACTTGGTTTCATTTCTTTTTCTCTTCGATAACTAATTGACTCGGACAGCCAACCAGCGGAATCAAGTGATGCTTACCATGTAGCCTATGCAAGTTTTACATTTGTATGATTCAAATCACGGAATAACCCGTTGACTGTCTTCGGTTGATCTGACTGGAGCACAATGAAAAAATCATATCGGTCTATGACAACTGCTCCAACTTAGTGGCAACAAAAGCTGTTGTTGATTTCAGCGCAACCCACGGCCAGCCGGTTTGATTGGATCTTACCCCGTCAGCCTTTGGCGGTTTTCAACGCGGCTTAACAAAAATCACAATGTGAATCCGGGTAGTCCGGTTTTGAGGCCTGCAGCGTAACCCTCTCAAACCTTAGACCTCATAGGTTATGCATCTGGATCAATGAATTTGAAGTTGATCTTCCAAACTGGCTATTCGTCATTCGGACAATTGTAAACTTCTCGATCTCCTGAGAGAAATCCCTCCAAGAACTCAACACCACCGTGCGCGAGCCCCACGGTGGGCGCCAACTGTCATGGAATTGTCACGTCAGATGTCCTAGTGTAAGGACTTAGTCGTGAGGCCAACACATCTATATGATCCGGTGCCATCAATATTTGTAAACCGGCAAAGTTCTACATTCTTAAACCGGCTGAAGATCAGATGAGTATTTTAAAGACCAATATTTTTGTTAAGCATTGGGAGTTGAGTCAAAGGAGTTATTCTTCACAATATTTCCCTGTGAAAAACCAATGTCAGCAAATTGATTATGAAGCTGGTCCATTGACCCGGATTTTCTGGAAGGAAATAACAAGGATCAGGATCAGTTTAACATGGATAAATCCAAATCAAATTGGGGGCTAATGTCGGGGATATACCCCGCGGTATGACCCGGCCGGAGTTGTAAACCGATTGGGACTTGGTAAACCGGCGGATGTTAAACTGGCGGATAGTTAAGACAGATGGCTATGACAGACGGTAACCCGGAAGGAGTTAAGTCAGACCATGTTAAACCGGCGGACAATGTTAAACCGGCAGACCATGTTAAACCGGCGGACAAATGATAAACCGGCAGACCATGTTAAACCGGCGGACAATGTTAAACCGGCAGACAATGTTAAACCGGCAGACAATGTTAACCGACAGACAATGTTAAACCGGCAAACAGTGATAACTGGGTTGCCAGGGGTTATGAGGCCCAAGACGTTATGAAGCCCAAGATGTTAAGAAGCCCATGAAGATAAGTTAGAATAGTTAGGTCTTAAGTCCGAGTTGGACTCTACATGTAACCCGCCTCTTCAACATATATAAGGAGGGGTAGGGCTCCCCAAAAGAGGGACAAGATACAAGCAAGAAAGAAACAACCTTAGGGCTATTCATAAAGATGGGAGCCGGTTTACGGCGACTCCCTCGTGATGATAATGAGATCTAGCCTCAAACATCATGTAGGGTTGTTACCGGATGATGTTTCCCGGGGGCCGAAGCTGTCTAAATCCCTGTTTGCGTCTCTCGATTCCGCTCAACCCTTCTCAAGCTATCACATAGATGCGTTAGCCTCATGACTAAGTCCTTACACTAGGACATCTGACATGACAATTCCAAGACATCCTGCTGGATTAATATTGATGATATGGGTAGTACAAGAGTAGATCTACCACGAGATCAGAGAGGCTAAACCCTAGAAGCTACCCTATGGTATGATTGTTGTTCGTTCTATGGACTAAAACCCTCCGGTTTATATAGACACCGGAGAGGGCTAGGGTTACACAGAGTCGGTTACAATGGAAGGAGATCTACATATCTGTATCGCCAAGATTGCCTTCCACGCCAAGGAAAGTCCCATCCGGACACGGGACGAAGTCTTCAATCTTGTATCTTCATAGTCCAAGAGTTCGGCCAAAGGTTATAGTCTGGCTACCCGGACACCCCCTAATCCAGGACTCCCTCAGTAGCCCCTGAACCAGGCTTCTATGACGATGAGTCCGGCGCGCAGATTGTCTTCGGCATTGCAAGGCAGGTTCCTCCTCCGAATACTTCATAGAAGATTTTGAACACAAGGATAATGTCTGGCTCTGCAAAATAAGTTCCACATACTGCCATAGAGAGAATAGTATTTACACAAATCTAATCTGCTGACGTATTCTGTAGCGTGACATCACTCCACGGCCAAGCGTTTATTCGAAACGTTTTACTGTCCCACCTCAGCGCATTTAGCGAGGCGGTTTCCTTGGCACGTCTTGTCGAAGCAGAGATCGTGTCCCCTTATTCCGGGATTCTCATCAATACGGGCGTGGGTAACCCAACTGCGCCATTGATTACGGCGCTTGGGAGATAAGCGAGTTTTACCAGGCTGGTGGGGACGCAGAGTTTCGTCCGCCAATATAAGGGGATAAGGATCCGCCTTTTTCACCCACGCTGTAACGCCCCGGATCTGATGCGCCAGGTGTCCGCCAGTTGTTCACCGTCCTTGCCATGTCATTTGCTTGCGTGCTGCATTTTTCCATATCATCATATGCATTACATTGCATTGCATACGTGTTCAATTCATGCATCCGAGCATTTTCCCCGTTGTCCGTTTTGCAATCCGGCACTCCTATGTTCCCCGGTGCCCCCTTTTGCCTCTTTTCTTGTGCGGGTGTCAAACGTTCTCGGAATGGACCGAGGTTTGCTAAGTGGCCTTGGTATAGCACCGGTAGACCGCCTGTCAAGTTTCGGGTCATTTGAAGGTCGTTTGATACTCCAACGGTTAACCGGGTAACCGCAAAGGCCTCTTTGTGTTGCAGCCCAACACCCCTCTAAAGTGGCCCAAAAACCCATCCAAACCCCCTCCACGTTCTCGGTCGTTCGATCACGATCGTGTGGGTGAAAACCGCACCTCATTTGGAACCTCCTACCTCCTCCTATCTATAAATATGTCCTCCCCGTCCAAATTCGCGGATGAACCCTAGCTTCCCTCTTCCTCACGGCCCGGACGCGTCCAACCCCGCCGCCGGACATGTCCGCCGCTGTCCCCGTCCAATGGGACGCCGCCACCTCAGACCCGCGCCTCCTCTCTCTCCTCCAGCGCCGTCGCAGCCCGCCCGAGCCCGCGCGTGGCCCGCCGGGCCCATCTGGCCGCGCCGCCAGCCCGCGCGAGCCCGGTCTCCGCCGCCGCCCGGGCCGAGCTCCCCGCGCCGCCCGGGATCCCCCGCGCCGCGGCCGGAGCTCCTTCCCCGTCGCCTCTCCGCCGCCGGCTGCGCCGCCACCCGGCCGCGCCCGAGCGCCTCCCGGTCGCCGCCCGCCTCCGCCGCCATGCTCCGTCGCCGCCGCCTTGGAGTCGCCGTCGCCAACCGCCGCCGCCTCGTCTCCCTCGCCGGGGTCCGACCGGATCCGTCCAGATCCGGCCCGGACCCGCCGACTCCGGCCGCCCCCGACTCGCCGGAGTTCTCCCTTGAGCTCCGGCCGGCGTCCTCCTCATCTCCGGCCCCGCCTCGGAATGCGTGCCCCGTGACCCTAGGTTGACCCCGACTATTGCCCTGTTCATTGCACCATAACTCATCAACAATAGCTCTGTTTCATGCGTGTGATATACCGAAATGTTCATAATGAGATGATTTGCATTTTGTTCCATTGTGCCATGTTCATTTGAGGACATCTTGATGCCCGAAATGCAGTTAGAAGAGGGCTATGTGATGTTAGTTTCAGATTCTCAGCAGAACATGCATTTTTGTCTTTTTTGCCATGATTGATGTGTTTCAGATTCTCAGTTAGAAGAGGGCCGTGTTTTTTTTATCTTTGTGGTGACTAGCACAAGCATGCAAACTAGGCATATTAATGTTGCTGATTTCAGGGACTTAGTAATTTCACTAAGTCATGTCCTATTGTTATTTTTGTGCCATATGTTCATGTTGTTACAGAGAGATCCATGCCTCTTTTGAGTATGTTCATTAAGGATGTTTTGGGCATATGGTTATGCTCTATCCATCCATGACCCTGGTTGCATTTTTGGAGTGTTCCAACATGTCTTAATCTTGCTCTACTTTTGCTATAAAATGTTCCTGAAAGATTGTTAACATGTTTAGCAATTTTGCCTAGCTTGTTGTTTTTTATCCGTGCATGTTATGTTGTTGTTCTTGCCATTTATAGCTTCTATGCCATGCCTAGTTGCTGGGTGTATGCTTATTTTATCATTCAATGCCTCGTAGTGAGCGCATCGAGCTCGTAAACATGCCTACTTGTTATCTGTTTTGCCATGCTCCAGTTTTTCATAGTCTGAATCTGTTTATGTTTTTGCCATGTTCACATGCTTGCAATTGTATTCTCTGTTCCATTTTGGCTTATGGTCAGTAAGGGAATTTTGTTAAATGCTTTTAGTAGATTCATGCCATGCTCTAGTTTGACATGATAGCTTGCTGTAACATGTAGTTTGATAGCTCTAAACATTGCAACCTGATGTTATTTCTGCTATGTCCTGTGAATTCTGCTAAGTCTATGAACCTGTTATTATTTGCAATCTTGCCATGCTTTTTTGAGTATGATCTAGTGATTTCTGGAGATAGCTCAGTGTTCATGTTTTGTCATGCTTTACCTTTGCATCATGTCCATGCCTTTTTTTCATGTTGCGATTCTGTAGCTTGTTGTTTTGGTGCTTGCTAGATGCCTACTTGCTGTTTTGGACAGATTGTTGTTATGTCTTGTATAGTGTGTATGTGTTGAACCGTTGCTCCGTTTTGAGTGTGATCTATATGAAACTTGCTTAGTTTTGCATGTAGTTTCATGTCACCTTGTTGCATACATGTTTTGAGGTGTTTGTTTGATGTTTGAATGCATTTTGCATCACTGCCATGCTTATCTTGTTTTGCTCATATCTTCTAGGCCGTAGCTCCGAATCTAATGAACTTTATATGTAACTTAACTAGAATTTTGTGTAGATCATCTTGATGCATCTTAACTTGCTGTTTAACAACTTAAACTTAAGGTTTATTCAGATCTGGACCAATTTCGAAATTTGCATATGAGGACTTACCGGAGTTGTTCTATGTTGTTTCCGGCCTCATTTAAACTTGCTTGGTTGTGTTGTTCCTGTATGAATCATCTCTTGCCATAAGTAGCTTCATGTAGCTTTGTCATGCATCATACTTGGTTGAGCATCATGCCCTGTTCATGTGTGGTGTGTTTTACTATGTTGTGTGCTTCTTCTCGATAGTTACCGTTTCGTTGCGATCGTGAGGATTCGTTCGTCTACGCTTGGTTCGTCTTCATGGATTCATCTTCTTCATGAACTCGTTCTTCTTCCTAGCGGTATTTCAGGCAAGATGACCTTCACCTTGGATCTCATTACTATCATTGCTATGCTAGTTGCTTCGTTCTATCGCTATGCTGCGCTACCTATCACTTGCTGCTCAAGACTCCCAAATTGCCATGAACCTCTGACCTTTGTCACCCTTCCTAGCAAATCGTTGTTTGGCTATGTTACCGCTTTTGCTCAGCCCCTCTTATAGCGTTGCTAGTTGCAGGTGAAGGTGAAGATTGCTCCATGTTGGATTATGTTTATGTTTGGATATCACAATACCTCTTATATTATTAATGCATCTATATACTTGGTAAAGGGTGGAAGGCTCGGCCTTATGCCTGGTGATTTGTTCCACTCTTTCCGCCCTAGTTTCCGTCATACCGGTGTTATGTTCCCGGATTTTGCGTCCCTAACGCGGTTGGGTGATTTATGGGACCCCCTTGACAGTTCGCTTTGAATAAGACTCCTCCAGCAAGGCCCAACCTTGGTTTTACCATTTGCCTCACCACAACCTACTTTTCCCTTGGGAGTAATTAACCCAAGGGTCATCTTTATTAGCCCCCCGGGCCAATGCTTGTCTAAGTGTTGGTCTAAAACTAGAGCCACTTGCGGTGCCGCCCCTGGGCAACTTGGGGTATCGTCGGTTGCCATACGTAGTGTTCATCCGGTGTTGCCCTGAGAACGAGATATGTGCAGCTCCTATCGGGATGTCGGCGCATCGGGCGGTCTTGCTGGTCTTGTTTTATTACTGTCGAAATGTCTTGTAGCCGGGATTCCGAGACTGATCGGGCCTTCCCGGGGAGAAGGAATATCCTTCGTTGATCGCGAGAGCTTATCATGGGCTAAGTTGGGACACCCCTGCAGGGTTTGAACTTTCGAAAGCCGTGCCCGCGGTTATGGGCAGATGGGAATTTATTGATATCCGGTTGTAGTAAACTTGAAGTAAACTCTTGTAAAATACACCAACCGTGTGTGTAACCGTGAGTGTCTCTTTTCGGGGTGGATCGAGAGGAGAACACGGTTTCTGGGTTATGTCTGACGTAAGTAGGGGTTCAGGATCACGTCTTGATCATTACTAGTTGACGACCGCTTGCTTTGCTTCTCTTCTCGCTCTTATTTGCGTAAGTTAGCCACCATACATGCTTAGTCGCTGCTGCAACCTCACCACTTTACCCCCTTCCTTACCCATTAAGCTTTGCTAGTCTTGATACCCATGGTAATGGGATTGCTGATTCCTCGTGGCTCACAGATTACTACTCCATCAGATTGCAGGTTCAGGTTATGCGATGGTCATGACGTGAGAGCGATGTTTATTTGTGTTGGAGTTCTTCTTCTGCTTCTTCTTCGATTGAGGGATAGGTTCCTGGTCGGCAGCCTGGGCTAGCAGGGTGGATACTGTTTGAGTTTCTGTTTATGTTTCATCCGTAGTCGGATGTTGATCTTGTATATGATGTGTTGTTGTATTCATGTGACATTGTATGTATTGGACGTATCCCCTCTATTTATGTAATGTTGATGTAATGATATCCACCTTGCAAAAGCGTCTTCAAGATGCGCTTCTATCCTTGGTGGGACCTTCGAGTTCCTTTAGGATAGGGTCGCATCTTGGGCGTGACAAGTTGGTATCAGAGCCTCGACCGACCCTAGGAGCCCCCCTTGATTGATCGTGTAGTTTTGGCCGATGTTGAATCTAGAATAAAACTTTTTCAGAGTCTAGTTATATCGAAGAGTAGGATTTCTTTTTACTCCTCAGCCCCGTCGTCGCTCTGGTGAGAAATCTTGACGTAGGTGTTTTGAATTACTCCTCTTCCCGTTCAAATTTTTTCTTTAGGATCACGCGGTTAGTTTTCGTTCGTTGCCCATCCTATTTTATCCGGTGCATCTCTCATCAAGTCGACTCAAACCTCTTTGTCTTTCGCGAGATCAATCCTCAGCTCTTATCAATCAACGTTGTTTTCCCCATCCGAAGTTGTCCTTGTTTTTCCCACCCGCCCTCCCTTCTTCTTCTCGGAACCGGAGTCTGCAATCGAGTATCAATTCTACTCGTGCAAAGCCTTTGCATTTTCTCTTCAATTATTTCAACCGGTGTTTTCTCTTCTAGTTATTCGTTGGTTCCCCGTTCCAAGTTGCCTTTGTTTTTCCCGCCCTCCCAACCCTTTTATTCCGGAGCCTGAGCCTCTATTCAAGTATCAGTTTCATTCGTGCGGATTATTTTCAGTCTTTCCTCAATTGTTTCTACCGGTGAATTCTCTTCTGGTTCGTCAATGTTCGTATTGTTTTCTTTCCGGTGGATCCAATTCAAGTTTTCGGTGTTGATCGTATTCTTTTCCTTCACTGAAGTGTTTTCCCCTTGCTCGTTCGCCTCTCGCCATTTAATCCTTCTAGAGTGCTGAAGACGTCTCAGAAGATTCGTGTTTGCATTTAATTATTTCGAGGTTGTTACCTCATTCGAGTCTTTCAATCGTTCTGGTGCATCATTTCTCTTTCAACAATCCTCTGCAATGGTGTTTTCTTTTCAGTGGGCCCTAACCCACAGGTCTTTCCCAGGATCTTACCTGACTCTTCTAATTTTCCTGAAGGTATTCTCAAGTTCTTTTGAAATTTGATGTAAGTATGAATTTCATCAGTCAGATGCCTTCTCCAAGATAGCTTTCAAATTCTTTCATGTTCGGGTCAATCTTCCCTCTTCTCATTCTTCCGGAGTGGTTCAACAAATTCTTCAACGTGTTCTCGTCGTCTTTCTCAACTTTGGAAGACCGAAGAAGAGTTTCTCTTTAATTTCGCCCGTTCTCCCGGAGATTCGCGGTGCTAGCTCGATGTTACCTTATCTAATTGTTTCCAGTCATGCAAATTCTTTTCATTCATCCAGGGTATTTCAGGAATTGTTTTCCGTCTCAATCATCCGGAGGCCATCAATTCGGAAGATTTATTTGTTCTAAGTTTTCAGATTCGTTCTCCAATTATTCTATATCCGTGCCCCTTCGTTCGTCTCAATATTCTTCCCGGGGATTCATGCTCCACCGTCATTCAATTTTGAATTCTTACGGTGGTTCGTTGAAGATTCCTTTTCCGTTCTCATCATATCAATTCATGCGTTCTTTTCATCCTATCGGTGGCTCATGAAGACCTTCCTAAATTTGACGCTATATTCCCCCCTTAACCTTTTTCCGATGAGAATAAGTAGTATGCAAATCCATAGCTAATCATCAATTTAATTGGTGGAGGATAAGCATAATGTAATTCTTGTTCTTCTTTCATCAAGTTGATTAATTCTTTTCTTCGGAGATTGTTCGTGTTGAATAATTTCTCGGTTCTAAGTTGTTCGTCTTTTATTTTCCGGAGTTCCAAGTCTTCTCGCCTGTCTCGTCGCGATGCTCCATCCGAATCATCGCAAGGCTTTATCTGATTCTTTCCACCCCTCAATTTTATCTCGTCATTCTTTTGTTACCGGAGTTCTTATGGTGGTTCGCCAGTATTTAATTCATTCTTCAAGTGTTCATCAAGATTCTTGTTGAAGGAGCTCAAGTATCTTTTTCTTCTTGCATCTCGAAGTGCAATTAATTCTCCGTATTCTTTTGAAGTGGAGTTTTGCATTTCTTCATTCCTCTCAGCTATTCAATCTTTTCCGCTTAGGGTGGTTTAGCACCTCATAATTTTGAGATGATTTCCATAAGTCCACAACAAGCAATTCTTTGTTGTTGATTTTCGCAACAACTTCATTCAATCTTTTCTTCTCAAGGATGCTTTTCAAATTCATTCGTCGAAGAAGTTGTCATTTTTCTTCTCCGATTCTTTTCATTCCACTATTTCAATTCTTCCGGAGGTGTTGTGTTGTTCCTCTCATCAAGTATCGTTCCATCTTCTCAAGTTCATGTTCTATTCTTTCCTTGTTCAGCCGGAGTGCTGCATAAATTCTTTCGTTCTTATTCCTTGTCTATCTTGTTCTAACCGGAGTGGTTTCAGAATCCATCGTGTTCTTGAGCTTTTGCTTCTTGTCATATTCAACGTTCCTCTTTTCTACCCGAGTGCTCTCGGTCTTGTTCATACTCTCTATTGCATTCTTGTTTCACCTCATCCTCTTTTCCCCCACCGTCTCGGTCCTAAGATCTCGGGACGAGATCTCTTGTTAGTGGAGGAGAGTTGTAACGCCCCGGATCTGATGCACCAGGTGTCCGCCAGTTGTTCACCGTCCTTGCCATGTCATTTGCTTGCGTGTTGCATTTTTCCATATCATCATATGCATTACATTGCATTGCATACGTGTTCGTCTCATGCATCCGAGCATTTTCCCCATTGTCCGTTTTGCAATCCGGCACTCCTATGTTCCCCGGTGCCCCCTTTTGCCTCTTTTCATGTGCGGGTGTCAAACATTCTCGGAATGGACCGAGGTTTGCCAAGCGATCTTGGTATAGCACCGGTAGACCGCCTGTCAAGTTTCGGGTCATTTGGAGGTCGTTTGATACTCCAACGGTTAACCGGGTAACCACAAAGGCCTCTTTGTGTTGCAGCCCAACACCCCTCTAAAGTGGCCCAAAAACCCATCCAAACCCCCTCCACGTTCTTGGTCGTTCGATCATGATCGTGTGGGCGAAAACCTCACCTCATTTGGAGCCTCCTACCTCCTCCTATCTATAAATATGTCCTCTCCGTCCAAATTCGCGGATGAACCCTAGCTTCCCTCTTCCTCACGGCGCTGGACGCATCCAACCCCGCCGCCGGACATGTCCGCCGCCGTCCACGTCCAATGGGACGCCGCCACGTCAGACCCGCGCCTCCTCTCTCTCCTCCAGCGCCGCCGCAGCCCGCCCGAGCCCGCGCGTGGCCCAAAGGGCCCATCTGGCCGCGCCGCCAGCCCGCGCGAGCCCGGTTTCCGCCGCCGCCCGGGCCGAGCTCCCCGCGCCGCCGCCGGAGCTCCTTCCCCGTCGCCTCTCCGTCGCGGCCGCCGGCCGCCGCCGCCCGGCCGCGCCCGAGCGCCTCCCGGTCGCCGCCCGCCTCCGCCGCCAAGCTCCGTCGCCGCCGCCTTAGAGTCGCCGTCGCCAACCGCCGCCGCCTTAGAGTCGCCGTCGCCAACCGCCGCCGCCTCGTCTCCCTCGCCGGGGTCCGACCGGATCCGGCCAGATCCGGCCCGGACCCGCCGACTCCGGCCACCCCCGACTCGCCGGAGTTCTCCCTCGAGCTCCGGCCGGCGTCCTCCTCATCTCCGGCCCCGCCTCGGGATGCGTGCCCCGTGACCCTAGGTTGACCCCGAATATCTCCCAAGTCTTTTATTTTTGCATCATATTGCCCTGTTCATTGCACCATAACTCATCATCCATAGCTCCGTTTCATGCGTGCGATATACCGAAATGTTCATAATGAGATGATTTGCATTTTGTTCCATTGTGCGATGTTCATTCGAGGACATCTTGATGCCCTAAATGCTGTTAGAAGAGGGCTACGTGATGTTAGTTTCAGATTCTCAGCAGAACATGCATTTTTGTCTTTTTTGCCAGGATTGATGTGTGCATCCTATGATCTTGATTGCTACATGTGTTTTGAACTATGCCATGCCGTCTTTACAGGGGTATATGCCATGTTTCTTTTTGATCTTTGTGGTGACTAGCACAAGCACGCAAACTAGGCATCTTAATGTTGTTGATTTCAGGGACTTAGTAATTTCACTAAGTCATGTCCTGCTGTTATTTTTGTGCCATATGTTCATGTTGTTGCAGAGAGATCGATGCCTCTTATGAGTATGTTCAGTAAGGTTGTTTTGGGCATATGGTTATGCTCTATCCATCCATGCCCCTGGTTGCATTTTTAGAGTGTTCCAGCATGTCTTAATCTTGATCTTCTTTTGCTATAAAATGTTCCTGGAAGATTGTTAACATGTTTTGCAATTTTGCCTAGCTTGTTGTTGTTTATCCGTGCATGCTATGTTGTTGTTCTTGCCATTTATAGCTTCTATGCCATGTCTAGTTGCTGGGTGTATGCTTAGTTTATCATGCAATGCCTCGTAGTGAGCGCATCGAGCTCGTAACATGCCTACTTGTTATCTGTTTTGCCATGCTCCAGTTTTTCAGTCTGAATCTGTTCATGTTTTTGCCATGTTCACATGCTTGCAATTGTATTCTCTGTTCCCTTTTGGCTTATGGTCAGTAAGGGACTTTTGTTAAATGCTTTGAGTAGATACATGCCATGCTCTAGTTTGACATGATAGCTTGCTGTAACACGTTGTTTGATAGCTCTAAACATTGCAACCTTATGTTATTTCTGCCATGTCCTATGAATTCTGCCAAGTCTGTGAACCTGTTATTATTTGCAATATTGTCATGCTTGTTTGAGTATGATCTAATGATTTCTGGAGATAGCTCAGTGTTCATGTTTTGTCATGCTTTACCTGTAGATCATGCCCATGCCTTTTGTTTTCATGTTGAGATCTTTTAGCTTGTTGTTTTGGTGCTCGCTAGATGCCTACTTGCTGTTTTGGACAGATTGTTGTTATGTCTCGTATAGTGTGTATGTGTTGAACCGTTGCTCCGTTTTGAGCGTGCTCTATATGAAGCTTGCTTAGTTTTGCATATAGTTTCATGTCACCTTGTTGCATCCATGTTTTGAGGTGTTTGTTTGATGTTTGAATGCATTTTGCATCACTGCCATGCTTATCTTGTTTTGCTCATATCTTCTAGGCCGTAGCTCCGAATCTAATGAACTTTATATGTATCTTGACTAAAATTTCGTGTAGATCATCTTGGTGCATCTTAAATTGCTGTTTAACAACTTAAACTTAAGGATTATTCAGATCTGGACCAATTTCGAAGTTTGCATATGGGGACTTACCGGAGTTGTTCTATGTTGTTTCCGGCCTCATTTAAACTTGCTTGGTTGTGTTGTTCTTGTATGCATCATCTCTTGCCATAAGTAGCTTCATGTAGCTTTGTCATGCATCATACTTGGTTGAGCATCATGCCTTCTTCATGTGTGGTGTGTTTTACTATGTTGTGTGCTTCTTCTCGATAGTTACCGTTTCGTTGCGATCGTGAGGATTCGTTCGTCTACGCTTGGTTCGTCTTCGTGGATTCATCTTCTTCATGGACTCGTTCTTCTTCCTAGCGGGATTTCAGGCAAGATGACCGTCACCTTGGATCTCATTACTATCATTGCTATGCTAGTTGCTTCGTTCTATCGCTATGCTGCGCTACCTATCACTTGCTGCTCAAGCCTCCCAAATTGCCATGAACCTCTGACCTTTGTCACCCTCCCTAGCATACCGTTGTTTGGCTATGTTACCGCTTTTGCTCAGCCCCTCTTATAGCGTTGCTAGTTGCAAGTGAAGATGAAGATTGCTCCATGTTGGATTATGTTTATGTTGGGATATCACAATACCTCTTATATTATTAATGCATCTATATACTTGGTAAAGGGTGGAAGGCTCGGCCTTATGCCTGGTGATTTGTTCCACTCTTGCCGCCCTAGTTTCCGTCATACCGGTGTTATGTTCCCGGATTTTGCGTCCCTAACGCGGTTGGGTGATTTATGGGACCCCCTTGACAGTTCGCTTTGAATAATACTCCTCCAGCAAGGCCCAACCTTGGTTTTACCATTTGCCTCACCACAACCTACTTTTCCCTTGGGAGTAATTAACCCAAGGGTCATCTTTATTAGCCCCCCCGGGCCAATGCTTGTCTAAGTGTTGGTCCAAAACTAGAGCCACTTGCGGTGCCGCCCCTGGGCAACTTGGGGTATCGTCGGTTGCCGTACGTAGTGTTCATCCGGTGTTGCCCTGAGAACGAGATATGTGCAGCTCCTATCGGGATGTCGGCGCATCGAGCGGTCTTGCTGGTCTTGTTTTATTACTGTCGATATGTCTTGTAGCCGGGATTCCGAGACTGATCGGGCCTTCCCGGGGAGAAGGAATATCCTTCGTTGATCACGAGAGCTTATCATGGGCTAAGTTGGGACACCCCTGCAGGGTTTGAACTTTCGAAAGCCGTGCCTGCGGTTATGGGCAGATGGGAATTTGTTGACATCCGGTTGTAGTAAACTTGAAGTAAACTCTTCTAAAATACACCAACCATGTGTGTAACCGTGAGTGTCTCTTTTCGGGGTGGATCGAGAGGAGAACACGGTTTCTGGGTTATGTCTGACGTAAGTAGGGGTTCAGGATCACTTCTTGATCATTACTGGTTGACGACCGCTTGCTTTGCTTCTCTTCTCGCTCTTATTTGCGTAAGTTAGCCACCATACATGCTTAGTTGCTGCTGCAACCTCACCACTTTACCCCCTTCCTTACCCATTAAGCTTTGCTAGTCTTGATACCCATGGTAATGAGATTGCTGAGTCCTCGTGGCTCACAGATTACTACTCCATCAGATTGCAGGTTCAGGTTATGCGATGGTAATGACGTGAGAGCGATGTTTATTTGTGTTGGAGTTCTTCTTCTGCTTCTTCTTCGATTGAGGGATAGGTTCCTAGTCGGCAGCCTGGACTAGCAGGGTGGATATTGTTTGAGTTTCTGTTTATGTTTCATCCGTAGTCGGATGTTGATCTTGTATATGATGTGTTGTTGTATTCATGTGACATTGTATGTATTGGATGTGTCCCCTCTATTTGTGTAATGTTGATGTAATGATATCCACCTTGCAAAAGTGTCTTCAAGATGCGCTTCTATCCTTGGTGGGACCTTCGAGTTCCTTTAGGATAGGGTCGCATCTTGGGCGTGACACACGCCTTCTTCCTCCTTTGCTTATCCATTTTCGCACACTCGAGCTCCAGCGCCCAATTCCGCATTTTCTTCCTCCACCTTCCCCAACCATTTCTGGAGTGGGAGGCAAGTGGATGGTCTCCTCCGTTACGGAGGGAGGCGTCAAAAAGTTGCGGAGAGCCGGATACCTGCCCGACGACATCGCGCACCGGCTCTAGACAAGGGGCAGCTCATCCCCACCCCCAGGCCCCATGAGAGAGTCGTCTTCCTTACCCATTTCCTCCACGGACTGGGATTCCCCCTCCATTCATTCATCTGTGGGCTCATGTTCTACTACGGCCTGGACTTCCACGATCTGGCCCCGAACTTCATCCTCAACATCTCGGCGTTTATCATCGTGTGCGAGGCCATCCTCTGCATCTGTCCCCACTTCGGCTTATGGCTGAAGACCTTCAATGTCAAGCCGAAGGTTGTGGGCGGCCGCCAGGTGGAGTGCGGGGGTGCCATGGTGGGCAAGATGCCCAACGTCCTATGGCTCGAGGGCTCCTTCATGGAGACCATAAAGGGGTGGCAATTGGGGTGGTTCTACATCACCGAGCCTGCGTGACCCTAAATGGGTCGCAGCCCCCGAGTTCCGATCCGGAGCCCCAACGCGGCTCACCTCCTGGAAAGAGAAGGGCCTGCTGTGGGGTAGTTCGGAAGAGGTGACCGGACTCCAAACATGTGTCCAGAACCTGGTGAGCAAGAAGCTCAAACTAGTCAACGTAGTCCAGGTTATGCTCATCCGTCAGATCCTCCCGTGTGCACAACGAGCTTTCAATTTGTGGGAGTTCGATTCGGCCCAGCACCGAACTCTGAGCCGGCACTTCGACACAACGTACGAAGATGCCTGGAAGGTGCTGTTCAAGGGTGCCAAGGCTGCCGCTTCCGCCACCGAGGATCGCGGATTTTCCGCGCGGCGCCAAGCCAACGCGGTAAGTTATTTTACCTCTTACTGGATAGTTGTCTTTCATAGTTTGACTCAATGCGGGATCTAAACTCTCGTACATTTGACAAGATTGGCAGGAGA
The DNA here is from genome assembly GCA_032464435.1 of Aegilops umbellulata. Classification (NCBI taxonomy): domain Eukaryota; kingdom Viridiplantae; phylum Streptophyta; class Magnoliopsida; order Poales; family Poaceae; genus Aegilops; species Aegilops umbellulata. The sequence continues at coordinate 105,181,751 of CP136058.1, read as the reverse complement.
CGTCCGGGCAGCTCAACTATCCGGCTCCTTTACCCGAAGACCCAGCAGACGCCCGCCTAGAGGGGCTGTTGGTCCCGGCACCTTACGTGGTGCTGGAGAAGAAGGCCAAGAAGAAGGCCACGGGAACTCGGAAGAGTTCCCGGCGTCCGGTGGAGTCGGACTCATTGTCCGATGACTCCCAGGCGGACTCCTCCCACGAAGACGAGGAGGAGGAAAGAGAGTTTTCTTCCCCAAAAGGGGGAGAAAAGAGAAGAAAGGCCTCCCCAACTGGGGAGGCCGGAGGGTCCAAGAAAGGGAAGACCCTCCCTCCAGACTACTCCACCAATGCCACCGACAGCGAGGAGGAGTGGCCGTCCAGGGCCAAGCCCCTGGCGAAGTCGTAAGTATTCGGACACCAAAGTGACTCATAGTGTTCCTTTGTTGCACAGCTTTCCCTAACGCCAAATATAATCATGTAGTCCGGCCCCGAGACCGGCTCGACGTATCTTCGAGCGGCTCCTTGAATTCGTCGGATGTGAATAGCTTTTCACTTCCGGCCGCTACCTCCCCTCCCCCTACGGACGACGCCGAGGTGTTGTCCCAAAAGGTTCCAAGCTCGGGGGAGGTGGTCCTGGAGGCTCCGCAAGGCGACCTCCCGGACACCAGGCGCAAAGGGGATAAAACCCCCAAGGGCTCCAAGTCTGGCCCTGGGCCGGACACCGCACCAGAACCTTCAAAGGTTCCGGAGTCTAGCAGGCGGCCCCCTAAGAAGAAGGGCAGGCCTACGACGCCGGCGACCTCCGTCCAACCGAAGGCGCCGGATTACTTGTTGGAGGTGCTTAACGGTGCCTCCTTCGACGAGGAGGACCGCACTATCATGAGTGCGGTGATCCAGAAGGTTCAGTCCGCCAAGAGCGGGCTGACTGAAGCCTGCGCTAGCCTGCTAACATCCTTTGAGGTATGTAACAAATATGTGAAAATGTTACCGCATAGACAGTAGCCCCTGATGCTCTGTTTGGCGTTCGGAAAGAAAAGACGAATAGAGGATCTAATAACATTCGCAGGAGTCTAATAGAATTAAGTCAATATGCGTATGCAGGCTTCGTTGCTAGCCTCTGCTGCACTGACTGCGGTGGTGGATGCGCTGAAGCAGAGCCTCGAGCGGTCCAAGCAAGAGCTCAGCCTTTCCAAGAAGGAGCTCGGGGAAAAAGAAGGTAAGTAATACCTTGTGGAGTATATTATAAAAAGATGCAGTTATAAAAAATGACAGGATCGCTATTGGTGTCATAGGGGCCACGACTGAGGTGGCGACCCTTAGGCAAGCGCTGTGCGAGGCTGAAAAGAGGGCGGCCACAGAGCGCACCGAGCGGGAGAAGCATGAGGCGCGGGTTGGCGAGGTGCTGCAAGAGCTCCAGGCTCTCGTGAAAAAACAAGAGAGTTTGGAGCTTGACTCAAAGACGCGAGAGTCCGAGCTCGTGACCGTCCTTGAAAGCGCCAAATCTGCCAAGGCCGAAGCCCAAAAAGCCCTCCAGGAAGTTGAGGCGATGAAGAAGATAGCGGCAGGTAAGGCATTCTTTATGCAAAGCAAGCACGTGAAAGTGAATTACTTGTTACTTACCCGAGTGCGGAGCTCTCCAGGAGCATTCGTAGATTTGCCCCGTAGCGTGTCAGATGCCGCCGCTTTCTACCGGGCCGAGGAGGGGAGCTCGACGGAGAAGGTGTTCTGGTCTCAGTATGCTAAGACCGGACACCCGGTGCCTTTGAGCGACCAGCTGAAGCAGCTGGTCGAGCTCCATAAGGTAGCCGAACAGGCCATGACGGGTCTCATAGTCCGGCTGTGGCCTAGAGAGGCTATGCCTGGGAGCTACTTCGGGCTGGTGAGGCGGCTGGTGGATGCGTGTCCACAGCTTGAGGTCATCAAGCGCTCCCTCTGCATCGAGGGTGCCCGTAGGGCACTTGCCCGTGCTAAAGTGCACTGGGGCAAGATGGATGTTGAGTATCTTGTGAAGGACAGGCCGCCGCCGGGTAAGGAGCATCGCCACCCCGAGATGTATTACGAGGGCATCCTGAAGGGTGCCCGCCTTGTGGCGGATGAATGTTCCAAGGATGTAATATTTCAGTAAACTTGTTTGTTTTATCCCGTGCGCTGAAGACTTGTTCATATGCGCTATGCAACGCTTGTTTTAATTTAAAATATTATCTTCTATGCGGACGTTTGTTAAATCTGAGAGATGGCGAGTCGTCGGCTTCTGCCCCCATGCCACTAGTGGTGGGGTGTTTGGGGATAAACCTGAGCACTCTTTTTCCCATTGTTGGGTCCTTCGAAGGAGGTGCTCAGCCTGGCGAACAAGGCAATCAGACTATAGTGCGTTATCACTCTCACTTGGCCAGAGAATTCTATAATTTTAAATTTCGGCGAAGCCCCTAGTGTTCGGAAGACCGAGCTCGGGGCGCTATACACGCCCTGGGCCGGACAAAGCCGACTCCTCGCTCTAAGCGGCATAAGTATTTAGGGAATCGGAACCTCTCGAACAGCAACCAGCTCTCGCCCTATCATGACAGTCAGTTTTAGCTTTCTCTACTCAGGTGCTTAACCCAGCTCAACCGGGGCTCAATCGCAGTAGTTCTCCCAATGCTACCTTAGCCGATATAGCGGAACGTAAGGTACCAAAACATGGGAGCCGGGCAAACCCAACTATTGACCAAAGACATGATTCGGAGCTGATGCATATATTGCTATAAGTTCGGAGGGCCGCACTTATGAAAGTGTTCGGACTTCTTACGCCATATTATGGGGTGCTTAAGCCCCTGGCGTATTAGCTGTACCAAAGTGTACGGATGCTAAATGTCATAACTGAACATATATATGAAAAAGGAATAAGTAGAGAATGCAATAATAAGCTGAAGCTAAGCATTGTTTATTTTGAAACGGCTGCTGTGAAAGCAGAACGATACAAATAGTGCGATAAGCAAGACATGGGACTATTTGACATGTCCCCCTCCAGGGGCGAGCTGCGAGATGGTATGTAAGGCGGGTATTTTGCTCGTTATAGAGAACACCTGGGAATTCGACGTAGCTTTCTGCCTCCTTGGTTGTTGCATCATGTGTTCGGTGATTATACTGCCGGACAGGCCTTCCGAAGAGTGGAGTCATGCAAGTAGGAAAAAATGATAGAATCGAGAGCCCCTAGTGAGGTTGAGCCGCATTTTTGGGCATGCCGTGGTCGTGCCCCTCCCCCTGTACCCATGGTATTTGAAGAGCGCAGTTATGTACGCATGGTACTGATTGCGCAGTTTCACGAGGGCTGGGGTTGGGGCCGCATTGCTACGCTTGCTCGGAACGTGCTAGGCGGTCTTGTTGTACGTTACTCTGTGCGTGCTTGACGGTGTCCGAACGTTTAAGAGCCGGACTAGAGAATTGCCTTGAGAGGTTGCCTTGTACTTCCGCTGCGAGGGCCGCCGTATGCTCCTCCGTTCTGAGAGAGCGTTCGGTGTTTCCATTGACCGTAATGACTCCTCGAGGGCCTGGCATCTTGAGCTTTAGGTATGCGTAGTGCGGCACTGCATTGAACTTTGCAAATGTGGTTCGTCCGAGCAGTGCGTGATAGCCACTGCAGAACGGGACTATGTCGAAGATTAACTCCTCGCTTCGGAAATTATCAGGGGATCCGAAGACCACTTCAAGTGTAACTGAGCCTGTATAGTTGTCCTCTACACCCGGTATGACGCCTTTAAGGGTCGTTTTTGTGGGTTTAATCCTTGAGGGATCTATGCCCATTTTCCGCACTGTATCCTGATAAAGCAGGTTCATGCTGCTACCGCCGTCCATAAGGACTCTAGTGAGGTGAAATCCGTCAATGATTGGGTCTAGAACCAATGCAGCGAATCCGCCATGGCAGATGCTAGTGGGGTGGTCCCTTCGACCAAAAGTGATCGGGCAGGAGGACCATGGGTTGAACTTTGGGGCGACTTGCTCCAACGCGTAGACGTCCCTTAGCGCACGCTTTCATTCCCTCTTGGGGATGTGGGTTGCGTACATCATGTTCACCGTCCGCACTTGTGGGGGGGAAGCCTTCTGTCCACTATTATTCGGCGGCCGGGGCTCCTCCTTCTCGTCGTTGTGCAGCCCTTTGTCTCTGTTTTCGGCATTTAACTTGCCGGCCTACTTGAACACCCAACAATCCCTGTTGGTGTGATTGGCTGGTTTTTCGGGGGTGCCATGTATCTGGCATGAGCGATCGAGTATACGGTCCAAATTGGACGGGCCCGGAGTATTTCTTTTGAAAGGCTTTTTCCGCTGACCGGGTTTGGAGCCTCTAATCCTGCATTAACTTCCGTATCCTCAGCACTTTCACTGTTAATGCGGCGCTTGTGCTTGTTGCGACGTGACCTGCCATTGCTGTCCTTGGTATCCGAATTACCAGGGCTCCTGGTCATGTTGTTGCTACGAGCCAGCCAACTGTGTTCTCCCGCGCAAAAGCGGGTCATGAGTGTCGTAAGGGCTGCCATAGATTTCAGCTTTTCCTGTCCAAGGTGCCGGGCAAGCAACTCGTCACGGATGTTATGCTTGAAGGCTGCTAGGGCCTCTACGTCCGGACAGTCGACGATTTGATTTTTCTTGGTTAGGAACCGTGTCTAGAATTGTCTGGCAGATTCTTCTGGCTGCTGAGTTATGTGGCTTAGGTCATCGGCGTCTGGTGGTCGCACATAGGAGCCCTGGAAATTGTCGAGGAATGCGGCTTCCAGGTCCTCCCAGCAACCAATTGATTCTGCTGGCAAGATATTAAGCCAATGCCGAGCTGGTCCTTTAAGCTTGAGTGGGAGGTATTTGATGGCGTGTAGATCATCACCACGGGCCATATGGATATGAAGGAGATAGTCCTCGATCCATACCGCAGGATCTGTTGTGCCATCGTATGATTCAATGTTTACGGGTTTGAAACCCTCTGGGATTTGATGATCCATTACTTCATCTGTGAAGCATAGTGGGTGTGCGGCACCTCTGTACTGGGCTATATCGCGACGTAGCTCAAATGAGCTTTGTCTGCTGTGTCCGGCCTGGCCGGAATTACTGTATCCGGCGTGACGGTTATTGTCACGTGTCGTAGGGCGCCCACGCCATCCGTAGATCGATCTTGTTTGCCTTGCCTTGTCCTCCAGCATGTCTCGCAGGTCTAGCACGTTTCCCCGTGCCTTAGTATTTTTTGAGCGACGCTGGGGTGCAGCTTGGGTGGAGGGCCTAGAGGCCTCTCTGTCGCGGCCGCGAGGTGGCCGGTTAGCCACATCATGCGCTGCTGACGTAGGTTTAAGTGCTTCCTCCTCTAATCGGGGTAGCAACCAACGCTTTGGGTAGCTCTTGGAGGGGCGTTCGAGTTCATACTCCTTGGTCGCAAGGACTTCAGTCCATCTGTCGGCTAGCAAGTCTTGATTAGGTCTAAGCTGTTGCTGTTTTTTCTTGAGGCTACCTGCCGTAGCCATAAGTCTGTGCTTAAAGCGATCTTGTTCGACTGGATCCTCAGGCACAACAAATTCGTCGTCGCCGAGGCTTGCCTCGTCTTGGGAGGGAGGCATGTAGTTATCATCCTCTTCCTCTCTGTCTGCCGCTCTCTCGGGGGGGTTGGCTTCTACGTCCTCCTGTGCTGAATCTTGCTGGAGGATGTTGTCTTCGGCACTGTCCGAGGTGTTATTATCTCCCGTGCCGGTATCACCGTTCTTGCTTTGGCGGGACTTAGAGCAGCGGCGCTGACGCGGGCACTTGGGTTGCTTATTGGAGGGGTCATCCCACGTTGTTCCGTCGCCATTGCCTTCTTTGGGTGTATCCACCATATATATGTCATATGACGAGGTGGCTTTCCAGTGCCCTATAGGCGCTGCTTCATGTTCGTCTCCTACATCATCGTCCATACCGTCGATGTCTTCGGAGTCGAAGTCGGGCATGTTAGTTAAATCATCGACAGTGGCTACGAAGTGGGTGGTGGGTGGGCGTGGAATTTCTTCGTCATCCGCATCCCAATCCTGTTGGCCATAGTCCGGCCAGGGCTCTCCTCACAAAGAGAGAGACCTTAGTGAATTCAGGATATCGCCGAAGGGCGAGTGCTGAAAGATATCCGTGGCGGTGAATTCCATGATTGGCGCCCAATCGGATTCGATTGGCAGAGGCGCGGAGGGTTCGGAGTCCGGAAAAGAGTCCGGTACCCTGGAGTCACGGGTTTCACAGAGGATAAGGCTGGTGTTCGGCTCGATCGCCGTTGAGGCTGCGGTCCCCGAGGCGGTGTCTAGCCACTCGTCCTCGATCGGCGCAGACGGCTCCGAGCTAAGGGTCGGAGCTGATGCGGGCGCGACCTCCAGGGCACTATTCGGCGGCAGGGCTAGGTCATACCCATCGTGATAGTGTGGCGCGCTTGGCTGTGGCTTGAATCCATCTAAGATCAAGTCTCCGCGGATGTCGGCCGTGTAGTTCAAACTTCCAAATCTGACCTGATGGTCAAGGGCGTAGCTTTCAATCTGCTCCAGATGGTTAAGCGAATTAGCCCGCAGTGCAAAGCCGCCGAATACGAAGATCTGTCCGGGGAGAAAGGTCTCACCCTGGACCGCATCGTTGTTGATGATCGGAGGAGCCATCGGGCCTAAAGGTGACGACACAGAGGAACTCTCAATGAAAGCACCAATGTCGGTGTCAAAACTGGCGGATCTCGGGTAGGGTGTCCCGAACTGTGCGTCTAGGTGGATGGTAACAGGAGACAAGGGACACAATGTTTTTACCCAGGTTTGGGCCCTCTCGATGGAGGTAAAACCCTACTCCTGCTTGATTAATATTGATGATATGGGTAGTACAAGAGTAGATCTACCACGAGATCAGAGAGGCTAAACCCTAGAAGCTAGCCTATGGTATGATTGTTGTTCGTCCTATGGACTAAAACCCTCCGGTTTATATAGACACCGGAGAGGGCTAGGGTTACACAGAGTCGGTTACAATGGAAGGAGATCTACATATCCGTATCGCCAAGCTTGCCTTCCACGCCAAGGAAAGTCCCATCCGGACACGGGACGAAGTCTTCAATCTTGTATCTTCATAGTCCAAGAGTCCGGCCAAAGGTTATAGTCCGGCTACCTGGACACCCCCTAATCCAGGACTCCCTCACTTGTTGACTTGCCTCACCAGAAGTTGTGAGTCTCTGCGGATGATCAGCTTCCTGATTCCCAGTTTTATCGCAATCCTAAGCCCGGCATGGAGCCCTTCATACTTTGTAGTATTGTTGGTAGCCTTCTCCTGGGGAAAATGCATCTGGACAATGTGCTTAAGGTGTTCCCCAATGGGAGCAACGAGAAGCACGCCATCCCCTGCACCTTGTAGGAAGAAAACACCATTGAAATACATGATCCATTCATGGGGCGCTTCCTTGCCGGGAATAACTGTCTCAACCATTACTTCATCAGGAGTTGGTGTACACTTTGCAATAAACTCTACCAATGATCTGCTCTAAATAGTTTATGTGCTCTCAAACTTCAAACCAAAGCTGGATAACTCCAAGGCCCACACCACTATCCTGCCGGTGGCATCAGGGTTTCAGAGTATCTCTTGCAAGGGAAAATGGGTGACAATCGTGACTCGTGGGCTTGGAAGTAGTGGCACAGTTTCCTTGAGGCCATGATGAGGCCAAAAATCAACTTTTGCATGCCAGAGTACCTGGATCTAGCCCCCTGCAACAGGGAGCTAACAAAGTACACTGGGCGCTGCACCACCTTCTTCCTTGCTGGAATCTAGGGACTGCCTTTGCTGCTTTGCTCTTCTCTGTCTTGAACTGCATCTAACCTTGCCGGTGTGTGTTCACTTTCCTTTCCGGAGGGGATAATGGATATTGCTGCACTTTCCGTTGTGCCACCAGTGTTGCACTGACCACTAGATTATTTGCTGCTATGTCTAGCAGCAACGGTTCTTGTGGTCTGGGAGCGACTAAAGTAGGCACAGAGGAAAGATAGGCCTTCAAATCTTGCAGCACAACATCAGCCTCCGGGGTCCACTCCATAGGTCCTGCCTTCTTCAAGATTTTGACGAATGGCAAGGTGCGCTCGGCAGACTTCGAGATGAATCTGGTAAGCGCGGCAACACATCCAGTCAAACTCCTCACATCCTTAACTATCTTGGGTGCTTGAATCTTCTCGATAGCCTTGATTTTATCGGGATTGCCTCTACCCCCCGATGGGACACAAAGAAGCCAAGTAGCTTGCCGGAAGGAACACTGTCGGTGTCAAAACCGACGGATCTCGGGTGGGGGTCCCGAACTGTGCGTCTAGGCGGATGGTAACAGGAGGCAAGGGACACGATGTTTTTACCCAGGTTCGGGCCCTCTCGATGGAGGTAAAACCCTACTCTTCCTTGATTAATATTAATGATATCGGCAGTACAAGAGTTGATCTACCACGAGATCGAAGAGGCTAAACCCTAGAAGCTAGCTTATGGTATGATTGTCGTTCTACGGACTAAACCCTCAGGTTTATATAGACACCGGAGGGGGCTAGGGTTACACAGAGTCGATTATAAGGAAGGAGATCTACATATCTGTACTGCCAAGCTTGCCTTCCACGCCAAGGAGAGTCCCATTCGGACATGGGACGAAGTCTTCAATCTTGTATCTTCATAGTCCAACAGTCCGGCCAAAGGTTATAGTCCGGCCGTCCGGATACCCACTAATCCAGGACTCCCTCAGTAGCGCCTGAACCAGGTTTCAATGACGATGAGTCCGGCGCGCAGATTGTCTTCGGCATTGCAAGGCAGGTTCCTCCTCCGAATACTTCATAGAAGGTTTTGAACATGAGGATCGTGTCCGGCTCTACAAAACAAGTTCCACATACAACCGTAGAGAGAATAACATTCCCACAAATCTAATCTGCTGACGTATCCCGTAATGTGACATCATATCACATCCAAGGCTTTATTCGAATCATTTTTTACAGCCAACCTCAGCATGTATCAGGAGGTGGTTTCCTCGGCACGTCTTGTCAAAGCAGAGATCGTGTCCCTTATTGCGGGATTCTCATCAATACGGACGTGGGTAACCCAACCGCGCCATCAATTACGGTGCTTCAGGGATAAGCGAGTTTTACCAGGCTGGTGGGGACGCATAGTTTCGTCCGCCCATATAAAGGGATAAGGATTCACCTTTTTCCATCCACGCCTTCTTCCTCCTCTGCTCATCCATTCTCGCACACTCGAGCTCCAGCGCCCAAGTCCACATTTTCTTCCTCAACCTTCTCCAACCATGTCCGGAGCGGGAGGCAAGTGGATGGTTTCCTCCGTCACGGAGGGACACATCAAGAAGCTGAGGGGAGCCGGATACCTGCCTGACAATATCTCACACCGGCTCCCAGATGCGGGGCAGCTCATCCCCCCCCCCCAGGCACCACGAGAGGGTAGTGTTCCTTACCCATTTCCTCCGTGGACTAGGATTCCCTCCCCACTCATTTGTCTGGGGACTCATGTTCTACTACGGCCAGGACTTCCACGGTCTGGCCCCAAACTTCATCCTCAACATCTCGGCGTTTATCGTCGTGTGTGAGGCCTTCCTCCGCATCAAGCCCCACTTCGGCCTATGGCTGAAGACCGTCAATGTTAAACCGAAGGTGGTGGGCGGCCAGCAGGCGGAGTGCGGAGGTGCCATGGTGGGCAAGATGCCCAACGTCACATGGCTCGAGGGCTCCTACGTGGAGACCATAAAAGGGTGGCAATCGGGGTGGTTCTACATCACGGAGCCGCGTGACCCCAAATGGGCAGCGGCCCCCGAGTTCCGATCCGGAATCGCCACGCGGCTCACCTCCTGGAAAGAGAAGGGCTTGGCCTAGTGTTGTCCGGGAGAGTTGACCGGACTCCAAACCTGTAACAAAAACATGGTGAGCAAGAAGCTCAAGCTTATCAACATAGTCCAGGTCATGCTCATCCGCCCGATCCTCCCGTGTCAACAAAGGGCGTTCAACTTGTGGGAGTTCGACCCGGCCCAGCACCAAACTCTGAGCGAGCTCTTCGACACAACACATGAGGATGCTTGGAAGGTGCTATTTAAGGGCGCCGAGGTTCCCCCTCCCCTTACCGAGGATCGCGGATTCAGCGCGAAGCGCCAAACCAGCGCGGTAAGCTATTTTATCTCTTTATAGGGTATTCATTTTTCATAGCTTAACTATGTGCGGGACCTGAGCTTCCATGCCTTTAACAGGAATGGGTGGAGACATTGGGGCATATTGATTGTCCAGCCCCCCTGCCCGAAGACCCTGCGGACGCTCTCCTGACGGAGATGCTTACTCCGGCTCCTTATGAGGTGCCAGAGAAAAAGGTCAAGAAGAAGGTTGCGGGAACTTGAAAGAGTTCTCGGCGCCAGGTGTTATCGGACTCATCGTCCGATGACTCCAAGACACACTCCTCCCGTGGAAACGAGGAGGAGGCAGATAAAGGTTCTTCCCCTCCAGCCAGGGAAGATAAGAAGAGGAAGGCCGCCTCAACTGGGGAGGCTGGAGGGTCCAAGATGGGAAGGACTCTCCCTCCGGATTACTCCGCCACCGCCACCGACAGCGAAGGCGACTGGCCGCCCAGGGCCAAGCCCCTGGCGAGATCGTAAGTATTCGGACATCAGAGTAACTCGTGGCACCATTTAATTGCACACCTTCTTCTAACACCAGACATGGTTATGTAGTATGTCCCGGACCCGTATCGACGTATCCTCGTCGAGCGGTTCTTTGGACCCGTCGGCCATGAGCAGCGGAGGATCTCTTCCGACCGCTTCCACCCCTCGCCCTACGAACAACGCCGAGGTGTTGTCTCAAAGGGTACCAAGCCGAGGGGAGGTAGTCCTGGAGGCGCCACAAGGCAACCTTCCGGACTACAAGCGCAAAGGGAGCAAGGCTCCCAAGGGCTCCAAGTTCGGCCCCGGGCCGAATACCGCACCGGAACCTCCAGTGGTTCCGGACTTTGGCAGGCGGCCCCCCACTAAGAGGGGCAAGCCTCCCGTGTCGTTGACCTCCGTCCAACCGGAGGCACCGAATAATTTTCTGGAGGTGCTTAACGGCGCCTCCATCGACGAGGAGCACCGCACTATTATGAGTGCGGTGATCCAGAAGGTTCAGTCCGCCAAGAGCGGACTGACTGAAGCCTGTGCCAGCCTTCTAACAGGCTTTGAGGTACGTATTTAAAATATATGAAAATATTACCGCATAGACAGTAGCCCCTGATGCTCTGTTTGGCGTTCGTAAAGAAAATCCGAATAGAGGATCAAAATAATATTCGCATGAGTCTAATACCAGTATGTCGATATGCGTATGCAGGCTTCACTGCTGACCTCTGCCGCACTGACTGCGGAGGTTGATGCGCTGAAGCAGAACCTCGAGCGGTCCGAGCAAGAGCTCGGCCTTGCCAAGAAGCAGCTCGAGGAGAACCAAGGTACGTAATGCCTTGACTATATGTGAATATATAAAAAAAAGATGCAGTTGCGAGAATGATAGGATCATTATTAATGTGCTAGGGGCTACGACCGAGGTGGCAACCCTGAGGCAAGCACTGTCCGAGGCCGAAAACAAAGTGGCCACGGAGCGCACCGAGCGGGGGAAGCAAGAGGCGCGGGTTGCTGAGGTGCAGCAAGAGCTCCAGGCTCTCGTGAAAAAGCATGAGAGTTTGGAGCTTGACTCGAAGACGCGAGAGTCCGAGCTTGCCTTGGCCCTTAAGAGCGCCAAGAATGCTAAGGCCGAAGCCCATAAGGCCCTCCAGGAAATTGAGGTGATGAAGAAGATAGTGGTGGGTCAGGCATTCATTATGCAAAGCAAGCATGTGAAAGTAAATTACTTGTTACTTACCCGAGTCCGGAGCTCTCCAGGAGCATTCGTAGATTTGCCCTGCAGTGTGTCGGATGCTGCAAAGCACTACCGAGCCGAGGAGGGGAGCTCGACGGAGAAGGTGTTCTGGTCTCAGTATACTGAGGCCGAACACCCGGTACCCTTAAGCGACCAGCTGAAGCAATTGGTCGAGCTCCATAAGGCGGCCGAACAGGCCATGAAGGGTCTTATAGTCCGGTTGTGGCCTGGAGAGGCCATGCGAGGGAGCTACTTCGGGCTGGTAATGCAGCTTGTTGATGCATGTCCTTGGCTTGAGGTCATCAAGCGCTCCGTCTGCATCGAGGGCGCCCGCAGGGCGCTTGCCTGTGTTAAAGTACACTGGGGCAAGATGGATGCTGAGAAGCTGGTGAAGGATGGGCCACCGCAGGGCAAGGAGCATCGCCACCCTGAAATGTACTATGAGGGCGTCCTAAAGGGTGCCCGCCTTATGGCGAATGAATGTTCCAAAGATGTAATATTTGAGTAAACTCGCTCGTGTGATCCTGTACGCTGAAAACTTGTTCATATGCGCTATGCAATGCTTGTTTGCATTTAAAATATTACCTTCTGTGTGGCCGTTTATCAAATCTGAGAGATGGCCAGTCGTCAGCTTCTGCCCCCATGCCACGAGTGTTGGGGTGTTCGGGGTAAATCTGAGCACTCTTTTTCCCTATCTTGGGTCCTTCGAGGGAGGTGCTCAGCGCAACGAACAAGGCAATCGGACTATAATGCTTTATCACTCTCACTTAGCCAGAGAATTCTATAATTTTAAGTTCCGGCGAAGCCCCTAGTATTCGGAAGACCGAGTTCGGGGCGCTATACACGCCTAAGCCGGACAAAGCCGACTCCTCGCCCTAAGCGGCATAAGCCTTTAGGGACTCGAAACCTCTCGAACAGCGACCAGCTCTCACCTTATCATGACAGTCAGTTTTAGCTTTCTCTACTGAGGTGCTTAGCCCAGCTGAACCGGGGCACAATCGTCGTAGTTCTCCCAGTACTAGAGATGGCAAAGGGGCCCCATACCCTCCAAACCCATGGGGATTTCATCTATTAGGGGTTGGGGATGGCTGAAAAACATCTCCATGGGGATATTTACCAAACTAATTTATTCCCCATAGGGTACAACAGGGATGGGGACGATATCCTATTCCCCAGACCCAATACCCATCGCGGACCCGGTTAGTAACTGTGACACTGCGGTCAACCTTAAAATATTCACAAATAAACTTGCGAAAACAAAAAAAGCTCTGAAAAAACCTTAAACCTATCTCACGTCGTCACCTCAGCTGCCACCATGACCAATAAGTCAGTACGACCTAGATATGCATTAGCAGGACTGGGACAACACCATTTATGTATCTTGATTATAGGGTGTCATATTATGTATATGAGTATTTGTTTATGGGGATGGGGAACCTAATGGGGCCCCGTTCCCTAGTGGGGCATGGGTATGGGGAAATTTCATCCCCAGTCATGTAAACGGGGATGGGGATAGGATGATAGGGAATAGACGGGGATGCGGATGTTGTAGGTATCCCCATAGGGGATTGTCCCCATTGCCATCCCTACCCAGTGCTACCTTAGCCGATATAGCGGAACGTAAGGTACCAAAACATGGGAGCCGGGCAAACCCAACTATTACCCAAGACATGATTCGGAGCTGATGCATATAATGTTGTAAATTCGGGGTGCCGCACTTGTGAAAGTGTTCGGACTTCTCATGCCGTATTATGGGGTGCTTAAGCCCCTGGCGTATTGGCCGTACCAAAGTGTACGGGTGCTAAATGTCATGAATGAACATATATACATAAAAGGGGAAAGAATATAGAATGCAATAATAGGCTGAAGCTATGCATTGTTTATTCGATACAAGTGGTGTGATAAGCAAAAAATCGGACTATTTTACATGTCCCATCCGGGGGCAAGCTGTGGAATGGTATTTAAAGCAGGTATTTTCCTCGTTATAGAGACCACCTGGGGGTTCCACGATGCAATGTAGCTTTCCGCCCCCCTGGTTCTTGTATCGTGTGTTCGGCAATTATACTTCCGGAGAGTAGAGTCCTGAAAGTGAGAAAAAATAACAAAGTAGGAAGCCCCTAGTGCGGTTTAGCCTCGTTTTGCGGCGTGCCATAGTCGTGCCCCTCCCCCTGTGCCCATGGTATTTTTAATGTGTAATTATGTACACATGGCACGTATTTTGCCGTTTGGCTGGGGCTGGGGTAGGGACCGCATTGCTACGCTTGCTCGGATCGTGCCAGTCGGTCTTGTTGCAAATTACTCCGAGCGCGCTTGACGGCTTCCGGATGTTTGATCGCCGGACTGGAGAATTGCCTTGAGAGGCTGCTTTGTACTTCTGCTGCGAGGGACGCAGTGTGCTCCTCCGTTCGGAGAGAGCGCTCTGTGTTTCCATTGACTGTGATGACCCCCCGAGGTCCTGGCATCTTGAGCTTGAGGTATGCATAGTGCGGCACAACATTGAATCTTGTGAACGCGGTTCGTCCGACCAGTGTGTGATAGCCGCTATGGAACAGGACTATATCAAAGATTAATTCCTCACTTCGGAAGTTATCCGGGGATCCGAAGACCACTTCTAGTGTGACTGAGCCTGTGCAACGGGCTTCTACACTTGGTATGACGCCTTTAAAGGTCGTTTTTGTGGGTTTAATCCTTGAGGGATCCATACCCATTTTGCGCACTGTGTCCTGATAAAGCAGGTTCAGGCTGCTTCCGCCGTCCATAAGGACTCGAGTGAGGTGAAATCCGTCCATGATTGGGTCTAGGACCAAAGCGGCAAATCCGCCATGACGGATGCTAGTGGGATGGTCCCCGCGATTGAAAGTGATCGGACAAGAGGACCATGGGTTGAACTTTGGGGCGACTGGCTCCAACGAGTATACATCCCATAGCGCACGCTTCCGCTCTCTCTTGGGGATGTGGGTTGCGTATATCATGTTCACCGTCCGCACTTGTGGGGGGAACCCCTTCTGTCCTCCGTTGTTCGGCGGTCGGGGCTCCTCCTCGTCGTCGCTATGTAGCCCCTTGTCTTTGTTTTCGGCATTTAACTTGTCGGCCTGCTTGAACACCCAACAATCCCTGTTGGTGTGGTTGGCTGGCTTGTCGGGGGTGCCATGTATTAGCCAAGAGCGATCGAGTATACGGTCCAAACTGGACGGGCCCGGAGTGCTTCTTTTGAATGGCTTTTTCCGCTGACTTTGCTTAGGGCCTATGAATCCGGCATTCACTGTCGTATCCTCTATATTGTCGCTGTTAATGCGGCGCTTATGTTTGTTGCGACGTGACCTTCCATTGCTATCCTTGGTATCCGAAGTACCAGGGTTCTTTGATATGTTATTGCTGCGAGCCAGCCAGCTGTCTTCTCCCGCGCAAAAGCGGGTCATGAGTGTCGTGAGGGTTGCCATAGATTTCGGCTTTTCATGGCCAAGGTGCCGGGCAAGCCACTCGTCGCGGATGTTATGCTTGAAAGCTGCTAGGGCCTCTGCATCCGGACAGTCGATGATTTGATTTTTCTTGGTTAGGAACTGTGTCCAGAATTGCCTGGCCGAGTCCTCTTGCTGTTGAATTATGTGGCTCAAGTCATCAGCATCTGGTGGTCGCACATAAGTGCCCTAGAAGTTGTCGAGGAATGCGGCTTCCAGATCTTCCCAACAACCAACGGATTCTGCTGGCAAGCTGTTGTGCCAATGCCGAGCTGGTCCTTTAAGCTTGAGTGGGAGGTATTTGATGGCGTGTAGATCGTCGCCATGGGCCATGTGGATATGAAGGAGATAGTCCTCGATCCATACCGCGGGATCTGTCGTACCATCGTATGATTCGATATTCACGGGTTTGAAACCCTCTGGGATTTGATGATCCATTACTTCATCTGTGAAGCATAGCGGGTGTGCGGTACCTCTGTACTGGGCTATATCACGACGCAGCTCAAATGAGCTTTGTCTGCTCTGTTCGGCCCGGCCAGATTTACTTTTACTGTATCCGGTGTGACGGTAATCGTCTCGCGTGGTGGGGCGCCCTCGTGATCCGTAGATCCATCTTGCTTGCTTTGCTTTGTCCTCCAATATGTCTCGTAGGTCTAGCGCATTTCCCCGTGCCTTGGTATATTTTAAGTGATGCCAGGGTGCAGCTTGAGCTGTGGGCCGAGAAGCCTCTCTGTCACGGCCACGAGGTGGCCGATCAGCTACATCATGCGCTGGAGATGTAGATTTTAATGCTTCCTCCTCTAATCAGGGTAGAAATCTGCGCTTTGGGTAGCTCTTGGAGGGGCGTTCGAGTTCATATTCCTCGGCCGCAAGAACTTCAGCCCATCTATCAGCTAGCAGGTCTTGATCAGCTCTAAGTTGTTGCTGCTTTTTCTTAAGGCTATTCGTCGTGGCTATAAGCCGGCGCTTGAAGCGCTCTTGCTCGACGGGATCCTCAGGCACGACAAATGCGTCGTCGTCGAGGCTTGCCTCATCTTCGAAGGGAGGCATGTAATTATCATCCTCCACCTCTCTATCTACCGCTCTCTCACGAGGGCTGGCTTCTCCATCCTCCCGCGCTGAATCTTGCTGGAGGGATTTGTCTTCGGCACTGTCCGGGGTGTTATTATCTCTTGTGCCGGTATCACCATTTTTGCTTTGGCGGGACTTAGAGCAGCGCCGCTGACGCCGGCACTTAGGTTGCTTCTTGGAGGGGTCATCCCCCGCTGTTTCGTCGCCATTGCCTTCTTTGGGTGTGTCCACCATATATATATCGTATGATGAGGTGGTTGTCGAGTGCCGTGTAGGTGGTGGTTCCTGTTCGTCTCCTACATCATCGGCCATACCGTCGATGTCTTCGGAGTCGAAGTCGAGCATGTCGGTCAAATCATCGAAAGTGGCTATGAAGTGGGTGGTGGGTGGGTGTCGAATTTCTTCGTCATTCGCATCCCAACTCTGCCGGACATAATCCGGCCAGGACTCTCCTGACACGGAGAGAGACCTTAGTGAATTCAGTATATCGCCGAAGGGAGAATGCTGAAAGATATCCGCGGCGGTGAACTCCATGATCGGCCCCCAATCGGATTCGATGGGTAGGGGTGCGGGTGGTTTGGAGTCCGGAGGAGAGTCCGGCAATGTGGTGTTCGGCTCGATCGCCCTTGAGGCTGCGGCCTCCGTGGCGGGGTCTAACCACCCGCCTATGGATGGCACAATTGGCTCCGAATTGAAGGTCGGAGCGGTTGCAGGTGCGGTCTCCTGAACACTGTTCGGCGGCAGAGCTAAGTCATGCCCATCGTGACAGTGCGACGCACTCGGCCGGGGCTCGAATCCGTCAAAGATCAAGTCTCCGCGGATGTCGGCTGCGTAGTTTAAGCTTCAAACCTGACCTGATGGCCTGGGGCGTAACTTTCAATCTGCTCCAGATGGCCAAGCGAATTGGCCCGCAGTGCAAAGCCGCCGAATACGAAGATCTGTCCAGGGAGAAAAGTCTCACCCTAGACCGCATCGCTATCGATGATCGAAGGAGCCATCGAGCCTAACAATGATAGCACAGAGGAACTCTTAATGGAAGCACCAATGTCGGGTTAAAACCGGCGGATCTTGGGTAGGGGGTCCCGAACTGTACGTCTAGGCGGATGGTAACAGGAGGCAAGGGACACGATGTTTTTACCCAGGTTCGGGCCCTCTCGATGGTGGTAAAACCCTACTCCTGCTTGATTAATATTGATGATATGGGTAGTACAAGAGTTGATCTACCACGAGATCGAAGAGGCTAAACCCTAGAAGCTAGCGTATGGTATGATTGTCGTTCTACGGACTAAACCCTCCGGTTTATATAGACACCGGAGGGGGCTAGGGTTACACAGAGTCGATTATAAGGAAGGAGATCTACATATCCGTACTGCCAAGCTTGCCTTCCACGCCAAGGAGAGTCCCATCCGGACACGGGACGAAGTCTTCAATCTTGTATCTTCATAGTCCAATAGTCCGGCCAAAGGTTATAGTCCGGCTGTCCGGATACCCCCTAATCTAGGACTCCCTCAAACGCCAAACACACACTTCTCCAGGTCCAGCTTCAAGTTGATCTTGCACAGATTAGCAAACGTCTCTGTCAGATCTCGGGTTCCGGCAAATCCCTTAAGGTTCGAACTCTGGGGTGCGCGAGAAGTTCTTTCCCTCCTACCGATACACGCCCTAGCTCACTAAGATCTCACGGATGAACACGACGAACTCACAAAACAGAAAGACACGAGATTTATACAGGTTCGGGCCACCGATGTGGTGTAATACCCAACTCCAGTGTGTGGTGGTGGATTGCCTCTTGGGCTGATGATGAACAGTACAAGGGGAAGAACAGCCTCCTGAGGTTGAGGTGTTCTTGTGCTCTGTGGACTGGTGGATGAGAACTTGGTCAGTTCAACCTCTGCCTACTGTGGTGGCTAGCTCTACTTATATAGGCCCTGGTCCTCTCCCCAAATATTGAGCGGGAAAGGAGCCAACAACGGCGGGCGAATTTGAAATGGGACAGCTAGTACAAGCTATCCTGATAAAAGCGGTCTTCGCCTGCAAAAGGTTCTCGTGATGATGCCGTCTTGGGCTCCATGGTGACCTCCGTCTTGCCGTCCCGCTGGTCTTGGTCTTGTTGCACCGATATGGAAACCTTAGCTTGACGCCTCGGTACCCCGCGCATGCGCCTGCTTCTTTAGCACCAAAGGGGAAACAAGGACGCTGCGCACCCCTGCGCTCGCCTGGCGCCCGCCTGGTGTCGATCGTCATGGCTCACGTCACGAGAACCTCCTGAGGTTTGCCCCGCCTTGATATCTCTGCTCCTCATGAGCCTGCCTGGCTAGGCCGCTCCTGGGGAGGTCTTGCGTCGTCCGCCTCGCGAGGCTTGGCCCCTCGCGAAGGTGTTGATTGCCTTGTTGATGAATATGGGCCGTACGGCCCGCTAGCTTAGCCACGCCGTGGGCCGCAGGCAGGCAAGTCTGGGGACCCCTTCCCAGAACACCGAAAGTAGCCCCCGGGCCCAAGGCGCGCTCGGACTTGGCTTTGAGGCGAAGCCAAGGGTCAAGTACGGAGCATCGCAGGGCCCAAAAGCCTGCGGCCTCGGTTGGCGCGTGGCGGATGATTGTACGTGGGTATCTCTGCTTCCCCACGCTACCTTAGAATCCGCCTGGCTGCGCGGCCCCCGTGACCTACACAGTTATTCCTCCGTCGTTTGCGCCTTGCTTCCCCAATCTCTCTGCTTCCTCGAGACTCTGTTTCTCTTCTCCAATCTGACCTGCCCTCTGACAGCTTTGCTGCCATGGCGCCGAAGCAAGCAGACAAGGGGAAGAAGCCCCTGTCACCGCCAAGCCTGCCTCCGGCCGTTGAGGCAGCGCTGGGCCGATCCCGGATGCTCAACGACGAGGACATGGACAAGGTGCGTCCAATGCTTGCTTCCAGCTTCAACGAGTGGGGACATACGGTGGCTTGGCCCGCGTCTCGCACTCACATGGCTCGGTCAGCCAGTGAAGTCCCAATCTTTATAGATGCCCTCTGGGCTGGCCTAATTCCTCCCTTCTCCGCCTTCTTTAACACGGTGCTCGAGCATTATCAGATCCACATGCTGCATCTTGACCCTCAATCGGTGACTCTTCTTGCTATCTTCGCCTTTATGTGTGAAGCCATGGTGGGTATCGCTCCTTCGGTGACCCTCCTCCGCCATTTCTTCTCACTGCACCTGGCTGACCCTCGGCAGTCCTCGGGGTGCATGAGCTTCCAGGCCGTGGCCGCAACGGCAGGTGCGGGGATTGACTTTGAGCTCCCTCCATCCACGAGCGAGTTCCGGACACGGTGGGTGTTCGTCGACGCCAGTGTGCTCAGCCCTCGGCTCCATGCCCCGGCGGGGCCTGCTGTTCCGAACTCCGGTTGGGGCCATCAGAAGCTCACAATCCCCCGCCTCGCTCCCGTCTAGGCCAGGGTGAGGAGGTTGAAGGACCGTGGTGTGACTGCGCCTATGGTGGTGAAGGAGTTCATCAAGCGACGAGTCGCTCCGCTTCAGCGCCATTCCCGCCCGATGTGGGCCTTTCTAAGTAGTCAGGACCACATGAGGTTTCAAGAGGAAGGGCTTCCTCTTAAGACGCGGGAGACAGTGCTTATGGTCCTGACGGGAACCCCTCTACCAGACGACATGCCCAGGAAGAGTTGTTTGCTGTACCGTTGCCAGAACAAGGATGAGTTTTCTGCGAGCATGCCCTCCTTTGATGAGTGGGGCCTGCGCCCGACTGTTCGCCGCAGCCAGGCACCCCTGAAGTTGTCTCTCCAAGCTCTTCTTCGGCCCCGCCTTGCCACAGCCGTCATGTCCAGCGCTTCGGTCGGCTTTGCATGGACTTCGAGGAGCTTCGCAAGAGGAAAGGATCCCCGAGCAGCAACAACATCTTCGGGCCGTTGAAGCGGTGAAAGTACTTGGCTATCGACAAGTAAGTACTGCACCTTGTGATTTCTTGATTGCCGATTTCCTTCCTGATGTTAGTTCTTTAGGACCCCTTCTGCCAGGGCCTTTGGGTCCCTCGTGAAGCAATCCTTGCCTTCCGCAGCACCCCCGCTGGCCTTGTGCACCCCGAGCCTGTACGCCGCGCCCGGAACTGGGTCGGCAAAGGGGGTGCGCTCGCCTTCAGGGAGTCTTGAATTTTTGGCCTCGCTGCCCTTCCTTCACGGTCTGGCTCGGAACCTGGCGGGCGTTCCCCTATCTCCTCCTCTGGTGATGGAAGGCAACTGGTTGACTTCGTCCTCCAGCTCCTCCTCAAGCAGCGGGCCGCATCCGACCGAAGCTTCTCGCGAGGTCGGGCCGGCACCTGGTGCGACACCAGCCCCCAGCCCCCTGCCGAGAGGCGGTGCGCCACTTGATGTCCCGCCTGCAGCCCCTGAGGTAGAGGACGAGGTGGGTCGTGCTTTCGAGTCCGAGCGCGGGTGAAGGTTCGCCATGAGCTCTTCCAAGAGGCGATGGGCGCGATGAGTTGACTCGGTGAGGAACTTGCGGGCGTCGACTCGCGCCTTGAGGCTGAAGGTCTGCGGCTAGTGGAGGAATGGCGTAAGCTGAGGGTGGCCATCAACGTTGGCCGCTATCAGCGTGATCTTGACAATGCGAAGGCCGAGGCGTCCCTCAAGGTTTCCCATGAATCTTGCTCTCGAGCCTTGGAGGAGGCTCGCGAGGCTGACCGCCATCGCGAGGTTGCGTTGAAACGCGCGTGGGAGCTCCAAGCCTGGAGTGCGTCCCTCAAGCAGTAGGTGGATGCGCGCAGAGCCGCTCTTGCGTCGCTGAGGGGGACGCCCGCTGAGGAAGATGAGGTCCGGAGGCGTGAGGAAGCGCTGGCTCTGGAAGCCGTGGAGCACGGTCTTGAGCTCGAGCAACTGGAGAGGAGGGAGCGTTAAGTTGCTCAGGAGGAAGATGCCGTCGGGGCCCACGAGGCCAGGGTCCAAGAGGAAGTCGACCGCAGGGTGGCCGAGGTTCGCGCAGACCTAGAGGGTAGGTATGACCTGAAGTTGAAGCTCGCAGGAACGGAGGATGCGGGCAGGGAAGCTGCCCTCAGGCCTAGGTTGGACGAGCCGGAGAGGCGTGGGGAGGCCACATCTTCCTCCCTAGTCACGGCACAGGCGGACTTGGCCTCCGCCCACGCCGAGCTACTTTCCCTTCGGAAACGGGTTGATGACGCCGAGGCCGTTGCGTGGAAAAACATGGAGGAAGTGCTCCAACGGCGGACGTTGGAGCGCGAGCACGCCCCCATGCTTCAGGATCTCCGGAACAGGGCTAATACCTCCCTGGGCTACATCTGCGATGAGAATGCACCACCTCCTCACTGAAATGACTACGCCAGCCACCTGACCTTCTTCACTGATGTGGTGACGCGCCTGGAAGCCCGGTCTGGCAGGGCTCACCGGCTCGTGGAGGAGAGAAGCCGGGGCCTGCTCGGGCGCGCGTTCTCTCGCGTCTTTAGCCACCTCAGGAACACCTTTCCTCACTTCGACTTCGACGCCGCCATTGCCCCAGTACCGCAGGCCATTCGAGGTGACCTGGCACGGTGGGTGGAGGACAATGTGGATGTGCTGGTCAGAGCCTTCCCCTCTGACAACGACACGGTGGTGGTCATCGTGGACGAAGGCGATGTGGTTGAAAATGGCGATGAAGGCATCACCGAAGGTGGAGACAGTGCCAGCGAAGACGAAGATGATGCGAGCAACGCGTCCGAGGGCGACGCAGCAAGTGACATATCTGGCTGATCCCATGTCCTCCTGTCATTGCATCCTGCACGCAAAAACTCAGGTGCGGCCCTTGGAGAACTTGTAAGAGCATTTTGAGAGGGGGAGTGTTGGTGTCAAAACCGGCAGATTTCGGGTAGGGGGTCCCGAACTGTGCGTCAAGGTCGGATGGTAACAGGAGACAAGGGACACTTTATTTTACCCAGGTTTGGGCCCTCTCGATGGAGGTAAAACCCTACTCCTGCTAGATTAATATTGATGATATGGGTAGTACAAGAGTGGATCTACCACGAGATCAAGGAGGCTAAACCCTAGAAGCTAGCCTATGGTATGATTGTGTATGATGATGGTTGTGTTGTTGTCCTACGGACTACAACCCTCCGATTTATATAGACACCGGATAGGGTTAGGGTTACACAGAGTCGGTTACAATGGTAGGAGATCTTGAATATCCGTACGCCTAGCTTACCTTCCATGCCAAGAAAAGATCCTTCCGGACACGGGACGAAGTCTTCAACTTGGTATCTTCATAGTCCTGGAGTCCGGCTCAAGGTATAGTCCGGCTATCCGAACACCCCCTAATCCAGGACTCCCTCAATAGCCCCTGAACCAGGCTTCAATGACGACGAGCCCGGCGCGCAAATTGTCTTCGGCATTGCAAGGCGGGTTCCTCCTCCAAGTTCTTCAAGAAGATTGTAAACACCAAGTATAGTGTCCGACTCTGCAAAATAAGTTTCCACATATTGCCATACAGAGAATAATATTAACACAAATCAAATCTGCTGACGTATCCCGCAGTGCGTCATAACACTGCGGCCAAGCCTTCTACATAAATTTTTTTCATTGTTCCACCTCACCTCGTTTAGCGAGGCGGTTTCCTTGGCACATCTTGTCGAAGCAGAGATCATGTGCCCCCCTTTAGCGGGATTCTCATTAATACGGACGTGGGTAACCCAACCACGCCATTTACCATGGCGTTTGGGAGGCAAGTGAGTTTTATTAGGTAGGTGAGGACGCCTAACCGTACCTGCTTATATAAAGGGATAAGGATTCACCTTTCCAACCTACGACTTCTTGCTCCTTTGCCAATCCATCTCTCGCGCACTCAAGCTCCAGCGCCCAAGTCTGCTCTTCCTTTCTCAACCTTCTCCAACAATGTCCGGAGCGGGAGGCAAGTGGATGGTCTCCTCCGTTACGGAGGCTCAAATCAAAAAGCTAAGGAAAGCCGGATACCTGTCCAACAACATCCCGCATCGGCTTCCTGATAAGGGGCAGCTTCTTCCTACCCCAAGTCCCCATGAGAAGGTAGTTTTTCTTCCCCACTTCCTCCGCGGATTGGGCTTTCCACTTCACCCATTTGTCCGGGGGCTCATGTTCTACTACGGCCTGGATTTCCACGATCTGGCCCCGAACTTTGTTCTCAACATCTCGGCGTTTATCGTCGTGTGTGAGGCCTTTATCCGCATCCGCCCCCACTTCGGCCTCTGGCTCAAGACCTTCAACGTCAAGCCTAAGGTGGTGTCCGGCACCCAGGCGGAGTGCAGAGGCGCTATGGTTAGCAAGATAGCCAACATCCTCTGATTCGATGGCTCCCTCGTGGAGTCCCTAAAGGGGTGGCAGGCTGGGTGGTTTTACATCACCGAGCCCCGCGATCCGAAATGGGTCGCGGCCCCTGAGTTCAGATCCTGACCCCCCACGCGGATCATGTCCTGGAAAGAGACAAGCTTGTCATGGGGCAACGAGGAGGAGGTGACTGGGTTGCAAACATGCATCCAGTCCCTGGTGGACAAGCCAATCTGGCTTGCCAATATAGTCCAGGTCATGCTCGTTCGCCTGATCCTCCCATGCCAAGAACGGGATTTTGTTTTGTGGGAATTCGACCCGGCGCAGCACCAAACCCCCAGTAGGATATTCGACACGACGTATGAAGACGTCTGGAAGGTGCTGACCAAAGGCGCCGAGTCCCCCACATCCGCCTCCGAGGATCGCGGATACAGCTCGCAGCGCAACGCTGGCGAGGTAAGCTATCTATACCTTTGACAGGTTCGTTAAGATCTTCTACATAGATTAACTCTATGCGGGATCTAAACTCCCTTTACCTTTGACAGGCTTGGCAGGAGGTATCCGGACCAATTAACTGTCTGGCTCCTCTGCCCGAAGACCCGGCCCTAGCTCTCTTGGTGAAGCTGATGGCTCCGGCACCTTACGTGGTGCCGGAGAGGAAGGCCAAGAAGAAGAAAACCACCGGGACTCGAAAAAGTTCCCGCAACATGGTGGTGTCGGGCTCGTAATCTGACGAGTCCGCAACGCCCTCCTCTCGTGAAAACTAGGAGGAGGAACAAGGAAGCTCTCCCCCTCCAGCGAGGGGAGCAAAGAAGAAGAAGGCCGCCCCAACGGGGGAGGCTGAGGGGTCGAGGAAAAGGAAAACCCCTCTGCCGGACTACTCCCACGACGCCGAAGAGGGCGGAGAGGAGTGGCTGGATCGAACCAAGCGTCCGGCGACATCGTAAGTGTTTACATACCATAGTGACTCATGATATTCTTTTAATGCGCGGCTTTCCCTAATATCGAACATAATTTATGCAGCCCACCCCGAGCCGGACTCGTCGATTCGTCGAGAGGCTCCCTGGATTCGTCGGACAAGAACTCTGTTCCGCCCGCGGTCTCCCCCTGCAGGGCGGACGACACCGAAGTGGCGCCCCGCCAAGCTTCGGGGCAGGAGGAGATGGTCCTGGAGGAGCCACAAGGCAATCCTCCAGACCCCAGGAGTAAAGGGGACGAAACCCCCCAGGGCTCCAAGTCCGGCTTTGTGCCGGACACCGCGCCGAACTCGACAGTCCCGGTCCGCGGTGGGCGAACTCCTTCCAAGAGGAGTAAGCCATCTGAGCCAGCGGCCTCCGTCCAACCGGAGGCGCCGGACAATCTGCCGGAGGTGCTTAAGGGCGCCGCCATCGATGAGGAGCACCGTACTGTTATGAGTACGGTGATCCAAAGGGTTCAGTCCGCCAAGAGCGGACTGAATGAAGCTTGCGCTAGCCTTCTAACACGCTTTGAGGTAAGTAAAAATATGTCAAATTATTTACCGCATAGACAGTAGCCCCTGATGCTCTGTTCGGTGTTCGGAAAGAAAAGCCGGATAGAGGATCTAGTAATTTTCGCAGGAGTCTAACAAAAAAGGTCAAATATGCGTATGCAGGCTTCGCTGCTTTCCACCGCCGCACTGACTGCGCAGGTGGAAGTCCTTAAAAAGGAGCTCGGGCGGTCCGAGCAAGAGCTCGGCCTTGCCAAACGGCAGCTCGAGGAGAAAGAAGGTAAGAAATACCCTAAAAAGAAAGGTGCCTATAGAGAGGCTCGATTGCAAAAGAAGTAACAGGAGTGAACTGCTTATTGTAGGGACCACAACTAAGGTGACAACCCTGAAGCAGGCGCTGGCTGAGGCCGAGAAGAAAACGGCCGAGGAGCGCGCCGAGCGAGAAAGTCTTGGGGTCCAAGCCGGCGAGGTGCAGCAAGAGCTGCGAGCTCTCATGAAAAAACATGAGGGTTTGGAGCTTGAGGCGAAAACGCAAGCATCCGAGCTCGCCTCGGCCATTGAGACCGCCAAGAGTGCCAAGGCCGAAGCCCAGAAGGCCCTCCAAGAGTTGGAGGATGTGAAAAAGAGAGCAGCGGGCCAGGCATTCTCAATGCAAAGTAGGAATATAAAAGTAAATTACCTATTACTTACCCGAATCCGGAGTTCTCCAGGGGCGTTCTTCGATCTTCCCCGTAGCGCATCCGACGCTGCCGCGTTCTACCGAGCAGAAGAGGGCAGCTCGACGGAGAGTGTGTTCTGGTCTCAGTATTCTGAGGCCGCACACCCTGTGCCCTTGAGCGATCAACTGAAACAGCTGGCCGAGCTCCACAAGGCGGCCGAACAGGCCATGAAGGCCTTACTAGTTTGGCTGTGGCCTGGAGAGGCCCTGCCTGGGAGCTATTTCGGGCTAGTGCGGCGGCTGGTGGAGGCCTGTCCATGGCTTGAGCTCGTCAAGCGCTCCGTCTGCATTGAAGGTACCCGGAGGGCCCTTGCCCGTGTAAGGGTACACTGGGGCAAGCTGGACGGAGAGAAGATGGTGAAGGACGGGCCGCCGCAGGGGAAGGAGCATCGCAAGCCCGAGAACTACTACAAGGAAGTTCTTGCCGGAGCCCGCCTTGTCGCGGATGAATGTACTAAAGATGTAATATTTGAATGAACTCGCTCGTTTGTATCCTGTGCACTGAAAACTTGTTCATATGCGCTAAGCAATGCTTATTGAATTTAAAATATTATTTTCTGTGCGGCCGTTTATCAAAAATTGAGAGATGGCCACTCGTCGGCTTCCGGCCCCATGCCACTAGTGCTGGGGTGTTCGGGATAAACCTAAGGGCTCTTGTTCTCATAGTTGGGTCCTTCGAGGGAGGCGCTCAACACAGCGAACCAGGCAATCAGACTATAATGCGTGAACACTCTCACTTAGCCATAGAACGTTATAATTTTAAATTTCGGCGAAGCCCCTAGTTCGGAAGGCCGAATTCGGGGCGCTATCCACGCCTTTGGCCGGACATAACCAGCTCCTCGCTCGAAGCGGCATAAGCCTTTAAGGACTCGAAAACCTCTCGAACAGCGACCGGTCTCACGCCTTATCATGACAGTCTATTTTAGCTTTCTCCACTGAGGTGCTCAACCCACCTGAACTAGGGCACAATCGCAGTGGTTCTCCTAGTGCTACCTTAGCCGATATAGCGGAACGTAAGGCACCAAAAAATAGGAGCCGGGCAAACCCAACATGTGACCAAAATCATGACTCGGAGCCGATGCATATAGTGATATAAGTTCGGGGTGCCGCACTTGTGAAAGTGTACGGACTTCTCACAACCAGATAGAAGGGTAATGAAGCCCCTGGCGTGGTTTGCCGTACCATGGTGTACGGGTGCGATCATGTTATTTAATAAACATATATATATATATATATATATAAAGAGGATAATGCAAAAGATAGACAAAAAGCTATGCATTGTTTATAAAGAGGCTATTTATCAAAGCCGAACGATACAAGTAGTGCGATAAGCAAAAAAGATATTAGACTATTTAACATGTCCTGACCAGGCGCAGGCCGTGAAGTTTAGAAACAGATATATCGCTCGAAATAGAGACCACCTGAGAATTCCGGAGTGCAGCGTAGCTTTGTCTGCTTTCCTGGGTCTTGCATCGTCTGTGCGGCAACACTGCCGAACAGGTATCCAGAGTATGGAGTCCTGAAAGTAAAAAGGAAAAAATCTGGCAGCTCCTAGTACGTTTGACGCTGTGTTGTAGGCATGCCATTAATGTGCCCCTCCCCCTGTGCCCATGGAATTTTAAGGGCGTAATTGTGTACTCGAGGTACTTGCTCTGCTATGTTGCGATGGCTGGGGTCGGGGCTGTATTGCTACGCTTGCTCTGATCATGCCAGGTGGTCTTGTTGCAGGTTACTCCGGGCGCGCTTTGCATTGTCCGGTTTTTTAACGGCCGGACTGGAGAGTTGCCTTGAAAGGCTGCTTTGTACTTCCGCTGCGAGGGCCGCCGTGTGCTCTTCCGTACGGATGGAGCATTCTGTGTTTCTGCTGACCGTAATTACTCCTTGAGGGCCTGGCATCTTGAGCTTGAGATATGCGTAGTGCGCCACCGCATTGAATTTAGCAAATGCGGTTTGTCCGAGCAGGGCATGATAGCCACTGCGGAACGGCACTATATCGAAGATTAACTCTTCGCTTCGGAAGTTATCCGGAGATCCGAAGACCACATCAAGTGTTATCGAGCCTGTGCAATTGGCCTCTACACCTGGTATCACGCCTTTAAAGGTCGTCCTTGTGGGCTTGATCCTTGATGGATCTATGCCCATTTTCCGCACTGTATCCTGATAAAGCAGGTTCAGGCTACTGCCGCCGTCCATGAGGACTCTTGTGAGATGAAATCCGTCCACGATTGGGTCGAGGACCAGTGCGGCAAAACCGCCGTGACGGATGCTAGTGGGGTGGTCCCTTCAATCGAAAGTGATCGGGCAGGAGGACCATGGGTTGAACTTTGGGGCGACTGGCTCCATCGCATATACGTCCCGTAGCGCACGCTTCCTCTCCCGCTTGGGAATGTGTGTTGCGTATATCTTGTTCACCGTCCGCACTTGTGGGGGAAACCCTTTCTGTCCATTATTGCTCGGCGGCCTGGGCTCCTCCTCGTCGTTGCTATTCAGCCCCTTGTCTTTGTGTTCGGCTCTTAACTTGCCTGCCTGCTTGAACACCCAACAGTCCCTGTTGGTATGATTGGCTGGCCTTTCGGGGGTGCCGTGAATCTGGCACAAGCGGTCGAGTATCCGGTCCAAACTGGACGGGCCCTGGGTATTCTTTTTAAATGGCTTCTTCCGCTGACCGGATTTATGGCCTCTGAATCCGGCATTTACTGCCTTATCCTCATTGTTGTCGCTACTAACGCGGCGCTTTTGCTTATTCCGACGTGACCTGCCACTTTTATCCTTGGTATCCGAATTACCGTGCTTCTTCGATAAGTTGTTGCTACGTGCTAGCCAGCTATCTTTGCCCGCGCAAAAGCGGGTCATGAGTGTCGTGAGGGCTGCCATGGTTTTCGGCTTCTCCTGTCCCAGGTGCCGGGCAAGCCACTCGTCACGGATGTTATGTTTGAAGGCTGCTAGGGCCTCTGCATCCGGACAATCGACTATCTAATTTTTCTTTGTTAGGAACCGTGTCCAGAATTGCCTGGCTGATTCTTCTGGCTGCTGGATTATTTGCCTTAGATCGTTGGCGTCCGATGGCCGCAGATAGGTCCCCTGGAAGTTGTCGAGGAATGCGGCCTCCAGGTCCTCCCAAGAACCGATTGAGTCTGCTGGGAGGCTATTGAGCCAGTGTCGGGCTGGTCCCTTGAGTTTGAGGGGCAAATATTTGATGGCGTGCAAATCATCGCCATGTGCCATGTGGATGTGAAGGAGATAGTCCTCAATCCATACTGCCGGATCTGTCGTACCATCGTACGACTCGATATTGACGGGTTTGAAACCCTCTGGGATTCTATGATCCATTACTTCGTTTGTGAAGCATAGTGGGTGTGCGGCGCCCCTGTACCGGGCTATGTCACGACACAGTTCGGAAGAGTTGTGCCTGTTGTGTTCGGCCCGGCCGGATTTAATGTGTCCGGAGTGAATATCATCATGTGTCATCGGGCGTCCGCGCGATCTGTAGATCGATCTTGTTTGCCTTGCTTTATCCTCTAGGACGTTTTGCAGGTCTGGCTCGTTTTCCCGTGCCTTAGTTGAACGGCACTGGGGCATGGCTTGTTTAGAGGTTCGACTGGCCTCTCTGTCGCGGCCGCGAGGTGGCCGGTCTGCCATGTCATGAGCTTCCTCCTCTGATTGGGGTAGCGGCCTGCGCTTAGGATAATTTTTGGAGGGGCGCCCGAGTTCATGCTCACCGGCCGCAAGGACTTCAGTCCATCTGTCAGCTAGCAAATCTTGATCAGCTCTAAGCTATTGCTGCTTTTTCTTTAGGCTATTCGCTGTGGCTAAAAGCCTGCGTTGAAAGCGATCTTGTTCGGCGGGGTCGGATGGTACGTCGAATTCATCATCGCCGAGGCTTGCCTCGTCTTCGGAGGGAGGCATGTAATTATGTCCTCAACCTCTTGCTCTGCCGCTCTCTCGTGAGGGCTGGCTTTTTCATCTTCCTGCGCCGAATCTTGCTAGTTTTGGTGTTCTTCGGCGCTGTCCGGGGTAGTATTATCTCATGTGCCGGAGTCACCGTTTCTGCTGTGGCGGGATTTAGAGCGGCGCCGTTGGCGTCGGTGTCAGGACCCCGATCCTAAGCCACATCGATCCAGCGTGTAACACCTCATATCACTTTGCGGCCTCACGCACGGTACTCCCGCGGGTGCCACCTTACCTGGCCCGGGACCGTTTGCGCCTTTTGGCTCACGTATATGATAGTGTCGCTAGCATCCATATGACAGAGAACCCGGGCCGACACGGCTAGTCGTGAACCCGAAGCGGCGCTAGCCTATGAGGACAGGCATACATGAATCACATCGAGCATGTCGGTCATCAACGTATCTATTCGGGCTGTAGCACTGGGCTAACAGGACTCCGGTGAACCGGGCTGTAGCGGACTACCATCGCTCAGAAGCACAAGACTTACATTTCCCCATATGAAAGGCTGCCAAGGGTAAACAACTAGATAGTCGGATCCCACTCATACCAAGCATTTCAATCATACACACAATATGCCCGACATGAGTAAATACAACATGGCATCACAACAGTACTCTACGACTCAAGTACTTTATTTAGAAGGCTCCGAGGAGCCATACATATCATTCATACAGATAGGGGTCACATGACCCAACACTCAAGTCATACAAACATACGAGCACATGCAGAAGCAAAGTAGTCTGAGTACAGACACTAGAAAGAAAGAAGGCTTGACGAAGCCTGTCTATCTACAACGACCCTTCACAAGTCTTGGATCACCACCTGGTGATAAGTCACTCGTCAACATCGAGGTCTACATAGAACCCATCAGAGGGGTTGGTGCAGTCGTCTGAAAAACATGATTTAAGCAACATGAGTACGGAGGTACTCAGCAAGTCTTACAACAGGAACCTACTATACATGCACATTCTCAAGAAGGTAGTGGGGTTATTGCAGCAAGCCAGCTTTGACTCTTGGCTAAGCTATCCTACGATAGACACCACTTGTAAAACATTTGTCGCACACGAGTCCACTATCACCAACACAATACTCCACCGAGGATCCTCTCTCGCCATCCTACGAGAGGGCCATCCGCGGTACTCACACTTATCTTGAGATTTTTAGTAGTATCCATTTACTTTTCTATGAACTGTATAGGTGACCAAGTAGTCCTTTACCGCGGACGCGGCTATTCGAATAGATTTATACCCTGCAGGGGTGTACTTCTTCACACACGCTCTCACCACTTATCGCCGTTTACACGACATGTACTCGGCAACCTTCAAGCGGAAGCCCAGCGAGGGTGTCGGCCACGGCCTACCTAAACACTCAGGTCTCTAGTCCAGGTTTATCGCCTATTCGGGTTCCATCCGCAGGGAGTCCGGCCGAGGTTTCCACTAACGGCCCCGAACGATGTGAACAGGGTTCCGAGACACCAAACGGGCGCCCGGTTGACCCGGCCACGTGCCTACCGCAACACAGCCCACCCCGATGGTCAGCGCCGCGTGCGGCCCCCAGCATGCTACAAACACCAGAAACTACTTTGCAACTCCTGGACAGAGGACAAGCGTGATCAAGAAGCCGAGAGGGTCCATTGGTTTCGGGCCCAATGCGTGGTAGTAGCTGAGTCTTAAATCACACACACAGATCTCAGTTCTTAAGAACGGCCTCAATGAAACAACCCACCATGTACTCCTACATGGCCTTCCATCGATTCCTTTACCAAATCGTGTTCAACACTTCCACACTATTGACAACGATACAACCTTTCACTCCGGATCATCATCCCGATGAGCCAGACCTGACACAACTCTAAGCATAGCAAGCATAGCATGGTAGGAACACACATACACATATATTGGCTCAATCAACTCCTACACATGCTAGTGGGTTTCATCTAGTTACTGTGGCAATGACAGGTCATGCAAAGGAAGTGGGTTCAACTACCGCGACACACAGCAGTTTGAAACGCGTTGTCTTAATGCAGTAAACGAGAGCAGAAGCGAGAACATGGGTTTGTATCGGAATGATCAATGGTTTGCTTGCCTGATGGAGTGGTCGTGGGATACTGCCCTTCAGTTGGATACACGGAGATATCCTCGGAGGCAGAACCTACCACGATGAACACATCGGAACACAATCAATATATGGCAATATGCAACAATATGATGCATGCTATGACATGGCAATATGGATGTGCCCTGACCTAGTGTAAGTTAAACCAGAAGGGAATGAACCCATTTGAACCAAAGATTCAAATGGTAGCTCATTTATGAAGATCATATTAGTGTATCAACTTGTAATGCTTAAACAGTGGGTTTAACTTGTTCTGACATGCATGAAACCAGTACCAATGGATAGGTTGGATTTTTCTGATAATTTTTCATATATAAAACTTTGCATTTGGAGTTATAGATAATTTTCTATGAATTTTTGAAGTTTGAACTAATTTCTGGATTTTCCTGTATAAAAAAAATCCAGCAAAATAATAACTGCGTCAGCACTGTGTCATGCTTGCGTCAGCAGTCAACCCCGCTGACTGGGTCAAACCTGACGTGTGGGGGCCACACGTCAGTGACACAGGGGCTAATCCCGGTCAAACCCCGCGCTGACTGGGGTTTGACTTGGTCCTAGGGCCCACTGTCAGTGACTTAGGGTGGTTTAACTGGCGGGTTTAGTTGTTAAAGACGGCCACGTCAACCCGCCGGAGTTTTCGCCGGCGACGACCTCGGCCCACGGCGGAAGATCGCCGGAACGGCCTAGAGGCCACGGCTTGGCGCACAGAGGGCACTGGCAGGTAGCCCGTGCACGGGCGCATCCAGCCGCGCACAGGAGAGGCCGTGAGGACGGCGGAGCTCGCCGGAGTCGAGCTCAGGGCGGCGGCCGGAGTCGGGCCTCGAGCGAACGCGGTGCTGCGGGGCACGAGAGGACACGGGAGGAGGTGGAATCGAGGCGGGAGCTCACAGCGGAGGCAGCGGCGGCGTCAGCGGGCTCGGGGACGAGTCGGAGACGACGGGGCGGCGAGGACGATCTGCGGCGGCCGGCGACGAAGAGGACGGCGAGGGCGACTCTACGGGGCACTCCGGCTCGCGTGGCTCGGCGAGGAGGCAGCTAGCGACGAGGCGGAGCAGCTGGGCTTGTCGGAGAGGCGAGGGAGCGGCTGTGGGTGCGGCAGCAGCGGGCGTCGGCGACGAGCTCCGCTCGGGGAGGGGGAAGAGGGGGATCCAGAGGAGGGGGGAAAAATGAGCGAGCGGCGGGGCGTCGCGTGGCGACGTGCGGGACGTCCAGCGTCGGGGGGGGAGGGCCAGGCAGGCAGGTGGCGTGGCGGCACGGCCGTGCGCGCGCGCCGGCCACACGCCCGGCCGACTGGCGCCAGGAGGACGACGGCGCTGGTGGGCTGGCCCAGCTGGGCCGCACAGGAGCGGGCCTCAGCTGGCACAGGTAGGCTTTTTTTTTTAATTTTGTTTTCTTTCCTATTTCTTTGCAACTTTGTGGAATTATTTAAAGTACTTAGGCTCCTCCAAAAATTCTCAAACTGCACATGCTTGCTATTTAAAATATAGACAACATGAAACATTTCTGTTTGAGAATATTTGAACATTTAAAATATTTTTATAAATTTTAAATGCCCAAATTCAAATACTTATGTGTTAATTCAATAACCTTCTGTTGACCTAGAAAAATGTGCACTATTTTTGCCAGGGGGTTTAATCCAAGACAAAGAGGGTGAACATTTTAGAAGGGCATTTCAGGTTCATTGAAAAAGATTTTAGTAAACCCTAGTTGATTCAGAAGGGGTGCTGGGGGTTCCTGCCTTCCCCATTTCAATTTTCTGTCAAAGGTAAACATGATGCACACTCTAATGCATGAACTAGCTAGGATGTGACAACTCACCCCCACTCAAAAGAATCTCGTCCCGAGATTTAGGTTCCTCCGGAAAGAAGGCGGGATACTCAAGTCGAAGACGATCCTCCCTTTCCCATGTAGCCTCTTGCTCGGAATGGTGTGACCATTGAACCTTGAGGAACTTAATATTGTGGCGTCGAGTGGTACGCTCGGCTTGATCAAGGATACGAACGGGGTATTCCCGATAAGTGAGGTTATCTTGGAGATCAAGCGTTTCGTGGTCCACTCCGCGGATAGGATCCGAGAAGCAACGCCTGAGTTGAGAAACGTGGAAGACATCATGAACTCTGGAGAGATGCGGAGGTAGTTCCAGTTGGTAGGCAACTTCCCCTCGTTTGGCAAGAATGCGAAAAGGTCCAATGTAACGAGGAGCCAATTTGCCTTTGATACCGAATCGATGGGTCCCCTTTAAAGGTGTAACCCGAAGGTAAGCCATCTCGCCGAATTCATAAGCCATGGGCTTATGCTTGCGATCATACTGACTCTTTTGTCGAGACTGGGCGGTCTTCAACTTCTCACGAATAATGCGAACCTGCTCTTCTGCATCCTGGATCATGTCCGGGCCAAAGAGTTGTCTCTCGCCGGTTTCTGACCAGTTAAGAGGCGTCCGACATTTTCGTCCATAAAGAACTTCGAAAGGAGCTTTACCCAAGCTAGCTTGATAACTGTTGTTATAAGCGAACTCGGCGAATGGAAGGCACTTCTCCCAATTCATACCGAAAGAGATGACAGAAGCTCGGAGCATATCCTCCAGAATTTGATTGACTCGTCCTACTTGACCACTTGATTGAGGATGGAAGGCGGTGCTAAAGGAGAGTCGAGTTCCCAAAGCATTTTGGAAACTTTCCCAAAATCGAGAGGTGAAAAGACTTCCACGGTCTGAATTGATTTCCGATGGAACACCATGGAGAGATACTATTCGAGAGATGTACAAATCAGCTAGCTGGCTAGCGGTTATACTCTCGCGAACAGGTAAGAAGTGGGCTACTTTGGAGAGACGATCGACAACAACGAAGATGGCATTATTCCCTCTTTTGGTTCTGGGAAACCCGGTAATGAAATCCATACCGATTTTATCCCATTTCCATTCAGGAATCTCCAATGGTTGAAGGGTGCCAGCGGGCCGTTGATGCTCTGCTTTGACACGACGACAGACGTCGCAATTTGCAATGTATTGAGCGATTTCTCTCTTCATCCTAGTCCACCAAAACCTCTGGCGTAGGTCTTGATACATTTTAGTACTACCGGGATGAATGGTGAGAGGGGATTCATGAGCTTCCTTAAGGATCAATCGCCTCAAGTTGCGTACCTTGGGAACCACTAGACGGTTTCCAAAGAACACAACACCTTGATCATCAATGGAGAAACAATCTGCAACTCCCTTCTTGATGTTTCTCTTGATACGGGAAATTCCCGGATCCACCTTTTGTGCCTTGATGATCTGATCCGTAAGGTTAGGTTTCACCACCAGGGTGGAAAGGAATCCTCGAGGAACAATGTGAAGGTTAAGCTTATGAAATTCCTCGTGGAGAAGTGGTTGACCTTGTTGTAACATCAAGTTGTTACAATAAGATTTACGACTTAGTGCATCAGCCATGACATTGGCTTTGCCTGGGGTGTAAGTTATTCCTAAGTCGTAATCCGAGATCAACTCGACCCAACGTCTTTGCCTGAGATTCAAATCCGGTTGAGTGAAGATATATTTCAAACTTTGGTGATCAGTGTAGATTTCGCAGCGATTACCCAGAAGGTAGTGTCGCCAGGTTTTGAGTGCATGGACTACTGCTGCAA
Source organism: Aegilops umbellulata (assembly GCA_032464435.1). Taxonomy (NCBI): domain Eukaryota; kingdom Viridiplantae; phylum Streptophyta; class Magnoliopsida; order Poales; family Poaceae; genus Aegilops; species Aegilops umbellulata. The sequence continues at coordinate 105,146,272 of CP136058.1, read as the reverse complement.
GCTCTAGATCATGAGTAGGATAATTATCCTCATGTGGACGCAACTGTCGAGATGCGTAGGCAATCACATGACGATCTTGCATGAGTATGCAACCTAGTCCTTGTCGCGAGGCGTCGCAATAGATAACAAAGTCCTTTGAAAAATCTGGTGGTACCAGTACGGGAACAGATGTCAGGCGTCTTTTCAGTTCCTGAAAGCTGAACTCGCACTGTGGGGTCCACTCGAACTTTTTATCTTTCTTGAGGAGTTCAGTTAGAGGCTTAGCAACCTTGGAGAAATTCTCGACGAAGCGGCGGCAATAGCTCGCTAAACCAAGAAAACTCCGAACTTGCTTGACCGTTTCAGGTGGAGTCCAGTCAAGGACAGCTTGAACTCGCTCGGGATTGACAGCAATGCCCTTGCCAGAGATTACATGGCCCAGATAGGTCACTTCTGGCAACCAGAATTCGCACTTGGAGAATTTGGCATAAAGGCGATGCTCTCGAAGTTTCATCAATACTAGCCTTAGATGTTCGGCATGTTCTTCCTCATTCTTGGAGTAGATGAGTATATCATCGAGGTATACCACGACGAATTTATCCAAGTACTCCATGAAGATTGAGTTCATTAACCGAGAGAAGGTGGCTGGAGCATTGGTTAAACCGACGGACATGACGGTGTACTCGTATTGGCCGTAGCGAGTGACAAAGGCCGTTTTGGGAATGTCCCCGTTCTTGATTTTGATTTGATGGTAGCCCAACCTCAAATCCATCTTGGAAAAGACCGAGGATCCACCGAGCTGGTCATACAGATCATTGATCCTGGGGAGCGGATACTTGTTCTTGATAGTGACCAAGTTGACAGGTCGATAATCCACAACCATCCGATCCGTTCCATCCTTCTTCTTGACGAAGAGGACGGGGCAAGCCCATGGAGATGAACTAGGACGGATGAAACCTTTTTGCAAGGACTCATCGAGTTGTTTCTTAAGCTCAGCTAGTTCTAGGGGTGCCATCTTATAAGGTCTCCTAGAGATTGGGACGGTTCCTGGAACAAGGTCTATTACGAACTCGACATCTCTGTCAGGTGGAACACCTGGCAGTTCCTCTGGAAAGACATCCGGGAAGTCACGGACTACCGGAATATCTTCGAGGTCTGGAAGGGGATTGGCATTTAGAGAGTAGAGCTGACGCTCCGATACTCGGGTCAAAACGTTGACTGTCTTGCCCGATGGATGGGTAAGTTGAACAGTTCTAGTTGAGCAGTCAATCTTGGCGTAATGAGCTGACATCCAGTCCATACCCAAGATGATGTTAATGTCTGAGGACTTGAGAGCTATTAGTGACGCAAGGAAGACCAATCTGTCGACAAGAATTTCATTTCCATGGCTGATCCTAGAGGTTTGCCATCTAGAACCGGGAGTTTGAATTTCCATGGAGGTGGGCATGTCACAAAAGGTAGTATTGTGCAATCGAGCATAGCTCTCAGAAATAAATGAATGAGATGCTCCAGTATCAAAGAGAACAGTTGCCGGATGGCAATTAACAAGGAGCGTACCGAGAACGACGTTGGGGTCCTCTTGAGTCTCTTCAGCTGAAACGTAGTTGACATGGCCACGAGCAGTGGTGGCTGGCTTGGCGACAAGCACTTTTGCTGTTGACTTACCACGGCCAACAGACTTTCCGAACTGGCTGGGGTTGTTCTGGGGACACTCACGGATGTAGTGGCCCGGCTCACCACACTTGAAGCAAGTTATCGAATTGGGGCGTGGAGCAGTATTGGCAGTGGGGCCACCAAAAGTCCTGGGCGGCACATATGGCTGATTGGGGCGAGGCGCCTCAAAGGATGGCCTCGGGGTATACCTGGGTGGCATAGCAGAATTTGGAATCCAGACCCGGCGCTTCTGAGATCCAGAGCCGGATGAAGATCCATAGTCACGGGAGTGCTTGCGTGAAGCTTCAAAATCGTTCTGCCCTGTCTCGGCACTGATGGCCTTATTGACTAGCTTCGGAAAAGAAGTGCATTCATGCAGACGAAGGTCACGACGGAGCTCAGGGCTAAGTCCCTTGCGGAACCTTGCCTGCTTCTTGGCGTCGGTGGATACCTCTTCGGGAGCATAGCGTGCAAGCTTACCAAACTCGCGACTGTATGCATCCACAGTCAGCTTCCCCTGGGTGAAGTTACAAAACTCCTCCCTCTTGCGATCCATGAGGCCTTCCGGGATATGATGCTCACGAAAAGCGGCACTGAAATCAGCCCAAGTAGTGAGTTGGCCGACCGGACGCATAGCTTCATAATTCTCCCACCAAAGGCTGGCAGGACCTTCGAGGTGATAGGCAGCAAAGGTGACTTTATCATCTTCAGCCACGTTGGCAGAACGTAGCTTGTGGGCGATGCTGCGGAGCCAGTCATCCGCATCGAGAGGTTCGATGGAATGATTGAACTTTGGCGGGTACAGCTTGACAAAGTCATTGATGGACACCGAATTGATCCTCTGCTGGCGTGCAGTGTTCTGCTCAATCCGCTCTAACAAGCGGTTGGTGTCGCGCCTGTTGCGCTCTGCCTCCAGCATCACTTCGGCCAGAGAAGGTGGTTGAGGCAGACTTTCCTCTCTAGGTGCACTAGCTTCTCCCTGCTCCGAAGCAGCAGGGTTGCTGCGGGTGTTGACCATCCTGGGAAAACAAAACAACGATTTAAACCAGGATGGCAAAATCTGGCCAAGGAAGTGCGGAATGTAATGGTAACAAGGAATGCAGAGATGATCATCCGTATGACATGGTAATATAGAAACTGCCATATATATACCAACGGTCATACACATCATACATAGTTTAGTACAAGCTCAAGCTGAGGTACAGCTAAGACGACAGACGTTACATCTCATCGGAGGCATTCCAAGCTCCTATACATTATTTTTCTACACCTCCGGAATTGATACACACTAAGTTATATTCCACAATCACGCAGGACGGTGGACATACAACTATTACAATACTAGCGAGACTGCTACTAGCTCAGACAGCTCCGTAGAAGTCCTCATAGAAGTCACCACCCAGACCTGGAAGCGGAACATGGTCATCTGGGAACAGACGGTCCTGCGGTGCTTGTGGACCATAGGGACTTGGGTGCGGCCTCGGTCCAACAAATGGCGGCAGAAGAGGCCCACGGGGAGGGGTGATGCCTCCCACCTCACGCCATTCCATGAAGTCTGGCAGACTAGCCCGCACAGGGTACAAGTCTCTCGTGTCCATGTATCCGGCTTGCACAGCAGGTGCAAACCTCGTCAAGGTGGCCCAATGATCAGCACGAGCATTAAAGAGCTCCATACGCAAGGCCCGGTTTTCACGGTCCTTATCTTCCAACATCTCGTTAGTGGTGCAAAGGAGTGAGTCCTCATGGGATGCATCACTGTACATGCCCTGGAGGTAACCATGCGCCCCAGGGAGGGATGCTGGCATGTAGCGAAATTCAGTGTTGCTCAACAAGGCAGTTCTAGCTCGCATAATGGTCATCATCGAGTAGGCTGCATCTTGAACGGACATCCCAATAGTGATCCCGAGTCCATAAGAACGGTGGAGTGGTTCCGTGGCTCCGGGATAAGATGGATATATCCTAACCGTGCACAGATATTGGCTCTGGTTGAAATCTCTAAACTGCTCTTCGACGGTGTATTCAGGGTACCATCGGTATCCTGCCTCCACCATCACTCGAACCAACATGGCGGTATGACCACATACACCGATGCTACGGGTCAGACGAACCACTTGGTTTTGGGGACGGGTAGCCATCTGAAAGCACAAATTAGTGCAAAGGCATTAGAATTTCTGGATGAAATTGGACAGCATAACAGCTGTAAATGCTCAGAAAAGGAATTGAGACATCCACAACAGTTTGCGAAACCACTCAACAACAACATATCAAGGTTCTGGTTCAAATGGTAACATACTAAACTTTAGTAGAACTGAACTGGGTTGTATCCAACAATCCTATAAGTTACTACGGATTTAGTAACACGTGAACCTGATAGAGAGAAAAGAGCCTAGTCCTTAACCCACGTAGAATGAGAAGAGAATGACTCAGAATAGAGGGCATAAGGTAAAGGAGTAAAAGAGCCTTACGTTCCCTCCCACAATCAATTCCCCTACATATAACTAAAGCATTTCTAGACTCGACATCGACCAGTTTGGCTTAGCGAACCTATAGGCAGTCCGGCTCTGATACCAACGCTGTCAGGACCCCGATCCTAAGCCACATCGATCCAGCGTGTAACACCTCATATCACTTTGCGGCCTCACGCACGGTACTCCCGCGGGTGCCACCTTACCTGGCCCGGGACCGTTTGCGCCTTTTGGCTCACGTATATGATAGTGTCGCTAGCATCCATATGACAGAGAACCCGGGCCGACACGGCTAGTCGTGAACCCGAAGCGGCGCTAGCCTATGAGGACAGGCATACATGAATCACATCGAGCATGTCGGTCATCAACGTATCTATTCGGGCTGTAGCACTGGGCTAACAGGACTCCGGTGAACCGGGCTGTAGCGGACTACCATCGCTCAGAAGCACAAGACTTACATTTCCCCATATGAAAGGCTGCCAAGGGTAAACAACTAGATAGTCGGATCCCACTCATACCAAGCATTTCAATCATACACACAATATGCCCGACATGAGTAAATACAACATGGCATCACAACAGTACTCTACGACTCAAGTACTTTATTTAGAAGGCTCCGAGGAGCCATACATATCATTCATACAGATAGGGGTCACATGACCCAACACTCAAGTCATACAAACATACGAGCACATGCAGAAGCAAAGTAGTCTGAGTACAGACACTAGAAAGAAAGAAGGCTTGACGAAGCCTGTCTATCTACAACGACCCTTCACAAGTCTTGGATCACCACCTGGTGATAAGTCACTCGTCAACATCGAGGTCTACATAGAACCCATCAGAGGGGTTGGTGCAGTCGTCTGAAAAACATGATTTAAGCAACATGAGTACGGAGGTACTCAGCAAGTCTTACAACAGGAACCTACTATACATGCACATTCTCAAGAAGGTAGTGGGGTTATTGCAGCAAGCCAGCTTTGACTCTTGGCTAAGCTATCCTACGATAGACACCACTTGTAAAACATTTGTCGCACACGAGTCCACTATCACCAACACAATACTCCACCGAGGATCCTCTCTCGCCATCCTACGAGAGGGCCATCCGCGGTACTCACACTTATCTTGAGATTTTTAGTAGTATCCATTTACTTTTCTATGAACTGTATAGGTGACCAAGTAGTCCTTTACCGCGGACGCGGCTATTCGAATAGATTTATACCCTGCAGGGGTGTACTTCTTCACACACGCTCTCACCACTTATCGCCGTTTACACGACATGTACTCGGCAACCTTCAAGCGGAAGCCCAGCGAGGGTGTCGGCCACGGCCTACCTAAACACTCAGGTCTCTAGTCCAGGTTTATCGCCTATTCGGGTTCCATCCGCAGGGAGTCCGGCCGAGGTTTCCACTAACGGCCCCGAACGATGTGAACAGGGTTCCGAGACACCAAACGGGCGCCCGGTTGACCCGGCCACGTGCCTACCGCAACACAGCCCACCCCGATGGTCAGCGCCGCGTGCGGCCCCCAGCATGCTACAAACACCAGAAACTACTTTGCAACTCCTGGACAGAGGACAAGCGTGATCAAGAAGCCGAGAGGGTCCATTGGTTTCGGGCCCAATGCGTGGTAGTAGCTGAGTCTTAAATCACACACACAGATCTCAGTTCTTAAGAACGGCCTCAATGAAACAACCCACCATGTACTCCTACATGGCCTTCCATCGATTCCTTTACCAAATCGTGTTCAACACTTCCACACTATTGACAACGATACAACCTTTCACTCCGGATCATCATCCCGATGAGCCAGACCTGACACAACTCTAAGCATAGCAAGCATAGCATGGTAGGAACACACATACACATATATTGGCTCAATCAACTCCTACACATGCTAGTGGGTTTCATCTAGTTACTGTGGCAATGACAGGTCATGCAAAGGAAGTGGGTTCAACTACCGCGACACACAGCAGTTTGAAACGCGTTGTCTTAATGCAGTAAACGAGAGCAGAAGCGAGAACATGGGTTTGTATCGGAATGATCAATGGTTTGCTTGCCTGATGGAGTGGTCGTGGGATACTGCCCTTCAGTTGGATACACGGAGATATCCTCGGAGGCAGAACCTACCACGATGAACACATCGGAACACAATCAATATATGGCAATATGCAACAATATGATGCATGCTATGACATGGCAATATGGATGTGCCCTGACCTAGTGTAAGTTAAACCAGAAGGGAATGAACCCATTTGAACCAAAGATTCAAATGGTAGCTCATTTATGAAGATCATATTAGTGTATCAACTTGTAATGCTTAAACAGTGGGTTTAACTTGTTCTGACATGCATGAAACCAGTACCAATGGATAGGTTGGATTTTTCTGATAATTTTTCATATATAAAACTTTGCATTTGGAGTTATAGATAATTTTCTATGAATTTTTGAAGTTTGAACTAATTTCTGGATTTTCCTGTATAAAAAAAATCCAGCAAAATAATAACTGCGTCAGCACTGTGTCATGCTTGCGTCAGCAGTCAACCCCGCTGACTGGGTCAAACCTGACGTGTGGGGGCCACACGTCAGTGACACAGGGGCTAATCCCGGTCAAACCCCGCGCTGACTGGGGTTTGACTTGGTCCTAGGGCCCACTGTCAGTGACTTAGGGTGGTTTAACTGGCGGGTTTAGTTGTTAAAGACGGCCACGTCAACCCGCCGGAGTTTTCGCGGGCGACGACCTCGGCCCACGGCGGAAGATCGCCGGAACGGCCTAGAGGCCACGGCTTGGCGCACAGAGGGCACTGGCAGGTAGCCCGTGCACGGGCGCATCCAGCCGCGCACAGGAGAGGCCGTGAGGACGGCGGAGCTCGCCGGAGTCGAGCTCAGGGCGGCGGCCGGAGTCGGGCCTCAAGCGAACGCGGTGCTGTGGGGCACGAGAGGACAGGGGAGGAGGTGGAATCGAGGCGGGAGCTCACAGCGGAGGCAGCGGCGGCGTCAGCGGGCTCGGGGACGAGTCGGAGACGACGGGGCGGCGAGGACGATCTGCGGCGGCCGGCGACGAAGAGGACGGCGAGGGCGACTCTACGGGGCACTCCGGCTCGCGTGGCTCGGCGAGGAGGCAGCTAGCGACGAGGCGGAGCAGCTGGGCTTGTCGGAGAGGCGAGGGAGCGGCTGTGGGTGCGGCAGCAGCGGGCGTCGGCGACGAGCTCCACTCGGGGAGGGGGAAGAGGGGGATCCAGAGGAGGGGGGAAAAATGAGCGAGCGGCGGGGCGTCGCGTGGCGACGTGCGGGACGTCCAGCGTCGGGGGGGGGGGAGGGCCAGGCAGGCAGGTGGCGTGGCGGCACGGCCGTGCGCGCGCGCCGGCCACACGCCCGGCCGACTGGCGCCAGGAGGACGACGGCGCTGGTGGGCTGGCCCAGCTGGGCCGCACAGGAGCGGGCCTCAGCTGGCACAGGTAGGCTTTTTTTTTAAAATTTTGTTTTCTTTCCTATTTCTTTGCAACTTTGTGGAATTATTTAAAGTACTTAGGCTCCTCCAAAAATTCTCAAACTGCACATGCTTGCTATTTAAAATATAGACAACATGAAACATTTCTGTTTGAGAATATTTGAACATTTAAAATATTTTTATAAATTTTAAATGCCCAAATTCAAATACTTATGTGTTAATTCAATAACCTTCTGTTGACCTAGAAAAATGTGCACTATTTTTGCCAGGGGGTTTAATCCAAGACAAAGAGGGTGAACATTTTAGAAGGGCATTTCAGGTTCATTGAAAAAGATTTTAGTAAACCCTAGTTGATTCAGAAGGGGTGCTGGGGGTTCCTGCCTTCCCCATTTCAATTTTCTGTCAAAGGTAAACATGATGCACACTCTAATGCATGAACTAGCTAGGATGTGACAGTCGGTGTTTTGGCGGCTTTTTCGAGGTACCGTCCTCCGCAGTTCCATCGCCATCTCCATCCTTTGGAGCATCCACCATGTATATGTCATATGACGAGGTGGCGGTCCAGCGCCCTACAGGTGCTGGTTCTTTTTCGTCTCCTCCTTCGTCGTCCATACCGTCGAAGTCTTCGGAGCCGAAGTCAAGCATGTCGGTTAAATCGTCGACAGTGGCTATTAGGTGGGCGGTGGGTGGGATTTGAATTTCGTCGTCGCCCGAATCCCAACCTCGCAGACCGTAGTCCGGCCTGGGCTCTCCTGATAAAGAGAGAGACTTGAGGGAATTCAGGATATCACCGAAAGGTGGGCAGTCAAAGATGTCCGCGGCGGTGAACTCCATTACACGCGCCCGATCAGATTCGATCGGCGGGGGCGCGGAAGGCTCGGAGTTCGGAGAAGAGTCCGGCTCCTTGGAGTCATGGGCCGTGCGGAGTACGGGGCTGGCGTTCGGCTCGATTGCCTTTGAGATCGCAGCCTCCGAGGTGACGTCCAACCGTTCATCCTTAGAGAACGCAGCGGGCTCCGAGTCAAAAATCGGGGCCGAAGTTTGTGCGGCCTCCAGGGTGCTATTCGGAGGCAGAGCTATATCATGCCCCTCGGAATAGCGCGGCGCGCTTGGCTGTGGCTCGAACCCGTCGAAGATCAAGTCTCCGCGGATATCAGCCGTGTAGTTTAAGCTTCCAAACCTGACTTGATGGCCAGGGGCGTAGCTTTCGATCTGCTCCAGATGACCAAGCGAATTGGCCCGCAGAGCGAAGCCGTCGAAGACGAAGATTTGTCCGGGGAGGAAAGTCTCACCCTGGACCTCATCGTTGTTGATGATCAAAGGAGCCATCGGGCCTAAAAGCGACGACACAGAGGAACTCTCAATGAAAGCACCAATGTCGGTGTCAAAACCGGCAGATCTCGGGTAGGGGGTCCCGAACTGTACGTCAAGGTCGGATGGTAACAGGAGACAAGGGACACTTTATTTTACCCAGTTTCGGGCCCTCGCGATGGAGGTAAAACCCTACTCCTGCTAGATTAATATTGATGATATGGGTAGTACAAGAGTGGATCTACCACGAGATCAAGGAGGCTAAACCCTAGAAGCTAGCCTATGGTATGATTGTGTATGACGATGGTTGTGTTGTTGTCCTACGGACTACAACCCTCCGGTTTATATAGACACCGGATAGGATTAGGGTTACACAAAGTCGGTTACAATGGTAGGAGATCTTGAATATCCACACGCCTAGCTTGCCTCCCACGCCAAGAAAAGATCCTTCCGGACACGCGACGAAGTCTTCAACTTGGTATCTTCATAGTCCTGGAGTCCGGCTGAAGGTATAGTCCGGCTATCCGAACATCCCCTAGTCCAGGACTCCCTCAGGGGGGCCCTCATGTAAGCAAGTTGCATGCTTTAATTTTCTACGTGGTATTGAGTATGTGCCCTCGCGAACTCGTAAGTCCAGGGGTGAGTTTCCCGTCGTGGGTTACCTTAGTCAGTGCCATCCTCGAGCTGGGTCATGAGGCGACGAGTTTCTGAGAATCCTGCGGAGCTTGTCGACCCATCAGGAGGGGCCCCGCAAGAGGTAAGCACCAGTTGCAGCGTTAGCGCGCGTTCGGCACACGTGCGCTTCGTGCAGTCCCGCTTGCGAGGGGCCTGTGAGCAGAAGGTGACGGACATGACTCCGAGGCAGCACGAAATCCAGAAAGCAAGAAATTGCTTGAACGAGAAAAAGGCACCCCCCCCCCCGCGTGCACCGATAAAAACTCGACTTCAACTTAAATCCAGATCCAGAAAGCAAGGCTACAAAAAAAGAGATCCAAAGCGAAAGGCCACGTCCGACGCCTATTCTAGTCTTCTGGTCTTCAAGTCTTCTCACCAGCGCGGAGCTAAGTGCTGCCACTAGGCGTGGGAGGGAGCCCCAGGGCCAGAGGCCGGCACCCCTGATACTCTGCGGCGTGTACAGCCCCAACTCATTATTATGTGATAGTGTCACGGGCGGCGAGCTTCACAGGCACTGGGCCTTCTTCACAGGTACCGGCCTTGCTTCATATCGCCAGACGAGGGCCCCGCCTTGCACCACCCTCAACCACCTTTGAGTCGACCGACAACCTGGACGACACAAAGGGGGGAAAGAGGACGCCAGGGGTGCCCTCGGCGACCACAGGTCCTCTGCCGGGGGAAGGGTCGTCGAGGCCTCCCCGGCAGAGGCCCTACCTCCGGTTGTCGCCCGGCTTCGCGCGATGTGGGGAGGGGCCTTGCTCCTGGCTCCCTCCTGGTGGCCCCCAACATGTTTCCCTTGTTGGAAGGGAAGCTGCTGTGCTAGGGTCGTCGATCGATGCTGCGACCTGATTCACTTGCAACCCATGGTTAGCGGAAGCCCGCTCCTGAGAGATTAGTGGTACCCAGTAGTTGCCGTTGATGGCGCGATCGTCGGGGTTCTCCATTGGTTCCTGGAAGGCTTCGACTCCTAGCGCCCCTTCTTCCCAATCTTCTCCAACGAACGAGTGGGGGTCGTCCTCCGATGCGTACTCTTGGTCCATCATGCGGGGTACGTAGGCTTCCGGGGCCGTTACCCCGAACACCTCGCCGTAGTGCCCCACACTCCATGCTGCTCGGCCCAGCGTGGCGTCCTGAGGACAGTAGCGCGGCATTGCGCTGGGACCATGGGGGCGATGCTCGTGCCCGTGCTTATTGCGGGCGGCATGGGGGTGGAGGAGCCCCCTGCGCTGCCAGCCGCGCAGGTGTTGACGAAGCCCCCAGGCACTCCCGATGGCACGTGGTTGCGGCGAGGCCCGCCATGAGGCCCCGCAACGGCCAGAGAAGGGAGCCGAGAGCAGAAGGGCGGTGCTCCTGACGCCGCCGCATCCAGCAGCTCGGCGACGCGCTCCAGCAGCGCATCCCGGCCGCTCTCCATCATCCGGCACCGCAGCAGCTCTCTTGCCACTATGAGTGCCGCCCGCATGTTTGCCTGCTCCCGCCGCGAGTGCGACGCTATTGCTCGTACTTGTCGTAGAGTGAGGGTGGACGACGCCTGGCCACGCCGCCCGTGACCCGCAGCGTTGGACGGCGCTCGCGCCGCCTCGAGCGTGGGGTCGAGGTCTTCATGGGCAGGCGTCGTCGCTCGGGCCGGCCAGGCTGCCCAGCGGTGGGAGTCAACTCTTGGGTCGCCGGACATCTCGGCCGTGGAGCATCGGTAAGTCGATTGGTGAGGAAGAAGCTCCGGCGCACCCCTACCTGGCACGCCAAATGTCAGATCTCGGGTTCCGGCAAAACCCTTAAGGTTTTAAACTTTGCGGTGCGTGCGAAGTTCTTTCCCTCCTACCGATCCATGCCCTAGCTCGCTAAGATCTCACGGATGAACACGACGAACTCGCAACACAGAAAGACACAAGATTTATACTGGTTCGGGCCACCGATGGGGGTGTAATACCATACTCCAGTGTGTGGTGGTGGATTGCCTCTTGGGCTGATGATGAACAGTACAAGGGGAATAACAGCCTCCTGAGGTTGAGGTGTTCTCGTGCTCTGTGGACTGGTGGATGAGAACTTGGTAAGTTTAACCTCGGCCTAATGTGGTGGCTAGCTCTACTTATATAGGCCCTGGTCCTCTCCCCAAATATTGAGCGGGAAGGGAGCCAACAACGGCGGGAATTTTTGAAAGGGGACAGCTAGTACAAGCTATCCTGACAAAAGCGGTCTTCGCCTGCAATAGGCTTGGGTGATGACGCTGTCTTGGGCTCCATGGTGACCTCCGTCTTGCCGTCCCGCTGGTCTTGGTCTTGTTGTACCGATATGGAAACCTTTGCTTGACACCTCGGTACTCCGCGCCTGCGCCTGCTTCTTTAGCACCAAAGGGGAAACAAGGACGCTGCACGCCCCTGCGCCCGCTTGGTGTCGATCGTCATGGCTCATGTCATGACAGCCTCGTGAGGTTTGCCCCGCCTTGATATCTCCGCTCCTCATGGGCCTGCCTGGCTAGGCCACTCCTGGGGAGGTCTTGTGTCGTCCGCCTCGCGAGGCTTGGCCCCTCGCGAAGGTCTTGATTGCCTTGTTGATGAAGATGGGCCGTATGGCCCGCTAGCTTAGCCACGTCGTGGACCGCAGCTAGGCAAGTCTGGGGACCCCCGTTCCCAGAACGCCAACAGTCTCTTACAAATCCTGAATGAGGGTTGATTTGTCTTTGGTTTTGACCACAATATCATCCGTGTAAGCTTCAATGTTCCTGTGCAACTGGGGCTCAAATCCAATCCGTACTTCCCTTGCAAAAGTGGATCCAGCGCTCTTCAACCCGAAGGGCATCCGTACAAAGCAGTACGTGCCACATGGGGTTATGAACGCGGTCTTCTCTTCATCTTCCTTGGACATAAAGATCTCATGGTATCCAAAGTAGGCATCCAGGAAGGAAAGCAGGTTGCACCCGGAGGTGGAATCCACAATCTGGTCGATGCATGGCAAGGGAAATGGGTCCTTCGGGCACGCCTTGTTCAGATCCGTAAAATCTATGCACAACATCCATTGCCCATTAGCCTTGCGTACCACCACAGGATTTGCTAACCCTGTTGGATGTAGTACTCCTCTAATGAGACCAGCTGCTTCGAGTATCTTGATTTCCTCGGCAATGAACTGCTGCCACTCCAAGGCTTGCTTCCGGACCTTCTGCTTGACGGGTCTGGCATGTGGGCAGACAGCAAAGTGGTGCTCGATTACCTCCCTGGGAACACCGGGGATATCAGATGGTTGCCAGGAAACACATCGACATTCGCCCACAGGAAGGCAATGAGCGCGCTTTCCTATTTGTCATTGAGGGTGGCACTGATAGTGAAGGTACCATCAGCGCCAGCCAGCCCTGCTGGGACCTTTTTCACAGCAGGTGCAGCAGCCTTCGATCTATTGCTATTGGAACTCTCCGGCAAGTCATCAATGGGTGCATCATACTCCGAAGGGGTATGCTTCCCGGATTCCTTGTTGGCATCCTTGTTAGCCTTCTTCTTTCCTTGGTGGGGATAGTGGCTTCAGCGGCCTCTACCGCGACTGCCTCCCGGTACATCTTATGAACGCAAATGATTGTGTCCTTCTCATCTAATGGAATGGAAATGACGCCTATCGGACCTGGCATCTTCAAGGTGTTGTGGGCATAGTGGGATGCTGCCATGAATTTGGCCAGAGCTGGGCGACTAGGGATTCCATTGTATGGCAGGGGGAGGTCAACCACATCAAACACGATCTTCTCAGTCCGGTAGTTTAACTCTCCCATGAATGTTATTGTAGCATTATCTTCCCTTAGGACGACTCCTGCCGGGCTTGATCCCTTGAAATGTACCGGTTACCTTGAGCTCTTCATGTGCTATCTGAAGTTTGCTAATGACCTTTGGAGAAATCAGATTCAACCTAGCCCCGCCATCAACCAACATCTTCGTGACTTTGAGGTTGCGGATTGTCGGTGAGACCAACAACGGCAAGCACCCTACCGCAGAGGTGCAGTAAGGATGATCCTCTATGTCGAAGATGATGGGCGTGCGGGATCACTTGAGTGGCCTCCAAGAATCTGCCGCTGGCTCCATGGCTTGACTTCACGCGCCCACTGTTTAAGTTGGCGGTGAGAGGAGTGCAGGGATGCACCCCCTTCAATGCACAGGGCGTGAGTGGCTTTCTGGATTCCTGCTCGCTGGTTTCCTCTTCATCTCCTCCATCACTCCATCATTTTAATCCTCCTTCTCATGGCCTCTGGCGGGTTTTCCCTGATTCTAAGGAGCCTTGCTGGGGCGGCTTGTTCCGCCGTCTCGGCCCTTCCCGCCAGCGCCATTCCGACCTTTCTCCTTATCACGCTTCTCATACTCAGCTCTCTACTTCTCAACGAGCTGCTCAACCTGATGACACTCCTAGAGATCATGGCCCTTGGTCCGATGAATCTTTCACTACGGCCCATCACCTTTCCCAGCCTTCTCAGCAGCCGCGGCCTCCCGACAATCAGTGCATGTGGCAACTTCCTTGCCGGGTACCTCATTCTTGGCCTTCTTGCCGATACTAGGCGTGTCCGATCCTTCAACGGTCATCACTGCCTTAACCTTGCGCCTTTTATTATGCTTCTTGTTCTTCTTCTTCCGACTAGTGGCCTCATCATCATCCTCTGAGTCGATGTCGACGCCATCCTCTTCTCCAAGGAGCCGTCTCCCCTCCTCCACCCGAGCACACTTATCCACTAGAGGGAAAGCTCCTTCATAGTCTTTGGCAATCGAACGTTCACCTTGGAACGTATCTGACGGTTGCGCACGTTGGACTGGAACGCAGCAATCACAGCTGTCGGGTGGATGTTTGGAATATTTCTGTGGACTCGGCTAAACCTCTACATGTACTTCCGCAGAGTCTCTCCTTCTTTCCGTGGGAGGAGCTACAAGTCGCTGGCCCGCCCTGGTTCTTGATGGCCGCCCATGAAGGCGCCAATGAACTCGTGGCATAGGTCAGCCCAGGTCAAAATGGAGTTCTCTGGTAGGTGCATCAACCAAGACCTCACATTTGTCTTGAGCGCCAAAAGGAAGTAGTTGGCGAACACCTTCTCATTTCTTCCTTCGGCAGCTTGAACGGCGATGGTGTAGATGCTCAAGAACTCTGCCGGGTTCAGTCTCCCATCATACTTTTGTGGTATCTCTGGCTTGAACGTGCGAGTGGATGGCCAACGGACTTGCCGCAACTCACGTGTGAAGGCAGGGCACCCAGCCTCGAAAGGTAGGTACCCACGTTCACCGAGCGTGGGCTCATCGAGGTCGGGGCTATCGCGCTTATTGGACTGGCGACGAGTGTCGCAGCGTTGCTCGATGGTGACGCGCGCGCCTCCCCTTTGCAGGTCCTCTTGACACGCTCGAGGGTCAGATGAAGCCGTCGAGACGTCGTCGGGTTCTTGATGGCGTGCCTCCTGCGCTGGCTGCATGGAGGGGACTGCAACGTGGGGGTGGCCCCTTCCATGCAGCCAGCAGCGTGGGTCGTTGTCGTTGCCTGGGGAGGCCATGGCGGGCTAGCTTGCTACGATCCTCCTGCCTTGGCGAAACCAATCAGGCTCTGAATGGTGGCTCTCCACTCATCTATCTGATCGGCTGCCGGCGAAAATCTCAACAGTAGCCGGGCCCACACCATGGCCTCCGAAGCGGTGCCAGGCATGAATGACAATGAAGATTGTAACGTCGCCCTGCTCCTGACGGTGCCGGTAGTGGCTGCGCCGTGCTCTCATCATCGTGAGCCAATCGCCAAGATGGCATGGTGATGAGGTGGAGGCGCTTGTGGACCAGCGGCTCCATCGGGTGCATTGGTTAGGTTGGCTCGCTCCGGGGGTGGTGCATGTCCTGCGGCCGTGCTCGCAGTGGGGGTGGCCGGGGGATTGTGATTCGCCTAGAGTGAGTGCCGCCACTGTGGCTGTGCCCCTCGGCTGGGCGGAGGGGTGTAGACGGAATGGTCTCTCCACCCGTACCTCGTGGAGTGTGGCCATTGGGATGTTGTTGGTGTTGTCCTTCTATGATGCCTCCCGCTCCCGTTTCGGCAACATGGGAGGTGGTGATGACGCCACCTGCGTCGACCACGTCCCCCGCAACATCCACATCCCCAGGCGTCCCTGTAGCCCCCACGACGTCGGTGGTCGCGCGCGGCGGGGCCTTCTAGGAGGACGGCTGGGCGGCGGCACCGGGCTTTTTCTTGGGCGCCTTGGATGATGGAGCCGTTTATGAAGAAAACGATGACGAAGATGACACTCTACATACGCTTCTGAGGTTCGCACAAGCGCCAGCCCCCTACCTGGCGCGTCACAGATGTCGTGAGAAACCATAGCCACCTATGGGGCCATGAGCCCCTTGTGGTTCGGCAAGGGGGATGAGTGCATTGCACAAAGAGCGGAGAACGTCACGCTGCATGACAGAGATCACACGGGCAATTTTACCCAGGTTCAGGCCACCGCGAGGTGCAAAACCCTACGCCTGCTTTGGTGGATTGATGGTGGAAGCGCAACGCTCTAGCCCGACAGGATTTCCTTGGGGCGAGAATGGCTACACGTGTATGAGTGTACAAGGGTCCGAATCCTTTCTACGGTTGCCACCAGCCTCATTTTATAGATTAAGGGGTCACCACAATAGCAAATCAATCATTGTGCACTGATTAGATAGCAAACAGTGCTATCATACCTAACTCTGCAAACAGGTCAGAGCGCATTAAATGCGCCGCTTAGTGTCACATCATGGCCTGCCCGGCAAGCCTTGTCGGGCTGTTCGGCCACCTTCTCTCCTGCCTGCATGACATGTCTCTGGACGGGTGTCATTTGGAGATGATTTCCATAGGAAGTGGCTGCCATGTGGCAAAAACAGCCACGTAGTCACTTGGGGGCTTGACACCGCACCGATCGATGGCTTGCGTCACTGTGAGGTGGTGCGGCGAGGTCTTGGTGGGGTAGTTCACCTTCATAAGGCCCGGCAGGCCTGCCGGGGCGGTCTTTGTCGGTATTCTGGGAACGGGGGTCCCCAGACTTGCCTGCCTGCGGCCCATGGCGTGGCTAAGCAGCAGGCCGTACGACCCATCTTTATCAACAAGGCGCTCAAGACCATCGCGAGGGTCCAAGCCTCGCGAGGCGGACGACGCAAGACCTCCTCTTGAGTGGCCTAGCTAGGCAGGCTCACGAGGAGCGGAGATATCAAGGCGAGGCAAACCTCACGAGGCTCTCGTGACGTGAGCCATGACGACGGTGCCAGGCGGGTGCCAGTGCGCGCAGCGTCCCCATTTCCTCTTTGGTGCTAAGGAGGCAAGCGCAGGCGAAGAGTACCGAGGCATCAGGCAAAGGTTGTCATATTGGTGCAACGAGACCAAGACCAGGAGGACGGCAAGGCGGAGGTCATCGTGGAGCCCAACACGGCGTCACCCCAGGGCTTTTCGTAGGCGAAGACTACTTTTGTCAGGATAGCTTGTACTAGCTGCCCCCCTTCAAATTTGCCCGCCGTTGTTGGTCACCATAGTAGGGGGGATCGGATCTTAGCTTGATCCAATCCGATCGAGAGCCTAGCCACAAGAACACCTCAACCTCGGGAAGCTGTTCTTCCCTTGTGCTATTCATCATCAGCCCAAGAGGCAATTGATGTCTACTAGACAACCTTCTTCTTGTAGACGTTGTTGGGCCTCCAAGTGCATAGGTTTGTAGGACAGTAACAAATTTCCCTCAAGTGGATGACGTAAGGTTTAACAATCCGTGAGAGGCGTAGGATGAAGATGGTCTCTCTCAAGCAACCCTGCAACCAAATAAGAAAGAGTCTCTTGTGTCCCCAACACACCCAATACAATGGTAAATTGTATAGGTGCACTAGTTCGGCGAAGAGATGGTGATACAAGTGCAATATGGATGGTACATATAGGTTTTTGTAATCTGAAAATATAAAAACATGAAGGTAACTAATGATAAAAGCGAGCATAAACGGTATTGCAATGCTAGGAAACCAGGCCTAGGGTTCATACTTTCACTAGTGCAAGTTCTCTCAACAATAATAACATAATTGGATCACATAACCATCCCTCAACATGCAACAAAGAGTCACTCCAAAGTCACTAATAGCGGAGAACAAACGAAGAGATTATGGTAGGGTACGAAACCACCTCAAAGTTATTCTTTCCAATCAATCCGTTGGGCTATTCCTATAAGTGTCACAAACAACCCTAGAGTTCGTACTAGAATAACACCTTAAGACACAAAACAACAAAAACCCTAATGTCACCTAGATACTCCAATGTCACCTCAAGTATCCGTGGGTATGATTATACGATATGCATCACACAATCTCAGATTCATCTATTCAACCAACACATAGAACCTCAAAGAGTGCCCCAAAGTTTCTACCGGAGAATCAAGATGAAAACATGTGCCAACCCCTATGCATAGGTTCATGGCCGGAACCCGCAAGTTGATCACGAAAACATACATCAAGTGAATCACCTGACATCCCATTGTCACCACAGATACGCACGGCAAGACATACATCAAGTGTTCTCAAATCATTAAAGACTCAATCCGATAAGATTACTTCAAAGGGTAAACTCAATCCATTACAAGAGAGTAGAGGGGGAGAAGCAACATAAGATCCAACTATAATAGCAAAGCTTGCGATACATCAAGATCGTGCCAAATCAAGAACACGAGAGAGAGATCAAACACATAGCTACTGGTACATACCCTCAGCACCGAGGGTGAAATACTCCATCCTCGTCATGGAGAGCGCCGGGATGATGAAGATGGCCACCGGTGAGGGTTCCCCCCTCTGGCAGGGTGCCGGAACAGGGTCCCGAGAGGTTTTTGGTGGCTACAGAGGCTTGTGGCAGCGGAACTCCAAATCTATTCTGTTCTTCGAAGTTTTTAGGGTACATGGGTATATATGGGTGTAAGAAGTACGTCGGTGGACCTCCGGGTTGTCCACGAGGTAGGGGGTGCACCCTAGGGGGGTGGGAGCGCCCCCCCCCCACCCTCATGGGCAGCCCGGGACTCCCCTGGTGAGCTTCCGGTACTCCGTGGGCTTCTTCTAGTCCAAACATAAGTTCCGTGGAGTTTCAGGTCAATTGGACTCCGTTTGATATTCCTTTTCTTCGAAACACTGAAATAGGCAAATAACAGCAATTCTGGGCTGGGCCTTCGGGTAATAGGTTGGTCCCAAAAATAATATAAAGGTGGATAATAAAGCCCAATATTGCCCAAAACAGTAGATGATATAACATGGATCAATGAAAAATTATAGATGCGTTGGAGACGTATCAAGCATCCCCAAGCTTAATTCCTGCTCGTCCTCGAGTAGGTAAATGATAAAAAAGATAATTTTTGATGTGGAATGCTAGTTGGCATAATTTCATTGCAATTCTTCTTAACTGTGGTATGAATATTCAGATCCGAAAGATTCAAGACAAAAGTTTATATTGACATAAAAATAATAATACTTCAAGCATACTAGCTAAGCAATTATGCCTTCTCAAAATAACATGGCCAAAGAAAGTTCATCCCTACAAAATCATATAGTATAGTCATGCTCCATTTTTGTCACACAAGAATGCTCTCATCATGCTCAACCCTCGATGACAAGGCAAACAATTGTTTCATACTTTAATAATCTCTAACTTTATAAACCTTCACGCAATACATGAGCGTGAGCCATGGATATAGCACTATGGGTGGAATAGAATATGATGATGGGGGTTATGTGGAGAAGACAAAAAGGAGAAAGTCTCACATCAACGAGGCTAATCAATGAGCTATGGAGATGCCCATCGATTGATGTTAATGCAAGGAGTAGGGATTGCCATGCAACTGATGCACTAGAGCTATAAATGTATGAAAGCTCAACAAAAGAAACTAAGTGGGTGTGCATCCAACTTGCTTGCCCACGAAGACCTAGGACATTTGAGGAAGCCCATCGTTGGAGTATGCAAGCCAAGTTCTATAATGAAAAATTCCCACTAGTATACGAAATGACAAAACAAGAGACTCTCTATCATGAAGATTATGGTGCTACTTTGAAGCACAAGTGTGGAAAAAAGGATAGTAGCATTGCCCCTTTTTATTAGTATATATATATTTTTTTTGGCCTTCTTCTTTTTTTTCTTTGGCCTTTCTCTCTTTTTTTATTGGGACAATGCTCTATTAAATGATGATCATCACACTTCTATTTATTTACAACTCAATGATTACAACTCGATACTAGAACAACGTATGACTCTATATAAATGCCTCTGGCGGTGTACCGGGATATGCAGTGAATCAAGAGTGACATGTATGCAAGAATTATGAATGGTGGCTTTGCCACGAATACTATGTCAACTACATGATCATGCTAGCAATATGACAATGATGAAGGTGTCATGATGAACGGAATGGTATAAAGTTGCATGGCAATATATCTCGGAATGGCTATGGAAATTCCATAATAGGTAGGCATGGTGGCTTTTTTGAGGAAGATATAAGGAGGTTTATGTGTGAAAGAGCGTATCGTATCACGGGGTTTGGATGCACCGGCGAAGTTTGCACCAACTCTCAATGTGAGAAAGGGCAATGCATGGTACCGAAGAGGCTAGGAGTGATGGAAGGGTGAGAGTGTGTATAATCCATGGAATCAACGTTAGTCATAAAGAACTCATATACTTATTGCAAAAATCTACAAGCCATCAAAAACCAAAGCACTACATGCATGCTCCTAGTGGGATAGATTGGTAGGAAAAGACCATCGCTTGTCCCCGACCGCCACTCATAAGGAGGACAATCAAATAACACCTCATGTTT
This sequence comes from Aegilops umbellulata, assembly GCA_032464435.1. Classification (NCBI taxonomy): domain Eukaryota; kingdom Viridiplantae; phylum Streptophyta; class Magnoliopsida; order Poales; family Poaceae; genus Aegilops; species Aegilops umbellulata. The sequence goes on along the minus strand of CP136058.1, from coordinate 105,125,965 downwards.
CAAATTTGTTACATAACGTTTACCATACGTGCATGCTACGGGACTTGCAAACTTCAACACAAGCATTTCTCAAATTCACAACTACTCAACTAGCACGACTCTAATATCACTACCTCCATATCTCAAAATAATCATGAAGCATCAAACTTCTCTTAGTATTCAACACACTCATAAGGAAATTTTTACTAGTCTTGAATACCTAGCATATTAGGATTAAGCACATTACCATGATATTCCAAAGACTCTCAAAATAATATAAGTGAAGCATGAGAGTTCATCTATTTCTTCAAAATAAAACTACCATCATGCTCTAAAAAATATAAGGAAGTACTAGAGCAATATCAAAACTACTCCGAAAGATATAAGTGAAGATCAATGAGTAGTCGGATAATTATGAAACTATGTGAAGACTCTCTAACATTTAAGGATTTCAGATCTTTGTACTTTATTCAAACAGCAAGCAAAGCTAAAGAAAATAAAATGACACTCCAAGCAAAACACATATCATGTGGTGAATAAAAATATCGCTCCAAGTAAAGTTACCGATGAACGAAGACGAAAGAGGGGATGCCTTCCGGGGCATCCCCAAGCTTAGACGCTTGTTTATCCGTGAATATTAACTTGGGGTGCATTGTGCATCCCCAAGCTTAGGCTCTTGCCACTCCTTATTCCATAGTCCAACGAATCTTTACCCAAAACTTGAAAACTTCACAACACAAAACTTAACAAAAAACTCGTGAGCTCCGTTAGCAAAAGAAAAGAAAACACCACTTCAAGGTACTGTAATGAACTCATTCTTTATTTATATTTGTGTTAAAACTACTTTATTCCAACTTTTATATGGTTTGTATACTATTTTACTAGCCATAGATTCATCAAAATAAGCAAACAACACACGAAAAACAGAATCTGTCAAAAACAGAACAGTCTGTAGTAATCTGTAACTAACGCAAACTTATGGAACTCCAAAAATTCTAAAATAAATTGGTGGACCTGAGGAATTTTCCTAGTAATCATATGCAAGAAGAATCAACTAAATATCACTCTCCAGTAACACGATCTAGCTAATCTCGTGAGCGCTAAAGTTTCTGTTTTTTACAGCATGATCATAAAGACTTCACCCAAGTCTTCCCAAAGGTTCTACTTGGAACAAACACTAATTAAAACATAAAACAACATATAAACAGAATCTAGATGGATTATTTATTACTAAGCAGAACCAAAAATCAAGAACTAAAATAAAATTGGGTTGCCTCCCAACAAGCGCTATCGTTTAACGCCCCTAGCTAGGCATGATGATCTCAATGATGCTCACATAAAAGATAAGAATTGAAACAGAAAGAGAGCATCATGAAGAATATGACTAGCACATTTAAGTCTAACCCACTTCCTATGCATAGGGATTTTGTGAGCAAACAACTTATGGGAAAAATAATCAACTAGCATAGGAAGGCAAAACAAGCATAACTTTAAAACTTTAAGCACATAGAGAGGAAACTCGATATTATTGCAATTCCTACAAGCATATGTTCCTCCCTCATAATAATTTTCAGTAGCATAATGAATGAATTCAACAATATAACCAGCACCTAAAGCATTCTTTTCATGATCTACAAGTATAGAATTTTTACAACTCTCCACATAAGCAAATCTATTCTCATCAATAGTAGTAGGAGCACACTCAACAAAATAACTATCATGTGATTGAAAATCAAGATCAAGATGACAAGTTTCATGGTCATCATTATTCTTTATAGCATATGTGTCATCACAATAATCATCATAGATAGGAGGCATGCTTTCATCATAATAAATTTGCACATCAAAGCTTGGGGGACAAAAAATATCATCTTCATCAAACATAGCTTCCGCAAGCTTGTGGCTTTGCATATCATTAGCATCATGGATATTCAAGGAATTCATACTAACAAAATTCCAATCATGCTCATCATTCAAAGATTTAGTGTCAAACATCTTAATGCATTCTTCTTCAAGCACTTGAGCACAATTTTCCTTTCCATCATCACGAAAGATATTAAAAAGATGAAGCGTATGAGACAAACTCAATTACATTTTTAGGTAGTTTTCTTTTATAAACTAAACTAGTGCTAAAACAAGAAACAAAAAGATTCGATTGCAAGATCTAAAGATATACCTTTAAGCACTCACCTCCCCGGCAATGGCGCCCGAAAAGAGCTTGATGTCTACTACACAACCTTCTTCTTGTAGACGTTGTTGGGCCTCCAAGTGCAGAGGTTTGCAGGACAGTAGAAAATTTCCCTCAAGTGGATGACCTAAGGTTTATCAATCCGTGGGAGGCGTAGGATGAAGATGGTCTCTCTCAAGCAACCCTGCAACCAAATAACAAAGAGTCTCTTGTGTCCCCACCACACCCAATACAATGGTAAATTGTATAGGTGCACTAGTTCGGCGAAGATATGGTGATACAAGTGCAATATGGATGGTAGATATAGGTTTTTGTAATCTGAAAATATAAAAACAGCAAGGTAACTAATGATAAAAGCGAGCGGAAACGGTATTGCAATGCTAGGAAACAAGGCCTAGGGTTCATACTTTCACTAGTGCAAGTTCTCTCAACAATAATAACATAATTGGATCATATAACTATCCCTCAACATGCAACAAAGAGTCACTCCAAAGTCACTAATAGCGGAGAACAAACGAAGAGATTATGGTAGGGTACGAAACCACCTCAAAGTTATTCTTTCCAATCAATACGTTGGGCTATCCCTATAAGTGTCACAAACAGCCCTAGAGTTCGTACTAGAATAACACCTTAAGACACAAATCAACCAAAACCCTAATGTCACATAGATACTCCAATGTCACCTCAAGTATCCGTGTGTATGATTATACGATATGCATCACACAATCTCAGATTCATCTATTCAACCAACACATAGAACCTCAAAGAGTGCCCCAAAGTTTCTACCGGAGAATCAAGACGAAAACGTGTGCCAACCCCTATGCATAGGTTCATGGGCAGAACCCACAAGTTGATCACCAAAACATACATCAAGTGAATGATGTGATATCCCATTGTCACCACAGATACGCACGGCAAGACATACATCAAGTGTTCTCAAATCATTAAAGACTCAATCCGATAAGATTACTTCAAAGGGAAAACTCAATCCATTACAAGAGATTAGAGGGGGAGAAGCAACATAAGATCCAACAATAATAGCAAAGCTCGCGATACATCAAGATCGTGCCAAATCAAGAACACGAGAGAGAGAGAGAGAGAGAGAGAGAGAGAGAGAGATATCTCAAACACATAGCTACTGGTACATACCCTCAGCCCCGAGGGTGAACTACTCCCTCCTCGTCATGGAGAGCGTCGGGATGATGAAGATGGCCACCGGTGAGGGTTCCCCCCTCCGGCAGGGTGCCGGAACAGGGTCCTGAGAGGTTTTTGGTGGCTACAGAGGCTTGCGGCGGCAAAACTCCAGATCTATTCTGTTTTTCAAAGTTTTTAGGGTACGTGGGTATATATGGGTGAAAGAAGTACGTCGGTGGACCTCCGGGCTGTCCACGAGGTAGGGGGCGCGCCCTAGGGGGGTGGGCGCACTCCCCACCCTAGTGGGCTGCCCGGGACTCCCCTGGTGAGCTTCCGGTACTCCGTGGGCTTCTTCTGGTCCAAAAATAAGTTCCGTGGAGTTTCAGGTCAATTGGACTCTGTTTGATATTCCTTTTCTTTGAAACACTGAAATAGGCAAAAAAACAGCAATTCTGGGCTGGGCCTTCGATTAATAGGTTAGTCCCAAAAATAATATAAAAGTGGATAATAAAGCCCAATATTGCCCAAAACAGTAGATAATATAGCATGGAGCAATCAAAAATTATAGATGCGTTGGAGACGTATCAGCAATCCACCACCACCACACTGGAGTAAGGTATTACACCACAATGGTGGCCCGAACCAGTATAAACCCCGTGTCCCATTCTATGCTGTGAGTTCGTCGAGTTCGCCCGCAAGATCTTATCAAGCTAGATCATTGATCGGTAGGAGGGAAAGACTTCGCGCGCACCCCAGTGTTCGAACCTTAATGGTTTGCCGGAACCCCACTTCCGACATTTGGCGCGCTAGGTAGGGGTGCGCCGTAGATTTCCATCTGTTGGTTCGTCGCTCCATCGCTCCGTCGCTTCCATGGCGGACGCTCGCCATGCTCGAGCTGAGCGTCGGGCTGCCCTCTCCGCCCGCGTCGCTCAGACGGCTCCCATAGGTGGGCCACCTCGTCGCTCTCCATCTCCCGTGGCCAACGCTTCCACCGGCCCGACAGGGAACGAGCAGCAGGCGTCCTTGCTGCATCCTTCAGTGCGGCAGGACGGCCGCACCACTACTCCGTCGCTCACCCCTGCTAGTTCTTCGTTTCACGCGCACCGCGCTCCCATGGAGGCACGGGCCGCGCTCCTCGCGGCGAACGAGCTCCTGCATTACCGCCCCGTCAACGACCTCTACGAGGAGTGGCTCGACCGCGTCGCCGAGCTCGTCCGCGCCCCAGGAGGCTCTCCGGCGCCGTCCCACTCTCTGCCTCTCCCTCAACCAGTCGCGGGCGACGGGGCTCATGGCATGCATCCGCCGCCTCAACCCCAAGATGGCGCCTTGGCACCAAGGCGCGCGGTTCCGCGGTGTGATCCGCCGCGCCCGGCGCCTTACGTGAAGAAAGAAGCTGCCAAGAAATCCCGCAGCCGCGAGAAGCTGCACCAGCGCTCCCTGCGCCACCTCGTCAAGACCGCTCACCGCTCTCAGCGGTGCAGCGCGAACCCCGTCAAGACCAAGCTCCACCCCCGGAGTGGGCCCCGGCAACCACAGCCGGCTGTCGTGCCTTCACCCCTGAGCTGCGTAGCGTCGCCTGGCCAGGCAAGTTCAAGCCAGACCTGCTTCCTCGCTACGACGGCACCGCCGACCCCGCGGAGTTCCTGCAGCTCTACGAGCTAAGCATCGAAGCAGCCAACGGCGACGAAAAAGTCATGGCGAACTGGTTTCCCATGGCTCTCAAGGATGGGGCCCGCTCTTGGCTCCTGAACCTACAGCACAGCTCGATGTCTTCCTGGGAGGAGATGCGCGACCACTTCGTCGCCAACTTCCAGGGCACTCGCGACCACCCGCTGGCCACGGGTGACCTGTGCCGCATCAAGCAACAGCCGGGAGAAACCCTGCACATCCAGTGCTTCATCAACATCCGCCTCAAGATCCCCAAGGTCACGGACGAGGCAATCATCTCCGTGTTCTCTGACGGCATCCATAACGTCAAGATGAAGGAAGAGCTGGCTATCCACGAGGAGCTCTGCACCTCTCAGGAGCTGTTCAACCTGGCCACCAAGTGCACTAGAGCTGAGGAGGGGCGCCTCTCTCTCCTCGAGCTACCAGCTGCAGGAGCGGGAAAAAAGAAGACCAAGGCCAAGGACGTGAAGCGCAAAGAGGCGATGGTGCTTGCAGCGGAGCCTGACACCAAGCGAGGCAGAGATCAGCCTGAGTCGTCCAAGAACGGCCGACCGTTCTGCGTCTTCCACAACCTGAACACCCACAACACCAGCGACTGCCAAGAGCTCAGAGCCATACAAGAAGGACGCTATGGTCGACGCCCCGAGCGCAACGACCGGGGCTACGGCTGCGGAGGAGGACATGGAGGCGGAAGCTGGGATGACCAGGGCCCGCGCCAGGAGTGGCGCGACCGGCCTCGTGAGGACCGCTGGCAGGACCAACCTCGCGAGGGCGCCTGGAGGGACCCGCCACGTGAGGATCGCCCTCAGGGCAACGCCGGTCTTCCCCCGCTGCCGCCTCCAAGAAGGAACGACGACCACCACCAGGACAAGGGGGTTGGGGGCTTCCAGGAGCCACGCGCGATCGCTTGCATCTTGGGTGGTGCTCAGGCCCCAGCCTCTCAGCGCATCTTCAAACAGTTTGCTCATGAGGTGAACACGGTGCTCCCCAAGCTGGAGGCCACACGCCCGCTCAGGTGGTCTCAATGCGCCATCACCTTCAACTCAGCAGACCTGCTCAAGTGCGCAGCCACCGCTGGCGCACTCCCTATGTTGTGCTCCCCAGTCATCAGCAATGTGCAAGTCACCAAGACTCTCATCGACGGCAGCGCAGGACTCAACGTCCTATCTGTCGACACGCTCGACAATCTCCAAGTGCCCTATGAGCAGCTCGAGCCAACCAAGCCTTTCTCAGGAGTGACCGACGGTTCCACCACACCGATAGGGCAAGTCCGCCTGCCTGTCACCTTCGGGGAGCGCAAGAACTACCGCACCGAGCTCATCGACTTCGACGTCGCCCACATCCGCCTGTCGTACAATGCCATATTCGGGTACCCAGCCCTGGCCAAGTTCATGGCAGTCACCCACCATGGTTACAACATACTCAAGATGCCAGGAAGCGGAGGAATCATCACGGTCCCATGCGAAGAGAGGGATGCGGTGTGCTCCCTTGAGCGCGCCTTCCAAGCCGCAGCAATCGACGACCCCAACAGTAGAAGTGAAGGCCCTCCGGAGACCATCCCCAAGAAGAAGCTGTCGCGCTGCGCACGACCCCAAGGAGATGGCAACGCAGCAGGAACCTCGTCAGGATCAGCGCCCGCTCCAAGGGCGCCTCCCTCCATCGCATAGGAAGGCACGCCCGGTGCCCTCCTCAGGCAGGGCTCGGGGGCTTTCTCCTGGAGAGCCTCAGACCTTGCCAACCTCATGAGGGAGGTGCTTGGGCACCACTTGGAGGCGTGCTTCGCGGCACGTTTCCCTCAGGTGGGCACAGGGCAAGGAGCGCCCAACACCCAGGATTTCATCACCAAGACCACTCAGGAACTGCAGGAAGCAAGAGCCATGCGCGGCCACGACCGCTCACAAGGCGCAGCTCCCCATCCAGGCGAGGATGCCAGGCTGCGTGTCTGCGTCGACATCCCAGGGCTCAACAAGGCAGCATCCCTGGAGCGCTTCTGGCCATCGCGTGTGGGCCGCTATGAGGGCCCACTACACAGCTACGTTCGCCTGCCTTTCGGCTTGCCGAGCATGGCGTAGGCCTATCAGCACAACTTGCGGCAGGTCCTGGCGTCTCAGGAGGCCAGGATCCACACCATTCAGGAGGAGATGGAGATGGTCTTCAGGGAACCTCCTGAGCCTCCCGAGGCTCAAGGTACCGGTGGCTCATGAGGAGTCATCCCTTCAACGCGTGGATTCAGCTACACCAACTCTACTTCGTCTACAGAACCAGGTGACATCTTCCAAGTTCGTTTAAGCTGGGAGTGCCCCTCGGGCTGCATTATTCCCAGGCCACATCGGTCCGTCCCTGTGGCATGTATCCCTTTTGTTTAATTCTTTAGCTAACCTTGCTGGGGGCGCCCCTCGAGCTGCATCATCCCCAAGCCGCTTGAGCCGGACCCAATGGCATGTATCTTCCTGCATTTATCCAAGTCAATCTGCTCTGTATGCTTAACCTACAAACGGCTATTGCCTGCTCGATTGCTGCCTACCGCGGGCCTATTCACCCTATGCAATCCGCTTGCATGTTAAAAGGGGAGCTCCTGAGCATCGCGACTCAGGAGCTCTTACTGGCTCTCCAGCCCTCACCCCCTGGCCTTGACCACGGCATCGCGACCTGGCATACTAGCGGCGGCTGAGCTCGCTCGAGGGCCGAGACCTGAGGACATAGAGTGCTTGCATCTAACCGCCTTGCAGGAACATGCAGTCACCAAGATTCAAGACCAGGCACAACCCGCCTTGAGGTAGGGCCTCGTGAGTCCCGCGCTGGCTCACGAGTGCCCAGATACACCTCGCGGCTCTGTCGTGCAAGCCACATGTCAGGGCGGGGCTGTACATGCCCCGGGGGCTCCTCCCGGAGGGCCCCCCCATCCCACGTCCAAGTGGAAGCACCATGCTCTGTGCTGGCTGACGACACTGCTGAGGAGCGGCTATGCCCGTGCACAAGCGGAAGCACTATGCTCCACGCTGGTGATAAACAACTGAGGGCGACCCCACTGTCGTGCCAACCTCAGGGAGCCAAGAGCTCAGTACCCAGCCTTACCACAATGCCTCCCCTCGGGAAGGCCGCACATGGGGGCTGCGCACGGGTCACGCCCAAGCGCACGCCACCCAACCATGTCCCCCGGACCTGGGCATCACACGCTCCTCCCGAGGCCTCGGCGAGGGCAGGTACAGGATTGTTTGCACGTCAAGGGGGACTCTTGAGCATCGCGACTCACGAGCCTAGCTGGTCACGTAGCCCCTCACTCCTTGGTCCATCCTGGTCTCCAGTCGGCCCAATGGCGGTTGAGGTATGCGCGGGGCCGGGCTCTGCCGACGTAGAACAATAATCTATCCCCGCGAAATCTCCCTATATGATGTTTGCACGTCAAGGGGGACTCCTGAGCATCGCGACTCAGGAGCCTAACTGGTCACTTAGCCCCTCACTCCTTGGTCCGTCGTGGTCCCCGGTCGGCCCAATGGCGGTTGAGGTATGCGCGGGACCGGGCTCTGCCGACGCAGAATGCAAAGCAAATAGGAAGGAAATCGCAAAATCTCGAAGCAAATATTACAAGCATATTGTCCTCACAATACCAAATAAAAGTCTAAACGCCTCCACGAGGCATGCTACATGTCGCAGGAACGGAACGGGAAGAATGGCCGCAGGTCACCTCTAGACATCGCCAACGCCTGCGGAAGGCGCTCACTTGTGATCGGCTTTGTCTTCACCACCAGCCGCAAGGTTGACGACGTTGGACAGAGGAGCGGAGACAAAGCCACGGAACCTCCACAGCAAGGCCCCCACTTGATCCCGCACAACCGCAGCAGTTGCCTCGTATTGATCTTCAGCCACGGGCTCTAGCAGCTCGTCGAGGCGAGCGTTGGGGTCGCGGAGGTGCAGATGACTGAAGACCCGAGGCAGTGCAGCTGAAGACAGGACACGAGCTTCTGCATCTGCCATGGGAGCGAGGTCGTCGACGACCTCCTCAAGCGCCTTCACCACGACACGAAGCAGCTGGGCGGGGCCGTCCTCGTCGGTGTCCAGAGGCTTCTCCAGGCCATGCTCGTAGAGCGTCTTCAGCGCCATGTGAGACCTCTTCTCGACATCGGCGAAGGCCGCGCGGTCTTCGGCCAGGACTCGCACCTTGGCATCAAGATTGGCCTCCCTCGCCCCCATCTTCTGCTCCAACTCTTCCAACCGGTTGCGCTTGGCAGCCTGCTTCTTCCCTAGCTCCGCCAGCTCAGCATCACGGTTCTTGACGGCTTCCTCCCGGGCTTTCATCTCCTCCTCCTTCGCCTGGCGGCAGCGCACCTCTTCAGCGTGCTTGTCGCGCAGGCTCTGCAACTCGCCCTCTAGCTCTTGGCAGCGGTCACGGACGGCCTTGGCGTCTTTCAGCGCTGCCTCACGATCAGCTGCAGCGCTGGCAGCGCCTTGCTTCTCCTTCTCGGAAGCCGCAGCAGCTTGGCCCAACGCCGTGCAAACTTCCAGGTCAGAGTGAAGCCAGCCAGAGGCTAGTTCCAAACGCCCGGCCACCAGGCGCGGGTCCGCGCTCAGGAGATCCACCTGCAGCTGGGTCATCTCTGAAAGGGCACGCTCCAAGACAGCAGCAGGAGCAGAAGGACCAGGAGGTGGAGATGCAGTAGTTGGAGGAAGCGACATCATCACCAGGGCTTGGGAGACTGCAGGTTCCAGAGCAGCTGGGGCCACGTCAGCCGCGCCAACTGTCGGCGCCTCCGGAGCCAGCAGGGCCACGGGGGCTAACTCCACGCGGCAGCGCTCTCCTTGGCCTCGCGAGGACGATCGGGACAGGGAGATGCGGGCGCTGTTGCCTCCTTTTTCCGCGGGAGGCACGGCCGCTGCATCTTCTTTCCTCTTCTTCGCCGAGGATGTCAGCCTGATCAACCAAGGGCGGAGCAGATCTGGAGATAGCAACGGCGAAGGGCGAGAAAGGGGATCTGGAACAACGCAACACTACAAAAAAAATACACTTCCGTGATGATACATGTTTGTCACAGTAGGTCGCGTTTTTTGTCATGCATGTACATCCATGACAAATTTATGACAGAATCAAGATAGTTAGACCTGTGCTATCGTAGAAGTGTTCCATGACATTACCAAAATTATCATCACGGAAGTGTCCGCTTCCATGATGATAAATCACGCGTCACAGAAGTGCTTTCGTCAAGGGTGACCGACACATGGCATCCACCGTAATGGAACGCCGTTAAGCTATCGGGTCGGGTTTTGGATCCGATAACCCGTTAACAGCCCCGACCAATGGGAAATTTCCACGCGTAAAATTCTTATTGGCTGGACGAAACATGTGTCAGCTCGTCAGTGGGTCAGATAGGCGCCTATGATATGTCGACACATGGCACGGCCCAACAGAGGCCCATTCTTGTGAAAAGGTCGGCCCGTTTGACTTGGTCAAAAGGTGGCGGCCCGGCCCATGGAAAGCTTGTTAACGGCCTGTTCGCATATAGCCCATTTACAGCCCGCTAACCCAAGGCCCGTTACACCCTATCTGAATTAGGCCCAGTAGCATCATCTGGGCCATCCAATATGATTCCAGCCCGTTTTCACTTCTGGCCCATGACGTCTTTCGGCCCATATGAGGCCCTAGTAACTCTTGGCTTATTAACGGCTCGTGGTAAAACTGGTCCGTAATGAACAGTGTATTACTTTACACCCATTAACGGCCCATGGTGAAACTGGACCGTAATGAACAGTGTATCACTTTATACCCATTAACGCCTCATTATTCCTTTTGGCCGTTTCCAGCCCATGTTACCTTTCAACCTTCTCAGAGCCCATTTATTCTTGGGCTCATTTACTTACGGGCCGTTACTGTCATTTTCTGCTTGTGGGCGAAATTCAGCCTATGCTTACAGTCGGCCCGTTTGTGGTCCGTTAATACGTTGGGCCGTTTTCATAGCGTCATCAAATACGGCCTATTAACGATGGCCAGTTATGGTCGGCCCATGAACGGATGATTCCAAGTCTAGCCCGTTTACAGCCATAATGCGGCCTGTTATTGGCCCATGTTTGGCCAATCAATCATACAGCCCGTATAAGGCCCATTGATGATACGGCCCGTAGAAGGCCCATTGTTTCTACGGCCCGTAGAAGGCCTACTATTTCTATGGCCCGTAGAAGGCCCACTTTTCTACGGCCCGTAGAAGGCCCAGTGTCACTACAGTAAATATTAGCCCATGGTTATTGTGGCCTAGTTTTAAAAAATAGGTTATTGCAGCCACTAGCAAACCGCGGAAAAAGAACTGCACTGACTACAAGCAAACAAATAAACAATACAACAAGGAAATAAATAAGCAAGCAACTTATGCTAGGCTATCACGGCTATTACACATATTACATCCACTGGGCATCAAAGTTCGCCACCGGTGCAAATATAGGGAAAAAAGCAGCATATAAACGCCGCAGCAAAACAAGTCCAGAACTGAAACCACTTCAGAAGAGTTCAAGAAACAATATCCTAGGTACCCATAATGCTGGCAAGATGCTTAGCAAGCTTATTAACTTTCTCTTGTTTGGCGCTTAAATCCTCCAGCGTTTGTCGCTGCACAAGAAAGTACGAATCTGAATTCTGCAAGGACTTCCTCAGTCCTTCGACTTCTTGTCGTAGCACAGCTGACTGATGCCTTTCAGCTTGTAGCTGAGACTGAAGAAGCCGAAGTGATTCAGGCAGTGAGTTCGAAGAGCTTGTGCCAGCGGTACTGGCCAGTAACTCGAACACTACATCAACGCAGGACTGTGGGGTTTTCTCACTGTCTACAAGATCGTTTTTATCACCTTTCTTGGGAGACCAACAGGGTTGTCTCACTATCTTGAACCTTATCTGCATTACTTTCTCTACCATTGCATAGTGGGGTGCTCTTCTCCAATATTCTGTTTGCATACTACAAGAGAAACAAGTAGACGCATCGCAGGTTTAGCTTGTAGTATACAAAACTCATTTTGGTAAACCGGTTCAGTAGTAAGGTGGACAGGATAACAGCATGAAACAAACATATATCTATGTATTATGGTCACTGTATTGTCCATATCATTCTAGTTTATGTACCCTAATCAAGATAGATACACAGTTCAACTCATATATTTTTAAGACACGGCAGCATAGACAGAATATAAGTCTGAGAAACTACACAGCATTGGCAGCACTTGTAATGTGCATCACATGAGAACATAACTGTTTATACAACTTGAACTGAAATCAACACAGAGCAAGAAGTTAGAACAGTAATCCAGTTAAAGAAATAGGTTTAAAACATACCTGTTGCACCATTGGAGTTTCAATTGGATCCTTCAAATTTGAAAGTAGTTGGTATGAGTAAATATAGTTATGCAACAGCAAAGGAGTATGGACCATAGCTACGGAATCTGACCTGAGAACATTAGCTCTTTTGCTATAAACGTGGAGTTTGGGTTAGCTGTGGTGGTCTTCGTGCTTTGGGCACTACAGTAGCTTTACAAACTGCTCGTGTGGGGGTACTCTGTGGTGGACATGGTGCTTTGTCAACTATAAGTGGGTTACTATCCTCTGGGGTTGTGTTTAGATGGGTTGTAGCTAGTTCTCTGCCCAACGGTGTAAGTGTGCAATCTGGAAGAGTCTCGATTATGTGTGGTCGGGCTAGTTTGAGGGCCAGTACAACCATGGTTCTATCTGCATCGACGGGTAGCACTGTCTTTTGTGAAGAACGGGTTTTTGCTCTCTTAGATACTACCATCACCCCTCCAATTCAAATGGCTGATAAACAAGAAAAGAAATTGAATGTACAGACATTGTATGATAGACAGATGTGCTAATTCACATATATGTTGTCTAACCAAACAGGACAACATGACACAATTTCACATATATGATGCCTAACTAAACAGGATAGCATGACACAGTTTCAGATATATGAAGGATAACTTTACAGGATATAATGGCATAATTCAACATATGATGAGTGCCTAAACAGGATGACATAACAAAACTGTATGATGTCTTTCTAAAATAGGTTGGGATGAAATAATTCACATACATGTTGTCTAAGTATATAGGATGGCATGATATAATTGACGTAATTGATTCATATACTAAGCAGCTGGCACTCGCATGTATGATCTCTAAACTAAGCAGATAGAATTCAATATTGTGCATATGATGTCTAAACTAGGGGCAAGACACCATATGCATCATATGAGAAATATAAACATTGCAACTTAGAGCATACACCTCACGTGGGATATAGGACTGGTCATCTGTCTCTGAATCCTCCTCTGAGGAGCTCCCTGTAACCATCGAGATATACGCTTCAACAGGTACCATTGACTGCTCTGAAGACCTTGTTTTCACTCCAGATTTTTCCATAACTGGCTCAAATGGCTGATACACATGAAGAGTAGTTCAATATACACAGATTGTCGACAAATGGAATACGTAATGAAAAAAAAAGATGGCATGAGATAATTCACATATATGATGCCTGGCTCCATGGCGGTGCATAATTCACATATATGATAACTGGCTGAAAAACATGGCATTGCATAATTCACATATCTGATATAGAAAGCAAACAGGAGGCATTCACACAAAGCATGTCTAATCTAAGCAGATGGCATGGCAATGCAAGACACCATATGCATGATATGAGCAATATAACCCAGCCAAGTTAGAGCATTCACCTCGGGGGGGGGGGGATACGACTGGTCGTCTCTCTCTGAATCCTCCTCTAAGGAGCTATCTGTAACCAGCAAGAAATCGACATCGACAGGTAGCACTGACTGCTCAGAAGACCTTGTTTTCACTCCAGATTTTCCCATGACCGACTCAAATGGTTGATGCACAGGAAGAGTAGACAAATGTATAAACATTGTTGACAAATGGAATACATTATGGAAAAAATATGGCACGATACAATTCACATACACGATGACTGGCTAAACAGGATGGCATTGCATGATTCACGTATATGATGCCTGGCTAAAGAAGATGGAATTGCATAATTCCCATATACTCCCTTCGTTCCTAAATATTTGTCTTTTAGAGATTTCAAATGGACTACCACATATGGATGTATATAGACATATTTTAGAGTGTACATTCACTCATTTTGTTCCGTATGCAGTCACTTGTTGAAATCTCTAAAAAGACAAATATTTAGGAATGGTGGGGGTATGATATAGAAACCAAACAGGTGGCATTCACACAAAGCAAATCTAAACTAAGTCGATGACATATAAGATGTATAATGTAAGCAACATCATCATGCCAGGTTAGAGCAAACACCTCAGGTGGTAAACAGGCATGGTCGGCTCCTTCTGAATCTCCATCTGAACAGCTATCTTCCTCTAGAATACAATCTGGAAATGTAGGAGGGGGGCACTTCGCCCACCATGGAGCGGCGTCTGCATGACATTATATTCGCACGCAACGGTCTTCTCTTTTTCTCTACATGTTCAGTACGATTGTGTACAATATCTGACATGCATAATAAAAAAATAGTTAGATTTTGTAAGGACTAAGGGGTGCATGCAAAAATCAAGACTGATGGTAGCAAACGAGTGGATGGATCCAAAACTAATGATAGCAGGTAGATTATAGCTTCAGTTTAAAAAGATAGACAATGGATCATCTATTGTTTGTTGTCCACCCAACATGAACCACATAGAAGACCCCAGATGAACCAGATAGTAGACATATACTATTTGTTGCTGGCTCGATATGAGACCCATGGGCAATTCAAAACTCAAGATTGAACGATAAAGTAGCAGGTAATAATAATCGATGTATAACGTAAGCAAACACGAAAGACTGCGACCTCTCTTCCGGAACTGTGTAGTCCTCAGGTTCATCTGCTCAGTCGATGATGGTAATGCAGTTGGCGTGGCTGACGGCAACGGAGAAGATGATCTGAGGTGGCGAAAGGAAGTCTGCAGGGGGATCTTTGCTGCAGTGAATGCTTCTGTCGATGGTGCACCTCAGGTGGGGTGGATGACGGCACGGCAGGAGCAGGACATAACATACAGAGTTTTCTTTGACGCCTATCTGAAAATGAAGTAAATCTGTAAGGGCTCCTTAGAATTGGAGGATTCTATAAACGCATGGACAGGAAAAACATAGGAATAGGATAGGAATGCACGTGCAAAACAGAGCATTTGGAAACATAGGATTTCACTCAATCTGGGTGTTTGGCTCACATGAATTGGAAGAACAGAGGAATGGAGAAACAAAGTGATGCAACGAGTGTACAACCTCTTTGGCATAGCCTTGTGGACCTCAGCATCATTGGGTTGGACGTGGAGGATGGTGATGATGCTGGTGTGACTGTCGGAGGCGGGGAAGAAGATCTGACGCCTCTGGAAACGGCGCCGAGGGTACTGCTCCGCTGTGATGGACGGTTCCGTCGTTGAGCAGCTCCGCTAAGGTGTACGGCGACGAGGTTGAAGCATGACAAGACAGACAACGTTAATCTGAAGTGGGAACCTAATATCATTTGCAATAGATGATGTAAAATACATCACCAAAAAGTGCTAGATGTAAAACGCATCAGCCGCGCCACGGCCGCTCCGACAGATGCTATAAGTATTGTTCGCTCTGAACTTAACTGAAGAAAATGAACTTCATAGTCGAAACTGAATTTTACTGTTGAAACTGATTGAACTAGTAACAGAGCATTGCAATAGATGTTTAGGGCGTTCGAGCACTAGTACCAGAGAAGCAGTATCTAAATCAGCAGACGCTCGAGCAGGGAACGCACTAGCAGAGAGCAAGTCGTGTAGTACCACCGCGAGCGAGTGCTAAAGCAGCAACTACTGTAGCTGCCGGAGGTCGTGCAGCAGCAGCAGCAGCAGCGCAAGCAAGAGCAAGAGCAGAGCAGCAGCACGAAAGAAAGCAGGAGCAGTGCAGCAGTGTGACCGACAACAAGAACAGGGCCGCAGCGTGAGCGAGAGCCGGAGCAGCTGCAGCTAGTGCCGTTATGGAAGTCACTGCCGAGGAAGCAACGACATGGGGGAGAGACGTCGTGGATGATGTGGCCGGCGACGGTGCCGTCGATGGAGACACACCATGGCTGCTCGGTATCGAGCACCGGCCTCGGCTTCATCGGAGGAATTGGTGAGGGTGCTGCGGTTCCGGTGGGGCAGGTCAAGACGGCGGTTGTGGGGATTGAGGTGCCGCGATAGACGAGGCGAACGTCGGGGTAGCTCCTTGGAGGTGGAGGAAGGGGCGGATGATCCGGCGGGACGACGAGATCGACAACGGAACCTCATCTGGTGCGGGGGATGAGGGACGGCGAGCTGTTGCGGTGGACGACGTAGTCGGGGAAGAGTCACCGGCTGGGCGGCGGTCGGGAGGCCGACGGAGGAGCGTTGGGTTTCGCGGGTTTTGGCGGCCTCGGTGTACGAATGGGGGGCGAAGGGGGGGAGCCAAGCTTAGGGACGCACTTGTCCGAAATGTAGGGTAAGTTACCAGCATACCCCCACCGGTTTTGACACCGCAACGTGGAGCTTCATTTCCGGCTGAGGGGTAGAAGGGGGATTTCGCGTGTCTGGGCTGCAGGAGCGATTTCGGATGAGGAGGGAGTTCTCGCGCGCGTCCAAATTTTGGGATAACAAGGCGCGGCGTGGGCTGAAGAAGCGGGAGTTTCAAAGCAGGTGAGACAAAAGATACTCGAGCTTGAAAATTTCAGGATAACAAGGCGCGGCGCGGGTTGAAGAAGCGGGAGTTTCAAAGCAGGTGAGACAAAAGATACTCGAGCTTGAAAATTTCGGGATAACAAGGTGTGGATTCCTTGTTCGGCAGAACAAACTTAATGTGTAAAAAAAACAATTCATACAAGACACAAGAGAGCCGTGTCCCCTTTTACTATATTGGTATAGATGCCATTACAAAACTACAAGAAAAATTTAAAAAAATCGGGAGAACAAGATTACACTGCACAGTACCAAATCGATTCGCACTTCCCTCAACAACAACAAAAAACAAATCAATTCCCACCAAAGAAAGAGTAATGTCCCTTTCTATATGATTACAGACGCCATGATCTCGAATTTCAATTTTTGAATGCACGTTATGTAGAATTCGAATATATCGTTAGGTGACCTTGCAGTTTATAATTGATGTAGTCGTACATTTTGATCTTCCATCATATATGAACATTTTACTCCACCATGTGAACCAATATATTGTCGTCTACCATATGGACTAAATTTGAATCAATTTTCCTTATTTGAATACGATTGTTGCCAAGTTATACAATAATTTAAATATTATCTTGATAACAAAAAACATACATATAGAAGTAATCATATTTCACTATGAACTACATGTACCATACGCTCTCCAATTCAAATATTTGTATCTATTTTATGTTGAATTCAAATCATAGTACATTATTGGCCTAGGTAACGAGATGTTTGGGATAATCTAAACCCTGTTTTCATACGTATAATTTTTGGCTGGATTGGGACAAGTTTTGGTATAAGCCTCTTGCAAAACCGGAGATTGTCTCAACAAGCCTCGTGGTTCCGAGAGGGAACGTGTCACCTTTGTGTGCGAAATGATATACGCTGCCTCCCCTTGATTTTATTTACAGAGGCAACATAGAACTATATGAGTGCCCTGTTTAATTTTGGAATTATTTCGGGTTCATTTGGCCTTTTTATACATTAATTGAGTTTCTGGACTTTTAATGTGCATAATCTAAATATGAATTGCATGCACATGCTTCGGTGCACCAAAGTGGGTTCAAAAATCACATTTGTGTCCTTGGTTGAATATCTAGGTCCCATGGTAGAAATGAGAATGAAATTCAAACATCTGGGCGTCATGACTCGGCCGAGAACATCGAGAAACTTTGATTTTAAATTCATGTAAATCCAAAACTCGCCTGGAAATCATGAAACTTGGTGTGACATCCCCAGCATCACACTACAGTAATCTCCCCCTAATAAAGGTCATGTCATCATGATCATCATGCCAAAATGCCACTTGTCCAAAATCTGCTTCAAATTCAAATTCAAATTGCATGTCAAATATTTGCTTCTTCTTTCATGCAAGCAAACTAGTTCACAATATGACAAATATTCTCTAAGTATTTTTCATGTTAAAACCAAAATCTTTGGAGTTCCCAAATTGCCCCTGGAAATTAATTAGTGTTCCAGCAGCATTTAAATATGCCATTCCCAGTTTCCAAAATTCCTAGTCAATTCCTCTTGCCTCCAAGCTATTTGTAACAATACCTAAAAATGTGGAGCAAATTAATGGGCCAAATCCCATATTTTTCCTAAATCCTTTGGATGCTCAAATAAACCTTTTGCTCTCTCTATTTTAATTTTTTTTAAGAAAAAGGGAAGCACCCCTCTGGTCCAACTGGCCCAGGTGGCCAACCGACCCACCTGGCCTAGTCGGGCCCCCTGCCCCGCTTAATCCCCCTCCCACCGAACCGAACCCTAGCCCACTCCCCACTCCCAACGCCTCGTCCTCGCCTCACCCTCGCCGCATGCCCGGCGCCGCGCCACCCGTCCCCCTCGCGACCCGACGTCGCCGCCGCACACCACCTCGGCCCGGCTCCGCCCCGCTGCTCGACGTCATCGCCTCGGCCACCTCGCCGCCCCTTGGATCGCCGCTGCCGCTCGCCTCCCCGTCGCCCGGTCATCCCCGTCCACCTCCTCGACCCCCGCTACCCAGACACCTGCAGCACCCTTGTGAGCCGCCACCTACCCTCCTCACTCCCTCTCTCCCGTCGTTGAGCCCCGGCTCGCCGCACACCTCGAAGTGCCCCGCTTGTGGCCATGCGCGCCCCCGCACGGACTCGCGCCTCCCCTCCTGCTCGCTCACGCTGGGGCGCACCCCTTGGCCTCGGCCCTCGCACGGCGCTCCGCCTTGCCTGGCTCGTCACGCACTGTCGTCCCTGTCCTGTGCCCGCCACACGCATCCCGCGCGCTGCTCGAACTCACCCGCGCCGCGCTCCAGCTTCTGTCCTGTAGCGGCCTTCACCCTGTAGCCCCTGCTCGCCTAGCCTACGCGCCCGGACGCTCACGCCAGTCCGCGCCCGCTCGCACCTCGCCCCGCGCTGACGGCCATCCTCGCTAGCCCCGGGCCGCCGGCCAGCGACTCCAGCCTCGGCCGCGCCCGTTGGCATATGCCCAAGCGGGCTGGCGCCTGCACCCGACGCCCAGCACCCGCTATGGCCCCCTGGGCAGATGACAGATGGGGTCCACACCCCCTGTCTTAATAAAAAAACGAAAAGAAAATGTAATTTAAAAATAAAAAATAAGTAATTAGTTAATTAATTAATTAAGTAACTAATTAATTAATTAATTAGGTAATTAATTAACTTAATAAACTCTGTTTAGTACCTAATTAACTTGATTAGTTAATTAAAATTGTTAATTAGTTGTTAGACTATGATAGAACGGCCCCACACGTCAGGGTTGACTTTGGTCAACTCTGTTGACTGCTGACGTCATGATGACGTCATGATGATGCAATAACCCCCATTTTAGTTTTAATAATAATTTCAGAAAATTGTTTAAATCTTTGAAAAATCATAGAAAAATATCTGTCACTCAGGTGAAAATGTTTTCTACATGAAAGTTGCTCAGAACGACGAGGCGAATCCGAATACGCGATCTGTTTACCATTTCAGATGCCTATAACTATTTGAACATGGAACATTTCCCCTCCCGTCATCTATCTGACATAGGTCTGGAACTGGGAATACATTCCCGCTTGAATATCCCCCTTCACCTATATCGTGTAGCCATACGTTAGGTCACACCCGGCACAGCATATTGCCACATTATGCTTTGTGATGCTATGTTTGCTTTATATTTACTATTTCTTCCCCTCTTCTCTCTAGTAGACCCCGAGACCGATGCCGCCCCTGTGATCGACTACGTCAACGACGACCCCTCCTTGCTAGAGCAACCAGGCAAGCCCCCCCCTTTGATCATCCCGATATCGCCCATTCTATTCTCTCATGGTGGCATTAGTTTTTGCTACTATAATTGTTTGCTCCTATTCTGATGCATAGCCTGCTTTTGTAACCTCCTTATTGTTACCTACCTGCTTATCCTAAACTAATTAGTATAGGTTGGTTAGTGATCCATCAGTGAACCCCCCCCACCTTGTCCTTGTTGCCCCTGCTTCATCATTGAAGTCCCGACCAACGGGATCGAAGACCAGGCCCCGGCATCGCACATCACTTTCCCCTTAGTTGCTCGACACTACTGGGTTACTATCAAGTACCGAGGGTGAGACCTCTTCAGCACTTCTGAAGTTAACCATCTAGTGTAGTCATTCGGTCGTGGTCATCGAGGGTGATTTCCTCCTTAACCACTTCTGATACGACTCTGTCATGCAACCCCTCAAGTGTGTGTCGGATTCCGGGTTCCGGCAGACCCTTAAGGTTCGAACTCTGGGGTGCGCGCGGAGATCGTGCCCTCTACCTCTCCGTCTTGCAAAGATCTAACTACTGCAAGAACAACACAAGAGACGCAAGGTTTATACTAGTTCGGGCCACCATTGTAGTGTAATACCCTACTCTAGTTTGTGGTTGGTGGATTGCCTCTTGGGCTGATGAAGAAGAACAATACAAGGAAGAACGACCTCGCGAGGATCAGTTCTTGGCTAGGGGATGAACTGCTAGGGGGAGTTCGATCGCCCTTCTCTCTCTCTCTCTCTCTCTCTCTCTCTACTTGCTCTACTGGTTTCTTGGTACTTGATCCGATCAGATCCCGTCCCCACCCCGGGGGTGGCTAGTCCTATTTATAGGCAAAGGCCCTCGGCCTCTTCCCAAATATTGAGCGGGAAGGGCGCCAACAATTGGCCGATTTGAAGGGGAACATCTGGTACACTTATCCTGACTAAAGTTGGTCTTCGCCTGCCAAAGGCTCTGTGGTGACGCTGTCCTGGGCTCCATGGTGACCTCCTTCCAACCGTTGGACTGGTCTTGGTCTCGTTGCACCAAAATGGATGCCTTTGTTTGATCCTCTCGCCTGCGCTTGCCCCCTTTGCACCAAAGAGGAAAGGGAGGCCCTACGCGGGCTGGCGCCCGCCTGGCATCCTTGGTCGTCATGGCTTGCGTCATGGGCACCTCGGGAGGTACCCGCCTTGATCTCTCCGCCTCCTCGCGAGCCAGCCTGGGGAGGCCGTGCTTGAGGAAGCGCCATGTCGTCCGCCTCGCGAGGCTTGGCCCATCGCGAGGGTCTTGAGCCTTGTGTTGATGAAGATGGGCCACGCTGGGCCCCCATTCGAGCCACGCCACAGGCCGCGGGCAAGCAAGTCTGGGGACCCCCATTCCCAGAACGCCGACAATAGCCCCCGGGCCCAAGGCGCGCACGGACTTGGTCATGCCGAGAGGCGAAAGGGCAAGGGCGAAGCGCCGCGGGCCCTAACAGCCTGCGGCCTTGGGTGCCGCGTGGCGGTTTGACAGGACGTGGGCGTCTCCACTTCCCCACGACGCCTCGGCAATTGCGTGACTTGACTAGTCCCTACATGCATAGATACAGGTCATTATTACCTGCGATCGTGGTGCTTGACGGTTGGCCTCTTCCGGCTATAAGTGCGAGGCCGCACAAGCTCCGCCAGTCCATCCCTTCCCGCTTCTCTTCTTCTTCCTCTCCTTCGCCGCCGCCGCTCGCATGGCTCCAAAGAGGTTCTCAGCTGCGGAGAAGGGGAAGGCTAGTCGGGCGGGGCCCGACTCCTCTCCGGCCAAGCGCGGCCGTGGTCGTCCCCGCAAGCATCCCGCGGTCCCCGCTGTGGCTCCCCGTGGGCACAGGGGTGATTCTCCGCGTGGTGGTATGCACTCGGCTGCCATGGGGAGGCAGGCTGCGGTTGCGCGGCCTCCCAGGCCGCGCTTTCGCTCGGCGGAGGTGCTGCCGGAGTTCGTCGTGTGGTCGGCGGACCCGACCAGCACTTGGCTCCAGCTCCCTCGCTTCTTCATCAGCGAGCTGCCGGCCGGCGCCCGGTGCGGCTTCTGGCTCCAGGCTGACGGCTGCTGCAGTAGGGCCTCTTGGGTTTTGCTCGAGGTCTCCCCTTCTAGGAATGGGGCCCTGACCCGCGGTTGGCAAACGTTTGCCCGCGCGGGCGGCCTGGGGAAGCGGTGCACCCTGCACTTCAAGTTCGACGGCGACAACACCCTCTACGTGAGGGTGTTTGGGGAAGATGGTCGCCGCACAGGATGCTGCCCTGAGGACGACGATGGAGGAGACAACGCCCACTCTGCTGGCGGCGCTCGAGGCTCCCCAAGCTTCGCCTACTCCCCTTCAGGCGGCTCCTCTAGCGGTGGTCGCAGCCAGCCCCCTCGCCTCCGCGCCTGCTTGGGGGGTGGTTGTTCATCCGCCCGTCGTCGCGCTCCGGTAAGAGCGAGAGGGAGTCCGCCTGAGCTCTGGAGGCATCCGGCGTCGCCTCAGTAGGCCGATGCGGGGCGGGCCACGCCGGGCTCTCCCTTTCCTTTTCCTTTTGCTCCCTGTGTAAGATAAGACAGCTGCATGGAGCCCCGTGGGGCGTGTCGAGAATCATTGCCGTGGTAGCCATTACCTTGGTTTTGTTGTTGCGCTTCTCAACTATTTGCCCTCGCGTAGGTAGTTTGCGGCCCCAGCCGGGGGGCGACCGACCCAGGCCCTGTGTGCATGTCGCGGTGCCCGAGGGGCACGGACCAAAGGGGTGCTCCTGTAGAGAGCCCGGCCCGTGAAACCTTTAGCGGCTAGAGTAGAAACGCTCGCGAGGGCATTCGAGTCCCATCCCTCGCGAGGCCTTTCATGAGATAAAATCAGAACAAGGAGCGAAAATCGACAAACCACAAATCAACAACGGCGATAATATCGATAAGACTTCAAATGCAAGTAAAACACGCCAAATGCGGAAAGCAAATGAAAAAAGCCGCGTCCGGCACCTAGTCTAGTCTTCGACGTCTTCTCACCAGCGCGGAGCTAAGTGTTGCCACTGGGCGTGAGAGGGAGCCCCAGGGCCTGAGGCCGGCGCTCCTGAGACTCCGGGGCGTGTACAGCCCCACTCATTATTACGTGAGAGTGTCACGGGGCAGCGAGCTTCACAGGCATTGGCCTTCTTCACAGGCTCCGGGCCTTTCTCCTTAGAGGTAATGAGCTTCACAGGCATTTGCCTTCTTCACAGGCTTTGGGCCTTTCCAAAAAGGAGGCGATCTTCACACGCGTTCGCCTTCTTCACAGGCTCAGGGCCTTTTCCAAAAAGAGGCGATCTTCACAGGCTCAGGGCCTTTTCCAAAAAGAGGCGATCTTCACAGGCGTTCGCCTTCTTCACAGGCTCAGGGCCTTTTCCAAAAAGAGGCGATCTTCACAGGCGTTCGCCTTCTTCACAGGCTCAGGGCCTTTTCCAAAAAGAGGCGATCTTCACAGGCGTTCGCCTTCTTCACAGGCTCAAGGCCTTTTCCAAAAAGAGGCGATCTTCACAGGCGTTCGCCTTCTTCACAGGCTCAGGGCCTTTTCCAAAAAGAGGCGATCTTCACAGGCTCGGGGCCTTTTCAGGGTAAAACCTCCGGAGGTGCTGGATGTTTCACGCGTTCTGGATCAGCTCCCCCTCTTGAGTCTCCAAGCGCACGGAGCCAGGCCTGGAAACATAAACAACCTTGAACGGGCCCTCCCACATGGGAGAGAGCTTGTGTAGCCCTTCCCTGGAGAGGACCCGCCTGAGTACGAGGTCTCCTACCTCGAGGGTCCTGGGGCGGATGTTGCGGCAGTGATATCGTCGTAGCGCCTGCTGGTACCTTGCCGCTCGCAGCGCGGCTTCCTCCCCCAGCATGAGGTCCATCCCTCGCATGGCGTCCTGCTGCGCCTCGTCGAACGCCAGGACCCGCGCGGAGCGACGCCTGACCTCGTGAGGAAGGACTGCTTCAGCTCCATAGACCAGGAAGAACGGGGTTTCCCCGGTTGGTTTGGTCGCGGTTGTGCGGATGGACCATAGCACGAATTGGAGCTCGTCGTACCAACCCCTGCCGCAGGCCTCCAGCTTCTTCTTGAACGTCCTGGTCTTGAGGCCTCTCAGGACCTCCGCGTTGGCTCGTTCGGCTTGCCCATTGCTTCGCGGGTGTGCCACCGAAGCGTAGCATATCTGCATTCCAAGGTTAGCACAGTATGTTTTGAAGAGATTACTGGTGAACTGCGAACCATTGTCTGTGATGATGCGGTTTGGCACCCCGAACCGGCTCATGATACCCCTGATGAACTTGACCGCGGAGCCTGCGGGGATGGTACGGACAGCCTCCACCTCTGCCCACTTGGTGAACTTGTCAATGGCGATGCAGAGGTAACGGTAGCCCCCTGGCGCCCGAGGGAACGGGCCCAGAATATCCAACCCCCAAACTGCGAATGGCCACGAGAGGGGTATAGTCTGCAGGCTCCCCGCTGGTTGATGGATCTGCTTGGAATGGAACTGGCAGGCCTCGCAAGCCTTTACCAACTCAATTGCGTCGTTGAGCGCGGTGGGCCAATAGAACTCACTACGGAATGCTTTGCCGACGAGGGTCCGTGATGATGAGTGGTGACCGCAGTCTACGCCGTGTATGTCCCCCAGTAGTTCCCTTCCTTGCTCCCTGGAGATGCAGCGCAGAGATACGTCGTTGGGTCGCTTTCGGTAGAGTTCTCCGTCTCTGACGCAGTACGCTGTGGCCTGCCGCGCCACACGTTCTGCTTCCTCATCCTTCTCTGGCAGGGCCCCACGTGTTAGGTAATCCCGGAGCTCTGTGATCCAGCATTCCTCCTGAGGTTCCATTGTCAAGAGCAGGCGCGCTCCTGAGGGAGGCCCACAGGCCGGGGCTCCCGAGGCTGGCAGCTGAGGGAGCTCCTCTCGAGGCTGGGCCTTGCTCGATAGCGTTGGCTGCGCTGAAGGTTTGAAGAGTCGCTCTTCGAAGACGCCGGGCTTCTGCGGCAGCCGCCTGGACGCCCGTCCGGCTATGTCGTTAGCTTCCTGGTTGGTGCCATGGGGCACGTGCTTCAGCTCCAGCCCCCAGAACTGCTTTTCCATCATGCGGACCTCTGCTAGGTAGGCCTCCATGTGTTCTTCCTTCGGCTCATACACCTTATTGGAGAAGTTGACTAGGAGCTGCGAGTCGCCCTTGACGGTGAGGCGCTTTACTCCCAGGGCCGCTGCGGCCTTCAACCCGGCTATCAGTCCCTCATATTCTGCTATGTTGTTGGAGACCTTTTCTCCTCGCTGGAAACAAAGTTGTACTGCATAGCAAAGCTTATCCTGAGTGGGTGATACTAGCACAGCACCAGCCCCGCGCCGTGCCTGGAGAATGCCCCGTCGAAGTACATGACCCAGCTTTCTGGCGCCTCGCTCCCTGGGGAGAGGGAGCGATCCTCGTCATCCTTGAGGCCTGGCGCCTCTGTCCATTCCGCCACGAAATCCGCCAATGCGGCTCCTTTGATGACCCTAGTTGTGCTGAACTCGAGCTGAAACGCTTGCAACTCTATGTTCCACTCAGGGACCCTTCCGGCTGAGTTAGGGCTCCTGAGCACCCTCTCCAGGGGGTACGATGAGACGACCTTGATCGGGTGAGCTTGGAAGTAGTGTTGCACCTTGCGCGAGGCAACCAGCAGCGCGAGGAGGAGCTTCTGAGGCATCGGGTATCGTGCCCTCGCGTCCCGCAGCATCGTGCTAACGAAGTAGACTGGGTGCTCAACAAGGCTGAGAGCAGCTTGGGTCGTGGCGCCTTCGGGAGGTGAGGGCACCTCACGAGATGTTGTGGCCTCGGGGGTGGACCATCCGGGCATGCTGCCTCTCCTGTCTCTGGTGCGTCCCTCAGCAGCTGACTCTCTTCATCTGTAGTTTCAGCTTCCTCGAGCTTTCCCTGTTCCCGTCTTGTCTGCCCTTGGGCTGCCGCTATGGTCTTGGACTGGCGCTCCTCCCTAACCGCCACCAGTGCTGCGCTGGCAGAGTAGGGGGTGGCGGCAAGGTAAAGAAGCACAGGCTCTTGAGGGCGCGGAGCCACCATGACTGGGGGACTAGTTAGGTACCTCTTAAGATCTTGAAACGCCCTATCTGCCTCTTCAGTCCATTCAAAGGGTCCCTTTTTCTTCATTAGCTGAAAGAAAGGCAGTGCTCGTTCCCCCAGCTTGGAGATGAAGCGCCCTAGTGCGGTCACACGCCCAGTGAGCTCCTGCATTTCTCTGAGGGTCTTTGGCGGACTCATGTCCTCGACCGCCTTGACCTTCCTGGGGTTGGCCTCGATGACACGGTGAGATACGAGGAATCCCAAAAGCTTGCCCGAGGGAACGCCAAACACACATTTCTCCGGGTTGAGCCGCAGGTTCACTGCGTCGAGGCTCGCGAAGGTCTCCTCCAGGTCTTGTATCAGGGTCCTGGCCTCTCGAGATTTCACCACAATGTCATCGACGTATGCTTCAACATTCTTCCCGAGCTGCGGGCCCAAGGTGATGTGCATCAGCCGCTGAAAGGTTGCCCCTGCGTTGCGTAGTCCAAATGGCATGCATGTATAGCAGCATACCCCGCACGGGGTCAAGAAAGCGGTCTTCTCAACGTCTTCTATCGCCATCTTTATCTGGTGATATCCGGAGAAGGCATCCAAGAAGCACAGCAGGTCGCACTCGGCGGTGGAATCGACGATCTGGTCGATGCGAGGGAGCGGGAACGGATCTTGCGGGCATGCCTTGTTGAGGTTGGTGAAGTCGACACACATGCGTTCCTTCCCCCCTTTCTTGGGCACAACGATAGGGTTGGCCAACCAATCTGGGTACCGGACCTCGCGAATGACTCCAGCGGCATCTAACTTGCGGGTCTCTTGGACGATGAAGGCCTGCTTCTCTGCGGACTGTCGCCTGGCTTTCTGCTTCACGGGACGCACATTTGGGCACACGTTGAGGTGCTGCTCGATGACATCCCTGGGGATCCCTGCCAACTGATCGGGCTCCCAAGCAAACACTTTCTTGGTTGCACGCAGGAACTTGACCAGGGCCTCCTCCTGCTCAGGCCCCAGGTTGGCGCCAATGGTGAAAGTGGCGCTGGAAGACCCGTCCTCGTCGACGAGTATCTGCTTGGTTTCCGCCTTGTCCTGGGTGAACAACTGCTTCTTCTTGGTAGGCGCAGCCCCCTTGGGCTCAGGGGTCCCCGCGTCGGCGGGCTGTGCCGATGCCGCCGTCTTGAAGGCGAGCTTGAGTACTCGCAGGGCGTCCCCGGTGTCTCCGTGCACGGTGAGGGTACCGTTGCTCCCGGGCATCTTCATGAGGTTGTACGCCGGGTGCGTGGCGGCCATGAACTGAGCCAGTGCCGGGTAGCCAAGGATGGCATTGTAAGGGAGGCCGATGGGGGCGATGTCAAAGTCGACCATCTCCGTGCGGAAGTTGTCGTAGGTGCCGAAGGTCATCGGGAGCCGGATCTGTCCCAAGGAGTCGGACGACCCGCCCCCGACGCCTGAGAAGGATCGGCTGGGTTGCAGCCGCTCCCGGGGTATGCGGAGGAGGTTGAAGGTCTCGACCGAAAGCACACTGAGGCCCGCGCCGCCATCGACGAGGGTTCTGGTGACGCCACCTGGCAGATGGTGGGGGTGCACAACAGGGGGAGCGCGCCCGAGCTGGCCAAGTTAGCGGGGTGGTCCTCCGAGCTGAAGGTCAGGCCAACCTCGTGCGCCGCCTGGTCCGTGGGAGCCCCCTGCTGTGCGGAAACGACGCCGATCTGGCGGGCAAACGACTTGACGTGGCGGCTCGTTGGTGGCGCCTGTGAGCCGCCCAGGAGTGCCGCGACGACCGGGGGCATCGACGTTGTGGTGCGGCAGCCCGGTCGCATAGACAGGCGCCGGGGTGATGCTTGCTGGTCGCCTCCCGTCGGGCCGGTGGCGGTGTTGACGGCGGGCGACGGGGAACGGCGAGGACGTCCACCAGCGACGGCCGCTAGTGTGGCGCGAGCTAGTCGCACGCCGTACATGGATGCGGCGGCCGGGGGAGAACGGAACAGTGGAAGGCAGATTCCGGCGCCCCCCTACCTGGCGCGCCAAATGTCAGATTCCGGGTTCCGACAGACCCTTAAGGTTCGAACTCTGGGGTGCGCGCGGAGATCGTGCCCTCTACCTCTCCGTCTCGCAAAGATCTAACTACTGCAAGAACAACACAAGAGAGGCAAGGTTTATACTAGTTCGGGCCACCATTGTGGTGTAATACCCTACTCTAGTTTGTGGTGGGTGGATTGCCTCTTGGGCTGATGAGGAAGAACAGTACAAGGAAGAACGACCTCGCGAGGGTCAGTTCTTGGCTAGGGGATGAACTGCTAGGGGGAGTTCGATTGCCCTTCTCTTTCTCTCTCTCTCTACTTGCTCTACTGGTTTCTTGGTACTTGATCCGTTCAGATCCCGTCCCCACCCCGGGGGTGGCTAGTCCTATTTATAGGCAAAGGCCCTGGGCCTCTTCCCAAATATTGAGCGGGAAGGGCGCCAACAATTGGCCGATTTGAAGGGGAACATCTGGTACACTTATCCTGACTAAAGTTGGTCTTCGCCTGCCAAAGGCTCTGTGGTGACGCTGTCCTAGGCTCCATGGTGACCTCCTTCCCACCGTTGGACTGGTCTTGGTCTCTTTCACCGAAATGGATGCCTTTGCTTGATCCTCTCGCCTGCACTTGCCCCCTTTGCACCAAAGAGGAAAGGGAGGCGCTGCGCGGGCTGGCGCCCGCCTGGCATCCTTGGTCGTCATGGCTTGCGTCATGGGCACCTCGAGAGGAACCCGCCTTGATCTCTCGGCCTCCTCGCGAGCCAGCCTGGGGAGGCCGTGCTTGAGGAAGCGCCATGCCGTCCGCCTCGCGAGGCTTGGCCCCTCGTGAGGGTCTTGAGCCTTGTGTTGATGAAGATGGGCCATGCTGGGCCCCCATTTGAGCCACGCCGCAGGCCGCAGGCAGGCAAGTCTGGGGACCCTCGTTCCCAGAACGCTGACAGTGTGAACCTCGGGGGTGATTCATCTTACGTTCACCTTGATGATTACATCTAGTGGAATTCATCGGGGGTGATTCCTCGGGTTTTCCCCTTGATGTTTGGACACACGGATACTTGGACTTTACCACTGTTACTTGGAAAGATGGGTCGACCCTGAGGGGTACTCGCGCGAGCTTAATTGCGAGTGATGTGGAGTCGGGTTGACGTAGAAGGTGCCCGCGAGTTAATTACGAGGCGTGGCCGGGCATTCCTAGACCTTGCCGCAAGTCCTCGAGACGGGGCAACGGGGTCACATCTTTCGTCAGTCTCTGCTTGTTACCGCGCGTTCCTAATCCACTACGATTTACATATTTGATCCGAGGGGCCTCTGGCCTGATAGCACTAACCATCGCGTGGTCATAGTATGGGCGTTCTGTGTCGTATGCATCAGCCGAAGCTTAATAGACGTCAGCGACTGAGCGGCACGCGCCGGGTTGGACTACGTAAGCACCTGCCTTGTTGAAGGAGGTAGCTAGGTCTGCTCACCGGCCGCGTACGCACGTGCAGGAGTTCCCGGGGAGATGGCCCATGACCCCTAGGGCCATAGGTTTAGTCCGGCGTGTTCGCCTCTCTATTAAGCCTAGGTTGTGTGTAACGCCCCGGATTCGATGCGCCAGGTGTCCGCCAGTTATTCGCCGTCGTTGCCATGTCATTTGTTTGCATGTTGCACTTTGCCATGTCATCATCTGCATTTCATATCATGTTCGTTTTATGCATCCGAGCATTTTCCCCGTTGTCCGTTTTGCAATCCGGCACTCCTATGTCACCCGGCGCCCCCTTTTGCCTCTTTTCATGA
Source organism: Aegilops umbellulata (assembly GCA_032464435.1). Lineage (NCBI taxonomy): Eukaryota > Viridiplantae > Streptophyta > Magnoliopsida > Poales > Poaceae > Aegilops > Aegilops umbellulata. Next base: position 105,096,222 of record CP136058.1, on the reverse strand, counting down.
GCGGGTGTTAAACATTCTCGGAATGGACCGAGATTTGCCAAGCGGCCTTGACATACCACCGGTAGACCGCCTGTCAAGTTTCGTGCCATTTGGAGTCCGTTTGATACTCCAACGGTTAACCGGGTAGCCGCAAAGCCTTCTTTATATTGCAGCCCAACACCCCTCCAAGTGGCCCAAAACCCACCTAAACCCCCTCCATCCTCTAGGCCGTTCGATCACGATCGCGTGGCCGCAAACCGCTCTCCATTTGGAGCATCCTAGCTCCCTCTACCTATATAAACACCTCCCCGTCCGAAATTCCCGCAGTCCAAACCCTAACCATTTTCCCTATCCGCCGCCGGACGAAATCGTCGCCGCCGGACATGTCCAACCTCCACGTCGCCTCGACCAACCACAGGCCGCCACATCACCCCCCACCTCATGGACCAACCGCCGCCTGCCACCTCAGCCCGGGCCGCGCCCCACTTCGCCGCCCCCGCCGTCACGGCCCGGCGAGCCCGGATCGGGCCTGCCCGGCCCGCTCGCCGCCGAGCCGCCCGCGCCCCCGAGCGCCGCCGTCCGCCTCCCGTCTCCCGCCTCCTGCCGGCGCCGCCCATCTCCTCCCGCCGGCGCGCCTCCCCACCGAGCTCCCCGCGCCGTCACCGCCTCGCCCCCATCTCGCCGGCGCCGTCCCGCCCCGCTCCGGCGCGCGCCACCGCCGCCGAGCTCCGCTGCCGCCGCCATGACGCCCGCCGCCCCGCGCGCCGCGGATCCGGTCGGGCCGGACCGGATCCGGCCACCTCGACCTCGCCGGCCGCCTTCCCCGCCTCCCCGGAGCCGTCCCCGCCCTTCTCCGGCGAAGTTCCGGCGAGATCCACCGCCGCGTTGACTTTCCCGCGAGGTCCAATTTCGCCTAAGTCCTTTATCTGTGACATTTTGTTGCTATGTTTGACATGCCATAACTCTCTGCCTACTGCTTCGTTTCATGCGTGTAATATGTAGAATTGTTCGCGTCAACGAGTACCTCACTTAATTCCATTGCGTCATGTTCATTTGAGTCCATATTGACGCCATAATCATCCTTGCAAGACTGCTATGTGATGTTGTCTGCTGTAGTTTATCAGGACATGCACTTTTGTCATTTTTGCCATGATTGATGTGTGCACCCTATGAACTTGAGCCCTACATGTGTTTTGAACTATGCCATGCTATATTTACAGGGGTGTATGCCATGCATTTTTGTGATCTATGTGGTGACTAGAACAAGCATGCAAACTAGGCTTTGTGATGTTGCTGATTTCAGAGACTTAGAAATATTCCAAGTCATTGCCCTGTTTATATTTTTATGCCATGTATTCTTGTTGCTACTGAGCGATCCATGCCTCTTTTGAGCATGATCAGTAAGTATGTATTGTGGATATGGTTATTCTATATCCATCCATGCCTCTGTTTGCATTTATGGAGTACCCTAGCTTGACTCAATCGAGCTCTACTTTTGCTATAAAATGTTCCTGGCAGATTGTTTACGTGTTATTCAATTTTGCCAAGGTTGTTGTAGTTGATCCTTGCATGCTATGTTATTGTTCTTACCATGTATATCTTCTATGCCATGTCTAGTTGCTGGGTGTATGCTTGGTTTGTCATGCAATGCCTCGTAGTGGGTGCATCAAGCTCACCAACATGTCTACTTATCGTTGTTCCTGCCATGTGCTGTTATTTTCACTAAGTCTGAAATCTGTAACGAAACTTGCTATGTTTACATGGGTGCCATCATATCTTCTGATCCCTTTTGGCTTGTGGTCAATAAGTGACTTTTGTTATATGCTTTTAGTAGATTCATACCATGCTCTAGATTGGCCATGATAGCTTGCTTCCACATGTTGGTTGTTAGCTCTGAACATGCTAACCTGATGTTATGTCTGCCATGTCCTGTGAATTCTGCTAAGTCTGTGAAGTTGTTATTATTTGCAATCTTGCCATGTCCTTTTGAGCATGTTCTACTAGTTTTTGGAGATAGATCAGTGTTCATGTTTTGTCATGCTTTACCTGTACATCATGTACATGCCTTTTGTTTTCATGTTGGTATCCTGTAGCATGTTGTTTTGATGCTCGCTAAATGCCTACTTGCTGTTTTGGACAGATTGTTGTTATGTCTTGTATAGGGTGTATGTGTTGCACCGTTGCTCCGTTTTGAGTGTGCTCTTTATGCAACTTGATTAGTTTTGCATGTAGTCTCATATTATCATGTTGCATCCTTGTCTTGAATGTGTTTGCTTGATGTTTAAATGCTCTTTGCACCAATGCCATGCTTAACTTGTTTTGCTCATATCTTCTAGGCCGTAGCTCCTAATCTAATGAATTCTATATGCAACTTGACTAGAATTTCGTGTAGATCATGTTGGTGCATCTTAACTTGCTGTTTAACCAATTGAACATAAGGTTTATTCAGATCTGGACCAATTTCGAAATTTGCATATGAGGACTTATCGGATTTGTTACATGTTTCCGGCCTCATTAAAACTTGCTTTGATGTGTTGTTCTTGTATGCATCATCTCTTGCCATGAGTAGCTTCATGTAGCCTTGTCATGCATCATACTTGGTTGAGCATCATGCCTTGTTCATGTGTGGTGTGTTTACCATGTTGTGTGCTTCTTCTCGATAGTTCCCGTTTCGTTGCGATCGTGAGGATTCATTCGTCTACGCTTGGTTCGTCTTCGTGGCTTCATCTTCTTCATGGACTCGTTCTTCTTCCTTGCGGGATTTCAGGCAAGATGACCGTCACCTTGGATTTCATTACTATCATTGCTATGCTTGCTGCTTCGTTCTATCGCTATGCTACGTTACCCACCACTTGCTACTCAAGCCTCCCAAATTGCCATGAACCTCTAAACTTTGTCACCCTTCCTAGCAAACCGTTGGTTGGCCATGTTACCGCTTTTGCTCAGCCCCTCTTATAGCGTTGCTAGTTGCAGGTGAAGATGAAGATTGCTCCATGTTGGATTATGTTTATGTTTATGTTGGGATATCACAATATCTCTTATACTATTAATGCATCTATATACTTGGTAAAGGGTGGAAGGCTCGGCCTTATGCCTGGTGATTTGTTCCACTCTTGCCGCCCTAGTTTCCGTCATATCGGTATTATGTTCCCAGATTTTGCGTCCCTAACGCGGTTGAGTGATTTATGGGACCCCCTTGACAGTTCGCTTTGAATAAGACTCCTCCAGCAAGGCCCAACATTGGTTTTACCATTTGCCTATCACCTATCCCTTTCCCTTGGGTCGGCCAGCCCGAGGGTCATCTTATTTTAGCCCCCCCCCCCGGGCCAATGCTTGTCTAAGTGTTGGTCCGAACCGAGCCGCCTGCGGGGCCACCTCGGGGAAACTCGAAGCCTGGTTTTACTCGTAGCATGTCTCATCCGGTGTTGCCCTGAGAACGAGATATGTGCAGCTCCTATCGGGATTGTCGGCGCATCGGGCGGTCTTGCTGGTCTTGTTTTTTTACTGTCGAAATGTCTTGTAGACGGGATTCCGAGACTGATCGGGTCTTCCCGGGGAGAAGGAATATCCTTCGTTGATCGCGAGAGCTTATAATGGGCTAAGTTGGGACACCCCTGCAGGGTTTGAACTTTCGAAAGCCGTGCCCGCGGTTATGTGGCAGATGGGGAATTTTTTGATGTCCGGTTGTAGTAAACTTAAAGTAAACTCTTCTAAAATACACCAACCGTGTGCGTAACCGTGAGTGTCTCTTTTCGGGGTTGATTGAGAGGAGAACACGGTTTCTGGGTTATGCCTGACGTAAGTAGGAGTTCAGGATCACTTCTTGATCATTACTAGTTGACGACCGCTTGCTTTGCTTCTCTTCTCGCTCTTATTTGCGTAAGTTATCCACCATACATGCTTAGTCGCTGCTGCAACCTCACCACTTTACCCCTTTCTTTACCCATTAAGCTTTGCTAGTCTTGATACCCATGGTTATGGGATTGCTGAGTCCTCGTGGCTCACAGATTACTACACCACCAGTTGCAGGTACAGGTTAAGCGATGATCATGACGCGAGAGCGATGTTTATTTGTGTTGGAGTTCTTCTTCTGCTTCTTCTTTGATTGAGGGATAGGTTCCTGGTCGGCAGCCTGGGCTAGCAGGGTGGATATTGTTTGAGTTGCTGTTTATGTTTCATCCGTAGTCGGATGTTGATTTTGTATTTGATGTTTTGTTGTATTCATGTGACATTGTATGTCTTGGTTGAATCCCCACTATTATGTAATGTTGATGTAATGATATCCACCTTGCAAAAACGATTTCAAGATGCGCTTCTATCCTTGGTGGGACCTTCGAGTTCCTTTAGGATAGGGTCGCATCTTGGGCGTGACAAGTTAGTATCGGAGCCTCGACCGACCTTAGGAGGCCCCTTGATTGATCGTGTAGTTTGGCCGATGTCGAGTCTAGAAAAAACTTTTCGGAGTCTAGTTATATCGGAGAGTAGGATTTCATTTTACTCCTCTGCCCCTTTGTCGCTCTGGTGAGAAATATTAACGTAGGTGTTTTGAACTACTCCTCTTCCCATTCAAATTTTTCTTTAGGATCACGTGTTTAGTTTTCGCTCGTTGTCCATCCTGTTTTATCCGGCGCATTTCTCTTCGAGTGGTTTCGATCCTCGCTATCTTTCGCAAGATCAGTCGTCAGTTCTTTCTCTTTCGATGGTGTTTTCCTTGACCGAAGTTGTCCTTGTTTTTCCCACCCACCCTCCCTTCTTCTTCTCGGAACCGGAGTCGGACATCGAGTATCCATCCTAATCGTGCGAAGCCTTTGCATTCTCTCCTCAATCATTTCAACCGGCGTTTTTCTATTCAATTATTCGTCACTCCAGTTGCCTTTGTTTTTCCTGCCCTCCCACCCCTTTAATTCCCGGAGTCTGATCCTCTATTTGAGCAGTAATTTCATTTGTCCGGAGTTTCTTCAGTCTTTCCTCAATTGTCTCAACCGGTGTATTCTCGCCTAGTTAATCATTGTTTGTCTCATTTTCTTTTCCGGTGAATCCAATTCAAGTTTTCGTTGTCAATCATATTTTTTCCCTCAGCTCAAATATTTCCTTTTGCTCGTTCGCCTCTCGCCATTCTATCACCCCGGAGTGATGAAGACATCTCAGAAAATTCGTGTTTGCATTCAATTAATTGGAGGTTATCACCTCATTCAAGTCCCTCAGTTGTTCCGGTGCATGGTATTTTCTTCAATTCCTTTTCCAATGGTGTTTCTTTTCAGTGGGCCCTAACCCACAGGTCTTTTACCAGGATCTTACCTGACTCTTCTAATTTTCACGGACTTATTCTCAAATTCTTTTCGAAGTTTGGCATAGGTATGAATTTCATTAGTTAGATGTCTTCTTCAATATCTCTTTCAAATTCTCTCTTGCGCGGGTCAATGTTTCCCCTTTTCATTCTCCCGGAGTATCCCAACAATTTTTGTGTTGTTTCTCATCGTCATTCTCAACATTTGAAGACTGAAGAAGATTTCTCTTAAATCTTGTTCGTTCTACCGGAGATTCGCGATGCTAACTCGATGTTACCCTATCAAATTGTTTCTAGTCGTGCAAATTCTTTTCATCCATCCGGAGTATTTCAGGAGTTGCCTTCTCTCTCGATCATCCGGAGGTCATCTTTTTGGAATATTTCTTCGTTCTAAGTTTTCAGCTTCGTTCGTTCCATAGTTGTACCGGTGCCTCTTTCAAGCTTTCTTCAATCAGTTCACGATCTCTTCGTTCTCTTTTTCTCTAAATTCTTTCGAGTATCTTCGTGCTTGCTCTAATTCTTACCGGCGATTCATTCTCTTTTCTTTGTTCGTTTTTTTCTTACGGTGGTTCTTTGAAGATTCCTTTTCCGTTCTCATCATAGCAATTCATTCGTTCTATTCATTCCTACCGGTGGCTCATGAAGACCTTCCCAAATTTCGTGCTATATCTCCCCTTAATCTTTTCCCAATGTGAATAAGTGGTATGCAATCCATTGCTTCTCATCAATTTAATTGGTGGAGGATAAGCATAACATAATTCTTATTCCGCTTTCATCAAGCTGATTAATTCCTTCCTTCGGAGATTGTTCAGGTTGAAAAATTTCTCGGTTCTAAGTTGTTCGTATTTTCTTTTCCGGAGTTCCAAGTCTTCTCGCCTGTCTCGTAACGAAGCCCCATCTTAATCATCGCAAGGATTTAATCTTATCCCTTTTCATCCTTCAATTTTATCTCGTCATCTTTTCGTTACCGGAGGTCTTCATGGTGGTTCATCAGTAGTTAATTCATTCTTCAAGTGATCATCAAGATTCTTGTTGGAGGAGCTCAAGTATCTTCTTATTCTTCTTGCTTCGCGAGGTGCAAGTAATTTCTCCGTATTCTTTTGAAGTGGAGTTTTGCATTTCTTTGTTCTCTTCAGCTATCCAATCGTTTTTGTTTGTGGTCGGAGATCACCTCATAATTTTGAGATGTTACCCATAAGTCCACAACAAGCAATTCTTTTCGTTGTTGATTTTCTCAACAACTCCGTTAAATCCTTTCTTCTAAGGTTGCTCTCTATTTCATTCGTGGTAGAAGATGTCGTCTTCTTCTCCGTTTTTTCCGTTCAACTCTATCAAGTCTTCCGGAGGTTTTGTGTTGTTCCTCTCGTCAAGTAGCATTCCATCTTCTCAAGTTCATGTTCTACTCTTTCCAAGTTTAGCCAGGGTGCTACCTAAATCCTTTCAGTCTTATTCCTTTGTTATCTTGTCCTAACCGGAGTGGCTTCAAATCCAATCTTATTCCTTGAGCTTTTGCTTCTTGTCATACTCAACATCACTCTTTCCTACTCGAGTGTTCTTGCTTTTGTTCATCCTCTCTCTTTTGTTCTTATCTCACCTCATTCCTTTTTCCCCTCCGTCTCGGTCCTAAGATCCCGGGACGAGATCTCTTGTTAGTGGAGGAGAGTTGTAATGCCCCGGATTCGATGCGCCAGGTGTCCGCCAGTTATTCGCCGTCGTTGCCATGTCATTTGCTTGCGTGTTGCACTTTGCCATGTCATCATCTGCATTTCATATCATGTCATCTTGTGCATTGCATTGCATACGTGTTCGTTTTATGCATCCGAGCATTTTCCCCGTTGTCTGTTTTGCAATCCGGCACTCCTATGTCACCCGACGCCCACTTTTGCCTCTTTTCGTGAGCGGGTGTTAAACATTCTCGGAATGGACCGAGATTTGCCAAGCGGCCTTGGTATACCACCGGTAGACCGCCTGTCAAGTTTCGTGCCATTTGGAGTCCGTTTGATACTCCAACGGTTAACTGGGTAGCCGCAAAGCCTTCTTTATGTTGCAGCCCAACACCCCTCCAAGTGGCCCAAAACCCACCTAAACCCCCTCCATCCTCTAGGCCGTTCGATCACGATCGCGTGGTTGCAAACCGCTCCCCATTTGGAGCATCCTAGCTCCCTCTACCTATATAAACACCTCCCCCTCCGAAATTCCCGCAGTCCAAACCCTAACCATTTTCCTATCCGCCGCCGGACGAAATCGTCGCCGCCGGACATGTCCAACCTCCACGTCGCCTCGACCAACCACAGGCCGCCACATCACCCCCGCCGCCTCATGGACCAACCGCCGCCGGCCACCTCAGCCCGGGCCGCGCCCCACTTCGCCGCCCCCGCCGTCGCGGCCCGACGAGCCCGGATCGGGCCCGCCCGGCCCGCTCGCCGCCGAGCCGCCCGCGCCCCCGACCGCCGCCGTCCGCCTCCCATCTCCCGCCTCCTGCCGGCGCCGCCCATCTCCTCCCGCCGGCGCGCCTCCCCACCGAGCTCCCCGCGCCGTCACCGCCTCGCCCCCATCTCGCCGGCGCCGTCCCGCCCCGCTCCGGCGCGCGCCACCGCCGCCGAGCTCCGCCGCCGCCGCCATGAAGCCCACCGCCCCGCGCGCCGCGGATCCGGTCGGGCTGGACCGGATCCGGCCACCTCGACCAAGCTGGCTGCCTTCCCCACCTCCCCGGAGCCGTCCCCGCCCTTCTCCGGCGAAGTTCCGGCGAGATCCACCGCCGCGTTGACTTTCCCGCGAGGTCCAATCTCGCCCAAGTCCTTTATCTGACATTTTGTTGCTATGTTTGACATGCCATAACTCTCTGCGTACTGCTCCCTTTTGTGCGTGTAATATGTCAAATTGTTCGTCTCAACGAGTACCTCATTCCATTTCATTGCATCATGTTCATTTGAGTCCATATTGATGCCTTAATCATCGTTGCAAGACTGCTATGTGATGTTGTCTGCTGTAGTTTATCAGGACATGCACTTTTGTCATTTTTGCCATGATTGATGTGTGCACCCTATGAACTTGAGCCCTACATGTGTTTTGAACTATGCCATGCTATCTTTACAGGGGTGTATGCCATGCATTTTTGTGATCTATGTGGTAACTAGAACAAGCATGCAAACTAGGCTTAGAAATATTCTAAGTCATTGCCCTGTTTATATTTTTATGCCATGTATTCTTGTTGCTACTGAGCGATCCATGCCTCTTTTGAGCATGATCAGTAAGTATGTATTGTGGATCTGGTTATTCTCTATCCATCCATGCCTCTGTTTGCATTTATGGAGTACCATAGCTTGACTCAATCGAGCTCTAATTTTGCTATAAAATGTTCCTGGCAGATTGTTTACGTGTTATTCAATTTTGCCAAGGTTGTTGTAGTTGATCCTTGCATGCTATGTTATTGTTCTTGCCATGTATATGTTCTATGCCATGTCTAGTTGCTGGGTGTATCCTTGACAGTTCGCTTTGAATAAGACTCCTCCAGCAAGGCCCAACATTGGTTTTACCATTTGCCTATCACCTATCCCTTTCCCTTGGGTCGGCCAGCCCGAGGGTCATCTTATTTTAGCCCCCCCAGGCCAATGCTTGTCTAAGTGTTGGTCCAAACCGAGCCGCCTGCGGGGCCACCTCGGGGAAACTGGAAGCCTGGTTTTACTCGTAGCCTGTCTCATCCGGTGTTGCCCTGAGAACGAGATATGTGCAACTCCTATCGGGATTGTCGGCGCATCGGGCGGTCTTGCTGGTCTTGTTTTATTACTGTCGAAATGTCTTGTAGCCGGGATTCCAAGACTGATCGGGTCTTCCCGGGGAGAAGGAATATCCTTCGTTGATCGCAAGAGCTTATAATGGGCTAAGTTGGGACACCCCTGCAGGGTTTGAACTTTCGAAAGCCGTGCCCGCGGTTGTGTGGCAGATGGGAATTTGTTGATGTCCAGTTGTAGTAAACTTAAAGTAAACTCTTCTAAAATATACAAACCGTGTGCGTAACCGTGAGTGTCTCTTTTCGGGGTTGATCGAGAGAAGAACACGGTTTCTGGGTTATGCGTGACGTAAGTAGGAGTTCAGGATCACTTCTTGATCATTACTAGTTGAAGACCGCTTGCTTTGCTTCTCTTCTCGCTCTTATCTGCGTAAGTTAGCCACCATACATGCTTAGTCGCTGCTGCAACCTCACCACTTTACCCCTTTCCTTACCCATTAAGCTTTGCTAGTCTTGATACCCATGGTTATGGGATTGCTGAGTCCTCGTGGCTCACAGATTACTACACCACTATTTGCAGGTACAGGTTATGTGATGATCATTACGCGAGAGCGATGTTTATTTGTGTTGGAGTTCTTCTTCTGCTTCTTCTTCGATTGAGGGATAGGTTCCTGGTCGGCAGCCTGGGCTAGCAGGGTGGATATTGTTTGAGTTGCTGTTTATGTTTCATCCGTAGTCGGATGTTGATTTTGTATTTGATGTTTTGTTGTATTCATGTGACATTGTATGTCTTGGTTGAATCCCCACTATTATGTAATGTTGATGTAATGATATCCACCTTGCAAAAGCGTTTTCAAGATGCGCTTCTATCCTTGGTGGGACCTTCGAGTTCCTTTAGGATAGGGTCGTATCTTGGGCGTGACATCGGGTTGTGGCGTATTGTTTGTCCGAGGCCAGGCATGACCCAGGAAAGTGTGTCCGGCCGGAGTTAATCGAGCGTGGTGGGTAAGTTGGTGCACCCATGCAGGGAAGAAAACATCTATCGATAGCCTGTCCTACGGTAACGGACACTTGGAGTTGTATCCTGATCGATACAACTAGAACTTGATACTTGTGATTAGAACTGGATGGTGATCAGATTTGGATTGTGACGACACTTGGATAGTATGGCTCTGGGATTGCTTTCTCGCAGGGTGTCGAGAAAGGATCGCTGGCCGAGGTTGATAACATTACTACTACTTTACTTTATGCTACTCTACTCCCTCCTATTGCTGCAAGTTGGTGGTTTCCAGAAGATGCTAGTCTTTGATAGGCTAGGATTTCCCCTTCTCTTCTGGCATTCTGCAGTTCGGTCCACTTATACAGCCCATTTCTTTGATACCGATGCATATGTAGTGTAGATCCTTGCTTGTGAGTACTTTGTATGTGTACTCACGGTCGCTTTGCTCCCCCTTTTCCCCCTTTCTTCTCCTTTCCGGTTGATGCAACCAGATGTCGTAGCCCAGGAGCCAAATGCCACCGCCGATGCCTGCTACTACATGGAGACCGCCGACGACCAGGAGTAGTTAGGAGGCTCCTAGGCAGGAGGCCTTGCCTTTTCGATCGTTGTTGCTTTTGTGCTAGCCTTCTTAAGGCAAACTTGTCTAACTCATGTCTGTACTAAGATATTGTTGCTTCCACTGACTCTTGTGTATTCGAGCTTATGTATTCGAGCCCTCGAGGCCCCTGGCTTGTAACATAAAGCTTATATTATTTTAATTTGTGTCTAGAGTTGTGTTGTGATATCTCCCCGTGAGTCCTTGATCTCGATCGTACACATTTGCGTGTATTATTAGTGTACAATTGAATCGAGGGTGTCACAAGTTGGTATCAGAGCCGACTGCCTGTAGGTAGCCCCCTTTCCAACTCCTTGGCCGAAGTCGAGTCTAGTCACTACAAAAACTTTTACTAACATGGATGTGTGGCTTACGGGCCCACATTGCCATTGGGTGGTATTAGGATCTTTTATTTCTCGTCTATGCTCTGGGACTCTGATCTCTCTTCTATTCGGGTTAAACATTTTACTAACGCTGACATTAGGTTCTCATACCCACTTCCTCCCGGAGAGCCCCAACATTATCGATGATTGCTTGTTTCATCAGAAGATTCTGCGGATACTCCTCGATGTTTCCCGAGACCCTTGTGTCCTTCGCCGTTGCAATTCCCTTCCACCGTCAACCCCTATGGATAACTACATACAATTTCAATTCTTACATTCGTCCCCAATTGCTCTTGCTAATACAAGATACCCGGAACTTCTCCCGATTATTTCGAGAATCCATTGTGCCTGTTGCGTTGCAGCTCCTTTTCTGCCCAAATAAATGTCCGAATAATTCCTCACACTTATCGAGGATTTGTTCATTCCTAGTTATTCATGTGTTCCACAAAATACCCCGAAATGTTGTTCGACCTTCCGAGAATCCTTTGCAACCTATTACTCTGGAAAGTCTTGTGTGCCTGCATTATGGTTAATTCCATATTTCTAGTAATCTCCGTTGACATGCTTTGTCACTATCGTTTCGAGTCCCTTGATCATATATGTTGCAAATGCTTGCAATCCTCAACCAGATCCTAGCATTCATCCTTCCGGCTCAGACGTCACTCCGAACTTGAGCTTGTTCTTGGCAAATCAAACATTCATCGGTTGTCGATCTATATCGATTCAACTCAATTATCTTTTGATCAGAGCCTCTGCTTCTGATCTTCTGATTCAAAATTTTTAATCCCTTTGTATTTAAGCTTTGAAGTTATCCAGATATATCTATAACCCGATGCCTTTGTATTCTTTCTTCTTCTGGGTGAGTATCGATACTCACATCAGATCTTTTATGGACCTCCATATCCGTTCTTGGATTATTATCCGACAATGTCCATAATATTCATTAAACTTGTGAGTTTTGCCCTGACATATAATGCCTTTGGTAAATTCTATCATCTGCTTTTGTCAACCATACTCTGCTTTCGAGCTGGTATATTTTAATCCTAACGTTAGTGGTATATGTTCCTAAGATACCCCTACGGGTTGAAACTGTGCCTCCCTAATCTATGTGAACTCGAAAGTTATGCAGGTTATACTCTACTGGCGTTTCGTCAGATAAAATTTCAACACTACAAATTCTTTGAAATTGAGAAGTGAATAAAAAGTTGTGTATTGGAGAAGTGGGAGTCGACCTCGAACCTTGCGTTCATGCCCACGGACACGATGCCGATCTTATCATGGAAGCTTCTCGTAAAAATAATTACCCCCTTGGTATAAGTTCATCTAATATCTGGGATTTGGTTTTTTGTAATCATGGTTCTGGCCATATTGATATTCTTTGATTCCATTTCCCGGACAAGTTAAAATACTTTTCTTCTGCAGATCATTTCATCTATCCAACCTCTATTTTGATCTACCTTAAGTATTGCCCCCTGTTATCTCGAGGATATTGTGTCATTGCACTACCTCTTGTGAATTCTCATTGGAATGATACTCCATCACATCATTCCTATCCTGATCGGCTATATCATTATTGAGAAAATTTTAACTGTGCTACCCGATCCTTCTTCCCGGCGCAACTTTCGACGATGAGCGAAGCTTACGTCGATCTTCCTCATCATAATATTCCACCTTGAACAACAAGCTTGAATCCGAGCTTGTGTCGTATACGTGGTTCCAATAGCCTTTGCTTCATCATTCCTTTTGCTTCATGTCGTTGCTGCTCGATGGCATCTCCATAGAGCCTCTCGACAAAATTGGTCGTGATCACCATCAATATACTGCCTTGTTCTAAGATATCAATCAAATTCTCGAGGAGAAATACCATCCTTGCCCGTCAATGATTCGTGTTGTCATCGACACCATCCTTGACTTCCTGCCAATACAGACTTGGTCATGTTTTGATTATGTCTTACATTCCTTGACATTCTTCGAATTGTTCCTTTGTACTTCTTTTGACGTGTAGATTCAATCTTGCTTGAAACACCATGTTAATGTTACCTCGAAGCATGACTGTGGTACGCCAAACAACAACAAGAACATTGGAAGTGCATTGCCAAATGTTTCTTGCTCTATTATCCAAACACTATTGTATGGATAACATCATGTATTCCCTTGCCCCTTTATCCAAATGGTGATGTACTTGTTGATCTAACATGTATATCATGCTCTACTCTTCCTTGGGAATAGTTACACTCCTATATCTTGTGTATAAACACATTTTTCTTTCCATTGGTTTGCTTAACCTTTCTTGTGATCTATATATGTTATAAGCACAAATAATTCCCTGCTTATGGAAACACCTCGGTTTACAACTCTGTCAGTGTGACCCTGTTACTATTGCTGACGACATCTTGGTAACCCCCGATGGACCAGAACTTTGTCTATTGGTCCGCCTCGTTCAACGGGCAGGAAAATGGTTCTGTTCGTCCCTTGCCCTTGGTACCAACATTGTTGCCAACATAACTGACAGACTATCCTCCGACAAAGCTTGCTATCATAATCGTGTGACATGTCACCGCTCTTTCTACTTTTAACCCACATGGTGGGCCCATAACCCACAGTTCCACAAGATCGAAACCTGACTCCTGTACATCCTTGATTCCGAAGTATATTTTTCACTTGCCTTCGTATGTAATTCATGAGCCACCTTCCTAGTGATCTATTCTAGTATCAGACGCAATAAATTTTTTGCTGTTGCTCTGAACCCCCTTTCACCTTTTGATTAGGCATCGAATGATTGCCTGCCCGTTAAAACTTCTCATGGTACATTCATACTTTGCTCTCGATGTTTATTAAGTTTCAACTCGAGAGATACTTCTGCCTCATTCTCTGAATTGTTCACCAGATAATTAACCCTATAAGGGTCAGTTCTCCCAAAGTTACTCTGTACTTCCCCACTTAAATCTCGGGACGAGATTTCTTGTAGTGGAGGAGACTTGTAACATCCCCAGCATCACACTACAGTAATCTCCCCCTAATAAAGGTCATGTCATCATGATCATCATGCCAAAATGCCACTTGTCCAAAATCTGCTTCAAATTTAAATTGCATGTCAAATATTTACTTCTTCTTTCATGCAATCAAAACAGTTCACAATATGATAAATATTCTCTAAGTATTTTTCATGTTAAAACCAAAATCTTTGGAGTTCCCAAATTGCCCCTGGAAATTAATTAGTGTTCTAGCAGCATTTAAATATGCCATTCCCAATTTCCAAAATTCCTAGTCAATTCCTCTGGCCTCCAAGCTATTTGTAACAATACCTAAAAATGTGGAGGAAATTAATGGGCCAAGTCCCATATTTTTCCTAAATCCTTTGGATGCTCAAATAAACCTTTTTGCTCTCTCTATTTTAATTTAAAAAAGAAAAGAAAAAGGGAAGCACCCCTCTGGTCCAACTGGCCCAGGTGGCCAACCGGCCTACCTGGCCTAGCCAGCCCCCCTGCCCCGCTTAACCCCCCTCCCATCGAACCGAACCCTAGCCCACTCCCTAGTCCACACACGTCTCTTTCCCCTCCCCGATCCAAATCGGTATCGCGGGACCGAACCGCCCGACGCCTCGTCCTCGCCTCGCCCCTCGCCGCACGCCCGGCGCCGCGCCACCCGTCCCCCTAGCGACCCGACGCTGCCGCCACACACCGCCTCGGCCAGGCTTCGCCCCGCTGCTCGACGTCATCGCCTCGGTCACCCCGCCGCCGCTCGGATCGCCGCTGCCGCTCGCCTCCCCGTCGCCCGGTCATCCCCGTCCACCTCCTCGACCCCCCCTGCCCAAACCCCTACATCACCCCTATGAGCCGCCGCCTCCTTGCCAGAGCAACCAGGCAATCCCCCCCCCCTTTGATCATCCCGATATCGCCCATTCCATTTTCTCATGCTGGCATTAGTTTTTGCTACTGTAATTGTTTGCTCCTATTCTGATGCTGTAACATCCCAAAATTCTAAATTTTGGAATGTTATAATAAATAGATAGATTTGATTGATTGTTTGATTGATTGATTGAAAGTGTTTGAATTTGAAACTTTTTGAAAGTTAAATAAGAGGGAATTAAAGGAATTTCCCAAACTTTCATTTTTGCTTTTATGATCTCCGTGAATTCAAATTCTTTTCATCACAAAACCCTGGAGAGAACATGACATGACTTCTTCCATTTATTTAAATGACAAGGGGTGTTGAAAATATTTGAATTTCATTTGAAAGTATTTCCAATTCTGAAACTTTAAGCAACTCAATGATTTTCACGAGAGAAGATAATATGACTTCTTCAAAATATATATGAGATATGAGTTGGAAGTTTTAAAAGAATTAAATTCAAGTTCTTTTGAATTTATTTTCAATTGGGAGTTATTTGAGTTTTATTCAAATTATTTTTCTCCAAAAACAAAATACATGGAAAATAGGGTAACATGTTTCCCTGCAATAGAAAATTGGAGAAAAATTAATTTGAAATCATTCTGGTATTTTTAAAATGATTTTTGTTGGATTTTATTAGGGCAGTAGCACTCTTTTAATTATTCGAATTTTTCTGGATTTTATTTGACTTTACAAAAATGTTCACGTTGTAGATATTCTTTTTCTAAAAAAATTGATATATTATATGCCTATATAATATTTTTATTTATTTTGTCTTTATTTATCTAAGAAAATGTTAAAAAAATCCTCAGCGCCTTGGGCCAAAGGCCCAAGCCGCCGGCAGGCCGACCAAGGCCAAGGCCATCGCGCGCGCGCCCAGGCGCAAGGAGGAGCCGACGTCGTTGTCTGTTCTTTGGAAAGTCCTAGTAGGACTTTAGTCCTACTTCGTTTATTTTTCTAGATCTTTCTTTCCCTCTTTTGTTTCCTATTCCTAGTCTAATTCTTGATCCCTCCTCCAAGTAAAACCCTCCCCTCTCCAATATAAATACCCCCACAGCCCCCCCCTCTAAATCATCAAACCCAAAGCCCCCAAGCCTCCACCGCGCCCCACACCCGCGCCGCGCCCCTCACCCGCGCCGCCGCCGCCCTAGTCCCGCGCCGCCGCCGCACCTTGCCACCGCCGCCGCCGCCCAACGCCGCCTTCGCCGGAGGTAGCCGCGCCGCGTCTCTTTCTCTTTTCATCGGATCGTTTTCTTCTAATCGTTCCAATTCTTCTTTTCTGATTCGTTTTTCTTTCCGGTTCTTCGCTAAACCGTTCCGGATTTCTAGATCGGTTTTTCGTTCTGTTTTCTTTTCCGAAACCCTAGATCGGATTAGTTTTCTTCTCCGATTTAGTTGCCTCGAGACCGTTTCACCGGACCGTTCTTCCTAACGAACGTGATCACCGGATTCTTCTAGGTTAACGAACGTTCGCTCGTTGAACCGTTCTTCTTTTTCTTCTCGTCGGATTTATTCCGCGATCGCGATCTCAGATCCGATCTTCGTTCTATTTTATCTTTTCGCTCGTTTATCGGAATCAGGTGATTCAAGCGCCTGGAGTTTCGTTCCGAAACCGCCGTTCCGACTAATCGACTTAAACAAGTTTTTGCTACGGTAAAATTTGACCTAGTTTCATCTTGCTAGAACCGAGTTTTCTTCCACCGTTTGTTTTCCGTTTCTTGATCGGTTCGTTCTCTTTTGCAACCGGAGTTCTTAAGTTGAACTTACTGGTTAGAACTTTTATTCAAATTTTACCTGTGCATTAGATGAGTACTTATTGTATGCTTGTTGTTTGTCTGCGATAGATCACCCGGAGTGCGCCGCCTGTTACTTCGAATCTCTAGGTTTCGTGGATCATCAGCAAGGCAAGTTCACACTTTGATCATAACCCTTTTCATACCCAGTTTTATTGCATTAGATCAATCCTCAAGCATTGCATGATTAGGATCTAATTAAATTGTGGGATGGGAAGTAGATGAGGTAGTACCTATTACTTGTTTTATTATGAAACCCTTGGGAGTTACTCTACGCTGCTTATATTGCCATGCTATGCTCGTAGACGTGGATTGGGTTTTGAGAGTATTTCATGACAGATGTGAGATTGTTAATTAATGGTTTACTTAAGGTGGCAACTTAAACACACATCTGGGTGGATTGAGGCACCTGGGTATTCCAGGACTTGCCTGTCTAGGCACCTGGGTATTCCAGGACTTGCCTGTTTTTCTTTTGGACCGCCACCCAGGCTCAAAGGGATCGTGAGATTATTCATACTAGAAACTTCTGTGTGCAGCCACAAGCCATTATGGGCTCTGGCATAGTTAATTAAGTCGTGCGAACTCTTACAGGGTAGACTAGCAGATGTAGGGGAAAGTAGGTGTACCGGTCTATCCAACGTAAGGTACTAGCGCTTCTGAAAGACTATGTCTCGGTCATCCGTTTCTCAAACACCATGTAGTGCGAGAAATCCAACGGAGGCGATCGAGTCTTGTGGGGAAAAGTGCGCAAACCTCTGCAGAGTGTACAAACTAATCATGATTAGCCGTGTCCCCGGTGATGGACGTCTTGACTATCTAGTTCTTGGATTATCCTGTTGATCTCATCACGTTACTTTAATTAATATTGTTGGGTTATTTGATGACTACTTTAATTGGGATTGAGGATGCTGTCAACCATTCTCAATGTTTAACAACCACCATGATAGTTAAATAAATTTATTCCTTTGCAGTAGGGAAAAATTGGCTTTACGCAAAACCTTATAACCATAGAGCTTTTCCACCAGCCATATATGCATGTAGTGATAGCCATTGTTCATCATTCTCTATGGTGTGAATTTGCCAGTACATTCAATGTACTGACCAGTTTCGGGCTGCAACGTCTCATGTTGCAGGTTTTCTTACGACGAGTAAGTGATACGTTAGGGTTTCGATTTCTACACTCAACTTTGCCATTGGTGTTGATGGGAATCCACAACCTTGTTGCTTCCGCTATATTGGATTGATGTAATAGTATTTACGTTATTTTATACATGTGATTTACCTCTGTTATAAATCCTTCGAGTACTGTGTGTGTCAGCATACCGATCCAGGGATGACACGTAAGCACAGAGACTTGTCCCATTCGGGTCGGGTCGCTACAAGATGGTATCAGAGCACATGTTGACTGTAGGACGTGGCCCTAGAAACTGGCAAGCCCATAGGAAAGATTTTTTCTCTACAAACTTTCTTTTCAAAAGGATCTTTCACCTCTCTTCTCTCCTGAGCTTATTCAAAAATTCCTTTTAGTGAGACTATACCCCTTTTTCCCTTTTTGACCACGCGAAGATTCGACTGATGAGACCACTCCAAGAAGTACAAGATACCGGACAACTAAGACCATTGGGAATGAAGAGGATTTTACTATACACTATGATAATGGAAACTACAGTGGTTGAAGACTCCGAAGACAAGGAGATTTTGAAGGCTCTGAAGAATTCCCAGATTTTATGAAGGCTACCCTATGGAACTTGGCAGACTAAGGAAGCTGTCAATACCCGAGATCAAGGTGTGTTGGAGATAGACCGGAACATGGAGAGTTAAAAACTCAAAGATTTGTCAAGAAAACCTTAAGGCATGAGATATCAACTATGGAATAATAGCTCATGGCAATGACAAGATGCAGAAACATGCTATCCATGATGTTATCACCCGCTTATGCTATTGTCACAGTGCTGAGTTAAGCATGCATACGCATGGAAGGATTGGATGGTAGAAGGCTGATGGAGCACCTATCAGCAAGATGAAGTTTTAACCTTAGCCGGTGTATCACCAGGATCTGGAGTGTTACATCAAGAACTTAAAATGGACATACAGGAAGCCGTATTTGACGAGAAAGCATTTCGTGAAGAACATAGGACCAAGAAGTTGAAGAAGCCAAGCTGGAGGAGCTAAAACTTCAAGATACCGGAGATTCGTCAAGAACTGAAGGACAGTAGGATCATGGCTCATGCCAAGGATGTTGAAACCCAGAAGTTTGGAATGCAACTCCAGAATATTCAAGGATGTCACGAGAGACTTTGCTACAGCAGAGATGAGCTGGCAAAAGGGACTTGAAAAAGACAAGCATGATCGGAAGAAGCCATCGGAGACATGAACAGGACTTGAAGGTTTTGACGACCTTGAAGATTTATTGACCTTAGAAGACCAAACCCCTATTATATACCTACTTTAGATGCGACGTTTGTGAGCTGTCATTTGTTTGATGTTTTTCCGACAGCCACAATAAAATCTGTCTTTTCAAAACCTTTTGTTTGTATTGTGTGTATCCCTCTCGATCTCTCTTATCTCAACCCATAACCCATGGACCCAATAGATTGATGAATGGAGATGAGCTTGTATTTTCGGGACCGATGAGTAAATTGGAGACAGACCGATGGATTCAGAACATGGAGGATCATATGGAGAACAACCCTATAGTCGGAAAGGACATGGCCCAGCATGCTCTTCAATGCTTTGAAAGAGGTGCTGCTACTTGGTGGAGGATGTACCAAACCATCAATGGATGGCAAGGAGTAACCACTTGGAAAGAATTTAAGTTGACTTTGCTAAAGTCTCAGTTTGTGTCCCAGAAATTGAGGCCTTATGGAAAGGATATGAAGAAAACTTGTGCATGCAAGCTTTGTGGAGAAATAGGACACAACCATAAAGAACACAAGGATGAATGCCCTAATTGTGAAGGAAGTCACCCAGCTGAAAAATGCCCAACTAGGCAGATCACTTGTTTCTTGTGTGAAGGGACTACCCACTACCCTGCTCAGTGTCACATTTACCCCATGGTACAAAGAACCATCCAGCAGAAAAAAGAAGCAATGAAAGGAGCCCTAATGGGAAATTTAAAAGAACCTGCGATGAAGGAAGAGGTGGAGGACACACCCAAAGAGGAACCAATTAAACCCTGCACCAAGTCTTGCTATTCATGTGGAGAAGAAGGACACATCTCCCAGAATTGTACAAAGGGGAATATAGTAGAATTCCCGACGGAGGAAGTAGAGTATGACCCACAGGAAATAGAAGCCCTGATTGGAATGGAAAAGTCCAGAAAGAGAAGAAGATTGGATTCCAGGAAGGATCTGAGTCATGTCACCTGTTACAAGTGCAAGTTGTCAGGGCACTACATCAACACTTGCCCAAAAAGGAAGCCAAGGACCCAAGGAGGCTATGTGATCAAGGGAAAACCTCAAAACTGGCCAGAAGTAATATGTTTCCGTTGTAATGAAGCAGGGCACTTTGCCAGAGATTGTCCGAAGGAGACTTGTGATAAATAGTTGAGTTTGTAACAGAAGTAATATAGTAGTAGTAATGAGAACATTTTCCTTTATATTGAGGTGTTGAGTTGAGGCATGTAATGGAAAAACAAGAGATTGTAATAATTTGAGAATCAATAAAGCTAGCAGTGTTGGTACTGATTTGGATTTTTTTGAGTTACTCTATGAGGAAAGATGTTAACCATTTTCGAGGATATGAGAAATATGGTCTATGGAATATTGGAACATTTTAAGGGTGATAGTACCCTGTAAGAACCGTTGACCCCTAGAAAAGATAAGGATACTCCACTAAGTGGATTTCAGACAAAATGAATACGAGTTTTGTCTCGATATGTGTGATACCCCAAGAGTGTGTGGGATGAAGTTGGAGACTGTCAGTTGTTTAGACCAAATGTGATCAAGGAGTCAGGAGAGAATGTTAAGTTGATGACCCTGGAAAGGATAATAATGTTCCACGAAGTGGAATATGGAATTCATGAGTATAATTTTATCTTGCTATGTGGGATATTCCACGAGGATGAAGAGATGAATTACTATTGGATATAAAGGAGGAATGATGTTGGAAATATGGATCAATGGAAATTCCATGATGAGTTTGAGTAATCATGCCCTAGTTTGGTGCCAATAGAAGGAAGAAGGATAGTACAATTGGATGGATTTAAGTATGCTATGAAGTTGGATGTTGGATTTGAGATCCGTTGCCCGATGATGAGTTAAAGGTTTGCAAGTGATGAGATGGGCCATAACCCACAGGCCCCAGGACCTGCCAAGACGCAATCACATTCTTGCTAAAGGAAAAACCCTGGAAGAAGTTACGATTTTATCGATAGACGATCTTATAGGAGTAACGCAAAACCTGAGGGTTGGGAAGGAATGATAGATGGTTGTTTGGCTTGCAGAATCTATGGATTTATCCGAACTTGGTTCGTCGACAAGAGAAATTCTGCAATGCTTGTGAGGATGACTGAGTGTTAGAATGCGAGATTCGCTAAACCGTATACAAGGTAATGATTTGGGTGCGGGATGGATTGATCACCATACCGACTTACTCTTATTATTCGCCTTGCTATGTGGGATGGTAAATCTGAGTGACTTACCTATAGTTGAGAGACGACGATATTAAACCTTGTTTAAACCTTAGAATGGTATAGGAATTTTTCCCTTGTACAAGGCAGCTTTTGCCAACCGTAGGTTATACGGTGAGGATCAACCAGACCCATTTCCTGCAGGACAAACCATAAATTGTTGACCACCATGAGATATCGATAGTTGTTTAGTATTGGCGCCAGACCCGTCAGCTAAGAAGAACCAATCTTGGAATAACCTTACCAAGAGGAATGGACAAAAGAATTGTGGTACAGGTTATGCCACTACCGGAAGAGCCAGAGAAGGAATTTTCCCGAGAATTTGAGAAGACCCACCCCGTCAAGAATAAGGATGGAGTATATGTGTTTTGATGGAACCGTAACCATGTTTCTAAGGGTGGTAGCACCCCAGACCCCCTGTGATGATCGATGGATTTTCAGAAGACCCCCAAACCTAACCTATTTCTTTCTAGCCTCTTCGAATCTCGAGGACGAGATTCATTTTAAGGGTGGTAGGTTTGTAACATCCCAAAATTCTAAATTTTGGAATGTTATAATAAATAGATAGATTTGATTGATTGATTGAAAGTGAGTGAATTCGAAACTTTTTAAAAGTTAAATGAGAGGGAATAAAAAGACTTTCCCAAACTTTCATTTTTGCTTTTATGATCTCCGTGAATTGAAATTCTTTTCACCACAAAACCTTGGAGAGAAGATGACATGACTTCTTCCATTTATTTAAATGACAAGGGGTGTTGAAAATATTTGAATTTCATTTGAAAGCATTTCCAATTCTGAAACTTTAAGCAACTCAATGATTTTCACGATAGAAGATAATATGACTTCTTCAAAATATATGTGAAATATGAGTTGGAAGTTTTAAAAGAATTAAATTCAAGTTCTTTTGAATTTATTTTCAATTGGGAGTTATTTGAGTTTTATTCAAATTATTTTTCTCCAAAAACAAAATACATGGAAAATAGGGTAACATGATTCCCTACAACAGAAAATTGGGGCAAAATTAATTTGAAATCATTCTGGTATTTTTAAAATGATTTTTGTTGGATTTTATTAGGGCAGTAGCACTCTTTTAATTATTTGAATTTTTCTGTATTTTATTTGACTTTACAAAAATGTTCACGTTGTAGATATTCTTTTTCTAAATATTTGGATATATTATATGCCTATATAACATTTTTAATTATTTTGTTTTTATTTATCTAAGAAAATGTTTAAAAAAAATCCTCAGCGCCTTGGGCCAAAGGCCCAAGCCGCCGGCCGGCCGACCAAGGCCAAGGCCATCGCGCGCGCGCCCAGGCGCAAGGAGGAGCCGCCGTCGTTGTCTCTTCTTTGGAAAGTCCTAGTAGGACTTTAGTCCTACTTCGTTAATTTTTCTAGATCTTTCTTTCCCTCTTTTGTTTCCTATTCCTAGTCTAATTCTTGATCCCTTCTCCAAGTAAAACCCTCCCCTCCCCAATATAAATACCCCCACACCCCCCCTCTAAATCATCAAACCCAAAGCCCCCAAGCCTCCACCGCGCCCCACACCCGCGCCGCGCCCCTCACCCGCGCCGCCGCCGCCCTAGTCCCGCGCCGCCGCCGCACCTTGCCACCGCCGCCGCCGCACCTTGCCACCGCCGCCGCCGCACCTCGCCGCCGCCGCCCAACGCCGCCGTTCGCCGGAGGTAGCCGCGTCGCGTATCTTTCTCTTTTCATCGGATCGTTTTCTTCTAATCGTTCCGATTCTTCTTTTCCGATTCATTTTTCTTTCCGGTTCTTCGCTAAACCGTTCCGGATTTCTAGATCGGTTTTTCGTTCTGTTTTCTTTTCCGAAACCCTAGATCGGATTAGTTTTCTTCTCCGATTTAGTTGCCTCGAGACCGTTTCACCGGACCGTTCTTCCTAACGAACGTGATCACCGGATTCTTCTAGGTTAACGAACGTTCGCTCGTTGAACCGTTCTTCTTTTTCTTCTCGTCGGATTTATTCCGCGATCGCGATCTCAGATCCGATCTTCGTTCTATTTTATCTTTTCGCTCGTTTATCGGAATCAGGTGATTCAAGCGCCTGGAGTTTCGTTCCGAAACCGCCGTTCCGACTAATCGACTTAAACAAGTTTTTGCTACGGTAAAATTTGACCTAGTTTCATCTTGCTAGAACCGAGTTTTCTTCCACCGTTTGTTTTCCGTTTCTTGATCGGTTCGTTCTCTTTTGCAACCGGAGTTCTTAAGTTGAACTTACTGGTTAGAACTTTTATTCAAATTTTACCTGTGCATTAGATGAGTACTTATTGTATGCTTGTTGTTTGTCTGCGATAGATCACCCGGAGTGCGCCGCCTGTTACTTCGAATCTCTAGGTTTCGTGGATCATCAGCAAGGCAAGTTCACACTTTGATCATAACCCTTTTCATACCCAGTTTTATTGCATTAGATCAATCCTCAAGCATTGCATGATTAGGATCTAATTAAATTGTGGGATGGGAAGTAGATGAGGTAGTACCTATTACTTGTTTTATTATGAAACCCTTGGGAGTTACTCTACGCTGCTTATATTGCCATGCTATGCTCGTAGACGTGGATTGGGTTTTGAGAGTATTTCATGACAGATGTGAGATTGTTAATTAATGGTTTACTTAAGGTGGCAACTTAAACACACATCTGGGTGGATTGAGGCACCTGGGTATTCCAGGACTTGCCTGTCTAGGCACCTGGGTATTCCAGGACTTGCCTGTTTTTCTTTTGGACCGCCACCCAGGCTCAAAGGGATCGTGAGATTATTCATACTAGAAACTTCTGTGTGCAGCCACAAGCCATTATGGGCTCTGGCATAGTTAATTAAGTCGTGCGAACTCTTACAGGGTAGACTAGCAGATGTAGGGGAAAGTAGGTGTACCGGTCTATCCAACGTAAGGTACTAGCGCTTCTGAAAGACTATGTCTCGGTCATCCGTTTCTCAAACACCATGTAGTGCGAGAAATCCAACGGAGGCGATCGAGTCTTGTGGGGAAAAGTGCGCAAACCTCTGCAGAGTGTACAAACTAATCATGATTAGCCGTGTCCCCGGTGATGGACGTCTTGACTATCTAGTTCTTGGATTATCCTGTTGATCTCATCACGTTACTTTAATTAATATTGTTGGGTTATTTGATGACTACTTTAATTGGGATTGAGGATGCTGTCAACCATTCTCAATGTTTAACAACCACCATGATAGTTAAATAAATTTATTCCTTTGCAGTAGGGAAAAATTGGCTTTACGCAAAACCTTATAACCATAGAGCTTTTCCACCAGCCATATATGCATGTAGTGATAGCCATTGTTCATCATTCTCTATGGTGTGAATTTGCCAGTACATTCAATGTACTGACCAGTTTCGGGCTGCAACGTCTCATGTTGCAGGTTTTCTTACGACGAGTAAGTGATACGTTAGGGTTTCGATTTCTACACTCAACTTTGCCATTGGTGTTGATGGGAATCCACAACCTTGTTGCTTCCGCTATATTGGATTGATGTAATAGTATTTACGTTATTTTATACATGTGATTTACCTCTGTTATAAATCCTTCGAGTACTGTGTGTGTCAGCATACCGATCCAGGGATGACACGTAAGCACAGAGACTTGTCCCATTCGGGTCGGGTCGCTACAAGATGGTATCAGAGCACATGTTGACTGTAGGACGTGGCCCTAGAAACTGGCAAGCCCATAGGAAAGATTTTTTCTCTACAAACTTTCTTTTCAAAAGGATCTTTCACCTCTCTTCTCTCCTGAGCTTATTCAAAAATTCCTTTTAGTGAGACTATACCCCTTTTTCCCTTTTTGACCACGCGAAGATTCGACTAATGAGACCACTCCAAGAAGTACAAGATACCGGACAACTAAGACCATTGGGAATGAAGAGGATTTTACTATACACT
Organism: Aegilops umbellulata; assembly: GCA_032464435.1. Classification (NCBI taxonomy): domain Eukaryota; kingdom Viridiplantae; phylum Streptophyta; class Magnoliopsida; order Poales; family Poaceae; genus Aegilops; species Aegilops umbellulata. The sequence goes on along the minus strand of CP136058.1, from coordinate 105,071,017 downwards.
ATGATAATGGAAACTACAGTGGTTGAAGACTCCGAAGACAAGGAGATTTTGAAGGCTCTGAAGAATTCCCAGATTTTATGAAGGCTACCCTATGGAACTTGGCAGACTAAGGAAGCTGTCAATACCCGAGATCAAGGTGTGTTGGAGATAGACCGGAACATGGAGAGTTAAAAACTCAAAGATTTGTCAAGAAAACCTTAAGGCATGAGATATCAACTATGGAATAATAGCTCATGGCAATGACAAGATGCAGAAACATGCTATCCATGATGTTATCACCCGCTTATGCTATTGTCACAGTGCTGAGTTAAGCATGCATACGCATGGAAGGATTGGATGGTAGAAGGCTGATGGAGCACCTATCAGCAAGATGAAGTTTTAACCTTAGCCGGTGTATCACCAGGATCTGGAGTGTTACATCAAGAACTTAAAATGGACATACAGGAAGCCGTATTTGACGAGAAAGCATTTCGTGAAGAACATAGGACCAAGAAGTTGAAGAAGCCAAGCTGGAGGAGCTAAAACTTCAAGATACCGGAGATTCGTCAAGAACTGAAGGACAGTAGGATCATGGCTCATGCCAAGGATGTTGAAACCCAGAAGTTTGGAATGCAACTCCAGAATATTCAAGGATGTCACGAGAGACTTTGCTACAGCAGAGATGAGCTGGCAAAAGGGACTTGAAAAAGACAAGCATGATCGGAAGAAGCCATCGGAGACATGAACAGGACTTGAAGGTTTTGACGACCTTGAAGATTTATTGACCTTAGAAGACCAAACCCCTATTATATACCTACTTTAGATGCGACGTTTGTGAGCTGTCATTTGTTTGATGTTTTTCCGACAGCCACAATAAAATCTGTCTTTTCAAAACCTTTTGTTTGTATTGTGTGTATCCCTCTCGATCTCTCTTATCTCAACCCATAACCCATGGACCCAATAGATTGATGAATGGAGATGAGCTTGTATTTTCGGGACCGATGAGTAAATTGGAGACAGACCGATGGATTCAGAACATGGAGGATCATATGGAGAACAACCCTATAGTCGGAAAGGACATGGCCCAGCATGCTCTTCAATGCTTTGAAAGAGGTGCTGCTACTTGGTGGAGGATGTACCAAACCATCAATGGATGGCAAGGAGTAACCACTTGGAAAGAATTTAAGTTGACTTTGCTAAAGTCTCAGTTTGTGTCCCAGAAATTGAGGCCTTATGGAAAGGATATGAAGAAAACTTGTGCATGCAAGCTTTGTGGAGAAATAGGACACAACCATAAAGAACACAAGGATGAATGCCCTAATTGTGAAGGAAGTCACCCAGCTGAAAAATGCCCAACTAGGCAGATCACTTGTTTCTTGTGTGAAGGGACTACCCACTACCCTGCTCAGTGTCACATTTACCCCATGGTACAAAGAACCATCCAGCAGAAAAAAGAAGCAATGAAAGGAGCCCTAATGGGAAATTTAAAAGAACCTGCGATGAAGGAAGAGGTGGAGGACACACCCAAAGAGGAACCAATTAAACCCTGCACCAAGTCTTGCTATTCATGTGGAGAAGAAGGACACATCTCCCAGAATTGTACAAAGGGGAATATAGTAGAATTCCCGACGGAGGAAGTAGAGTATGACCCACAGGAAATAGAAGCCCTGATTGGAATGGAAAAGTCCAGAAAGAGAAGAAGATTGGATTCCAGGAAGGATCTGAGTCATGTCACCTGTTACAAGTGCAAGTTGTCAGGGCACTACATCAACACTTGCCCAAAAAGGAAGCCAAGGACCCAAGGAGGCTATGTGATCAAGGGAAAACCTCAAAACTGGCCAGAAGTAATATGTTTCCGTTGTAATGAAGCAGGGCACTTTGCCAGAGATTGTCCGAAGGAGACTTGTGATAAATAGTTGAGTTTGTAACAGAAGTAATATAGTAGTAGTAATGAGAACATTTTCCTTTATATTGAGGTGTTGAGTTGAGGCATGTAATGGAAAAACAAGAGATTGTAATAATTTGAGAATCAATAAAGCTAGCAGTGTTGGTACTGATTTGGATTTTTTTGAGTTACTCTATGAGGAAAGATGTTAACCATTTTCGAGGATATGAGAAATATGGTCTATGGAATATTGGAACATTTTAAGGGTGATAGTACCCTGTAAGAACCGTTGACCCCTAGAAAAGATAAGGATACTCCACTAAGTGGATTTCAGACAAAATGAATACGAGTTTTGTCTCGATATGTGTGATACCCCAAGAGTGTGTGGGATGAAGTTGGAGACTGTCAGTTGTTTAGACCAAATGTGATCAAGGAGTCAGGAGAGAATGTTAAGTTGATGACCCTGGAAAGGATAATAATGTTCCACGAAGTGGAATATGGAATTCATGAGTATAATTTTATCTTGCTATGTGGGATATTCCACGAGGATGAAGAGATGAATTACTATTGGATATAAAGGAGGAATGATGTTGGAAATATGGATCAATGGAAATTCCATGATGAGTTTGAGTAATCATGCCCTAGTTTGGTGCCAATAGAAGGAAGAAGGATAGTACAATTGGATGGATTTAAGTATGCTATGAAGTTGGATGTTGGATTTGAGATCCGTTGCCCGATGATGAGTTAAAGGTTTGCAAGTGATGAGATGGGCCATAACCCACAGGCCCCAGGACCTGCCAAGACGCAATCACATTCTTGCTAAAGGAAAAACCCTGGAAGAAGTTACGATTTTATCGATAGACGATCTTATAGGAGTAACGCAAAACCTGAGGGTTGGGAAGGAATGATAGATGGTTGTTTGGCTTGCAGAATCTATGGATTTATCCGAACTTGGTTCGTCGACAAGAGAAATTCTGCAATGCTTGTGAGGATGACTGAGTGTTAGAATGCGAGATTCGCTAAACCGTATACAAGGTAATGATTTGGGTGCGGGATGGATTGATCACCATACCGACTTACTCTTATTATTCGCCTTGCTATGTGGGATGGTAAATCTGAGTGACTTACCTATAGTTGAGAGACGACGATATTAAACCTTGTTTAAACCTTAGAATGGTATAGGAATTTTTCCCTTGTACAAGGCAGCTTTTGCCAACCGTAGGTTATACGGTGAGGATCAACCAGACCCATTTCCTGCAGGACAAACCATAAATTGTTGACCACCATGAGATATCGATAGTTGTTTAGTATTGGCGCCAGACCCGTCAGCTAAGAAGAACCAATCTTGGAATAACCTTACCAAGAGGAATGGACAAAAGAATTGTGGTACAGGTTATGCCACTACCGGAAGAGCCAGAGAAGGAATTTTCCCGAGAATTTGAGAAGACCCACCCCGTCAAGAATAAGGATGGAGTATATGTGTTTTGATGGAACCGTAACCATGTTTCTAAGGGTGGTAGCACCCCAGACCCCCTGTGATGATCGATGGATTTTCAGAAGACCCCCAAACCTAACCTATTTCTTTCTAGCCTCTTCGAATCTCGAGGACGAGATTCATTTTAAGGGTGGTAGGTTTGTAACATCCCAAAATTCTAAATTTTGGAATGTTATAATAAATAGATAGATTTGATTGATTGATTGAAAGTGAGTGAATTCGAAACTTTTTAAAAGTTAAATGAGAGGGAATAAAAAGACTTTCCCAAACTTTCATTTTTGCTTTTATGATCTCCGTGAATTGAAATTCTTTTCATCACAAAACCTTGGAGAGAAGATGACATGACTTCTTCCATTTATTTAAATGACAAGGGGTGTTGAAAATATTTGAATTTCATTTGAAAGCATTTCCAATTCTGAAACTTTAAGCAACTCAATGATTTTCACGATAGAAGATAATATGACTTCTTCAAAATATATGTGAAATATGAGTTGGAAGTTTTAAAAGAATTAAATTCAAGTTCTTTTGAATTTATTTTCAATTGGGAGTTATTTGAGTTTTATTCAAATTATTTTTCTCCAAAAACAAAATACATGGAAAATAGGGTAACATGATTCCCTACAACAGAAAATTGGGGCAAAATTAATTTGAAATCATTCTGGTATTTTTAAAATGATTTTTGTTGGATTTTATTAGGGCAGTAGCACTCTTTTAATTATTTGAATTTTTCTGTATTTTATTTGACTTTACAAAAATGTTCACGTTGTAGATATTCTTTTTCTAAATATTTGGATATATTATATGCCTATATAACATTTTTATTTATTTTGTTTTTATTTATCTAAGAAAATGTTTAAAAAAAATCCTCAGCGCCTTGGGCCAAAGGCCCAAGCCGCCGGCCGGCCGACCAAGGCCAAGGCCATCGCGCGCGCGCCCAGGCGCAAGGAGGAGCCGCCGTCGTTGTCTCTTCTTTGGAAAGTCCTAGTAGGACTTTAGTCCTACTTCGTTAATTTTTCTAGATCTTTCTTTCCCTCTTTTGTTTCCTATTCCTAGTCTAATTCTTGATCCCTTCTCCAAGTAAAACCCTCCCCTCCCCAATATAAATACCCCCACACCCCCCCTCTAAATCATCAAACCCAAAGCCCCCAAGCCTCCACCGCGCCCCACACCCGCGCCGCGCCCCTCACCCGCGCCGCCGCCGCCCTAGTCCCGCGCCGCCGCCGCACCTTGCCACCGCCGCCGCCGCACCTTGCCACCGCCGCCGCCGCACCTCGCCGCCGCCGCCCAACGCCGCCGTTCGCCGGAGGTAGCCGCGTCGCGTCTCTTTATCTTTTCATCGGATCGTTTTCTTCTAATCGTTCCGATTCTTCTTTTCCGATTCATTTTTCTTTCCGGTTCTTCGCTAAACCGTTCCGGATTTCTAGATCGGTTTTTCGTTCGGTTTTCTTTTCCGAAACCCTAGATCGAATTAGTTTTCTTCTCCGATTTAGTTGCCTCGAGACCGTTTCACCGGACCGTTCGTCCTAACGAACGTGATCACCGGATTCTTCTAGGTTAACGAACGTTCGCTCGTTCATTCGTTCTTCTTTTTCTTCTCGTCGGATTTAATCCGTGATCGCGATCTCAGATCCGATCTTCGTTCTAGTTTATCTTTTCGCCCGTTTATCGGAATCATGTGATTCAAGCGCCTGGAGTTTCGTTTTGAAACCGCCGTTCCGACTAATCGACTTAAACAAGTTTTTGCTACGGTAAAATTTTACCTAGTTTCATCTTGCTAGAACCGAGTTTTCTTCCGCCGTTTGTTTTCCGTTTCTTGATCGGTTCGTTCTCTTTTGCAACCGGAGTTCTAAAGTTGAACTTACTGGTTAGATCTTTTATTCGAATTTTACCTGTGCATTAGATGAGTACTTATTGTATGCTTGTTGTTTGTCTGCGATAGATCACCCGGAGTGCGCCGCATGTTACTTCGAATCTCTAGGTTTCGCGGATCATCAGCAAGGCAAGTTCACACTTTGATCATAACCCTTTTCATACCCAGTTCTATTGCATTAGATCAATCCTCAAACATTGCATGATTAGGATCTAATTAAATTGTGGGATGGGAAGTAGATGAGGTAGTACCTATTACCTGTTTTATTATGAAACCCTTGGGAGTTACTCTACGCTGCTTATATTGCCATGCTATGCTCGTAGACGTGGATTGGGTTTTGAGAGTATTTCATGACAGATGTGAGATTGTTAATTAATGGTTTACTTAAGGTGGCAACTTAAACACACATCTGGGTGGATTGAGGCACCTGGGTATTCCAGGACTTGCCTATCTAGGCACCTGGGTATTCCAGGACTTGCCTGTTTTTCTTTTGGACCGCCACCCAGGCTCAAAGGGATCATGAGATTATTCATACTAGAAACTTCCGTGTGCAGCCACAAGCCATTATGGGCTCTGGCATAGTTGATTAAGTCGTGCGAACTCTTATAGGGTAGACTAGCAGATGTAGGGGAAAGTAGGTGTACCGGTCTATCCAACGTAAGGTGCTAGCGCTTCTGAGAGACTATGTCTCGGTCATCCGTTTCTCAAACACCATGTAGTGCGAGAAATCCAACGGAGGCGATCGAGTCTTGTGGGGAAAAGTGCGCAAACCTCTGAAGAGTGTACAAACTAATCATGATTAGCCGTGTCCCCGGTTATGGACGTCTTGAGTATCTAGTTCTTGGATTATCCTGTTGATCTCATCACGTTACTTTAATTAATATTGTTGGGTTATTTGATGACTACTTTAATTGGGATTGAGGATGCTGTCAACCATTCTCAATGTTTAACAACCACCATGATAGTTAAATAAATTTATTCCTTTGCAGTAGGGAAAAATTGGCTTTACGCAAAACCTTATAACCATAGAGCTTTTCCACCAGCCATATATGCATGTAGTGATAGCCATTGTTCATCATTCTCTATGGTGTGAATTTGCGAGTACATTCAATGTACTGACCCGTTTCGGGCTGCAACGTCTCATGTTGCAGGTTTTCTTACGACGAGTAAGTGATACGTTAGGGTTTCGATTTCTACACTCAACTTTGCAGTTGGTGTTGATGGGAATCCACAACCTTGTTGCTTCCGCTATATTGGATTGAGGTAATAGTATTCACGTTATTTTATACATGTGATTTACCTCTGTTATAAATCCTTCGAGTACTGTGTGTGTCAGCATACCGATCCAGGGATGACACGTAAGCACAGAGACTTGTCCCATTTGGGTCGGGTCGCTACAGATGCATAGCCTGCTTTTGTAACCTGCTTATTTTTACCTACCTGCTTATCCTGAACTGCTTAGTATAGGTTGGTTAGTGATCCATCAGTGACCCTTACCTTGTCCTTGTTGCCCCTGCTTCATCATTGAAGACCCGACCTCGGGGGTGATTCCTCTTACGTTCACCTTGATGATTACATCTAGTGGAATTCGTCGGGGGTGATTCCTCGGTTTTTCCCCTTGAAGTTTGGACACACGCATACTTGTACTTTACCACTGTTACTTCGAAAGACGGGTCGACCCTGAGGGGTACCCGTGCGAGCTTAATTGCGAGTGATGTGGAGTCGGGTTGACCTGGAAGGTGCCCGCGAGATAATTACGAGGCGTGGCCGGGCATTCCTCGCCCTTGCTATAAGTACTCGAGAGGGGGCAACGGGGTCACATCTTTCGTGAGTCTCTACTTGTTACCGCGCGTTCCCAATCCACTACGATTTGGATATTTGATCCGAGGGGCCTCTGGCCTGATAGCACTAACCATCACGCGGTGATAGTATGGGCGTTATGTGTCGTATGCATCAGCCGAAGCTTAATAGACGTCAGCGACTGAGCGGCGCGCACCGGGTTGGACTGTGTAAGCACCTACCTTGTTGAAGGAGGGAGCTAGGTCTGCTCACCGGCCGCGTACGCAACATGCAGGAGTTCCCGGGGAGATGGCCCATGACCCCTGGGGGCATAGGTTTAGTCCGGCGTGTTGGCCTCTCTATTAAGCCTAGGTCGGGTTGCGGCGTATTGTTTGGCCAAGGTCGGGCATGACCCAGGAAAGTGTGTCCGGCCGGAGTTAATCGAGCGTGGTGGGTAAGTTGGTGTACCCCTGCAGGGAAGAAAACATCTATCGATAGCCTGTTCTACGGTAACAGACACTTGGAGTTGTATCCCGATCGATACAACTAGAACTGGATACTTGTGATTAGAACTGGATGGTGATGTGATTTGGATTGTGATGACACTTGGATAGTATGGCTCTGGGATTGCTTTCTCGCAGGGTGTCGAGAAAGGATCTCTAGCCGAGGTTGATAACATTACTACTACTTTACTTTATGCTACTCTACTCCCTCCTGTTGCTGCAAGTTGGTGGTTTCCAGAAGATGCTAGTCTTCGATAGGCTGGGCTTTCCCCTTCTCTTCTCGCATTCTGTAGTTCAGTCCACTTATACAGCCCATTTCTTTGATACCGATGCATATGTATTGTAGATCCTTGCTTGCGGGTACTTTGGATCAGTACTCACGGTTGCTTTGCTCCCCCTTTTCCCCCTTTCTTCTCCTTTCTGGTTGATGCAACCAGATGTCGGAGCCCAGGAGCCAGATGCCACCGCCGATGTCTGCTACTACATGGAGACCACTGACGACCAGGAGTAGTTAGGAGGCTCCCAGGCAGGAGGCCTTGCCTTTTCGATCGTTGTTGCTTTTGTGCTAGCCTTCTTATGGCAAACTTGTCTAACTCATGTCTTCACTCAGATATTGTTGCTTCCACTGACTCTTGTGTATTCGAGCTTATGTATTCGAGCCCTCGAGGCCCCTGGCTTGTAACATAAAGCTTTTATTCTTTTAATTTATGTCTAGAGTTGTGTTGTGATATCTCCCTGTGAGTCCTTGATCTTGATCGTACACATTCGCGTGTATGATTAGTGTATGATTGAATCGAGGGCGTCACACTTGGCATGGTGTCATGTCATGGCACTAACATGTTGTGGTAAAAAAATTGGGCCGATTTGGAAGCTCGTGGTTCTAACAGGGAATGTGCCACCTTTGAGTGTGAAACGATATATGCTGCCCCCCCCCCTTGAGTTTCTTAACAAAGGCAACATAGAACTACATTAGTGCCCTGTTAAATTTTGGAATTATTTCGGGTTCGTTTGTCGTTTTTTATACATTAATTGAGTTTTTTGTCATTTAATGTGCATAAGTCAAATTTGAACTACAAGCACATGCTCTCGTGCACCTCGGGTGAATTTCTAGGTCCCATGCAAGAAATTAGAATAGAATTAGAACATCTGGGCATCGTGGCTCAGCCGAGAACATTGAGAAACTTGGTTTTAAAATTCTTGTAAATACAAAACACGTACGAAAATCATGAAACTTGGCATGGATGTCATGTCATGGTACTACCATGTTGTGGTAAAAAAAGGCCGAATAGGAACAGATTTTGGTATAAGCTTCTTGCAAACCGAAGCTTCTCTCAAGAAGGCTCGTGGTTCTGAGAGGGAACGTGCCACCTTTTAGTGCGAAACGATATACGTTGTCCCCCTTGAGTTTATTTACAAAGGCAACATATAACTACATGAGTGCCCTATTAAATTTTGGAATTATTCCGGCTTCGTTTGGCCTTATTTACACATTAATTGAGTTTTTGGTCATTTAATGTGCATAATTCAAATTTGAACTACAAGCACATGCTCCCGTGTACCAAAGTTTGTTGAAAAATCACATTTGTGTCCTTGGGTGAATTTCTACATTTGAAAAATCACATTTGTGTCCTTGAGTAGGTCCCATGCAAAAAATGAGAATAAAATTCAAACATCTGGGCATCGTGGCTCGGTCGAGAACATTGAGAAACTTGGTTTTAAAATCATGAAAGTTGGCATGGTGTCATGTCATGGTAGTACCATGCCGTGGTAAAAAAAATTGGCCGAATAGGAACAAATTTTGGTATAAGCTTCTTGCAAATCGGAGCTTCTCTCAAGAAGGCTTGTGGTTCTGGGAGGGAACGTGTCACCTTTGTGTGCATAATTCAAATTTGAAATACAAGCACATGTTCCAGTGCACCAAAGTTGGTTGGAAAATCACATGTGTGTCCTCGGGTAAATTTATAGGTTCCATGCAAGAAAATGGGAATGAAATTCAAAATTCTGGGCGTCGTGGCTGGGTTGGAAACATTGAGAAACTTAGTTTTTTAATTCCTGTAAATCCAAGACACGCATGACAATAATGAAACTTGGCTTGGTGCCATGACATGGCACCAACATGTTGTGATAAATTTGCAGTCCGATTTGCGAAGGCGCACACATTAACAATCAACGAAGTCATTTTGGAACAAGTGTTGTCACGTTACAATCGGAAACATAAGTAGTATTAAAACCGTGGGCGTTCTACTTACTAGTACGATTTACGTGCCACCACGCGTCCCCATTTTTTATTAGCTAGGAGGCGCCGTGCAGGGTAGCTATTTGAGTATGAGAGGCATGCGATCAGACCCCTGCGCGTGCTTATCGGGAGGAGAGCCCTTTGACCTCCATCTGCCGTCCACCTCTCTCCCAAGGTCTCCATTAATGGCGTCTGAGCCTCTGTTTAATGGCGTGGCTATGTCTCACTCGACTGAGATTTAAGAGAGAAAAAAGAAAATCTGAAAGCACGGATCTTGATGTAAGATCTGACGGACCTATATAGCATCTACTGTGACTTATAGCAAGACTGATGAATATATAAGGACGATTAAAAAAATTGATCTAAGAAGGGCTTGCCCCTTCCGATTTTCATTACTGAAAACCACCACAATTCACAAGAAGTTCAACACAACTCCAGCCTAACACGAAGGACTAAAAGCTACCAGATTGAAATCACAACATCCCAAGAGGCCAACAAAGGCCAAACATCCGTTCTAGAACCCATCATTTCACAACCGACAACACAATCCACATCCTAAACCGATTATTACATCAAAAGAAACCAGGAAACTGAAGGAAGCCCAGCAGCAACTAGAAGAACAGCAACGCCAGGGTCGCCACAGCAAGAGTTTTCTTCATTCCAGCCTCGCAACATTGATCTTCCACAAAAAGACAAGGACGATTCATTGTCTTACATAATTAGAAAGATAATTAAAAAGCCACATGCGGCTACGCCCGAAATACACAAGGGTAAAAGAAGAAGGAAGACAAGGATCTGGCTCGCTGATCTCTACTTTCTTGATGCGTTGCTGCAGGCCGCGGGAACTAGTCTCCGCGGCGAGCAGCGATGAGCTCTTTCGTGTCCTCAATACGCTGCTTGAGAACATCCGCAGATTCCTCCACCAGCCTTTGGCGCTCGTTGCGGAGCATGTCATTCTCGTCCATAAGTTTCTTGATGATGACGCCGGTCCTCTTCAACAAGGCACTAGTCTCCTCCTGCTAGTCTGCACTTCGGACGATCTTCTCCCTCAGCAGGTCGCGCTCGGCCCGGAGCCTCTCATTTCCTCCCTAAATATGCCGATAGTCTGTTCAAACAAGGCTTTCATGTCGTCTTGCAACCTGGCACAGCCGAAGATCTGATCCTTCTGGCTATGGACGATCGCATGCATGCGCTTGTAACAGTCGTCGCCCGCCTGCGAGAAATTATCCCAGGCCGCCACGGCGCGGCTGGACATCTCTGCTGCATTCGTGGCGCAGCGGGACATCTCTGCTGCTTCCGCGGCGCGGCCGGACCAGTCTGCTGCATCGACGGCATGGCGGGACCTCTGTGCTGCTTCAGAGGCGCGGCAGGACCTCTGTGCTGCTACTTCCGCGCGGCGGGACATGTCGGCTGCTCTCGCAGCGAGGCGGGACATCTCTCGTGCTTCCGCTTCCATGCTCGCCTCTCCCTGGTGGCAATCTCTCGACCCAGAACTCACGCTAGCCATGGCAGACGCAAGGGAAGGATGCTGAATGACTTGTTTGTTTTTGTGGATGAGGAGTTGAGGAGGAATGTGCAGTCATCTTGGCATACTAGTATTTATAACCGAGTACTAGTACGCTCCAAAGTGGGAAACCGTTTAGGTTGTGATCGGTGTGAACAGGTTTGCAATTCAATATTGCATGGAGTAATTTGGAATGTGACGAGACGCAAGCTCAAAATTTATTGACGGTTCTAGTTTCGAAGTGCGGCACTATTCCCGAATGGAGTGCTTCTTTTTCTACTCCCTCCTTTCCGGCTTTATAGGGCTTATCTCAAAATTTTAGTGTTTCCATTTTATATGGCTCAATTTGGTTGTTCCCCAACACATGTTCAGATTCCAAGGTGCATTAAATCATTGCATGCAAGTATTAAGAGAAAATTAACCAATGCATGTACTTTATGCATGCATGCATTGCAATTAATGCATTGATAAACATAATTTTTTGAGTACTTCTTACCCAAAGGAACTTTATATCCAACAGACACAAAATGCCCGTTCGACTGTTGGAAATTACTGATCCGATGTCGAAGTAATTGCTGCATCGCCACCAAAACCCACCATTTCTTAAGCTAAAGTAGACCAAGGTAATCCCTATATTAGCATATTACTAAGATAAACAGAAGGCACTGTAGAAACATTTAGGACGTGAGCTTGTCAATCTGAATGTGGGGGGACACAAGCTTAGCCCCGGCCAGCAGCTTGGGCGGAACTGTCAAGAAGGTCAGCTCATGCACGTCGACGTCGCCGGGATCCTTGCTGCTTGTCACCTCCATTTCCACCTCGACGGCGTCGGTCGTGCCTTCGGGCTCCCCCGGTGGGCCGTTTGCCCACAGCTTGGCCACGTAGTGCGGCAGTGGGGATGCCCCCGCTCTGATGCAGACGGCCGACACGGCGATAGGCGCGCCGATGTCGAGCACGCCTCTGACCAAGAAAAACGTGCGGCGGTCCTCCTCCGCGAACAGCAAGAGCCGTGGCTCCGACAGTGGCACTTGCAGCTGGAGCACCTTGCCGTACTGGATCCTGTGCACGGGCATGGGATGCGCGGTGCTGATGTGGTGGTAGAGCGCCGGCGGCGGGCCTTCGTAGCCGCATACGGGCACGAGGCATTTGCAGGGCGCGAGCGGACACACACTCTGGTGATCGGCGAGCTTGTGGTAAGTGACGTAGAGCCCACAGCCTACGTGCGGGCACTCCACCCTCACCGACGAAAGGACGGAGTCCACCGCCGTGTTCCGCACGTCGAAGCCACAGCCGCGTTCGCACTTCTGGCATTGCCGCTGGTTCCCGGGGCGCTCGCCGCGGCAGTCCGCGCAGGCCAGGTGCCCTCCCTTGCACTGCAGAAATCAATCGAACAGCGCATCAATCAAGAAACCTGCACCTTGCTCAATCAGCCGAACGGACGAGGTGTATTCGAACCTCATACACTGGAGGCGTCAAGGGGCGGAGGCACAAGGAGCAGTGGAGCACAGCGAGGTCCGTCGAGACCTTAGAGAGCTCCATCGTCGGGTCCTGTTCGGTCTGCATGATCTCGCCCTCCTCGTGCACAACCATCTCCCGACTTGGGTCGGGGTATTACAAAGCAAGTATCAAAAGGAGAGTCACGGCATGCATGCATGTGTTGTAATTAATGCATCGGTAAACGCAAATTATTGAAATATATCGAGTGCAGTGCTTTGATGTGTCGCGTCAACTCGTACATCAACGAGAAGTTTGATTATCCTCTCCCTCGCGGACCTAACTGCACCTACCTTTGGCTGTATGACAGGTTGGCCACACACCTGTCGGGCCCACCTGTCATACACGCAAAGGCAGGAGCGTCCCTCCCTCGCCCATGAGCGTGGTGGCTGGCAAGACTAGGAGAAGCTTTCGCTACACGCTCTCCCTCCCGCACGCGATGGACATGCAGCAGTTCAGTCGGTGTCAGATGGCCAGAAGCGTACTGTAGTACTCCTCCAGTGCAGTACTAGTACTCCATCATTGTTCGACCTACCGAAGAGGCGAAGAGCCAAGCGCAGCCCAGACGCTCGTGTGGCAGTTTCATGTGTAGAGTAGTCTAGGATAGCGTGTATCGTGCCTGTAAGCTTAAAATCGTTGGGGTTGGCTCCATGCTATGTGGCCGTCTCGAAGTTTTTAAAAAAAATTAAAATAGTCTTCTGGCCCTACCTAACACCCTGGTGATTATAGTTTGCACGCTCATCTGGTCAAGACAGGATTATATATTTTAATTTGTTTTTTTTTTCAAAAAGGGGGGACTCCCCGGCCTCTGCATCAGAACGATGCATACGGCCACATATATTTTAATTTGTGGTGGGTAAATGTTAGAGGTTGCAGCAAATATATTGTACACTGCAGGTCTTTCAGCTATGTTTAGAGGCAAGCATGTGGGGCCAGTGCTATGATGTGTCGCGTGAAATCGTATAACGAGGAGAAGCTCGATTTTACTACACGCCTTCTCCCTCACCCATGCGCGCGGTTGCTGGCAAACGAGGACATGCTTTTGCTTAGTAGTACTTCTACAAGAAGCTATCCATCCCGCTCGCGGTGGACGGACATGCAGCAGTGGATTCGACACTCTGGAAGCAATAATAGTAACATCATTGTTCGTCTTCTCAAAGAGGCGAAGAGCCAAGCGCAAACCGAACGTTGCAGTTGCGAACATTGGAGCACGCATATAGCCAGGCTCTTGCATGAGACAAAATTGCTATGTGAGTCCACTATTGTACTAGTACGTAAAACTACTTGCTAGTATAGCCCTGTAAACCAGAAAGGAGTATTTGCCCTTCTAGAGATTTCAACAAGTGACTAGACTACACCGAGACGGACTACATATGGAGCAAAATGAGTGAATCTGCATCGTAAATAAATACGTACTAGTTCTATCGTTTTCCTCTCCGAGGTGCACAATATTGAGTATGCTGACTAGTCTCTTTTTGACACGCATTTACGTTTTTTTACACAGTACAGACGCAAGCGCTCTTATACACGCGCATACACTCACCCCTATGAACGTACACACGCACGACACTATTATCTTGAAATTTACGAAGTCACCATAGGCACCTCGTCGTCGACGGGTCCATAGGTGCTTGAATGCCAAGAAGGGAGAGGGTAGCGGTTCCCGAGACGTTGAACGGTCAATGATGCATCGTCAATTACATGAAGAGGGAATTAATTGGAGAAGCAACTAGAGCCAGCACGATGTGAATGCAACAGAGTTTGGACTCTCATATAATAAAGGCGCCCCACCACTCCAATCCATTTACTCCCAAGTCTCTGCGCAACACTGCTCACTCCAATCCAAGACCAAGTGACCAGAAGCCACAAGCACCTATGGAGGCGATGGACGCGAGCGGCAGTCGGCTATGCCAAATCATCCAAGGCGTCGGCCTGCGGCCCCGCACCACGCAGCGTTTCCAGACGGTGCTGGCGGCCGCAGGCATCGTAGCCCTCGGCGACGCCGGCTTCGCCTCTCGCATGGACGACATGATGGTCAACTCCATCCGAAAGTTCACCGCCGTCAAGAAGCGCGCGGACGACCTTGCCGTATTGCTCCAGCCCGCGCGCCCAGGCTCCTCATTGCCTGCCACCCTCATCGGCCTCCATGGTGATGAACTCTTTCAAGCCCTGGTGGCCCTGCAGGTGCCGGAGGTCGCGACGAAGAATGTGCACCTCGAGGCCGCGCTCGCTGCGCAGCGCCTCTCCATGCAAGAAACCATCGACCTGCACATCCACATCTACGAGGAAATCGTCTACATAGGCCACTACAAGGCAAGCGAGGATAGAAAGACATTGGCCTTCTTCCAGCGGCTGGAATCATTAGACGCCATTGTTCAGAAGCACATCGACTTGGCCACGAAAGCCGCTGCTACTTAGGCGTCGTTCGGTGGGCCGGCGCCCTGAGTCGAGGAGGTGAACATCGTCGATGGATGCATCTCTTCTTCTTGCCTCCTGTAACCAACACTGCATCGCCTCCTGGCCTTAATGTTTTATTAGTATAGTACTCCCTTCGTTCCCAAATATAAGTCTTTCTAAAGATTCCAGCAAGTGACTACTACATACGGAGCAAAATGAGTGAATATAAACTCTAAACTATGTCTACATACATCTGTATGTTGTATTCCATTTGAAATAGTATCTAAAAAGGCTTATATTTATGAACGGAGGGAGTATATGGCATTTTTATTCCAGTCGTAACGTTTTCACTGTGAGGTGGGGCCGCAGTTGAGCAAACCCACTCCGCCCACCGGGCGTCGGCCGAGTTTAGAATTAGAAGAGAGAAACAAGGGAGGAGAGCTAGCTGTAGCACGGACGCTGTTGTCAGATGGGACTCGTGTTTATAGAATAGGAGTACTGAGAACTCGTGCCTCTTTTTTTAGGGAAAAATTAGTCGTATGTCTAGTACCACTAGTTGGGTGCGTGCGACCTATAGCTGTCATCACTTTAGGTCTCCTTTTCGAACCGCGGCTATGCTTCACAGTACATATTATTTCACGCATTTATCCTCCTATATGTACTCCTAGGCTATTTCCACATGCTCCCATTCGCCGACTTGTGGGACATAGAGCATCTGGGTCATAGTGCATGCACGACTCGGAGCATATGTCGGGGTACTTTACATTTCAGACCTCACAAATTACATGCAAACCCCCCGCAGAAGAATAAATAAATGAATGAATTACTACATGAAACCGGATTATTTTCATGGAAACCGGAGCACGCTCATTAAATTTTGGACATAACACATTTATAAAAAATGACCGGACCGAAACCAGTCTAAGGGCCTCTTTGATTTTTCCCGCAAAAAAGGGCCTCTTTGATTCGCGGGATAATGAAAACACAGGAATGGGGAAAGTATGATGGCGATGAACCAAGACGACGAGAACTCTAACTCAGTTAGAGGTTAGAGTTAGATTCTAACCCTGAACTAACTCTAAACCAAAGAGGTGTATGGATGGCAGGGTTAGATTGACAATAAATGCTCTATCTCAATCATTTGACTACTTTGGACCCTATTTCCTGCCGGATTTGGAGGGTGCTTGGATACGTTTTAGTTCCATGACTAAAAGTAGTGGGACTAAAACTTGCTAGCCTCACCCATGCTTGGATCCAAATACTAAAGAGACTAAAATCAAGTTAATGAGCATTTATTATCCTCCAAACCCTCCAATCCAGAACTCGCCTGTGTTTTACAATCGAGGTTAGCGTGTGCATGGTTCGTTCTCTAATAGCACATTATTGTGCAATTGCAGGAACCATTCTAATATTTTGGTTTTTAACAATTTGGTCTTGCACATGTAGGTCCTGCTGTTAAAGGTTTTGACCCACTGTTCGACCCTTTTTGCATATGGGGAAATGAGTTGTCCAAGAATATCAATCAAATCAAGAAACTTAGAAAATTGTTAGGATAAAGAAATTAGCGACAAAAAATAACAAGATCTTTGTCTGCACAATGAAGAAGACATCAGTTCACTACAAGATGGTACTAACTATTATACCTTGCCTTTTTTATTCCTTTTCCCCATTTTCAATGAAAAGATATTTATGCACATCCTTGTTTTCAGGCCTTTCCAAAGCTGTTCACTGATGATTACCTCTCAAACCATCTCTATGGATAGGAGGCGAGGAAGGTTTTCATACAACACCCACGGTTCAATATTGAAGTGTTCCTGAAGGGTACGAAGGACGGAAGGTCAATCATCCACACGCACTGGCCTAAAGTTGCAAAGACCTTCAACATGAATGAAGGCTCAATATTCGCCTTCCGCTTCAGCAGTTTTCCAGATGAGTTGAATCTGTCTATACACCGTCTATCATGCTAATTTCGAAAGGTTCAACATGTTGCATGTGGAACTTCCTGCTGGTGCAGTTGTGTAATGGGTAGCAGAGTCCTGAAGCTATATCATGTTGTACTCTGATGTATTTCAATTATGAAATTCTGCTTCCTTAATATGGAAATGAAATATATTGCGTGCTTAATATGAAATGTCAATTAGATTAATAAATGGATTATGAATAATTGGATAATTAGCCTGCTAATGGTGAATTAGCCTCCTAATTGGGTTTTGCTATTGCAAACGGTTGTTGAAAAAATACCGTGGGCGATGACCTCAGGCAATGCACACAGTTTCTAGGAATAAACCGTGTTAGATCAATGAACAATCACACAAGACTTTCTCTTGAAATCTGTTTGCGTTAGGCCACCTTGCGCAAACGTTTACCACATAAAAACTGTGTGTGATGGACAACCTTTGCCACATAGTTTCCTCTACAGACCGTGTGTGATACATTCAATAACACAAATGATTTGACGGGAAAATTGTGTGTGATGTACCTGTGAACGGAAACATTTTACTTGGAGTGACTATGTGGGATGTACATATGAACGAAAACGTTTAATGGGGACTGACTGTGTGGGATGTACTTTCGATTGGAAACAATTTTGCCGTATAATTGTATTTTTTTAGCTCTACTGTACGTATTTCCGTATTTGAGCGCTCGTCGGTCGCACACGACCTCATTTTGCCAAGCGTGTGTCCCAGGAGGGCATATCCCCAACAGTTTCTGGGTCGTGTGGGAAGGACCCCCCTATCGCCCACACTCCTTGGTGACGGTTGCAAATGCCGTCACGGAAAGGGGTTAAAAACCGTTTGTTTAGGACCGACGCGTACCAGTGTTGCTCAATCCATAGGTAGGTATGGTGGACACTTGAAAAAGATTTGGGTTTAAGGGTTTTTGGATGCACAAGTAGTATCTCTACTTAGTGCGGAATTTTTGGCTAGCAAAGATAGGGGGCAAGCACCACATGTTGAAGGATCTATGACAATATGACTTCTATGTGAATATAAACAAACATAAACCATTAAGTTGTCTTCCTTGTCCAACGTCAACAATTTTGGCATATAATATTTTGATGAGGGCTCACAATCATATAATTATTTCTAGGATAGTATATTTATATGTGAATCTTCTCTTCCCTTATTAATTCTTTCATGAGTTGCATAATTGACTAATGTTATGTTTGTCAATCTCTAATAAAATGTCCTACTTATACTTTTCCTTATGTGGTGCTATCACCTACCATAGGATTAGTATATGATTTTGTTGATTTATTTCCTTTCTTTTATTTATTTCCTTTCTCTTTTTCTTTCTTTCTTATTTCTTTTCTTTATTTGCAACATGAAAGTAAAGAAAACAAAAACTCAAACCAATCTTTATTATATAACTTGCACACGATTACAATGATAGATCACTAAGCAAACTCTCACACAAGAAAGGATCGAACTAAACTTAATTTCATCTAAAGAAAAAAGTTCGACTAAGATAAGTAAAAGCAAAAGGATAGTGGGATGATACGATACCGGGGCACCTCCCCCAAGCTTGGGGTAAGCCAAGGGGAGTGCCCATACCCGATACTCAGTTCTCCTTTGGTGGTGAAGAAGAGGGTGGTGGTGTTCACAATTGCCTTCAACTTTTTCATATTTTTTTTGGCACTTGAAATGATAAGAGAGGCTCCTACTATATGTATTAAATTAAGTGATAAAAAGTCTTACAAAGTTATAACCTTACATCCATAGCCATGGTGTAACTATTGGGGAGGGGTAAACACTAGAAAGAGGGAATCAAAAGAGTAAAATTAAATACTATTTACAAAAGAGGACAAAAGGGGTTGAAGTTTTTCTCCCACTCTGTAATGAAGAAGGGAGAGGTCATCTCTCAACCTAGCCAGCCAGGATGATTTTGAAGGTGAAATCCCTCTGAAGTGTTTGTTGTTTCTCTCTTTCCATATGCTCCAAGCAGCCTGTAGGAAGATGTCCATGAACATCGGGCGATTCCACGTAGTTTTTGCTTGCTCAATCCATTGAAGTCTTGTACTATGTGTTGTCCAGTTAATATTAATATGTGACCAGCATTCTTGGCTAAATGGACAGGTGAAGAAAAGGTGCTCCAAAGTTTCTTCAATAGGTGAAGTACACAGCAGACAAGTGTGGTTGTCACCAATGTTGTAATGTCTCCTCTTGAGCATGTTTCATGTGTTTAGTCTATCGGAGAGGAGTAGCCAGCCGAACACTTTAATTTTCATGGTGTCGGGGCGGACGGGCGTCCCCCCGCGAGCACCTATGGGGCCGGAGCCCCTTTCGTTGTCCGGCGAGGGGGGCGGAGGGAGCACAGAGAGCAGATCGAGGCGGGCACACGAGCGGTTTACCCAGGTTCGGGCCGCGATGGACGCGTAAAACCCTACTCCTGCTTGGTTGTATTGAACTGGGGAGCTCGGGAGCTTGGGGAGCTAGCTGCACCGAGCGTATGGCTGTCTGGATGCCGAATCTCCGAACCGAACCCCCGGAACCCCCTCTACGTTGCACACGGGCCTCCTTTTATAGCGCAAAGGGGTCACCGACAGGTGTCAACGTAAGAGAAAGGGGTAAAAGCGTAAAAGGGGTGGTAGCTGTAATAGTGTGGGAACGGTGGTGCTACAGTGCGGCACAGTGTTATCATACCTACTTCTGACGGTAGGGGACAAGGGCATTAAATGCCCGTCACGGTCGCCCGGACAGCACCGAGGCGGACCGTTAGGTGCGCCACCGTTCGCCACGATGGCGGCTGCATGCCACCGCATGCCCCAGGCTGCGCGGTGCCTCGCCACGTGCCCTCGGGGGAAGCCCCGGAGCGACGCGTGGCGGGCGAGCTGGAGCGCAGTCTTGAGGTGGCGATCTTGCCGCGGCAAGTGGCTTGCCGCGGGGGTCGTCTTCCTGTGCCTGATAGCGCGCCAGCTATCAGGCCTTGCCGGGGCGCTTGGCGCGCCACGGCGGGATCGTCCCGGCAAGCTCCTCTTGCCGGGGTCTTGTCTTCTTGGCCCAGCAAGCTCCTCTTGCCGGGGGCCTCGTCTTCTTGTCCCGGCAAGCTCCTCTTGCCGGGGGCCTTGTCTTGAAAGCTTGGTCTTCTCT